>CM025854.1:6863716-6949250 GCA_003952965.2 Morella rubra
TAATGTATTTGCATATGGATTTTATTCTTATCAGTTTACAATAACAGATATGAAGGCTTTCTTATCCTGGGTACTTTAAGACCTAAAAACTATGAATTGGAGAAGCCTTTTTCTTGTTCATGGACTACACTTTATTTTAGGTGTGCAAAAAGGACACGTTATTTCATAATACCAGCATAAAGAGTAGGAGAGAGCATTGCATGAGTGCCAAAACGAGGAAACAAATAAAAGTCACTGATTGGCTTCTACATACCGTACGCATAAAAACTCATGCAACTGAAGACTTATTAGGACCCTTGAGAAAATTTTAACAATTCTAGGATTTTATCTTTTATGTCATCGTTGTTCTCGTTGTTGTTGCTCCTATTATCATTCATGGGAGTTGGTAAGGGGGAGACTAACCTAACACTTGTTAAAGGTGGTGACAAACTTATTGGACTTGTGACTTCAAGATAAGAGATTCTTGATCTGCTCAAGGTGGGTTCTAAGATTTAATACTGTTGATGCTTCTTTAACAAAAATTGCAGTTTTTTACTGAGTTCACTCTGCAACAGTCCATCATACCACATTCTACAATTGTAGCTCTTTATACTTTCTCCTTATTGGTTGACCCGTTTACAAAAATATAAGCAGACTCTAAATGAGTGCAGTTGTGTATAATTCTAAAACTGAGTTATAATACCTTAGGGAAGCAAATGGAGTAAATTAGATATTTTGACTTCAACAGGTACTACAAAAGAACAACAAAGAAACACTCGGTCTGACATTCATTACAACCTAATTCCACCTCTATCTTAAAAAACAAGCTAATCCATTTCACTGGATTTCGAAAATAGCACCCTTTAAATTGATATTCACCTACAAGTGCATTTTGAATTGAAGAATTGAAACGGCATAGTTCATTTTTTAACAAAAAAATTTAATGAACACAGAAGTAAGGAGCAGCAAAAATATCATGACTTATAATACCTCAGGGACTATGAAGCAAATATGGGCAAACACCACTAACAATAAAGTAACCACGTGTTGTCCTACCAATCAAACATATATTATAACTAACTCATCTCAGCCACTGAAAATGACAAAACACCATAGGACCACAACGTTATAAAACTATGCATGTCGTTATCTAGCTGTTACTATGTAAACAAAAGCAATCTCATTCTGGGTCCACCGAAACACCGACTGGCCGACAAGAAATGAGGGTCCAAAAAGCCACCAAGTGACCTAAAATATAGTTACTACCTTTCCCCAAGACTCTTCTTTCTCCTCTGCCGCAGCCCACAAACGCCGCTATTCTCCAAATCTAGAAATAGAAAAAGGAGAAGTGTTCAGTAAGGAGATCTGCGACGTTGTTGGGTGAATCACTTGGATTCTGCGACTGACAATGCTCTATTTAGGGCTTGCGAAATTTGGCTAAGGAGAGGACAAGCCTTCATCGAGGACTCTGTGTGGGAAATTTCCCAGTGTCGAAGATACAGTTTTGCAATTGGGAGACGACGTCGTTATTTGCAATTGGGTTTTTGTTTGTTTGAAGGCAGTGCGATGTGAAGAAGATGAGTGAACGACGTCGTCTTGAGTATTTGTTTTCTTCTCTCTTTTTTTTTAAGACAAAGTGATGTGGCAGACAGCTGGCAGTATATGTGTAAACTAAATTGAAAGTTGGCCAAGGTGTCTTAGAGATTGCTATGATGTGGATTTTAAAAAAGCCATCGTTGGCGATTGTGCGTTAACTGATTTAAGCAAATGGATGGAGGGTTTATTTTTTCTTAAAACTCAACCTCAGGCGCCTAATTGTTGAAAACGTTACCTCGGAAGCTATTTGCAACTTTCAAATACCACAGTGGCCTCAATAGAAAATACCACAGTGGCCTCGATAGAATTAAGCCTTAAACTTAAACATATCAAAAGATAGTTTGACTCATCTCAAAAGAAAATTATTTGATCATAGATATCAACAGATCAAAAGATCGTTTGACTCAACCCAAAGAAAACTATTATATTAAACAATATGACATGAAACCTGGCTTTAATATCAACGGATTACGTTGGATCTTTATTTTATTTTTTAGGTTAATGCCCATTTTGGTCCTAGGTTTTATGCCCGTTATCAAAATGGTCCCTGGGTATTTGCATATGGATTTTATTCTTATCAGTTTACAATAACAGATATGAAGGCTTTCTTATCCTGGGTACTTTAAGACCTAAAAACTATGAATTGGAGAAGCCTTTTTCTTGTTCATGGACTACACTTTATTTTAGGTGTGCAAAAAGGACACGTTATTTCATAATACCAGCATAAAGAGTAGGAGAGAGCATTGCATGAGTGCCAAAACGAGGAAACAAATAAAAGTCACTGATTGGCTTCTACATACCGTATGCATAAAAACTCATGCAACTGAAGACTTATTAGAACCCTTGAGAAAATTTTAACAATTCTAGGATTTTATCTTTTATGTCATCGTTGTTCTCGTTGTTGTTGCTCCTATTATCATTCATGGGAGTTGGTAAGGGGGAGACTAACCTAACACTTGTTAAAGGTGGTGACAAACTTATTGGACTTGTGACTTCAAGATAAGAGATTCTTGATCTGCTCAAGGTGGGTTCTAAGATTTAATACTGTTGATGCTTCTTTAACAAAAATTGCAGTTTTTTACTGAGTTCACTCTGCAACAGTTCATCATACCACATTCTACAATTGTAGCTCTTTATACTTTCTCCTTATTGGTTGACCCGTTTACAAAAATATAAGCAGACTCTAAATGAGTGCAGTTGTGTATAATTCTAAAACTGAGTTATAATACCTTAGGGAAGCAAATGGAGTAAATTAGATATTTTGACTTCAACAGGTACTACAAAAGAACAACAAAGAAACACTCGGTCTGACATTCATTACAACCTAATTCCACCTCTATCTTAAAAAACAAGCTAATCCATTTCACTGGATTTCGAAAATAGCACCCTTTAAATTGATATTCACCTACAAGTGCATTTTGAATTGAAGAATTGAAACGGCATAGTTCATTTTTTAACAAAAAAATTTAATGAACACAGAAGTAAGGAGCAGCAAAAATATCATGACTTATAATACCTCAGGGACTATGAAGCAAATATCAGGGGCAAACACCACTAACAATAAAGTAACCACGTGTTGTCCTACCAATCAAACATATATTATAACTAACTCATCTCAGCCACTGAAAATGACAAAACACCATAGGACCACAACGTTATAAAACTATGCATGTCGTTATCTAGCTGTTACTATGTAAACAAAAGCAATCTCATTCTGGGTCCACCGAAACACCGACTGGCCGACAAGAAATGAGGGTCCAAAAAGCCACCAAGTGACCTAAAATATAGTTACTACCTTTCCCCAAGACTCTTCTTTCTCCTCTGCCGCAGCCCACAAACGCCGCTATTCTCCAAATCTAGAAATAGAAAAAGGAGAAGTGTTCAGTAAGGAGATCTGCGACGTTGTTGGGTGAATCACTTGGATTCTGCGACTGACAATGCTCTATTTAGGGCTTGCGAAATTTGGCTAAGGAGAGGACAAGCCTTCATCGAGGACTCTGTGTGGGAAATTTCCCAAGTGTCGAAGATACAGTTTTGCAATTGGGAGACGACGTCGTTATTTGCAATTGGGTTTTTGTTTGTTTGAAGGCAGTGCGATGTGAAGAAGATGAGTGAAACGACGTCGTCTTGAGTAATTTGTTTTCTCTCTCTTTTTTTTTTAAAAAAAGTGATGTGGCAGACAGCTTAGCGTATATGTGACCCAAGCTAAATTTAAGTCCAGGTGTTGTTAAGATATCGCTATATGTGGATTTTAAACAGCCACGTCGGCGATGTGCGTTTAAGCGGATTTAACGCCAAATGGAGGAAGGGTTTATTTTTCTTAAACTCAACCTCAGGGGCTTAATTGTTGAAAACGTTACCTCGGAGCTATTTGCAACTTTCAAATACCACAGTGGCCTCAATAAAAAATACCACAGTGGCCTCGATAGAATTAAGCCTTAAACTTAAACATATCAAAAGATAGTTTGACTCATCTCAAAAGAAAATTATTTGATCATAGATATCAACAGATCAAAAGATCGTTTGACTCAACCCAAAGAAAACTATTATATTAAACAATATGACATGAAACCTAGCTTTAATATCAACGGATTACGTTGGATCTTTATTTTATTTTTTAGGTTAATGCCCATTTTGGTCCTTGGATTTTATGCCCTTTATCAAAATGATTTATGAGTTTTAAATTTGTTCAAATAATCTTTAGGTATTTTTATTGTCGATTTAATCCTGTAGTCTAATTTTATCCCCTCCATGCACAGTCAGCTAATGGTAGAACACGTCACTCTCAATAATATCGCGACACGTGTACGAATTTGAAAAAAAAAATTACTAAACGACAGCCACGTTCACCTGTTGTAAAAAAATTGTAAAAATTAAAAGAAAAACAAAGCTAAAAATGCCTTCTGACCCATGGACTTACCGATAAACTTTAGGTGTGACTGGCACTGCCCGGCACCGGCACGGCACCGGCACCGGGTTGTCGGTACCGGCTTCACCGGTGCCGATGCCTTTTGAGGTTTTTAACAAAACCCGGTGCCGGTTCCCGAGTACCGGACACCGGGTTTTTTTTTTTTTTTTAGCAAAACTGTGCGTTTTGCTGCCCTTTTA
The DNA here is from genome assembly GCA_003952965.2 of Morella rubra. NCBI lineage: Eukaryota > Viridiplantae > Streptophyta > Magnoliopsida > Fagales > Myricaceae > Morella > Morella rubra. Next base: position 6,868,400 of record CM025854.1, read on the forward strand.
TAGTTTTATTCGCATAACCCCCCCCCCCCCCGACCAGCGCCCCCCAGCCCCCTGCGAGTCTCTCTCTCTCCCTCCCTCCCCTCCTTCTCCTCGACCACGACGCCTGCACCCTGCAAGGATTCTGCCCGAGTGCCGTGTGGTGTCTGTCAAGTGCAACTGTGCAAGGATTTGTTTAGGTATGTTAAAAATCAATAGATTTGTTAATTTCAATTTGTTCTATTGAAAATATTAGGATATATATTATTGCTGAATGTTTTTTCCATTATTTGTTGTTTTTAGGGTTTGTAATTGAATAAATTTGGGAAGTTTAAGAAAACAAGAAAAATAAATTTGTTTTTAGGGTTTTTAGGATTTGTTAATTTTAATTTGTTCTATTGAAAATATTAGGACATATATTATTGCTGAATGTTTTTCCCATTATATGTTGTTTTTAGGGTTTGTAATTGAATAAATTTAGGAAGTTTAAGAAAACAAGAAAAATAAATTTGTTTTTAAGGTTTTTAGGATTTGTTAATTTTAATTTGTTCTATTGATAATATTAGGACATATATGAACGTTTTCCCCAATTGTTTTTATAATATTTGAATATAATGTTAAGAATGCACACTGATTGTTTGATGAAATGTAAAGAAGAGACAGTTGTTTTAGGGAACAATTTGTTAAATTATAGAAAGAGAACAAAGTGTTAAATTATAGTAGTTTGAGAATTCGATGATAAATTATACTTGAAAGTTATATCATATTGATATATAGTCAATGTTTTGAATTTGATATATTGGAGTTGATATTGCTTTATATTGGTGATCAACGTACGATTGTATTTAATTTAGTGTCACTGCTAAACCCTCTGTTGTTAATTTGCAGATGGACACTCCACCACAATCACAGTCATCTGCAGCCGCATGTAGTAGTGCTACTGCTATGTCGCCCTCAGTATCGTGTCCGGTTGTTGGGTCCACTCCGGATTCTGAGACAATGGAGTCAATGGGTGGAGGTGATGTAAGTGGACGACCACCACGCCCTGAACCCAAAAAGAGGAAAAACTCAAATCCTTCTAATGTATGGCTGCACTACACCAAGGTACCTAACTCTGATCCACCTAAAGCAAAATGTAATTATTGTAAAAAAGATTTTATGGCTCATCACAAGAATGGGACATCGGGGTTATGGCAACATCACAATATTTGTCCATATTTCAAGAGAAAGAAGGGGGGTCAGTTAGATGTTGGGCAGATGTTTTTGACTCACGATGCTGAGAAGTCAACGGGGTCTGATGTTGGAACGATGGGGGTGACACGTAAGTTTTGTGAGAAGACTATTAAAGATCTGATTGCTAGGATGATAATTATCGATGAGATGCCTTTTATTGTAGTTCAGAAACATGGATTTAGGGTTTAATTCATTATCTGGAGCCTAGATTTAAAATGCCATCTAGGATAACAATTATGAGGCTTTGCATGAAACTTTATTTGAAGGAGAAGGAGAAGTTGAAGCATCTGATTCGAACGAATGGGTATAGAGTGTCTTTTACCACAGACACTTGGACATCGATTCAAAATTTTAATTATATGTGTGTGACTGGACACTTCATCGATGCTAATTGGACCTTGCAGAAGAGAATTTTGTCTTTTAGAAGGGTGCAAGATCATAAGGGGGTTAGTATTGCTAAGGAAATAGAAGATTGTATGAATGATTGGGGGATACAAAAGATCCTTACAATAACAGTTGACAATGCCTCCTCTAATGACACTGCCATTGACCATTTAAAGAGAAGGCAATTGCAAAAAGATACTCTAGATGTAGGGAGGATTGTTTGTGGCCATGAATTCCTACACTTGAGATGTTGTGCACATATTTTGAATTTGATTGTGTCTGAGGGGTTGAAAGAGGTTGATAAGTCAATTGCTAAGGTTCGGAATATGATCAAGTATGTTAAGTCATCACCCCAAAGGTTAGACAAGTTTAAAGAATGTGTGCAGATTAAAGAGATTACATTTACTCAATTTTTGACTCTTGATGTTACTACTCGTTGGAACTCAACTTATTTGATGTTGGATGTGGCTTTGAAGTATCGAGAGGTATTTGAGTTGATGTTGGATGAGGATGGACATTTTATATTGTATTTGGGTGAAGAGGGGCATGGGAGAAGAGGATTAGCCCCCCCCCACACTCGAGGATTGGGAGCACATCCGTCACTTTGTAAAATTCTTGAAGTTATTTTATGAAGTAACAATAAGAATGTCGGGATCAAATGTGTCTACAGCTAATGTGTACTTGGAGGAGTTGGCTAAGATACATAGCCATTTGGACAAGTATTCTTCTAGTAATGATACTTTGCTTAAAGAGATGGCATCCCGCATGAAAACGAAGTATGACAAGTATTGGGGTGATTTGATGATAGTGAATAGACTTTTATTTGTTGCAGCATTGCTTGATCCAAGAAACAAGATGGTTGTACTGAATTATTGGTTTAAGAAAGTAATGGGAGAAGCGGAAGGCGAAGTTATGGTATTGAATGTGAAGGGTACTTTAGAACGGTTGTTTATGGAATATAACAATGGCAACTATGGTAGTGTCGTGGAGGTGGGTGACAGTGATAGTGTGACTATGGGGGATAATGAGGAGTGGGATGAGTTTGATCTTGTAAGGGCTGCTAGCCAAATTTCAGACTCTAAATCTGAGGTGGAGAGATATTTATCAGAGTCAGTTGAATCAAAGGCTCCTTCATTTAAAATTTTGCTTTGGTGGAACGTTAACTCTCATAAGTATCCTATCCTTGCCCGCATAGCTCGGGACATGTTGGCAATTCCTATTACTACTGTACCTTCTGAGTCAGTATTTAGCACTGGAGGTCGGATATTGGATCCTTTTCGGAGTTCATTGGCCCCAAAAACTGCAGAAGGTCTCATTTGTGCTCAAAATTGGATGAGATGTGATCCTATCGTGGAGGAGGAGGACATGACTTCTGATATGACAGAAGATCCACAAACTTATACGATTGACTCGGGTAATTTTATTTCTGTTTTTGTTAGTTTATTAGTTTGAATAATATTTTTATTTTTATAAATTATAACTTAGTGTATTTAACTATATTGTGTAGAGTTACCTATCTTGGCGACGGAGATCGAGGAGTAGGGATTTGAAGGAGTTACCCATCTTTATGATGTTCTTACAATTACTTCTCTAAGATTATTGTTTTTTATTTTATTGGTTGAGTCTTTACATTCTCATCTTGTTGTGATGTTCTCTAAGTTTATTGATTTTAGATTTTATTAGTTTGAACTTTAAATTCTCATCTTATTTTTAAGATGATGTTTAATTTTATTGATTTTGGATTTCATTAGTTTAGATTTTAATGATATGTGATTAATGGACCAAAAAAAAAAAAAAAAAAAATATATTGGACCAAGTGTGTAAAATGCTAAAAAAAATGGCCCAATATGAATGTAGGATAACCGGAAACCGCCACCGCTAAGGGCCGGTTTTTGCCCTTAACGGTGTAGGTGTAGGTGGCAATTATTTAAAAACCGGCCTATCCGGTGTAGGTGTCGGTTTTGGCCAAAACCGGCATCTACACCGGGGTTAAACAGCCCTACCCACGACTAAACTATTTTGAGCTACTTACCTCCATTTTCACCCCTCCGATGCCGATGGAGAGAAGATGAAATCGCTCTGGTCGAGAATCTGAATGGCAATGGAGGATAGAATTTGGATATTCCTAGAGTGTTTTAATCATTCATGGTGGCTTTTAGCTGCTGCAGACAATTTGAAGCTCTAGAAGATTGAAACGATTTGTTCTGACAATTGAAGAACTGAAAGGCCTGAAGCTCGAGAGTAGGGAATTCGCTCTGGGAAAAAAATTGATATACTCAAATATCATCGGTCTCCAACCCACATTGCTTGAGAAACTCTATCCTAGGACGCAGTTTCCTCTCTCTGCTGGCACTAACCACACTCGGGAACACACGGAAAATCTTGAAGATCTCCGGATCAGTTAGGCCAACAAACGACCTCAAGAACTCTACATGGCCCTCCGTATGCTTCACAGTGTAATTCAAAATCGCAAGGAACTTTCGCAGCACATTCCCGGTGGCATCCTCATCTGCCCCGCTAAGCTTCACAAGAACCTTAATTCTCGGTATCAACTGACCATCCAAATCATAATTTAGAATCACTGGACGCCTTACAATCAAATCAATGCCACCATAGCGGCTCAGAAAGGCCACAGTCCTATCAATTTCTTCGACCGACCTAAGACATAAAGCTTTAGTTTTTTTTTTTTTTGATAAGTAAGACATAAAGCTTTAGTTAAATTGACATTGTTGAGCACATAAACGATCTTTTCATCACGCGGAACTCCACATTGAAGAAGCAATTCCACTTTTTGAACAAAACCCACCAAGAATCTTGGATCCGCGGTAGTCAAAACGCGCTTGAGCTGCGCAGGCTCAATCTTAGCTTCCAATTCATCGCGCACAAAGCATATAAAAGGATCAATTTCCTCAGCTGTCAATACACTGGGACATTTCTTGATTAAGTAACAAAGAGCAAGGCTATCAGACATCGCTGGAGAGAAGATGAAGCCGGCGTAGGAGGGATGAAAATGGAGGTCAGTAGCTCAAACTGGTTTAGGCGTGGGTAAGTTTATCGAGTAAGTTCCATGGGTTCAGATCTACGAAGGGCATTTTTATGCTTTTGTTTTTCTTTTAATTTTTACAAATTTTTTTATAACAGGTATTAACATGGATGTAGTGAATTTTTCTTTTTCAAATTCGTACATGTGTCGCGATATTATTAGAAATGACGTGTCTCACCGTTAGCTGACTGTGCACGAAGGGGACGAAATTAGACGGAATGATTAAATTGACAAATGAAAATAATTTAAGGACTAATTTGAACAAATTTAAAATTCAATAACCATTTTGATAAAAGGAATAAAATTCAAGGACCAAAATGGCTAATAACCTTTATTTTTTTTTTTGTATCGTAAGCATTTGACTCTCAGATTTGTCTTCCAAGGACAGCAATTTTGTCGCAATCTAAAATTTTATTTAATGTAATAATTATAAAATAATCCTTTTTTTCCCGATCAACATGTATTTCTATAATATTTTTATTAGATGTCATTTTTTTTCCGTATTAATTGATTTTTTTTTTTTTGGTCGTAGTAATAGAAGGGGATGTCGTTTAGGAGTTTCGCTTGTCACAGAAATCCAAAATCCTGTCCTGCACCTAGGAAATGGCTAAGAAATAGTTTGCGGCTTTGCGCAAACAGCATGGCGCTCCCACCATTTTCATTGAACAATTGTGGTTCCACATCTGCTTGCGCTTACCCTTTATCCCCTTCTCTCTACCTCCTCCTCCTCCAACCCGGAACCCATTCTTTGATCATTCCCAGAACTCTCGTCAGCTTCAGAATTTCGTGTTCTAATCAGAGGGTCCAGGTTGACACCCAGCAACCAAAGAGACTTCGAGTAGCAGCTTCCGAGACCACAAAGAAGAAAAGGAAGCCGAAGCCGAGCTTCTTTGAGCAAATCCGCGAGAAATGGTCCCTCAAACTGAGTTCTACGAGAGAGAAATTTCCATGGGAGGAACCAAAACAGCAAGAAAAGCTAGAGAAGGATGACCAAGAAGAAGAGGCGAGGCGGGACTCTTCTGGGGTTTCTGTATCTGACTCATCTGGAGAATCGTTGAGTTGCCCAGTGAGTTTTGTTTTGACGGACGGGTTTGTTCCGGCTCCTTGGGTTCATGGAAGTAATACCCGGAATCTCCGAGTAGATTCTGAACCTGAAGCCATCCACAAGAGTTGTGAAAAAATTATAGCTTTCGATAGGTCTGTTGGCCCTTGTGGAAATGGTGTTCCGAAAAGCGTTCTTCAAAGAATTGAAAGAGTGGAAATTAAGGAAAGAGAAGTTGATTGTGATCGCGAGCTCGAGACAGAAGGTAATGTGTTCAATGCAATTCATGTTTCAGAAGACGAGAAGACAAAAGTTTTGATTGGCAGAGATGCGGTAACTTCGACGGAAAAAAAATCTGGGGAAGGTCGACATTTTCAAGAAATGGAGGGTTCTCTCGAGGGTAAGAGTGGCTCAGTTAGGTTACCATGGAAGAGAGGGGCAGGTGATATAAGGAGAAGGAGCAACACGGAGTTGGCGGAGAGAATGATTCCGGAGCACGAGCTGAGGAGACTAAGAAACGTATCTTTGAGGATGCTGGAAAGGATAAAGGTGGGAGTTGCAGGTATTACTCAGGCTTTGGTGTATTCTATACACGAGAAGTGGAAGTCCGATGAAGTGGTGAAGTTGAAATTTGAAGGGCCTCTTGCGGTTGACATGAGAAGGACGCATGAGATTTTAGAGGTCAGCGTTTCCTCTTAGCTTGTTTCATTAAAGATATTTATCCTGTATCTGCACTTTTGGATATTTCATGTTTTTTTATGATTTCTGGGTTTCTAATGACTCTGGAGGCTTATGCTGAACAGAATTCCCCAGTCCCATGTATTCTCGTATCCATATTGGACCTTGATTTGACCGCAATTGATGACAGAGTTCACCTCTATAGTCGAATGGGATTGTGATAGTTTGTTTTCTTTTGTTGAGATATGTGTCCCCTAGCGTACGTTTTTTGTCAGATGTTTGTGAAACTGGATCCGCTAACATCTTATATACCATTTTCATCTGCCTACAGAGTAAAACAGGAGGTTTGGTGATATGGAGGTCAGGCAGTTCTGTTGTGTTGTACAGGGGGATAGCTTACAAACTTCCTTGTGTACAATCGTATACCAAACATGGTCGGACTAATGTTAGTATGTTGCAAGATTCTGAGGGTGCTAGGAGTGATGCTACACATAATGTGCGAGTGGACGGATTTAGAGTGACAGGACCTTTTATTCCTGATTCTGCAAAGTCGTGGAAGGATCTGTCTAAAGAAGAAATGATGGAATTTAGTGATCTCAACCAGTTGTTAGATGAGTTGGGTCCACGCTTTACTGATTGGACAGGTCGTGAACCATTGCCTGTTGATGCAGACTTGCTTCCTGCAGTAGTCCCCGGATATAAACCTCCAGTCAGACTTCTTCCTTATGGAGTAAGACATTGTCTGAGAAATGGGGAGATGACATTCATCCGTAGGTTTGCTAGAACAATGCCTCCACATTTTGCTTTAGGTACACATTACTTAATGTACATAATTGTGTCCATATACCCTTGATCACGTTTTTGGTAGTACTCTGAATTTACTTCATATTTGTAGGAAGGAGCAGAGAACTGCAAGGTCTGGCAGCTGCTGTTGTGAGGCTATGGGAAAGAAGTGCTATTGTAAAGATAGCCATCAAACGTGGAGTACTCAATACAAGGAATGAGAGGATGGCAGAAGAACTGAAGGTGACCCCTATGAACATCGCTACTTCTTGATATGAGTATTCTAATAGATCGCTTGGGCTTTCTTACTTCCTGAAAAAGAATGTTGGTGTATGAGTGTCAAGTATCTTGAACTAGATTTACATGGTTTCAAGTTAATTAGCCAGCTTCTCATGTGTGTTCCAAAGCTTTTAGCTTTGATGGTATGGTATTCTTGTGTAGAGTGTGCAACAAAAATCAATTTTTAATTTGATGTTTTCCTAGTTTGGAGACTGAGACTTAATAAGTAGGTAAATGTAGTTATTTACTATGAAGTTCCTGACTTCAGAATGTTAAAACTGTTTTGCACGTCAATATAAACCATAAGAAGCAATATGTCCCTTTTCTTTTTCATATGACTTGGTGAAAATAGAATTAGCTGCATGATTCAGGTACTGCAATCAGGGAGAAAGCATACATTGAATTATTGGGAACATGAAAAAGAACATTTGAGTAAGAGTGTCATGTATCTTAGTTCCAGAAGAAAGCTTTGAATACCAGAGAGCTGCTAAATCTTCGTCAGCGATCAGAATTATGGCATTCAACTATTCATTCATCTTGTCTTCAAGGACAGGCTACTATTTTGTTTTTCATTCTTTCAAACTTTGGAGACTGGTGGTCGGTCTTCTCTTCTATCACAGCTGTTCCAAGTCCTTTTGTGTATCATGTCAGATTGTGGTACTCTGTTGTTGACAGTAATCTTTTCTTCTCTTGACAGTGGCATTTTTATGCATGCAGAAATTGACAGGGGGTACACTAGTTTCTAGAAACAAGGAATATATTGTCTTTTACAGGGGTAATGATTACTTGCCTCCCGTCGTTACAAAGACATTGAGCGAGAGGCGGAAACTAACAGATCTTCAACAAGATGAGGAAGATCAAGCAAGACAAGGGGCATTGGCCATAATTGAGTCAAAGGCCAAAACTCCACGAGATCCAATGGTTGCTGGAACCCTTGCTGAAACCATGGCAGCAACATCTCGCTGGGGAAACCAACCAAGTAGTGAAGATGTTCAGAAAATGATCAGAGATTCTGCTTTGACTAGACATGCTTTGCTAGTGAGCTACCTTGAGAAGAAACTAGCTCTTGTAAGTGACAAAAGACCACACCAAAATATATGATCAAAGATTCTACACCACAAATGCCAACTCTATCATCTGGATGCAGAAAATTCCTAACCTTTTAAAATTCTTGATGTATAATATTTAATTTATGGATGGTCCTAGGCAAAAGGAAAGCTCAAGAAGGCTGAGAAGGCTTTAGCAAAAGTGCAGGAATATCTAGAACCAGCAGACCTCCCAAGTGATTTAGAAACAATAACTGATGCGGAGAGATTTTTATTCCGTAAGATGGGTTTGAGCATGAAACCCTATCTGCTTCTAGGTAAGAATAGTCACATATAGTTCTGTTCTTGATTGTTTTCAGGAGGAGGGTCAGAAGTTGTGTGTTTCTGTTTCAGGGAGACGAGGGGTTTATGATGGTACCGTAGAAAACATGCACTTACACTGGAAGTATCGGGAGTTGGTAAAGATAATAGTGAGAGGGAAAAGGTTTGAACAAGTCAAGCATTTTGCAATTTCTTTGGAAGCTGAGAGCGGTGGAGTGCTGGTATCTTTAGATAGAACTACCAAAGGGTATGCAGTTATCGTATACCGTGGGAAGAACTATCTGCAGCCTCAAGCACTAAGACCTAAGAATTTATTGACAAGAAGGCAGGCATTGGCTCGGTCAATTGAACTTCAGAGACGTGAGGTGCAAAACAAATTCTTGATCCCATGTGTTCCCTCACAAAATTATTTGATTTATGCTTCAATTGTATGGATCTCCTATTTTGGCAGGCACTAAAGCATCATCTCTCAGACTTACAGGAGAGAATAGAATTGGTGAAGTCTGAACTGGTATGATAGCCAGTGCTTCAGAAAGACATATCTTGATATCAGCGCAAATACTTAGATAAAGGATTTTCCTTTCTCCTATTTGTAATCGATTGTTTCTGCTTCTGCTGTTGTTTTCAGGAAGATTTGAGAAATGGGAAGGAAATGGATTACTCAAAAAACTTGTATACGAGATTGGACGATCCTAAAGCTTCTGATGATGACATGGAGGAGGTAATTGACCATTTAATCTCCTCTACATGTAGTAGTACACAGTGCTCCCATATTACCTTGCTGTTTTGGATTTTCTCTAAATTCCCTAGGCTGGGTGAGTTTGTTACATAATTTTTTTTTTCCCTATTGGACGCAGGATAAAGGAGAAGAGGCATATCTGGAAGTCTATGACAGTGGGAGTGAAGATGGTATCACTTATGAGTAAAATATGCGGCTTAGACCAGTTTATTCATCATTGTTGCCTACAAGAATACAGATTTTGTGTGAAGAGAAATTCATTGCTTTGGAGGCTAAATATTTTTACCTTGGTCTATCTTGAGGGGGCTACTTGCATTCTCCTCATCTAGGCCCTTCTTGACAGGTGCCTCAGCAAGCAATAAATGCTGCTATGGTCACATGTAGGTAGAGAGTTCCAAATATTGATCCGCCCTCTCTCCTTCGCCCCTCCTCACTCCTCTTTCCCAGGGCATGCCCTTTTTCCTCCTAATAAACAAAGTGAAGCATTCAACAAAATGATGGCTCAAAATATCCTTTACAGATGCTTGTTGATGGAGACCCTGTCAAACGTACATTAATCACCTGAGATGATCAAGTTAGCGAATTTCTGCTGTTCTGGAATGAACGTCATTTTGTAAAACCATCAACCTATCTGCTGATTGCTGCTCTTAAGTGCCAAGAGTAAGATAATCATAATGTTATCATCAGTTTTTTTTTTTAAATGTATTCTGTAACTGCTAGGATCCTAGCGCTGTATTGCTATATACATATTGATTTCATCCAGGCTTCATGAATATCAAGATGTACAGCTGCTCTTACAGATTTTTTATTTTGGAACTGCAGAACAAGACTATCCCATATTTGTTTCCCGTTTCTTTGCCCCTGTCCCTTCCAATTACTGCTTTGAAGCAGACATTCCTCATGGTTATAATGACAACAATGGCAACATATGGTTGCGTGATCTAATAGACCTCTGGTTCAATACCGTTTCACTAGTGATCTAACTGCAAGCATTTTGAGGTTCAACTCCGAGCTTTAGAGTTTTATATTAGGTTTAATTATTGCTACTGTCCTTGAGGTATAATTTTGAACGGGTCAGCAGTTTATTTTTCAAACATTTGAGCCCTTCCGTTCAGTAAAATTAGTCGATTAAGGGAAAACTAACATGGAGTTGAGATCAGGATGTCTATTATCAGGGTCAGATAGCCTATTCTAAACTCCATCTTAGTTAGTGAGCTAACATTTGGACTTGTATAGAGGACTTGTATATTTGAAAAATAAACTACAAGGACCGATATATTCAAAGTTGTATTTCAAATACTCATTTGTTAAAAGTTAATACTACGTTGCCCTGTAATGGTACTTAAACCTTTATATTATAACGTCAAAATGTGTAGGTTAACGTTGATGTTCACATTGAAAAACCCCAAACCAACCAGAGTCTCTGTCGGGAGGGTTAAACATGGCTGAATTAAAAAATAATCTGGTCTGATGCAGTTGCTCGCTTTTGAATTTATCTCAAGCAAGGAGCTCTTCTACATGAAATAATTTTGTTTTTCATGTAATTGTTTCTCTTCTCTGGTAAAAACACTACACATGCAGGCTGCAGCTTATCGGAAGACGCGTGACTGGGCAAATAAACCCATACGTACCTATTCCAGTCAAAGTGCAGTAATGTCGTGCCAGCAGGAAGTCTATGAAGGTCCGTGAAATCTAGGAGGAAAAGATTTAGTGATAACCCTAACCATTACTTGGGCAGAGATATGGCTGAGACATTTAATATGTGCTGCTAATTTGCCCATCAATTTCCACAGGAACAAGTTTTTTTTTTAAAGGAGAAGAGGGCGACCAGTGTAGTAACTCTCTCTGAACATGACCATAGGAGCACTTCCGCTGCAGAATGTTCGGTTTGAACCATAGTTACTACCCAATAAACAAGTTCGTTATCACAACACCAGCAAAACCACCAAAGAATCCAAATCGGTCTACTAGATCCAAGGTCCGGCGCCACCGGAACAAGTTTGCTTTGAAACTTAGTGAGAATGTCTGAAGAAAACTTTTAAGCATGGTTGTTATTTTTAAAGAGAAACAGGGCAACAGGATCAAGATCTTTGTTACATCAATTGTCTTGTTCTTCTCAAGGGAAATTACGGCTTAACCCACTAAAAAGGTAGTTAAAAATCACAGAAGCTTTAGATAGGACATGATGCTAAGACCAATATCTAGGTTGACCTTAGGAAAATGTACAACCTGGATTGGGAGTTGGGACTCATTGTCCCCCCGTTAATCTGGACAAAACCATCCTCTTTCACGCAACAGATAAAACCCAAAAAAACACTTACTCTCGTCCGCACAAAATACCACTGGCTAATAGCTTAATATTAGTCTTAATTGCTTCACGCTCTTGTTTAACGTTTTTCCAAAAAAGTTTCTATGGTTCACTTTGAATTGAATTGGTCTCTAAAATTAATAAGTTTTTCAATAATGTCACTCCGTTACTTCAACCCCCTACTTAATGAAATTTGCCGACGTGACTAACTGAGCCCACTTAAGCACCAATAAAGTCCACATGTCCCACATGTCCTTGTGAATTAATGTTTTATCAAAAAAGTCCATATAGTTTACTTTAAATTGAACTGGTCCTTGGGGTTAATAAATTTCATAGTTTTGTCCCTCCGTTAATCTGATTCAACATCTGACGTAGCGCTGTTTGAAGAGAGAAAAATAAAGTGCACGTGTCAGCGTGTTATTGGTGCTTGCGTGAGCTTCATTAGCCAAGTCGATAGATTCTATAAGTCAAGGGGGTCAAATTAATAGAGGGATATATCTAGAAAACTTATTAATCTCATACCAGTTCAATCCAAAGTGAATCATAAGACTTTTTTGAAAAAACTTTAAACCACAAAGACTTAATATTATCCAGAGACGACTGTCTAAAAGAACAAGCACGATGCAGAGATCAAGAGACCTTGCAACATGAGCAGATTGCAGTACACTAAATTCAACATTAGAAAGCTCAATAGCCGTAAAATCTGCTCATCTTCATATCTTCTAGATATGCTGGTGGGCACAAAAGGGCTTACTGAGTGGGACCTTGTTCCGCCCCAGAAACCTCCTTTATAATTCCCACAACAACTGAGGCTAAATCTTCTAGGTGGTAAATGTACCCATGGTTAGCTCCCTCAATAATATGTAATTTGAGGTTCGGTATGATCTTGTCAAATTCTACTGCATCTTCCAGGTTGACGATGTCACCATGGCTTCCATGGACAGTAAAAACCCTGTAAAAACAGGATTAGTGACTCTATCTAGTTCAGATGACTTTATACAGTCCAAATATTGCAAACCAATAACATTCTCAAATTCATATACATAATGGGATCGGAGAATTGCTCAGTTACACAGATCCAATCAGGAGTACAGTCAACTGAAAGAAAGAGGCCAGTTTTAGATATGCAATAATGATGACCAGTTTCAGTATAGCAAAAGTCTAATCCATCTTAGCCCCTTCTCCCCTTTTCCCTCTCTCCCCAACACCCCCTAATTAGAAAAGATGATGCATGAACAAACTTATACTTTGAGTAGCAGGCAAAAAGATCAGAAAAAGTTCAAATTGCAAATGCAAACAACAAACATACAGCAAAATATTAAGTTAAACAGTTAAATCCAACAGGAAGTTAATTTCTTAAGAAGCAGTATAAGGTGCAAGGATTTTGCTTATATTCTCCCCTTTGGACCAGAAGGCATTGCCCCCCGGCCCCCCTCTTTCTCTCCCCCTCTTCCCAACCCGGTATAGAGTAACTGAATGAGGTCGGGACTCAATCCCATGTGGGTGCGTGAGTTGCACGTACCTATCAGAAGAAGTTCCATAGCAAGTGCTAATCAGTCTGTTTGATATTGATGGGTAATTTTCAAGGTTCCAAACAAAATACTGTGACAAACGTACCGGATGTTTGAAATCAAACAAGAGGTATACAATAATATATGATCTTAGATAGTTAGATGGAAAAATAAAGGGAAATAGAATTCGATAAACTTGATTGAGCTAGTACAAGCAAAATGATTAGAAGAATTGTTTTCTTTACCTGCATTCTTTGTCAATCTGAAGGCATGCTTCATGCATATTTGTACTTAGATGTTCCATTGAACTTTCCTCAGTCACAGGGTAACTAGCAGTTCCTGCAGAGAATCAACATATGTTCTACACTTAAGTCACTCGTACAGTTTTCATTTTCCATTTCTAAACTAAAGTGGCTGAAAATAAGCACTTCGATGCATAGATCCCTCATTGATGGACTTATGCTCAGTCCGAAATTCTCCGAAGAAATGTACAAGAAACCTGGGCACAGGCCAAAACCTTTGAGGAAAAACCATCTCAAGACAAATACTTAAAAACTGGATTGGGATCAGAAACTATACAGGACTAAGTTGGATATAAAACTGCTGATTACCTTCTCTATTCTTAACCTCAATGAATCCATGCTCCTTGATTCTTTGCATATAATCTGTTCCTAGGAGTCCTTCCATGCCTTTTGTTAGATCATAACGGCTAGAAACATGTCCATCAACATATTACAATTCACCCCCGAGATTTTGAGATTAATTTGTGAAATCATTTTTGCTAACAATTATTCGTTTATTTATCCTTTCACCACGCTATATTTCACATGAGTAAATAGGACCGGCATCATATCACCAATTAAGTCCCTACTCACATAATTCTCAACTCACAATCTGTAACTCGTTGAACTATCAATTGTTTCCAAAACAATTTTACAAATAAATATAATATAGGAGAAAATACACTTTTCACCCACGAACTACCATAGGTTTTGCACTTTGCACCCTAAACTACAAATTTTGATACATTACACCCTCTAACTACCAATTTTTAACACTTTGCACCCTTTATCAAATTTTTAGACTAAAATGATGATAATGCCCTTGACCCATTTTGCATATATTGAAGATATTGTTGTCAATTCATTAATTTTTCAAGGGTATTATTGTCAAATGGAGGGTGCAAATTGTTTAATAGTAATAGTTGGGGATGCAAAGTGTCAAAGTGGATAGTTTAGGGTGCAAAGTGTCTAACATTGGTAGTTTGAGGGTGCAATGTCTTAAAGATAGTAGTTTGGGGTGCAATGTGTCACTACCCTGATAGTTTGTGGGTGAAAAGTGTATTTTTTCCTATAACATATATATTAATTTCAAAAAATATTTTCACAAAATACCATTGGCCAATGGATTCTTTTTCTAGTCTAACCCTATACAGATATCTTAAATATACTGTCTCATCAAGAGACTGGTGGATTCCTTATTGAGTATTTATACAAACTCACTTATTATGTACAAGATCCAACGTTATCTGGAATCTTTGACCTAGAAAGATCATCACCAAATGATGGTAAAGTAAGTACACAACAAATAGATCCAAATGAACTCTCAGGTCTAAGGATACAATAAACCAATTGTGTTGAATACCTTCTCAACATTAGTGATCACTTCCAAAAAGTATTCATATTTGATCTTGTTCAGTGCATGTACTCTTACATTACACCCACTCGTTTGCTTAAGGTCACCACTTCAATGACGAAGTCCATCATCCTATTAAATAGAGGCACAACGAGTGTAAACCTATCGTACATCAATATGTATCTTAGTCTAGAACAAAACATCAAGTGAATAAGAAACCGAAGAGTCATACTTCTCGCCTTTAATTCATTAATCATTGGCATGACTTTTCTACAATGTCACTCAATAATATCTATGTAACATTTTATGTCACATCATATTACCCAATAAATAAATATAAACATGTGACATCTAAATAACTATTATTAAGATAAATGATTTTTAGGGCATTATTCTTACATTGTAGAGGCGTGGTAATGGGAATAGGTGTTGGGGTAGGTTGAAGAGGGACATGGATTGAATTGGTGTTGGCCTAGGTTGTGCTCGGTTTGTCTGGATTTCCGATTGATGAATGGTCAACCACAGAAGAAAAATCCCCAATCTGCAACGGTTGAGAAACCCCAGTGGTCATACAAAATTTAGGTGAGATGACCAACAAGGTCCTTCACTATTATAAAAGGAGACTTCCTGGATGAGCCTCTTGGTCATGTTGATTTTAATGTAGCACTACTGAATCTCAGTTCCAGACAGAAGCGGAAGTTGCAAAATCAAAAAGAAGTTCAAGATTAGCTTTGTTGGGAGTGTTGTGTATCTTCACCCAATATTCAATACTTTCTTCGAGAACCATAACCTAGTTTCTCAAAGTTTGCAAATTGGGAATTTTTCTGCGTCAGGGGTAGATCACGAGATGGCTGTCCAAGATTATGGCGTGAGGGTTTTTTTTTTTTTTTTACAATGTTAAAATTTTGATGACATGTCACCTTGTGTGACGCACTGTGGTTGATTGCCGACTGAACTTTTACCGTTAGGTCGAATGTCTAATTGATGCAGAGACTAACTGGTGAGAGAGCTAGGAACAAGATTAGCCGAACAAGGGAAAGCTTGAAAAGATTTAGTTTCTTCCCTAACTATTACTTGGGCATATAGATAGAATGGCGACGACATTTAATCTGTTCTGCTAATCTGCCAATCAATTTCCACCGGAACAAGTTTGCTTTGAAACTTATTGGAGGATGTTTGAAGAAAACTTTTCAGCGTAGTTATTATTCTTAAAAAAGAAACGGAGCAACAGGATCGAGATCTTTGTTTTGCATCAATTGTTATTGTTCTCCTCAAGGGAAATTACAGCTTAAACCCTCTAAAAAAAGTAGTTAAAAATCACAGAAGCTTTAGATAGGACTTGATTCAAAGACCAATATCTAGGGTGACCTTAGGAAAATCTACAACCTAGATTGAGAGTAGGGTTGTTCAACTCCGGTGTAGGTGCCGGTTATGGCCAAAACTGGCACCTACACGGGATAGGCCGGTTTTTAAATATTGACCACTTATATCTATACCATTAAAGGCAATAACCGGCCTTTAAAGGTGGTGGTTCCCGGTTAACCTACATTTATTGTAAGCCATTTTTTTAGCATTTTATAATACTACAAGGCAAACAAAACTGAAGCAGCAGGAGAAGAATAGGAAATTCTGATCAAAACCAATAAATTATAATTCAAGTCAAAGAGAAAATTAAACAGAGCCTTGTCTGAAAAAAAGAGAGCAAGAAATTGCATATAGAGAGAGCAAAAGTGCAACAGAAAAATTCAGGAAGGACATGCTTGCAACACCAAGACATTGACTGAGCTTAGGTAATAAAATGCAACTATTTTAAATTCTAACTGAATACTTTTCACAGTTGATTTCATTGGATGCTTTAAGCATCTAATTAACTCATGAATATGTTTACATCACAATTTTAAGACTTCTTCAATTAATTGACAAAGTATCCCAGGAGTATGTAAGACGAACACATCATATGTAATCAATAAACGTCTGATAAAGCAAAATGTTACAGTAAGTCCTTAGAGCTCAAAGGCAGATTCAAAAACCTCAGACGACAACACTCATCTAGAAGCAAACTTTGCCAAAGAATCATGAAGAAATCTCAACTGGTTTGATGTACTGAGAAAATGAACAACATAACAGAAAACTTTGCAAAATAATCAAGAAAAAATCTCCAATGGTTTGATGTACTGGGAGAATGAACATTATAACAAACCAGACTAGGAACGTATAATGACTATATAGCAACTCCAATTGAATCAAGAAAACAAGAAATAGAAACCCACGCATCCAAAGGAAGAAAACAAGACGTAGCATCCTGAATTGGCGACAAGAAAAGGTTCCAATTACCCTTCAGAGTGAGTGACGAGAGTAGTTTCAAAGTGGCCATCTTTAAACACATGAATGAACTGTTTTGGTAATGAATTCTCCCCTTGTAACAGAAGTACATAACACAGGGTAAGCCATCCAATGCAAACCCATAAGTTCAAGCGAAGATAGCCTATGAATCTTATCCAAATCCCCAAAGAAATTAAGCTAAAAACACTTAAACTGGGTAATCTTGTCAATGTGGAAACGAAGGAATCAATGGAGAAACTTTCAAAGAGAGTCTTATTGGGAATTGCAAATCCACTAAACTAGCTGACCTTGGCAAGCTTATCTCTCATAAATTTGAGTTAAGTAACAGAAAAGTTCTGTTACTGAACTCTAAACAAAAAAAAAAATTAAAACTCTAAAAATTACAAACAAATAAGAGAAAGTTAACTAGAAGAAGGGAAGAAGATGAGAGTACCTGTGGTGGTCAGTGAAGGGTGGCTGTGCCACCTGTGCACAGGGAGTTTGGAGAGGGAGAGGACCAGGGATGAAAGAGAGGCAAACGACGAATAAGGGGGGGACCATGAAGAAGAAATGGGAGAGAGGGGGGACTAACGACATCGTTTAATATAAAAATAATATATATAAAACCTGGTTTTACTGGTACCCGAGAACTAGGAAAACCCCAGGATTTTTCTAAAAATAGGCCACCAGCACGGGCACCAGGAACCTAGTGCCGGTGCCACCGGATTTTACCGATGGCTTTGAACAACCCTAATTGGGAGTTGGGAGTCATTGTCCCCCGTTAATATGGACAAAGCCATCCTCTTTCACGCTAGGTCAAAAGGGTTTGCCTAGTGTTCTGCTGACTTTTAGCCACCTTATGGCTTTGAACAACCCTAATTGGGAGTTGGGAGTCATTGTCCCCCGTTAATATGGACAAAGCCATCCTCTTTCACGCTAGGTCAAAAGGGTTTGCATTATGAAGTTCTGAACCTGCTGACTTTGGCAAGCTTATCTCTCATAAATTTGAGTTCAGTAACAGAACTTTTCTGTTACTGAACTCTGAACAAGAAAAAAAAAATTAAAACTCTAAAAATTACAAACAAATAAGGGAAAGTTAACGAGAAGAAGGGGAGAAGATGAGAGTACCTGTGGACCTGTGGTGGTCAGCGAAGGGTGGCTGTGCCGCCTTTGCGCAGGGAGTTTGGAGGAGAGGACCAGGGAGGGAGAGAGAGACAAACAACGAAGAAGGGGGGGACTATGAAGAAGAAATGGGAGGGAGGGGGGACTAACGACATCGTTTAATATAAAAATAATATATATATTTAAAACCTGGTTTTACTGGTACCCAAGAACTAGGAAAACCCTAGGATTTTTCTAAAAATAGGCCACTAGCACGGGCACCAGGAACCTAGTGCCGGTGCCACCGAATTTTACCCGTGGCTTTGAACAACCCTAATTGGGAGTTGGGAGTCATTGTCCCCCATTAATCTGGACAAAGCCATCCTCTTTCACGCTAGGTCAAAAGGGTTTGCACTACGAAGTTCTTACCATTTCAAGCAACAGATTAAACCTAAAAAACCACAAATGATCCGTCGGCAGAAAATACCACTGGCCAATCGCTTAATATTATCCACACTTGACACGATAAAGAGACGATTGTCTAAGAGAACAAGCACAATGTAGAGATCAATAGACCGAACTACATAAGCAGATTGCAGTACACTAAAGTCAACATTAGAAAGCTCAATATCCGTAAAATCTGCTCGTCTTCATGTCTTCTACATATGCTGGTGGGCACAGAGAGGCTTACTGAGTGGGACCTTGTTCCGCCCGAGAAGCCTCCTTTATAAAACCCAAAACAACTGAGGCTAAATCTTCGTGGTGGTGAGTGTACCCATGGTCAGCACCCTCAATAATATGTAATTTGTGGTTCGGTATAATCTTGTCAAATTATACTGCATCTTCCACGTTGATGATTTCATCATGGTTTCCACGGACAGTGAGAACCCTGTAAAAACAGGATTAGTGACTCTATCTAGTTCAGATGACTTTATACAGTCCAAATATTGCAAACCAATAACATTCTCAAATTCATATGCATAATGGGATCGGAGAATTGGCCAGTTTCACAGATTCAATCAGGAGCATAGTCAACTGTAAGAAAGAGGCCAGTTTTAGATATGCAATAATGATGACCAGTTTCTGTATAGCAAAAGTCTAGTCAATCTTAGCCCCTTCTCCCCTTTTCCCTCTCTCCCCAACACCCCCTAATTAGAAAAGATGATGCATCACTAGACTTATACTTTTGAGTAGAAGGCAAAAAGATCAGAAAAAAAGTTCCAAATAGAAAATGCAAACAACATACAGCAAAATATTAAGCTAAACAGTTAAATCCAACAGGAAGTTAATTTCTTAAGAAGCAGTATAAGGTGCAAGGATTTTGTTTATATTCTCCCCTTTTGGACCAGAAGGCATTGCCCCCTTTTCCAGGTTCCAAACATAATAGTGTCACTGACGTACTGAATGTTTGAAATCAAACAAGAGGTACACAATAATATATGACCTTAGATGGAAAAAGGAAGGGAAATAGAAATCGATAAACTTGATTGAGCTAGTTCAAGCAAAATGATTAGAAGAATTGATTTCTTCACCTGCATTCTTTGTCAATCTGAAGGCATGCTTCATACATATTTGTACTTGGACGTTCCATTAAACTTTCCTCAGTCACTCGGTAACTAACACTTCCCGCAGAGAATCAACATATGTTCTACACTTAAGTCACTCTTACAGTTATCATTTTCCATTTCTAAACTAAAGTGGCTGAAAATAAGCACTTCAATGCATAGATCCCTCATTGATGGACTTATATGCTCAGTCCGAAATTCTCCGAAGAAATGTGCAAGAAACCTGGGCACAGGCCAAAACCTTGAGGAAAAACCACCTCAAGACCAGTACTTAAAAACTGGATTGGGATCATAAATAAACTATACATGACTAAGTAATTGGATATAAAACTGCAGATTACCTTCTCTATTCTTGACCTCAATGAATCCTTGCTCCTTGATTCTTTGCATATAATCTGTTCCTAGGCGTTCTTCAATGACTTTTATCAGATCATAACGGCCAGAAACATTGATAACGGTGTGGATATCACGGAATTTTGAAGCATACAGTAATACCACATTGCCTCCTGCAATATATTTTCAACACTGGAAAATTAAATCTAAAACCAGATGTCTGTATGAAAGCAATAGACCTTCAAGAAGGACTAGGTAAAAATATTGATGCCAAAATGAAGATGAATACGTTTAGGGCAAAACATTTGCTTAATGAATAGATGTGCCATTTAATGCTTACTGATGCAAATTCAAATCGCATTTGCATCCAAAGATCACAAATTTCAAAACTCTCCTCTTTCTGTGCGAATTTAAGAACATATTTATAGTTCTACGCCAAGTCTGTCAATTGGATTTCAGAAGATGTAGGAAAGTAGGGATTATTCATGTTTTCGACTAAGGAGACTACTTTGGCAGAAGCTAAAACACAATTTTCAGTGTCAGTCAATGCTCAGATGACCAGCTCCATTGCATAATCGCGTTTACTCCAAGACTCGCATAAATGTTAATAAGGCACTGATCGCATCTACTTGATCACTCCAAGTCTAGAATACATTCATAAGTTGGCTAAATCACTACTTCAACTGATCTACCTTTACTGTGCCCTGCCCTTACTTTATGGTTTGCTCCAGAGAATATTACAGAATGTAAGTCATCATATAGTACTATGTGAAATCAACGCCAAGTAACTGTCAAGTTTGAAGGACAAGCAAGATGTCAGGAGTAGGGATTATTCTGTGTCGACTAAGAGACTTTTGGCAGCACTAAAACACAATTTTCAGTCATGTCAATGCTCAGATGACACCATTGCATCGACAATCGCCGTTACAAGTACTCCAAGACTCAACGGCTGTTAATAAGGCACGAAAGAGAGGTTGTGATGAATGATGAGCATGAGAGGATAGAAAGAGTTAGGGGTACTTCTTCTGGATCTACTTATCACTAGAGGGGGACACAAACCAAATAGAATTCCTGCTTACAAATAGGTCATAAGTTGGCTAAATCTTATATGTTAACTACTTCAACTGATCTAGAATACCTTTACTGTGCCTAGAATTCTTACTTTATGGTTTGCTCCAGAGAAGTGTTGTAATACAGAAAAGTCATCAGCCTCTCTCCTATAGTGACCAAACTCAAATGAACCTTCATTCCCTGTAATATAAAATTAAATCAACATGAAAGGAAGTGTGAGGTTAAGAACTACAAAGACAATTGTTCATAACTGGCAGAAGTTTAAGACAGAAGAAGTCTTGACAAGGAGGCAAGACCGCTCCTATCCTATAAACAAGTCATTCTTTGTGCAATTGCAATCTCAGATCATCCCTATTTTGAAGCATACAGCACAGATTTTCTGGCAGATGTCAAGCAGTGAAGGTTATTGATTGATAATATCAAATAATAGATGTCTGCCTGATGGGGAAGAATTTCACTAAAACATTCATTCACTAAGGAGACCCGAACAGTGTCAGTTGCTTGACCAGCTCATTAACAATCGTTGTACTTCGCATGCACCAAATGATCATCAAGTCATTTGTCATAAGTTGGCTAAATCTTATATGTTAACTACTTCAACTGATCTAGAATACCTTTACTGTGCCCTAGAATTGCCCTTACTTTATGGTTTGCTCCAGAGAAGTGTTGTATTACAGAATGTAAGTCATCAGCCTCTCTCCTATAGTGACCAAACTCAAATGAACCTTCACTTTCCCTGAAAAATCATAATATAAAATTAAATCAACATGAAAGGAAGTGTGAGGTTAAGAACTACAAAGACAATTGTTCATAACTGGACCATATACCACAAGTTTAAGCCACAGAAGAACATTCTTGACAAGGGGCAAGCGCGTGTCCGAATTATAAACAAGTCATTCTTTGTAAAATTGCAATCTTATCCCTATCTCTTAGATTTCTGGCCAACAGTGAATTATTTGATAAATCAAAATAATTGTCTCCTACATCAACACTCACAAGAATTTCACTAAAACAAGCCACCCGAACAAGTTTTGCACTAACATCTGTACTCAACCATGACCAAATGACATCTCATTTGTTAGGATTTTTCTCGTACTCGTGTAAAGAGCATAGATAAGCATCCAGAAGACGTGTAGGGTAAAACATTATGCATGCTTACTAAACAAACCATTAAATTAGGACTGATATATTCCAAGCTCAGGTAATTTTGGTGCTTCAAGTGCGGGGTCTTTTCCACTTCAACAGGCTTGTTTGAAGGTGGTTTCGGTCATTGCGAGAGATGGGATCGACCCAACTACCACTGAAGACAGGAAGAGACGTATAATTCATTCGCTCTGTGAGCCTCTTTCTGATTCTCTCTTGGGTTCTCAAGAGTGTTTGGCTTCAGGAGCTGCCCTTTGCTTAAAGGTTCTTGTGGATTCGGATAACCGGAGGTTTGCTTCAGATGAGATGGTCAATAAGGTTTGTCAAAATGTCGCTGGTGCTTTGGGAGAGAAGTCCACTCAGGCCAATTCACGTATGGGTCTGGTGATGTCTCTAGCGAAGCGTAATGGTTTAATTGTAGAAGCATATGAAAGACTGTTAATTCAGTCTGGATTGCAGATATTGAGGGCTGGAGTTGCGGAAGGAAATTCTCAAAAAAGGTTGTTGGCTATTCAAATGGTGAATTACTTGATGAAGAGCTTGGATCCCTGGAGCACATTTTCTGAGCTCAAGTTGATAATCGAGGAGATGGAGAAGTGTCAATCTGACAAGATGGCTTATGTCAGAGGTGCTGCTTTTGAAGCTTTGCAAAGTGAAACAAAAAGGCTTCTGTTAAGGGTTCGTCCAGTTCATCCCTCCTCCGTGAATGGGTCGTGGGGGGACCCCACCCCATACCTTTTCAGTCTTTTTTTTTTAATTTTAACTTTATTATTAACTTATACGTTTTTATTTATTTTAGATTTTAATTTTTAATTTAAAAAAAAATATTTATATTTTTTATTTATTTTAATGACATGTGTTGCATAAGGTGTTGGGTTAAGTCTCTCAACGAGCGCAACCCTCGTGTTTAGTTGTCATCGTTGAGTTTGGAACCTTGAGCAGACGATCGGTGATAAGCCGGATGAAGGTGAGGATGACATCAAGTCATCATGCCCCTTATGCCCTGGGCGACACACGTGCTACAATGGCCGGGACAAAGGGTCGTGATCCCGCGAGGGTGAGCTAACTCCAAAAACCCGTCCTTAGTTTGAATTATAGGCTGCAACTTGCCTGCATGAAGCCGGAATCACTAGTAATCGCCGGTCAGTCATACGATAGTGAATTCGTTCCTGGGACTTGTACACACCGCCCGTCACACTATGGGAGCTGGCCATGCCCGAAGTCATTACTTTAACCACAAGGAGGGGGATGCCAAAGGCAAGGCTAGTGACTAGAGTGAAGTCGTAATAAGGTAGTCGTACTGGAAGGTGCGGCTAGATCACCTCCTTTTTAGGAAGAGCTAACGTTTGTTGGGTATTTTGGTTTGACACTACTACAGCGTTAGATCTAGTAAGATTTGATATCAAAATGAAAAATTTAGTGGACTTTTTTATTTTAAAAAAAAACTCAGTGAGTTTTTTAAAAATACACAAAAACATGTCATTTTCCCATGAATGTAACAAATTCACAAATAGAACACTCAAAATATCAAAAAAAATCTTATATAAATACTAATACCTTTAACACATACTCTAATTACTTTTCAAAAAAAAATTATTAAATCTTCTCTCTTTATACTTTTTTATCAAACTCCAATACATTTTTATTAAAAAATTACATCAAATCATCTATTTTTTCATCTTTTTACTAACTTCAATAAAAATTAAATACCTTTAATATACAAAAACCTATAAAACTTTAACCTACTTAAATATTCACAATTTCTATCAAAAACTCTAAAACTCTAACATTTTTTTATATATAGCGAACATCCTTGCATGCGTTCGGAGGCGAACTACTCTTGAGGTATTAGTTGATAGCTATTTAGATTTTTATTTGGCACGTACACTTTATTTCTCACTTTAGCCCCTGGGGAAGTGAGCACGCAGAAGTTGTTAAAATTGGGCCTTTAAAACTGTCTTATTTCACTTCGCCCCAGTTTTTTAGTATTAAAATTCGTGGTCATGACAAGGAAAAAAAAACCAATGATGCTGAAAAACACAAATATAGAGATTTTTTTTTTTTTTGTTAAAGTCACTTTGAGCTCTCAAAGTTGCACACAAATGTCAAAGAGAAGCACAAACTATCAATTTTGATACATTAAACCCTCTAACTTTTCTAATCTATCAATTTGAGCCCTCGGTCCATTTTTTCAGTCTAAATTGACTGAAAGTGGTCACGTGCGCAGCAAGTGCCATTTTTAAATGGAAACAGACATTTGCCCTCACTCTCAAAACAACAACTTCGAATAACCCTCTTCCAACATTCTCGAATTTGTCTTCCATCGTACACGGGGACCAAACTCTGAGATTTCCCTCTCCATTCTTACCAATGAGGAGGTATTGCAACCCTTGGCACCGAATTGAGATTTTCAAGCCAAGTAAGTGTTCGCCTCTCTTCTTTCTCGATTTTTTCTTCTTGTTTGTATAAAGACTTGAGTGTTTTGGGTTTTAACTATAATGATGCAGATCTATTACGTAGAATGTCATTTATTGTTAAATACTCATTTATTATTAAGACTTAAGTGTTCTGTGTCTTCGTTAAATACTAATTTATTGTTAAAGTGGTACTGTATGATAGTCTTAGTTTAGTAATTATCTCATGTTATTTTCAACGTACCAGTTATTGTGTTATTGTCGCCCATTTTGAGGAAGATTTCCAGTGCTTCTTGTGGATCAAGTGGAGGAGTAACCACTGCATACCCTTATTGTTGATGTTGTGTTATGATATGCCTCAAAACGTCCTACACTTAAAGCAACTTTGGGAGATGTTTTCTTACATGCGTGAACTATGAGGTAAATACATGCGTAAAGACAGTTTTATTAACTATTTTGATTTAAGTTAAGTGCTTCGATTAATACCAACAATATCGAATGCGTGTCAAATAGGCTAGAAAATCATGTGACTTTTTCAGATGGTACGACCCACCAATGTGTGAGCATGGAAAGAGAGTGTTGAGGCGGATGCAGACAATGCACGAAAGGGTAAAGGTAGATATGACACAACCATCTCCTAATGAAGATAGGGAGAGAGCGAATGCTCGTCACCATGTGGAACTTGAAGAGATGGGGAAAGAACGTGCTCGCCACCGAGTGGAACTTGAAGACATCGAGAAAAAACGTGCTCGTCGTCGTGTGGAACTAGAAGACATTGAGAAAGAACGTGTTCATCACAACTTTGAACTTGAAAGACAAAGACACATTTTTGAACTTTAACTGAGAGATTACAGACCAGCACTCATTGTGGCATATCATAGAGTATATACTCTAATCACTTGGTGACACGTCATTAAAATTTAAAAATGTTGGAAGTGTTGTCTATCTTCATCCAACATTCAATTCTTTCTTCGAGAATCATAACCTAGTTTCTCAATGTCTGCAGATTGGGTATTTTTCTGCGTGGTCCATCAAAAGATGGCTGTTCGAATTTTGGGCGTGGGTTTTTTTTTTTTTTTTTTTAACTTTTTCCTAGCATGTCAAAATTTTAATGATGTGTCACCAATGTGTGATGCAGTGTGGCTGATTACCAACTTAACGTTTTCCATTAGATCAAATGTCTAATTGTTGCAGAGACCAAAAGAGCTAGGAACAAGACTAGCCAAACAGGGGAAAACTTGAAACATGAGCTAAAGGTCTTGTTGATGAAAATCCTTGGCAACCAAGTGACGTTTCAAGGAATCATCAGCTCCCCGTTTAGTGTGAAAGATCTATGGATAGCCAATAATACTGGAGGAGGATGGACAAGTGTCATAGTTTGATTTTAAATGAGAGATAGAGAGAATGGAATTCATGACTCATGGCATCTCGCCATTCAGAATGCTTAGAGAAAGATTTGGGTTTTTTAGGAACACAATGTGATGATGCCAAGAAATACCTGCTTGCTTGGTTTGCGACGAGCTACGAAAAATGTCCTTGCTGAGATAAGGGCCTACACAAAGACACAATAATTGTGAGGCACTTTAACGAGATTAGGACCTACTGGGCTTAGTTTGTTCGCAGAGGGGTCTGTTTGGGCCTTAGCACTTAGGGTAGGCCTGCCACTTCCAATAATTGTGAGTCAGTTTGGGCTTACGAAGCGATGGACCGTGTAAAATCTAACCCATCAGTAGCCTCCATTTTGCTAGACACAATTCATGTTCATCAGAATGGTTACATGGTCAAGAGGCCCACGTCTTTCGGGATGGTGCATCTAGAAAGGATATGAGTAGGATTCCACTTCCCACTTTCAGTCAGCTAATTTCTCTGACATCCCCACTTTTCTCCGTCATTTTCATTGAAGTCTTTCCTCTCCTGTTTATTTGAGTAAGACATGTCAAGTTGTTCCATTTTTTCCGGCTAATGACGAGGCTTCAGTGTGGGGACTACACTCTCGATGCACAGACGATTAGTTCTCGCATGCCCAACAATATGACATGTCTGGCTAATTCTTAAAAAAATTGACTATGTCTGGCTAATTCTCAAAAAACAGTTTTTTTCGTTCTGGTTGTCTCCGAAGGAATGACTATGTCGGATTGATTCCAAAAAAAACAGTTAAAAAATTTTTCAAAATTACTTTTTCATCCATTTTAATATATTTTTACAAACTAAAATAACTTTTAATAAACTTTTCACCTATCAAAAGAATCTATATTAATTTCAACTAAAATAAATACAAAAAATATTTTTAAAATCAAACCAAACATAATCCATGGTTGTTCCTATTTTCCCTTTAACACTGCAGGCTCCCAAATTATTGAGTTCAGAGCTATCTCACGTTCGCAAAATTACGGTTTGGTGGTCCCGGGACCTGACGGTGCTGCTAACTAGCCACAATATCGAGAGGTTCTTACTTCCTAGAGGCTAGAGCCGAACAAAGGCGATTGTTGGTCACGGGAGGGCGCCTCTCTCTCTTTCTGTTTCCTTTTTCCTGAAGAGATCATCTGCTCCTTATATCTCAATATTTCCGATTCAATGGTTAGAAAAAGGCTCTGCCACCTTTGCTTAGGGACTGATTTATCTAAAATTGTACCCCAATGATTGATATGTTCAAAGCCAATACCACGTGGACTGTAATGGTAATTAAACTTTTATATTATGAAGTCAAAATGTGTAGGTTGGGGTTGATGGTCACATTGAAAGACCCAAAACCAGCCCAAGTGGACTACATGCTCTGTTACCAGTCAAAATGTTGCTTGCTTTTGAATTTATTCCAATCAAGGAGCTCATTTACCCGAAATGATTTTATTTTTCACGTAATTGTTTCTCTTTTCTGGCAAAAACACTACACGAAGACGCATGACTGGGCAAATAAACCCATACGTACCTATTCCAATTAATGTGCAGTAATGTCCTGCCAGCTGGAAGTCTATGAAGGTCCATGCAATCGAGAAGGAAAAGATTTAGTTTCCACGCTAACTATTACCTGGGCATAGATAGAATGGCTGGAACATTTAATCTGTGCTGCTAATCTGCCCATCAATTTCCACCGGAACAAGTTTGCTATGAAACTTATCGAGGATGTTTGAAGGAAAACTTTTCAGCATGGTTGTTATTCTTCAAAAACAAACAGGGCAACAAGATCGAGATCTTTGTTGCATCAATTGTCGTGTTCTTCTCAAGGGAAATTACAGCTTAAACCCTCTAAAACAGTGATTAAAAATCACAGAAGCTTTAGATATGACTTTAAGCTAAAACCAATATCTATGGTGACCGTAGGAAAATGCTTAACCTGGATTGGGAGTTGGGACTCATTGTCCCCCGTTAATCTGGACAAAGTCATCCTCTTTCACGCTAGGTCAAAAGGATTTGCTTTACGAAGTTCTTACCATTTCAAGCAACAGCTTAAACCCCATAAAATATCACTGGCCAATAGCTTAATATCATCCACACTGACACATTAAGAGACAACCGTCTAAGAGAACAAGCACAATGTAGAGATCAATAGACCGTACTACTTAAGCAGATTGCAGTGCACTAAATTCAACATTAGCAGCAACATTAGCAAGCTCGATATCCGTAAAATCTGCTCGTCTTCATATCTTCTACATATGCTGGTGGGCACAGAAGGGCTTACTGAGTGGGACCTTGCTCCGCTGCAGAAGCCTCCTTTATAAAACCCAAAACAATTGAGGCTAAATTTTCTTGGTGATGAGTGTACCCATGGTCAGCTCCCTCAATAATATGTAATTTGTGGTTCGGTATGATCTTGTCAAATTCTACTGCATCTTCCACGTTGATGATTTCATCATGGCTTCCATGGACAGTGAAAACCCTGTAAAATCAGGATTAGTGACTCTATCTAGTTCAAATGACTTTATGCAGTCCAAATATTGCAAACCAATAAAATTCTCAAATTCATAAGCAAAATGGGATCTGAGAATTTGCTCAGAGAATTGCAAACCAATAACATTGCTCAAATTCAAGCTTGATAAACTTGATTGAGCTAGTACAAGCAAAATTATAGAATTGTTTTCTTCACCTGCATTCTTTGTCAATCTGAAGGCATGCTTCATGCATATTTGTACTTAGACGTTCCATTAAACTTTCCTCAGTCACTCGGTAACAAACACTTCCTGCAGAGAATGAACATATGTTCTACACTTAAGTCACTCATACAGTTATCATTTTCCATTTCTAAACTAAAGTGGCTGAAAATAAGCAGTTCAATGCATAGATCCCTCATTGATGGACTTATGCTCAATCCGAGATTCTACAAAGAAATGTACAAGAAACCTGGGCATAGGCCAAAACCTTGAGAAAAAACCATCTCAAGTGAAGTACTTAAAAACTGGATTGGGATCATAAACTATACATAACCAAGTTGGATATAAAACTGCAGATTACCTTCTCTATTCTTGACCTCAATGAATCCATGCTCCTTGATTCTTTGCATATAATCTGTTCCTAGGCGCTCTTCAATGCCTTTTGTCAGATCATAACGGCCAGAAACATTGATAACCGTGTGGATATCATGGTATTTAGAAGCATACAGCAGTACCACATTGCCTCCTGCAATATATTTTCAGCACTGGAAATTACACCTAAAACCAGACGTCTTTATGAAACCTTCAAGAAGGACTTGGTAAAAATATTGATGCCAAAACGAAAGAAGAAAACATTTAGGGCAAAACATTTGCTTAATTAATAGATGTGTCATTTAATGCCTAGGGATGCAAATTCAAATGAAATTTGGATCCAAAGATCACAAATTTCAAAACTCTCCTCTTTCTGCGCGAATATAAGAACATATTTATAGTTCTACACCAACTTTGTCAATTGGATTTCAGAAGATGCAGGTAAGTAGGGATTATTCAGGTTTTCACTAAGGAGACTCCTTTGGCAGAAGCTAAAACACAATTTTTGGTGTCAGTTAATGTTCAGATGACCAGCTCCATTGCATTGACAATCGCCGCTACAAGTACCTCCCATCTCCCTTGGAGGGAAACCTATCACCACATTCTTTCCTTCCAGTGACGACCAGCCTCTTGCTTCCATAATGACATGTAGAATCAAATATGCACCATTTTGCAGAAATATTTGTCCTGATATGCGCTATGAGTTCCATCCAAACAATATAGTCTTAGAGAAATTGGGGGGGGAGAGAGAGAGAGAGAAGAACCTCATGCTTCAGATCCCAAAAGACTCGTATAAACGATAATAAGACACAGAAAAGAAGAGAGAAGATGATGATGAGCATGAGAGGATAGGAAGTGTTGGGGGTACATCTTCTGGATCTACTTGATAACTAAAGGGTGATACAAACCAAGTCTAAACCTTTTCTTGCTTATAAATAATTCATAAGTTGGCTAAAATCTTATATGTTAACTACTTCAAATGATCTAGCATACCTTTACTGTGCCCAAGAATTGCCCTTACTTTATGGTTCGCTCCAGAGAAGTGTTGGATTACAGAATGTAAGTCATCAGCCTCTCTCCTATAGTTACCATACTGAAATGAACCCTCACTTTCCCTGAAAAAGCATAATATAAATTAAATCAACATGAAAGGAAGTGTGAGGTTAAGAACCACAAAGACAATCGTTCATAACTGGACCATATACCACAAGTTTAAGCCACAAAAGAACATTCTTGACAAGGGCAAGCGCATGTCCAAATTAGAAATAAGTCATTTTTTTGTAAATTTGCAATCTTATCACTTTTCTTTGTAGGGTAAAACATTATTCATGCTTAGTAAACAAATCATTAAATTAGGACTGATAAAATCCAAGCTCAGGTAATTTCGGTGCTCCCATATGATGTGGATTAAGTTACCATTTAATCAAACTATTGCCGAAGGCAAGGAAAAAAATTACAGAAGATTATTATATCATCTAGATATTTGCTATTAGATACTCCTGTGATTGATAGACCAGCTAAGAATCTCATTAAAAGGTAGCTTCGAATTTGCACGCAGGTCCCAGTTATATCACAGCACTAAACAGTCCACAATTACAAGTTATAAGCCCTACTGTAGTAGCTATGTCAGGCTGCAGAAACCACATTAAAGCATGTAAAGACTAACTTCAAAATACTACAGTCAAAGTGGGTGAAGGAAAAGTCTTAATAGCATCTTTAAAAGACTAGACGTTTACATCCTGAAATTCTGCAAGCTTACCCATTTCCAGCAAAGTCAAAACGAAATGCACTGATTCCTTCATTTTCCAACGCAACAGAAAGGTTCACCATGGTATTAGTTTCCTGGAGGCACAAAAACTTAAGCTCTAAAACTTTTGCCACAACTAAGGCGTGTCATATTGAATGCAATGCCTCTAAATTAAAAAAACTCAGATGCATTTACAAAGTTACATCCATCAAAGGATACTATTGTTGGGGAAAAACTGAATACTAGTGTACAAAGCATAACTGATTTTTCAAGAGCATTGCGTATAAGAGTCCTTAACCAAACTCAAAAGAATAAATGAAGATGGATAGAATAAGGGAACCTCTAACACCAACCTTTGTGGACCGAAAACCATGGCATAAAATTACAATCTCTGAAGATCCAGTTTCATGCAAAACACCCACAAGCTTTTCACCATATTTGTTCGGTATTACCACTTTCTTCTGAACCACTGAGAGAATGCAACATATTAATCAGTAACAAACTCTTTCACTGAAATTACAATTGATCCTTCTAATTTGATTCATGTGCAATTGTTATCTCTTAAAGGATTCAAACGGTCGCAATGTCCTCCTCTCGTCAATTATTAATGCATGACGCATTCTAAGTGTTGTACATCAGCCTTCCATCAGCTATATGTACGCTTTCACATGATGATTGATGGATACGAGAATGACATTGTTACCTTAAATTGGTCAGGGAAAACATTGAAACTTCCAAATTTCAGGCACAATATCAAAACTAGGCTAAGTTTCAGGAACCAAAAATGTGTTGACAGATTGACTGTTGATCATAAATCTAAAAGCTTTTTTTTTTTTGATAACCATAAATCTAAAAGCTTTCCAACAAGACTTGAAAGTAAACTAAAAGTTGACCAACTCATAACTCGTTTAGCACAACAATCACTCCTAATCTTCTTAGCCAACACATATTGGACCCCCAAGGCCCAATCTACCAAACACACGTCTTATTTGAAGAACTCAAAATCATAAAGCCACGTCACCAAATGTTGAAGGTTCTCCATCAAAGGAATCAGCACTTCTGCCACAACACTGGAAGTGCTCCATAAAGGAGAGTGGTAATGATATTGATCATCAGCAAACCCAATAATGCTGCCACAAAGACCAGCAATCTCAGAGCATTAGGAAAATGAAACCCAGAGATTGATGATAATTGGACCAAAAGATTTATATGGGATTCTCATCAAACCCAACAATGTAATCATAAATCTATGGGTTTCTCATTAATCGCATTTCTTTTCCATAAGCTCTGAATAATTACATAGAGATTATATCCTTTCTCATATAAAGGCGCACACTTGCTGTGGGTTGTGCCTATTTTCGCAGTTGGTTCCTCGTTCAGAATCTTAATGACCGCCGCAACCCCAAGAAGAGAATATAATACACACAGAAGGATTCACATGCACAACTAGAATAAATCTTTTTACCTGGTTTTTGCGCAGCATGAGCCATCCTCAAGGTTCTTCCGGAGCGTTGACCGGCCGAGGAAACGATCCGTACCTGGTTGAAGGAAAATCTTGGTGAAGGCGACTTTTTGAAAAATAGTGAATGTGGGAGCACTGGATGGGAAACATGCAAGAGGGTTTCCATTCCTGGAGCGAGAGAAGGTAACTTACAGCCTCTGCAGCTCACTCCTCTCTGGCTTTGTGGCTGTAGAGTCTCACTTCAAGCTTAAGAAACTCAATTGCGCGTTCGGAGGCGAACCACTCTTGAGGTAGCTTAGGATAGCTAATAGCGATCTCTCCAGAGAGACACGCACAGAATATGCTGATCCCCCGAGATATAGTACTATAGTTGATAGTTATTGAGATTTTTGTCTCGCACATCCACTTTATTTAGCACTTTAGCCCTGGGGAAGCGAGAACGGGCCTTTAAAACTTTTCATTTCCTTAATATTAAAATTCGTGGGTTGGTTGTCACGCCGAGTTAAAAAAAAACAATGATGCTGAAAAAATAATAATATAGTAGAAGGTTTCTTATAGGAGAAATTACATTACTGGTCCATGAGATATTAACTTGTGACGAATTAGTTCCTAAAGTACCAAATCCGACAATTAGGTCCCTCAAGTCTCTTTTTCTTTTTAAAAAATCAGTCCCTCCCGTATTAACCAACCACAGAATGACACACGTCACATGTGGCACATCCTAGAGTACACGCTGGAGTCATTTTACGGGTTGGCCAACTTAAGGTTTACCGTTAGGTCAAATGTCTCATTGATGCAGAGACTAACTGGCGAGCAGGTGAGAAAGCTTGAAACATGAGCTAAAGGTCTTGTTAATGAAAATCCTTGGCAATCAAACCAGTTTTTCAACGTTTCAAGGAATCATCATTTTCTTGTTTACTGTGAAAGATCTATTGACAGCAGACAACATTTTAAGAGTGGGAAGATGGAACAAGAGTCCTAATTTGATTCTAAATAAGAGACTTGGAATTCATGACTCGTGGCATGCATCTCGCCATTGAAAATGATTAAAAGCTTCAGATAGAGATATGGGTTCCTTTTGGAACACTATGGGTGATAGTAACAGAGGCTTTAGGTGGTGACCAAGGAATGGTACGAACACCGAATGTTGACTTCAGTTCAAGTTATGATATGATGAGTGGAAGGAATGTGGGGATTGGGGATCAATTGGAAGAAGAGGAATTAAGAGAATGAGAGGAAGACAAATGGTAAATGGGTTAGGATCGGAATCACGGGGAGAGCCGTAGAGGGGAACTATGAGATAAATAAAGGGATTGGGCAAAATTAGCAGGAGAAGATAGGCTATGTAGGTTGGGGATAGACCAAGAATACAGAGAGGGATAAGAAGTGGTGGAGGGGTCATAGGATGGGCAAAAGAATGAGATTGGGCCAGATGTTAAAAATGAGGTTCAACTATTCCGTGTTTGTCTACGTGGTTTACAATTTTTTTTTTTTTTTTTTTCAGTTTAGTCTTTAAAGTAAGTTTTGTCTTATAGAATTAAATTGTTCTGTTCGTCCTCGTGGTTTATACTTTTTTTCAATTTAGTTCTTAGGATAAGTTTTGTCCTATATAGATCTTTAGTGTAAAGATCATTTTTCAAGTTAGTCTTTTCATCTACCTTATAAACGGAATTACTAATGTGGCTAACTGTGACAATAAAAAATTATTAAAAATTAATTTAAATGAGAAAAATACGCAACAGAAAAAAAAAACTTAAAAATGAAAAATGTATGACCCTCAACTACTTGAAAAAAACATGAGCAATTAAATAAATACCTCAAACATACTAAAGAAAGATACGAAAATTGTAATAAATCTGAAATAAATTGTAAAAATGAAACTCAAATGAAAAAATACACACACAAAAATGCAGAAAACGAAAAAAAAAAAATGGTAAAAAGGTATGTATGAAGGTATGACCATGAAATCATTAAAATTTCTGAGTTTTCCTATTTTTTCAGTTGAGGTTTAAATTTTGTTTTCATTTTTCTATATTTTTCTCATTAGATTTGCATTTTTGTCTTTTTTTTTTTTGTATTTTATATTTATTTATTCAATTTATTATATTTATTTTAAGGAGAGGAGGTTCATACCTCTTTTGTAGCATTTTTTTTTTCTATTTTTTAGTATTTTTATTATTTAATTAATATTTTAATAATTTGTGATTATCACCCATAGTCACGTCAGCACTTACGTTAGTAAAGTGGATAGAAGCACTAGCTAGAGAAAAGGTCCTTACCCTAAAGATTTTTACAGGACAAAACTTACCTTAAGGATTAAAGTAGAAAAAATATAAACTACAAGAAGTAACAGAGTAATTTACAGGAACAATAAAAAGAAAAGTTCCATCAAAACGCACATCTCAAAAATTATAGATCCGGCCCATGGAGTTGCGAAGACAACGGAACCCTTTTTGTGATCCATGATATATTTTAGAAAAACATATTGAGGAGACTGTAATTGGAATTTATTTTGGTTGTGTAGATGGAGGGCAGGTCAGCAAGCACAACCAAAAATGCAAAGAAACTTTTAGTCGGGATGTCGTGAAAAAGTAATTGCACGGGGCCACGAAAGGTGATGGGTGATCCTAAGATTTTCTAAAAAAAATTCGAGAGATTAAGTGTAGTTTTAATATATATCTTTTAAATTTTAAAAATATGCCAGAGACGTTAGACTTGCATTGCAAAGAACCTGAAACTCCTCAAGTCACTCTTCTTCTGCTAACTTTGAAAATATAAAAGTAAATGGTGAGTCATATCAAATCAAAAATTACAAATTGTAGCAAAATATCCAAATTCACACGATACAAGGAAATCATCAATCGTCGTACATACCTTTAAATATTATGATAGATATCAAAATAATCACACGGACTTCAATGTCCCACGAAAGATCCAAATATAACAAAAAGATCGTCAATGTCACAAACATATCACAAGCATAAGCTACTTTTCACAATTTGCTTACAAATCAAATTCCATTCAATGCTATTAGAATATTTCAAATGAATCCATAGAATTTCAACAATTCAATATTACCAAAGTTTGCACAAATCCCTATATATCAAGTCAAAACAGTGTAAAAAGTGCAGCTAACGCATTTCAAAATCAATTTCGAGTTGTAAAAGAATCTAACATTTCGTGCAAAAAAGTTCCATAACAACAAATTTTTTTAGAAAAAAAAATTCATTGAATAACAACGTACCTCAAACCCTCGATATAAAATAAAAGCTTCTCAAAAAATTTTCGAACAATGAATCGGAACCTAAATTAATTTTGAACATCAGTCATAACACCAATATGAAGATTGAGCCACCCTTCATGACTTTAAGAATAATAAAACTCTTGCGTCAAATAAGCACGTCTTTTACAACGTTTTTAGCCCTAAAAATCACCAATTAGTCATAATATGAAAATCTAGCAACTCCTAATCTATTATTTTTGGGTTAAATACGTTTTTCG
Organism: Morella rubra; assembly: GCA_003952965.2. Lineage (NCBI taxonomy): Eukaryota > Viridiplantae > Streptophyta > Magnoliopsida > Fagales > Myricaceae > Morella > Morella rubra. The sequence continues at coordinate 6,904,494 of CM025854.1, forward strand.
CTTCCCAACTACTATGGTTCTAACACTTTGCACCACATATTATCTATTTTGTTACATTTTCATCCTTCAATTACTAATTGTTTATATTTTGCACTCCAACCGTTAATCTGGATAGCAATTTTTATTTTGATCAAGTGAAATGATGAATTTTCTCTCATATTTTTTTATAATTATATTTTGTATGGGAGGAGGTGAAGTGATGAGTTGCAAGGTGAAGGATCGGATGGAAGGTAAGAATAAAAATGAGCTGAATTAGCCATTTAGCATGCTAGACTTGTGTCTAAACGAGTGAACTAGAGAGTGCATTTCCTCAGCCATGAGCTTTATCGCGCTACTAAAACTTCTGCTTTTTGTGGAGTAAAAATGGTGTTTGAGTCTCAATCACAGGGCTGTTCAAAAAGCATCCGATCCGATCTGACTCGCCGACTCGGATCCGACTCGACCAGGGGTCGGATGAAATCGAATCCGGATTCGGAGTCAGATACTACATAAGGAAAAAACAGTGAATCGGGTTAGATTCGGATATCCGAGGAAGACATCCGATTTATCCGACCCGACCTGATTCTCATGGTTTAATGAAACGTGCGTTTCATATGCCCCCACACCCTTCTTCTTTGTGTTTCAGTCCCCCTACCCCCATTCACGATTTCAAATCTCCAGACTTCCAGTGCCTCCACGCAAACGTGTTCTCGCCTATCTTCAACTCGATCTCCTTCCTCTCTCTATCCACTGCATTCTTCCACATGTCCAGGTAAGAGTCCCTGCCATCTGATCTAAAACTCTCGATCAATTCCTTGTTCTCGCTGCCAGTATTGCTTTCCCTAGTGCCAGTAGGCCAGCACTTGAGCGGGTGGGTGTCTAAACTCCTGTTTTCAGGGAAAGACGTGCGCAGCGCCTGCGGTGGCTCCGGTATGAGACTCTGGCCTAACTCTAAATCCGATTCGGTATCCGATCCAAATCCGCTTTGACTGACTGAGCTGGATATTAGTGTATTTCGGATCGGATTCGAAGGTAAAATTCGATATCCAAACATTTTGAATTCAGATTCGGATTGGTCCCTGCTGAATCTGAAATTTTCGGTGCAAAGCCCTACTCAATCGTTCCACTTAGTGTAATAAAAAATTATAAAATAATATTTCTTTCCATTAAATTATCTTTTTCACTATAATAAATATAAAAAATTGATTAGATTTTCTCTCTTCATTTTTTCATCAATTCTTGTATCTTAAATTTTAACGTTAGTTTTTTTCTTTCTTTGTTTTTTAGGCATAAATGCATCCACAGTCCCTATGGTATAAGAAAATTACAAGTTAGTCTCCGAGGTAAAGAAAGTTACAAATTAGTCTCTACGATAAGGTTTCCATTAAAAACACGTCCTTTCGTCCATCTTTATCTCTTTCACTAACAGCATATACTAGTAAATTACAGGATTTACTTGGGACGTAGCACGTTGTGGTTAGTGTTGATTAGCATATGCCATTAATAAAAGAGACGGGATGGATGAAATGAAGTATTTTTAACGGAAACCTTACTACAGGGAGTAATTTGCAACTTTCTTTAACTCGGGGTGCATTTAAGCTTTTTTATTTTATTATATATATATATAATTCTTATATTTTTATATTGAATTTTTTTTCCAAAATTAAATTCTTTTTCAATGTTTTACTGCAAGCAACATTACAAATAAATTTACTCCACCACTAGAACAATCTTTCAGTAAATTTTCCTTCGTATTCTATTACGACTTACTTTTGTCTCTATATTGATCATAAAAATTTAGAGTTAATATATATAATATATGTATCGAACATTGTATGTATACTGTTAACTTTTTTATTTATACCAATAAAAAGCTACGCTTATTTTTTATTTGAAAAAAAAATATTTTTTGCAATTTTTTTGGTAACTCATCTTAAAACAAATGCATAAACTATTTTAAGGTTTGCTAACAATTTTAGATTGTATTTTTAGAGTTTGCTAATAATTAAACTTTATTTCTACTGTTCTTCTTAAAATATTTATAAAAATAATAATATTAATAATTTATTCTCCCCCCCACCTCCACCCAATGCTAATTATGTACATAACTTGCACACTGACTTATCTGTGAGATCAGGATCCTCACTAATGTTCGGATTGCATAATGTAATTTGGAGATAGATAGACATATCAAGTAGACCTTACACTATTTAATATTGTCCATATAAAATTTCAAGCAATATGTGTCCTACAGTGAAGTCTACTAACTGTGTCTATCTTTTTTTAAATTACACCTTATAATCTGAACAAAAAATTATGGAATATCTCCTTACTATCCAGTAAATTTGCTACTTTAACAAAAGCATTAACGTCTAGATAAAATTAATGGCATGCATAAATGCTCTTTTTGCCGCACTTAGCTGCCCCATCAAACTAAAGCCCAAACTTTTTGTCGGGTCAGCCCAAGCCCACACTGACTTTTGTAAATTGCAAGTTTTATCAAAGCTCACAAGACTTTCAATTTGGGTCATAAATTGCCCAAGTTAAACTCCACTTTTTCTCTTCTCGTGTTTTCTTTTTCGCTAATCAAGACAAAATAGAACAAAAGAGGAAGAGGGGTTCCCTACAAACTCCCAAAATAATAAAATTAAAAAAAAAAAAAAAAAAAAACAAGAAGAAGAAAAAAAGAAATGGTATCAAGATTGGGTCAGCCCCATTAATTGTTTTTTAGACTAATCAATGAAGGGGCCTCCATGAAAGCGAGTGAGCGCAATTATTGGGAGGATGCACTGGAGTCTGCATTTGGTCGAATTGGGGGGGGTGGGGGGGGTTTCGAGATTACACACTTTAAAATCATTTGTAAAAGGAAAGTAGCACATTGTAACCCTTAGCTAAAACAGGGGAAGTTGAAACCTTGAGATTTTGACAGACAAAGGGAATGAGCATAATATCTCCTAGTGCCTTGCTAAGGCAAGCATCTACGTCCTTGATAAAATACCCGTGAGAAGGTGCAAGTAAGACAAAAACACTTCGAAGCCGCGCGCCAGAGGAGCGCAATTCTGTTGGAGGCGGGCAGGAGGCGATAAATTTGGAGCTAGATCTCAGCCTCTAACTCCCCTAAACAAAGGAATCAGACCTCCACCCCATCACCGGGTTGACTCAATTGTAAGGGCAACTCCAGAATTGTAATGTGGACAGATGCACAGGTCCTGGATTTTTCTTCATGATAATGACACCGAAGACAAAGGACTGAGAAAAATATATAGAAAGGAAATATAAAACCGGCGCCGGATAGATTTTTTCATTGTTCAAGCACGAGCTTGCGCTTTTAGCAAGTGGAAAACAGGCAACGTCGAGGTTGGTCGATGGGCCACCTCTTTGAATCTAGGAGAACTAGGCATTAATGTGTACATATTGTCCATGAAGAAGATTGTTCTTTTCGAGCGAAAAACAGACAATGACAATATTGATCACATGCGCACGTTCTTTGAATCTAGTGGCAAATCAAGAAAACAGACCATGATATTTTTAATTTTTGGGCAAATTATAATAAACCCCATGAACTATCATATTTTCTCAATTACCCTCTAAACGGTCACTCAGTGGCAAATCATGACCCCCTAAACTATGTCCTTGACTCCTTATTATGGTTCCGTCCCCCAACCGATTTAGGGTGTTAATTTGAAACAAATTCTTCTCACGTGCATTATACATGACTCTTAATTAGGGGTGTTCATTTTCACCGGCAAGAGCAGTTATTGTACCTTAGCGGTACGGTGGCAGTGTCAAATATGTGATTTCGTCAATTTACGGTGACGGTGACGGTTTTCGCCAAACCGTCACCTACACTACCGTTAACCCCCCTAGTTGAGACTTGAGATGATTATTGATTATGTGACATACTTTTGTTGGGCTTTTGTTAGAATATGTTAGTTGGTTTACGTCACATTGTTTGACACTTTTGTTGGACTTTAGTCATTATGGTTGAATATGATATTATGTTGGACTTTTGGACAACTTATTATATTTGTTATGATTATTAATGATTATGATATTATGTTTGAATAAGTTATGATATTTGTCCATTTGATATAATTTATTGATTATAATATTATGTTGGAAATTTAAACAGGTTATAATATTTGAATGATTATATTTGTTGCTTATATATAGGCATCAAATGGTCTTAATGGTCCAAAAAAATCCAAGGAAAATAGCCCAAAATAGTAAAAAAAAAAAATGAAAAGCCCAAAAAAAAGATTTTTTTTTTTGGCCCAGCGGTTATACAGTTTAAGCGGTTACCGTATAACTGTTACCATTAATACTGTCACCGGCAAGGGCGGTTATTGTGCCTTGCGGTGCGGTAGCGGTGTTAATTATGTGATTCCGTCAATTGCGGTGACGGTTTTCGCCAAACCGTCACCTACACTACCGTGTTAAAAGATTATTTTGCCTCTATAAAATGCAAAGAAAAAAACAGCAAGCTACTTGAATCGAATTTGAACGAAATTGACAAAGGCTTCAGAACGTGCATTTAGGATCTTCAAGTAGTTTGCATTTTCTTTTCTTTGCATTTTATTGGGGCAAAATGGCCTTTTAACGTGAGTTAAGGGTTACATGTAACGTACATGGGACAGACTACGTTCAAATTGACGCCCAAATCAGTTGGGGAATGGAACCGCAACAAAGATATAGTTTAGGGGTTGCCACGAGTGATAATTTAGGGGGTAATTGAGAACATGATGATAGTTTGTGGGGGGTTATTGTAATTTTTCCTTATTCACATGTAACGCACGTGGACAGATTCCATTCAAACTGAAGCCTGAAATCGGTTTGGAGATGGAACCGCAACAAGAACATAGTTTAGAGGGGTGAGTTACAACGAATTATAGTTTATGGGGTAAGTGAGAAAATGATGATAGTTTGTGGGGTTATTGTAATTTGCCCTTAATTTTATTCATTTCTTGTTTTTTTTTTTTTTTTAAAAAAATTATGAGGACATAAGGGAGGGCATTTGTTCTGGTTTAAATCGGAACATCCGATTCTGGTACCAGTACCGACGTTCCGGCACTGGTTCCGGCCATTTCTGATACCGGACCCCATATTAGGGAAAATCGGAACCGAAATTTCTGGTTCCGGTGTATATATATATATATTTTTAAAAATCTAGAGCTCAAAACTGCACTGTTTTGAGCCCTGTTAAAAAAAAAAAAAATACTGTAGTAACCTGGGTCGACCAAGGTCACTTAAACCCAAATCGTCACGAAAGACCTAATTTCGTGAATCTCTCCAACTTCAAACAGGCAGCCCTCATCCCCCCATCCCCCTCTCTGCCTCTCCTAGTCTCCCTGCTGCCGTGACTCACCCAGCCTGTCAATCGCTCCGCCCCCCACCCTTCCTGCCACGACTTCTCTTTCCCTCTCTCTCTCATCGTCGCATCACATGGGGGCCGATTCCCTTCCCTTAGTCATGCTCACTGCTCAGCCTCCTCTCTTCTTGCTGTGACTTCTCTCTCATCAGCTCTCTACCTCTCTCTTACCAAGGTGAAAAGGTCTATTTAGAGTCATTTGGAATTTAGTTGTTGCAATTTTAATTTAGAGTTATTTGGCAGTGTTTTTTTTTTTGTTTAATTGTTTTGGACGACAGTGTTTATTTTGGTAGTGTTTTGAACTTTTGGAATTTGGAGTTGGACGGCAGTGTTTGGCAGTGTATGGTCTTCAAAATTCAAATTGACAATGGGGTCTTCAATTGGACAACACTGTTTTATTTTGGCATTTGGGTCTTTTATTTTAAAGTTGGATGGCAGAACGTAAAAACTGCAATTTTTGCCAGAATTTTTGGTTTCTAGTTTCTGGTTCCGGAAATTCCCGTTCCAATTCCGATTCCATTCCGGTATAAATCGGAATGGAACCGGAATGAAAATCACGGTTTCGGTGGATACCGGAACTGGAATAGTCCAATTTGGTTCCATCCGTTCCAGTGCCCAACCTTATAGGGACATTTCAATCAATCTACACCATTTTCCAGATTTAATGGTTAAATCGAATAGTGGATGATAATTGATTTTTATTTTTTTATTTTACAACATTTTGGGCGTAATCAGGCAAATTAGCTTGTGAGGTGCTTTTTTTTTTTTTTTTTTTTAATTTTTTTTTTTTTACCCATACTATGACGTTTCGGCTAATCTTTTACCTTTTTTTTTTTTTTTTTGCTTAACTGTTGCATATTACAGATGAAAAGGAAAAACATAAATCTTGTAAAAATATTACAACTAGCAAGGAACTTAATTATCCAAACGATCGGTCTGCATGCATGGTCTAATAAAACATATAAAAAGGCACTTTTTTTATGTACAATATTTTATATTCCGATTATTCTTTTAAAATTAAACAATTGAGATTTTTTGGTATCAATATTCTTCACGTTAAAATGTGGTCAATACTAATGAAATAGTACTTTATAACATTGAATTATATGGTAAAAAAAAAATAGATCGAACCTGATGTGTTCATATATTAATCTTCAAAAAAAAAATCCAAGAAAAAAAAATGTTTGAAAACAAATAGTACTGTGTTCATGAACAATTGTATTCGACTATTCGTATCGATCGTTATGAACAAGGCCAGTGTGAACATATGATCAACTATATAATTAATTAGCAAATGTATTCTCACTCGAGCCTTCAAATATGGCTAAGTCATGTGCATGCTTATGACGTACAAGATAGAGTCAATGAAAACTCATGATACGCTACCACCAATATAATTTTGGCTTACGTACATATGTATATATATATAGTTTAGATGGTTGGATTGCACGTGGAGGTCGTATTTAGCGATTGGCTAGTTAATTAGCTTAATTAATTATAAGTGCCACATAAAACGTCCTTGGTTAAATATAGTTACAAAGTACAACTAATTCAAGGAATTCCGATGGTTAACTTTGACTAGCTAATATTTTTCAGGTGACTAGACGTGAGCTTCTCTAATCGTGACAATAATTATTTCTATATTTTCTATAGCTTTTGATTTAGCCTTAAGTAATATCTCCCTGACTTCTTTGTACAGCACATTCACTAATTAAGGAAAAAGTCTTCAAATAGCCCTTGAAACGGGCGGCCGAGTTTATCTGCCGACTGCCATTATATATATACCACCTTTAAGGGGGGCAAAGAGAAGGTAATATTGATGAAAAGGTCGAGGTAATTCTTCTGTCTCCCTGTATCAAATATTGGAACTTAAGAACCTCTTTGGATCAACTACGTTCCGCATAGGGTTGTGTTTCTTCCAAGTAGTAAGATCAGATTACGCACCCAGATTGTGGGGAACAGTTAATATATAGATTGCATGAGGTTTCTGACCGACAAAAAGATATGTTATATTGGTCTTCTACGTACAAGTGATGTAACCAGGCAAATTAGGATTAAGGTCGGCTCCTGAGGAGAAGAAGAAGAAGAAGGAAAAGAAAAGAAAAGTCTAAGGGAAAATACTGAAGATCAGCAACTATAAGTTATAAGGAAAGGAATCTGTAATTAAGAAAACAGAAAGGAAGGAAACGAAACGAAAGGAAAGAAGGAAAACGACACCCTGCCTTCCTCCCTTGACTCATTTCAAACCCTCGAGAGGGGTGGACTTTGACGGCTACTTTTCTAGCTTTCCCTTGCCTGGCTGCTTCTCTCTCTCTCTTTCTCTACTACTTTTCAAGTTTTCACTTACCCGAGACAATTCTTTGTGATCCCCCACAGCAGTGGTGGGGCCCTCTCCCTCTTGTTTCTACTTTTCCCCCTCTCAGCATTGGTAGCCGATTCCCTGCCGCTACTCCCACTTTTCAACCCTCCCCTCTCTCTCTCTCTCTCTCTCTAACAGCTTCAGTTCACACTTGTCAGACCTAATCTTCTGGTCTGTATACATCCCATTTTTATCTTTTTTTTCTAACACTGTATACATCCCATTGATTTGGTGATCCTGCCCCCCAAAACCAAAGTGCCTTATAAAGCTTATTAGATGAACTTGCCAGATTCCGACATCTCCTCTTCCACGTTTCTCCTATAGAGGATATGCATATTCTCTCCTTGCCAAAACAAGGATATGCATATCTTTCACATGGAGCTTTCAGCCGGACGCAGAGTACAAAGCCAGGGACATAATTCACTCCATAAAGAAGGAAGCGTAGATGTCCAAAGGAATGTGGTTCAGCAGTTTTAGGCACCACAACTCATGGACACCACCTTCCTTCTCGATGAAGCCGGTCGTGACAATTTCTTCCGCCTCATGATCCAGTCTATTGGCTCCACTTACATCTGCCTGTGGCTGTATAGCCCCCCACCATCCAAGTATTAACTCTCTTTCCCTCTTCACATACATAACACAAGCACACATGTACATGCGAAGGTGACTGACATGTTGATTCTTTGAAGCCTTTTACGCTGCCTGGATGGATCCTTTTACGAAGAAAACCCCCAGCCTAGCTCTTCTTCCGGAAGTCGAGCTCGGAGGCATTTTGACGAGTACCGGACATCAACATTTTTCATCAGCGAAAATGAGTAAGACGGACAATTAGTTTTGATGTTGGATGTACTAAAACATGTTCCTAAGTGTGATCGCCTCATAATATATTGTTGTATGTCAGACGTGTTCCAGGACTCGCTTTCAGGAATAGCCGTCCGTATATAGAGCTGCGAGAATTGGATCTTCAAACACTGGCATCAAACGAAGCACAGCGACTATTCTATCAGGTAACAGTTGAGGGCAATAGCAAAAAGGAAGCTAGTGGGAAGGGAAAGACCTTGCATTTTGCTAATTCAGACACCCAATTCAAGTTTTCTTTCATATGTACTTAGCTAATCAATTTTTTTTTTTGTGGGTGTTTTGACACAGGAAGCGAGGATTAAGGTCTGTTACTAAAGCTGAGTCTGAAATTTCTGGTGTTTCGGAAGCTGTGTTTTAGAGCATGAAATACTAAATGCTTTTTCAATTCCTTTTCGTTTATTGGTTGCAGACTGCAATTTTTATGGGGTGCAAGAGTGGAGAGATTGAAATAGGCTTGGCCAATGTGTCTGATCAGGTGAGAAATCCGCATCAGATTTTAGAGAAAATAAGGCATTAAAACTAGATTCAAAGCTATACCACTAGTTTTGCTTATAAAGTAAATTGATTTGAATCCAATTTTACTTTGTAGATTGACATTGAAAGGGAAATGTGGAACTGGTTTCCTGAAGATTTCTCTCGACAGCTTTCACCACTCATAGAGCCTTTTTGGCGACCGGATCAAAACCCACCTTCATCATCTTCATCGTCCCTGAGATCACTATCAACGGGTAGCCCTGAGTCCTCATCCCTTCTGTTTAACATTCCAAGCACTACGTCCTTTCCAGAAACCCTTAGAGAGGTTCCTACATTGCCTCAATTACCAGCTACAACTAGTCCACACCAACAAGCCATGCAAGCATTTGCACGATCTCGAAACATTCAATTCCCAGCTCCAGAGACTGAAAATGCTGCATTCACAAGAGCCATCCTCGCCGTTATATCTTCAGCTAATTCTTCTTCCCCATCGAATCAACCCCAGCAAAATTTACCTGATAGTCATCGGCCAAACTCAAAAGCTAGTGCCTTCAAGAGTTATGCTTCGGCTTTAGGACCAACCACCCAAATAAGATCGAATGTACACAGGCCAAGCCTCCTGAAGAGATCAATTGCATTCTTTAGAAGCTTAAATTTTTTGAGACATCGCGAACGTATGCAAGCAAGCCGCGGCCCCACAAGCACTCAGCTGCACCATATGATCTCAGAGCGCAAAAGGCGAGAGAAACTCAATGAAAGCTTTCAGTCATTGAGATCACTTCTTCCTCCAGGAACGAAGGTACAATGACTTTGAACTGAACTTTTCTCTTTGATCTGCAATGAATAGTCCAGTCTCTCTCTCCCTCTCTCTCTTTCTCTTATTGATCACGAATTATTGCCATATTAGTAAACTCCACCTTGACATATATGTTTGGGATTAACTAGAAGGACAAAGCGTCGCTGCTCACTACAACAAGGGAGTACTTGAGTTCTTTGAAAGCTCAAGTTGAAGAGCTTACTCGAAGAAACCAGCTTTTGGAGGCGCAGCTTTTGCCTGCCGAAGAAGAAGAAGCTTCTTCCTCGAATGAAAGACTCAGCGTCCGAATTTCCCACGTCTCGGCATCAACCTCAGACGAGCACATAGTTGATTTGCGAGTGACCGCAAGAGGCGAATGTCCAACAGAGGATATGGTGATTCGCATCCTGGAATTCCTGAAGCAGGTTGAGAATGTGAACTTGGTGTCCATGGAGACCACTACCCGGATAATAGAATCAAACTCTTCAACCCGCATAAGCATGAGACTAAGAATTGAGGTATGATTCTCTTAGATCCAGATTCCAATTTTTTAAGATATTGAATCCCACTATTAACAACAACAAAAAAACACATGGGTGGTTGTTAAACTTAAGCTTTTAGATGGTAGGTAATTGTAATGTTTATGAATAAATGAGTGAGTAGATAATGGAGCTGTGCAACACATTTACAACTTTTGTACTTAAAAAAACAGACTATATATGATAATGGGTTTCTTTGTCGTATAATACGTATTTGCTTGCTTAATTCAAGACTAATCGACTTTTAGTTGGGAAAAGTCATTCTTGTGAATATGAGATATGGTTACTCTGGCAAAAGCGATGTCGTCTTAGAAAGATGTTAATTAGTGGTTCTAACCAATGACAAAAATGTCGAATAATTTTTCCTTTTTCTCACAGGGAAACGAATGGGACGAGGCTGCCTTCCAGGAAGCAGTGAGAAGGGTTGTGTCTGACTAGGCACCCTGACGAGAAAATTAACTAGTCAAGCTAAATTAATTCTGTGGCGGCGGCGCGACGTCGTTGTCAGTTGTTGCTTCTCTCATGACCTCATGATGATCAACTCACAATATCGATCCGTTCATCTCAGCCTTAAATTTTGAGTTCCAAAATATATAATAGATTAAATTTTACCATCAATGTCTAGATCATGAATGCATCATTTAGCACAATTCTTTTAGAAGAGCAATGTAACTTAACCACAGTTTTGGTTTACCAATTTTGAATTTTGATTGCTATATGTGTTTTGGATATATGCAGCCCCCTCCCTTAAATTAATTAATTACCACACGTGTTTAATTCTTTGGATCTGGGTTTCTTTTGGTATAATAACTAGGTAATTTCTTGTACGATTATATGTGTCGCGGCGCCCATATTGACTGCAATCTTTAGAAGGAGACTGGTACTCGTGAATAATAATCCAACGTACAGAGATTCTTCAAAGATGGTCCAATGTCAAATTGCATAACCTTCTTGTTCAATATTTTTCTAACCAGACCCACATACATAAATAATAGCTTTCTTTCTTTTTGGCTTCAAAACCCTGCACGTAGCTTTCGTTGTTCCTAGTAGTAGTGCTTTTTGTCTCTATCGGGTTTTTTTAGTCAATGAATTGTCTCCTTAGAAAACAATGTGGGCCTTGGAGTTGGAGGCGGCGTTTTTGACCGTCAATCTCAGTTAGTAATGGATTCCCAGCCAGAATTTGCTTTGCTCAAGACCATGCATTTGATTTCTTTTATGTCCTTTTTAAAAATTTACAATTTCATCATCCCGTAGAATCTTCGAGAGGACAGGCCGCCACGATTAATCTTTGAGTTCTAGTGGAAACGTGGATTAATTAGTTTAATTCTGATATTAATTTTAAATGTATTTGAATTCAATTATAATATTTATAGGGGACCTGGCAGATTTTAAATAGTATTTGAATTCAATTATAATATTTATAGGGGACCTGGCAGATAAGTTTAGGGAAGTAGAATATCAATATGATAAGGTGACAACCAAAGGAAAGCATTCTAATCCGTCCTTATATTACGGTTTTAATTACGTGTCTCTGTTCTTATTGAGCTGCTACCACATTGTTTAATGAAAATCAATTTCGGCTGTCGATTGTAGGGTTTATGTTATTTAAAATTTACATAAGTATGGTGTGAAGTTTATTTATTGTGTCTATTTCTTTTCGAATTACACAACATAATTCGAGTATAAAATTACAGAATCTCGTGATCACTAACAGATATACCGATGCAAAGACTAAGTATAGAGGCATACTAAAGGAGAAAAAACGTAAAGAAATATATGGAAGCTGCAAATTGCATTAACCAGATATATGACACTGATTGTGCAGGAAAGACCATGGCCAACTGACCCGCTCCAAAACGTACCTTTTGCGGTTGAGATTCTAGTTTGAAATTCTTGGGGTTGATTCTTGAATATTGAATGAAAATCTCTTAGCATAATTAATGTACGGCCACCTAATCTGTTCTTGAACAATATCGAGTAGTTGAAACGGAAACGTAGTCCGGTCTTTGGGGTCTATAACTGGGACTCTACCAAGCGAAAGGAACAAGTCAAATCGGTGGTGATCACTTTAGAACTTCGTTCAACCAAAGCCATGACCGTATCTTTTGGTTGCATCGAAGATGACCATTGACTAAACCATGGAGACAGCTACGTGTTAAAGAGGCCACGTTTACCGTATACGTAATCGTAAGTTTTGGGTGCACCGTTTTAGACATATAGCAGCTGTAGATTACTTCAACCACTATCAGATCATTACAGAGACTGATCATATGCTTCAAGACCTTGGCTCGTGTTTGCATACCAGATTTCTTTGAAAATTCTGGCAACTGCTGGTTCTGGGATGCAAACACAATTATTCAAATTTTGGTTCCTTTTTTCTCCCCTAGACGTTTAGGCATGTGGCACTTTGTCCATGTTTTTGCTTCTGATAATTACGGCTTTATCCTCCAACTCCTGAGTATTTTAAAACGCTCAGAAGAAGGACATAATAGTAACTAAAAGTCACTGGATCCCACAGCATTTTCATGTATGGCTACCACTTTTTCCTTTTTTTTTTTTTTTGGACCAAAAGAAACTGAACTTTATTCATAACGAAAAAGAAACGAAAACAACTAAGGGATTGAAACCCCGCATACAGCCAAAACAACCCATCCAAGTGCTCAGGAACAAATGAGTCATTTTCAAAAGAAATTCAGGAGGCAACCGACGAGGAAGGTGGTGCGCAACACCATTTGCATCTCTACAAATAAACTTCACCTTCCAGCGGGAGGTTACTTGTAGTAGCATCCAGATATTCCTTACAATCTCATGAATCTTCCATTCTTCCCTATTTGGAAAAGGATTGATGGCAGAAGCAACAATCGAGGAATCTTCCTCAATAATAATATGATTAAAGCCCCTACGTTGACCTTCCATAATTCCCAACAAGGGCTCAAATTTGAATTTTTTCTTGTTCATTGTTGCAGGGCTAAAACAGTAAATCACTGCCCAACACAATTGCCATTTGTTGGCGTGCCAACCCAACTGCCCCCTTCTCCCGCTCTTCTCCTCCTCTCTCTTTCGTGTAAAAGTCGTTTAGATATTCAAGAGAAAAAAAAAGAAAAAAGGAAGGCCCACGTTCTCACATTCATTTTCAGTTGGAGCATTTTTTTTTTTATCAACGTAAAAGTATCATTAGTTTTCTATCTCTTTCTCACCATTTTCAAAACACAATTTTCATCCTACAAATTTTTCACTGACTTCAATCATTATTTAACACTCCAATCATCAATCTAAAAAGACTACAATTCATCCATCACACTATTTTACACTAGTTTCTCATAAAAATTAACAGGATTCTAATCTCTTCAATTTTCACAACATTCTCTCAAATTTTCAGATTTTTAGAATCTACGAACATGACCATATACAACTGTTGTCAGCTAACCCATGACACAATGGCTAATAATCATGACGGGAGTAGAAGCATCAATACCGAAGAAAGTTTCAATCATAATACTTCGGTCTTAAATTTTAATATTGACAACACATTAATTAATTTTATCAATGTTCTAATTCTAATTAATCAATGCATTAATGATTAAACTTTTCCTACCCTATCATTCAATTTCAAAAAATAGCAGCACTACTGGGTACACTGCCAGACAGTCAGTCAGAAGCATATAGAAGAAAGATATCAACAAATCTACCCCATACAGCTCCGAAACATGTCCAGATTGTTCCCATACATGAACTGTGAAAAGGGGACAGATCAGCGAAGGCTGGAGGGGGCAGCAAAGAAGAAAAGAAGTAAAGAAGTTGACCCCCCCCCCCCCCCCCCCCCCCCCAAAAAAAAAAAAAAAGGTAAAAGTCCGGAAGCAATGAACCAAACGTCATAGCTATTTGAGCACGTTTTCTCTTTCTGTCTTGGTGTCCCAGGACAAGTACATTCCCATAGTCCACAAGACACATTTCACGAAGTTAGTGGTCCCACTTCTAGAAACTGATATTTGATTGGTCAAATGGAAAATTCTCCTTCTCGTACTATTTCTTTCACCATCACGAGGAGGGAAAAAACAAACCTGGTAGAGTTGAAACCATGGAAGGAACCGGCCGGGCAAAGGTAATAGAGAAAAGTAGGAGCACACGGTGCATCTTATATCTTAAGTCCCTCATTTTACCTTGGAAAATAAGGCATTGTATGGAATCACACAAAAAAAAATTGGGGGTCCAGTTCTCTTATAAATAAAGCGTGACCTAGTAGTAGTTGTAGAGTAAAAAATTCTGACCAAAAGGTCTAATTAAAACCGTTATAATGAACGGCTTAAATTTATTTTTTGAAATTCAAAAGACATAAACATTGTGTCAGCTCTCTTATATTAAATAAGGTAATATGTTTTTATCTATCTAGATTTACTTTTTCAAATAAAAGGAACTGAAATATTCATCCAACTCTGTTTCATTAAATGAAGTGGCTCGTTTCTGTCACTTAAATTAAGAAAAATCAATCTGAGCCACCTGTTATAACTGTTTTGAACTTTGACACTTTGGTCTGAATCCTCTTCCTTCCCTGAAAATAGTGCAGTCTGATATACAAAGACACTGATTCTTAAGTTCTGAGCATGACCATTTTGTCTTGTGAACTTTATTAATTAATAATTATACCCCCAAAAGTTTCATACCGGATCCCTTTTGGGGTGACTATATTAAGGAGGCGGGTTTTGGAAACCAGTGAGGCATTCTCAATTCGGAGTGCCCTGGATTCTATTCGGAGGGAGAATGGCACACGGACTGTTGTGGTTCAGTGACCTCAGTCAGTCACATAGAACCTTTCACGAAGCCACTACCGCAGTCTTTGATGACTCTTGTGCTGCCTATGCAGTGGTGTCGGGTTGTCGAGTCAATGAATTGCTGGCTGATTTGTTGGTTCTGGGAGACGAGACTGGCGGGCGCGAATCCTGTCTCTCTGAGTGCTGCCAGTGCCAGGATTGCTTTTATTTTTAATGGTTGTCTTAATCCGTGATAGAAGATCACAGGGAATATCCCCATGGTTTTTGTACTTTTGCCTTTCTTCTGAACGATACTGAACTTCCCCCCAAAACAAGGATACTTGAATTACATTTCCAAAATAAATCCATAGCAAAACTGTATTACACCAATCTCATTACAATGACAATCTTCCAAGTTGGTCCTGATGACCAAACAAAACTTTGGATACATAATGCATCACATATTAACTTATAAACAATTTAAATTTAATTTACAGGATTGTGACTTGTAAACCTCAACTTTCTGCCCTTAAGAAACAGCAGCACGTGATCTGCCCTTAAGGCCTTTCCCAGTACCAACAACCAAGCTGTGCCCAGACAAGAACGAATGTACTACCCTTTTATCAGGAGCAGGCGATTGCAGATCATGGGGCGTTGCAAAGCCTACTCCGGTAAAAAAAAGAGGGAAAACCGCCAATCTCCCTTTGAGGTCAAGTGTTACACTTAGGCCTCGACAGCAGTTACCGTTTCCTCATCAGTAGAATCGGATGAAACAATTTCATCTGTAGGGTCCGGGGTCACAGCATCTGTTTCTGGTTCCTCTTCTGTCCCAGCATGAAGTAGCTTCTCCCTGAGCTTTCCTAGAAGTTCTTCTTTTGCACTTTCATTCTCAGCCAGAAATTTCTTCAATACATCCTTGCCACGGTAAGTCTCACCATCCAAATCGTAATATCCACCAGCCCTCGAGATAAATTTGTGTTTTACTCCCAACTCTATGAGCTCCGCTTCTTGGCATATGCCCTTGCCAAACTCGAGCTCAAATTGGGCAGTTTTAAAAGGAGGAGCAAGCTTGTTTTTCACTACTTTCACAAGAACTTGGCTTCCTAAAGTCTGCAAAAGAAAGCATATCCTAGGATGCATCAACTACCAGAAGGTGTACCACAACTGCCAGAAGGTGTACCAAACCAACACCCATGTAATGAACGAGGTTTTCACTAAGAGACTTCAGGCTTTCCCCATGCTTCGCAAATAAGGCATGAAAGGAAAAGATGAAGCTCTACTTAGACACAGGACCTTTTACACAAAAGTGAGAACATCAAACAAGATATTGCTCCGCAGAAAAGTAGAGACCAGCTCAAATCTTTAGGCAATAAAAGGTTATGGAATTGCCAATCTCCAAAAAGGAGAAAAAAGAAATGTCCAAAGCTGAGAACATTTCAAGTACTATGTATTTCCTTTCCGTAAACTACCCAGAGCGTGATCCCTTGATTAGCAACACTAAGCAATCCACATTTCCTTCTTTTGATGGCTTCAACCTAAGCCCACCTATACATCTGTGTGATTACTAACGTCTACGTCTTGTAGTCGCTTTTATGTAAGAAAAATATGACCAATGTCCGGCTACTGACCTCAAGTATCACAATTCAATCCCAAGACTCAAAAGGCCAGTGAATGTGGAAAAAAGATTACACCCAGGAGAGAGAGAGAGAGAGAGCAAGAGAGAAATTAAATATAATACCTCTTCACCCTTCTTGACAAGCCCTGTTCTCCTAATATTAAGGCGCACTGAAGCATAGAATTTTAAGGCATTACCGCCACAGGTAACTTCGGTGGGCCCACCAAATCCTCCAAAAGTAGAAATTTTTGCTCTTACCTGGAGATTCACACAATCCAATTACAGAGATCTCATCATAAAAAAGACATCATCATGAGCTTCAACAAGATATCAGGACCACTAAAGCTTTAAAGAGAACACATCAGACATGATCTCACTTTTCAGAATGGCAATAGCCCAGAATTAAAAAAATGAGTACCACAGAAGTTTGTTACATCCTCTAGCTCAGTTTGATTTGTATTCAGCCATCAACAATCTCAGTTTAGCCAAAACCTGCTATTTTTACTTCTTTAAGAAGTAATTACCTCAGCAAACACTACACACTAATTTATGCAAACCTTTCCCTTAAATCAAGGGGAAAGAGTCCAGGAAATCAAAGCAGAACATATTTACACCCTAACGGTAATGGCTGGTTGAATGAAAGCATCTTGGTCAACTCCAAAAACTTCCCAAGGAGATTAACTTGGAAGAGGTATCTTAAGGGAGTCCAAAAGTTATACACAGAAGAATAAGAGAAATCAAATGTATGCTTTTTAGAGAGGAAAAAAAAAATTGCAAAGACTATGCATGCTTATCATAGATTGAATTTGAAATGAAAACAAAATGAAACAAAACGCATTAAACTAATGACCCTCACCGACCAGGTCCAGGCTAACCCAAGCTCAGCCCATTTGCTGACACCTTAGAATATGCTAGCCCCAAGTACAATTAAACCCAAGCTCCTCTTCTCAGGCTCAGCTCATCAGAATTCCCAAACAAAAATTTGGATAGCAGTATGAAAACTGATACCTGATTTATAAATATCAATATAGTCTGTGATAGTGATAACGAGTGGCTCAACTTGCGAAGTGCCTGGCTCATCAATCTAGCCTGCATCGCCATGTGAGCGTCACCCATCTCACCATCAAGTTCACCTTTAGGCACAAGGGCTGCTACCTGCCATTAAAATACAGATATTACTGTTTCAGCAGAACAATAAACAGTGACTAACTACTTGAAGGAAAATAATTCAAATCAGTAATACATCATATGTTTGTTTATGCCACATACGTTGCTCTGCAATGCAAGTTACAAGAAAACTCTTCTCTTAGGCCCAATGAGATGACAGGAGCATCTCAGAAGGAGAAGGAGCATGCATATAGAGAGGGAAGACCATCATATCAAAAAACATTATGGAAGAAAGTAGTGAGCAAATTTTGCAGCTACAACAATGATCTTGAATCCCAATCAAAACAAGCTAGCACTGAGCACCTGACTTACACTGTCAACAACAACAACATCAATTGAACCACTTCTTATTAGGGTGTCCACAAGACTGAGAGCTTGTTCACCACAATCTGGCTGTGAGAGAAGTAACTTATCAATTTTTACACCAATAGTCTGGGCAAGCACTGGATCCAGAGCATGCTCAGCATCAACAAACACGCAGTAACCTACAGAGAGCGCACGAAACAAGCTCAATATCTTTCAAGAAACATAAAAGATTAGAAGTTCAATAATACCACTATACATGCACGTGGTGAAAATTGATTCTACCTTATTAAAGTTTTATGAGACTCCAAACCCAGAATATCCAATGTAATAGAATATATGCTTAATATTTCCATAAGATCGATTCCATCTTTCTACATCAAATTGATGATTAAATAGGACAAAGCACATGTCCAAACATAACAATCCAAGAAATGAAAAAGACCCCCTTTTTATTTGACTAGAGAATAACCTCCTTGCTTTTGTGCTTCAGCAATTACATGTAGAGCAAGAGTAGTTTTCCCAGAAGCCTCCGGACCGTATATCTCCACAACACGTCCCTGCAGACATCGACCAAAATCATATTATGAGCAGCCAAAACAGAACGTACAGGTAAAGTAAAAAGTGTTTTCTGTGTCTATTCCCCCTGCCTTACACTCGACGAAAATACAAAGAATCATATTATATATATATACACTAACGCATATCAATATACATATCTGTAAATAAACTCGTGTGAGTATATGTGTCATGCACAAGCACATGTGAGCAAAATGTGCAACGTAGCATTTAGGTGAAGAGGGTTTCTATTTCTAATTCAGGGAACTGGAAGGAAAATGTAACAACTGTAAATAACAGAAGTAGAAGAACAATCATTAGCATTCAGCAGCTGTAAGGGAAAGGGGCTGAAAACAACATAGGCAGCAAAACCAAGTAACCTAGATAATATTTCACGGAAAGAAAATTTTGTTTAATGTATTTAGCCCATGTTTGGCAACACAAAAATTTCTCACTTTTCAGAAAAAAAAAAATAATAATTTTGAAAGTTTTGGTTGCCAAACAACAAAATTTTAAAGTTTTGGTCAAATTTTTTATTTTTTTGACCTTGCTCATGTCAAATTATATCCCTTCACACTTTTCACAAATTCCAACTTTTTTCATAAAAAAACTCTATCAAATCATCTCTTTCTACACTTTTCACAAACTCCAATAAAAATCAATCTCCAACCAAACATCCTTTTAAATTTTCTACCACATTTTCACAAACTCCCATAAAAGTCAATAAAATCTAACACTACCCCCAATAAGAAAATTTTCATTAGTGAAAAGAAATTTTGTTTGATTTTGAAGCGTCCAAACATGGGCTTAAGAATGTCATGGTTCATAAATTTTCACCAACAGAACTTATACCTTAGGAAGGCCACCAGTTCCCAGTGCTATATCTAGAGCAAAAGAACCTGTGGATATCACTGGGACATGCTTTGAAGGGTTGGACGGACCAAGCCACATAATAGATTCCTTTCCAAATGACGATGTAATCTGATCCAAGGCCTGTTGTAGTGCCAAGTCTTTCTTGGACATATTATCTTGACCCGAGTCACTTCCATCTGACTTAGACTTCCTTCTACCTTCAGGGAGATATAAATTGAGATTATTAACGACACACGAATTAACATGTACGAAACAGGAAAAAGCTGATTCCAAGGATGCTAACTTCACTTGGATTTTCCAAAAAACAGACAGTATTGAATTCATTCTGGCACGTGATATGCACCATGTTAAATTACACTCCACACCAATGATCAGCATGGAACATGGCAACTAAAAGCCAGTTCTCGGTAATATGTCAATCGTTTATGCCTTTTAAGACATGCAAAAATATGGAAACTAAACATTCAGCACCTTTAGTAGAGAAGTCGCAAGACTGAGAAGGTATCCCCAATACACCTCTCCTAAAGCCCTGCAGTTAATAAATCCGTCAAATGAATAAACAGAAGCCACACCCTGGAACTATAGACGATCAACAAAGAGAAGCAGACGATTCTACGAAAACGGCAAACAAATGTTCCAATAAAAACAAACGAAGCAAGTGAAAAGAAAAAATGCTCATATTTCTACTCTCCCATTTGATTGCGCGGAAAAAGGAAGCCCAAAAGCAGCTAAAACAAAACATGTTACATGGGCTTTTGTTTTTGTTTACTACATTCATTCTTGGTCCTAAAACTTACATTGAAATCTCTCAAAACTTCCATTTCTTAAAGCTCAAGGCTTCCTCGGTGACTGAACACTGTGTCAGCACCAGAGTCCCCAAACAAACATTGAGAAAAGAAAGCCCTAACAAATAGGTGTACTGATGTGTCGAGAGAGTAACCTCGGGTACGAATACAGAGCGCTTAAGATAGGAAGCATTCCGAAGAAGCCTCGCCATAGACGGTTCAGACTCTACACACC
The DNA here is from genome assembly GCA_003952965.2 of Morella rubra. NCBI lineage: Eukaryota > Viridiplantae > Streptophyta > Magnoliopsida > Fagales > Myricaceae > Morella > Morella rubra. The sequence continues at coordinate 6,925,154 of CM025854.1, forward strand.
TTCGGAATCCAAAATAGAAGAGGCTAAAGTGAACGAAAGCTTAATAGTAACATATATGCTTCCCCATGCATGTGCTGAGAGGGAGTCGGAGAGATTTTATTTTGGTTTTAGGGTTTGGTGTTTGATTTCCCTCCGTTTTGAACTCTGCTGGCCTGACTCAGTGAGCGTTGCAGGGAGCGATGAACGGGGGCGCTATTTGGGCCGTCTGTGACTCTGTGGGAGCGTTGGCATTATGGACCTTTTCCTTTCCCTAATTTTAGGGTCTGAAAAAATGTACACGCTTAAAAAAGTTGGAAACATCATTAAAAGCCCACCAAAAAAAAAAAAAAACAACAACAACAACAACATTGAGAGAGTATGTTGTTTTCATTATGCTTCGGGCACGTGGACCCTACATGGATTTGCGTACAACCTCAAGCAACCAGCATAAGCGTTTTATAGACAAAATCTACAAAAAAAAAACAAAAACAAAAAACAAAAAACAAAAAATTGAATGAAGCACCCTTAAACCAAATATGAGGGCTCTTTCTTTTTTGAGCCGGATACAATAATGCTATGAACAACTAATAAAGCCAATAGCATATATATTGATCCATCTTATAAAAACTATTATTTTTAACATAGGCTGTGTAAGATGCTACGTGAGATACTTTCATTACTTAATTAACAAGAATTAAGATGGAGTCTTTGTTTCACTAACAATGCTAGCACAGATCTTAAATTTAAAATTTTAAAAGCAAGGGTCTTAAACCAATGTTACCGAAAGCACAAATCTAGTATTTATATAGTGCTATATATCTCCCACTTTATAGAAACAATTTCGAAACAAGATGTCACTTTCAATGCAATTTATTTAAAATGGTTTATCCGCTACAATTGTAACGCCCCTCCGTATTTTTGTGACACTGTTTTCATAAGTACCTTAGAGACTCTGAATTTTCATAAATTGTCTATAAAGATTATTTCAGGCTAATGCACCAGTAATACAAAGTGATGTCTATATTTAAGACGTAACTCCGCTGATTTACGATAAGAATAGAATCGAGATCCTTGCAATCGTCAACTCTTATGCAAAGATCTACTAATACGTTAGCCACTTAAATATTAAAAGAAGAATTAAAACACAGGCGGAACGAGCAGGGGACGAAGGGGGACAGCCGCCTTCGCCTCAAAAATCAGTTCAATTTTTTTTTTTTTTTATATGGGTTAACCAAAGGCCGCCCCCCTTAGACCCAGCGCCGAGGATTTTAATGATCCCCTTTGTCTTTTTTTGAATGTGTTCACGCCCCCAAACTCTTTCTTCTCTCTCGTGAGTCGCTTTGTTAGCTAACTTTTTCAAACTGGTTATTATCGAGACCACTGCTTATTGGTTAATGATAGCTGTAAATATTTTTTTTATATTATTATAACTATTAACTACTACAGATACGACAAAGGTATCTTGGAGTAAAATACCAGTACTTCATTAATATTTTTGTTCAAAATCTATATATTACATGCTGGATTCATATTGTTAATATTAATTATTTATTACCATAAATATTATCCTAGTTTATTTCACAGGTTTTTAATAAAATAGTGTGATTTGAGGGATTTTAATCCTATGTGTATTTATCAGGCATAAGATTTTCTACGTTTATACTTTCTCAACCCTAAGCTTAGATACAAGACTAAGGTAAAGTCTTTTTATGGTGGCTGTAAGCAATTATAAAGAATTCATTACAAGTAACCAAACACGACAATGTTTTTTGAGATAAATGAAATTTTCACTTATCAATTGTAAAGAATTAAACTATCAGTTTTAATACATTATAATTTCTAACTATTAATATTAGACAGAGTACTCTCTACCTAATTTTTCCGTGAAATTGCACAAAATTTAGTGTTTTACACTTATAACAACAATGCTCCCAATGACTTGTAAGTTGACAACATTACTCTTTTTTTAAAAAAAAAAAATAAGTGTACAATAATACTCTTTGTCAAGTATGAAGATTGACTTGCCTAATAAGATGAGAGATAACTGAATGAATGATAGTATGATGGTTTACATCGAGAGAGAAAATTTTGAAACTAGTAAGCACAAAGCCATTTTGCAATGTTTTTAGAAGATGCAAACTTGTAGAATCCAATTGCCACCTCTCAGTCTCAACAAAGAGTACGGTACATGTATTTCAATATAATATATTTTTAATATTTTTAGTCCTTAATTTTCGATATTTTAACTTTAAAACACATTTTTGTATTACATAGTAAAAAAAAATTTTGGTCATTTTCCCTTAGGAGTTTGCCCCCCTTCAAATTCATTCCTGGTTCCGCCACTGAATTAAAGAGATGTTAGTCCTTAAGTTTCAACACTATTTCATCTAGTTTTAACACTATTTTAAAAGATGATACTCAGGTCTTCAAGGGTTTCGAAATAATTATAGGCCATTCTTAGATTTTATCAAATTTTCAGAGGTCTTTCAGTAAGTTTGTCATATAAAAAAATCATTTTGTCATCTCCTTATGAGCAACCATCGTTTAACTTGGCTGAAGCAGAGGATCTGATTCTCTCTATTATTCATCAATCCAAAAAGGCTCTGGCCACCTCCCACAGGACCAGACTCATCCAAAAAATTTGGAGGAGAAGGCTAACCGTGAAAGTGCAGTGCCTAGGGTGGCAGACCCTTTTACTGAGTTTCTGGAATCCCAAGTGATGGAGGTTGGCCGTGACAAGCCTCCTCAAGTCCCATGATGTCACACTTCGTGCTCATATTTACCCCTAGGCTCACTTAAAGTATTAGTATGCACATAAGGCAAGGATTACAGCACGAAACTAAACTTGCTGATGGAAGACTAAATTGCCATTGGAAAAAAGCTCAGTGGAAGACTTACAAAATTAAAATAGTAACCGCAGGGGTCACAAAATAGTTAGAGTCTTAGTACAGGTTTTTGCAAAGTTGCACTACTATATTTAGTGTAATAAAGCGTTTTTAGAAAACAAGTGGTGAAAAGTGTGATAAAGATTAAGCTTAATAAAACCCAAAACGTAACTTATACACCACGGTTACAAAAATGTCCTTCCGAGGACTACGACAAAAACACTAGTTACAAAAGGTGAGCCTACTAATATGCTCACTGAGCCGAAACCACCGAGATATCCATAAAACCGTTTGAAATACAGTTTGGGTAAAATCAAATAAAAAGAAAATGGAATCAGCCTACTCCTCGCCACAGTTTCACCTCCTGTTAAAAAAATTCAAGTACAAGTAAACAAAACAAAAGACGAGGTGAGTCATATGGACTTAGTAAGATCGGGGAGGGAACATGACAATCATAAAAGGAAAGAGCATATGGAGACATGGCAATGCATAACATATGACAGTTATGACAACAATGACTGTAACATATGATATTATGATACGTGATGGAATATGTGTGCTTTCATACGATCAAGACATATCTCGATGCACATGCAATGAGATGATGCTATGCACTTATTTCTCATTCATTCATTTGGGGATGAGTGTTTCCCTCGTCTGCTCTGTTTACCCCCAGAGTCAGAATGTGCGTCCCTCCTTTCCCCCGGGACTTGTCCCGTGCTACTTGCACCAGGACCCTTGCATAGTAGGCACCTTGCCCCAATAGGAGCCCACCCTTTTTCTCATAGCAGTGGGTTGTACTCTCCCCTTAGTGAATAATACCGTCACCCATTATTACAAAAAACACCTCGGGTAAATTCGGTTTCCATTCCCCAGTATTGGTCTACTCAATGATTCATAATATGAATGCAACTATTGATGCTCATTCATTTGCATAAATAATGCAGAACGTAATCATGATTCATCATTTATTTATAGATTCATAACTTCATACCGAACCAAAGCAATCATAATATTCCAAAAGAATTAATGAACTTCAAGTAAACGTTTTATTCTTTTCATTTCAAAACACTTTTATGATGTCTAAAACTTTATTAGCTCAGCTTTTCTTTAGTAACTTATGTCTTTAATCCTTTTCTTGAATTATTGTATTTTTTAACACAATTATAGCTCAACCCGTAGCCTCTTGATCCTAAAAAAAAAAAAAGCATGTTTAGGCCACTGACGTGGCTTGGCAACTCTTTCGATCATTTCCCACAAGCACAACAACCTTTTTTCAAGAGTTTGCATGAGAAAAATCAAGCTATTTTAACTTGCAAGCATTGTCACCATCAAATCTCATATTCTACATCACATATGTCATATTTGTCTTGCATCTACTAACTAAATCATAACATGGATTCAAACAGCAACTAAAAACATACATCTACAATATTTTTCAAACACAAATCACACAAACTACCCCTTACCTCAAGTTCTTCCTTTTTCTTTACTTTTTCTCTTTCTTCTCTTTTCTTTTTCTCCTTCTCCTCTCCTTGTCGAGCTCCCTCTCATCTCTTCTCTCTCTTTTTTTCTTCTCTCTCTCTCTCTCTCTCTTTAAGACTCATAGAAATCCACTTCTTTGCTATGAGTCTCCCCTTTTATAAAGCCCCCAATTTTGTCTCTTCTCAAGCTATGATTGCCTATAATCCTAGGGGCAAGCTACTTCTTGGAGGTGTAATGATTTGAAAGAGTTCAACAAGTGCAAGAAATCTTCAGTGATTGGGTAACCTCTTTTACGGTAAGATGAATTTCTACACTTCGCAAAAAGGTAGGATTTTGTCTCCCAAGAGAAGATATGGCCGGCCATAATTGTGGGTTGGGCTTAGGTTGCTATGTGGGCCTCCAAGGCTTTCCAAGTAGTTTCTTAGGTCCAATCTACTTAATAGGGTGATTAAATTAATGAATTTTGTAATTAACTAATTTTAATCAAGCAAAGGGACAAAAGTATAACAATAATAAAAGAAGGGAAATCATAAAATCATTGAGGTGAAAAAAAATCAAGAATTAAACATAAGGAAATTGCATTATAATTTTCGGATATAAGGGAAAAAAAAATAATCAAATCAAATTCTATCATTTTTCCACAAGAAATGCAATTAGATTAAATATTTAGGAGATCCTATTATTTAATAAAAAATCAAAGAAAATAATCGCACGCTTAAATAACAAGAAAAATAATTAAAATTGTGAGTAATAACTAATGCACTAAAAGCATGAACTTATATCAAAGGAAAAATGAACAAAAATTACTATTAAAAGATCATAAGTAAATACATCTATTAAGAGTTTAAAAAGGGTTCAAAAGGGAGGGGTGTCACACATGATCCTCATTTCACGGAACTGCAGAGGACTTGGCCAGTCCTTTATTTACAGAGTTCTTAAGGCTCTTATTTAGGACTATAATCCCAATTTGTATATTTTTAATGGAAACTAAGTTGCAGGATAGCCAAACTACTACTATAGTTCATAATGTTGGCTTTGACTTGTTTTTTGTGGTTCCACCTGTAGGCTCTAGAGGTGGTTTGCTTTTTTTGTGGTGCCCTAATATCCTTGTAAATATTTTGGGCTCTAATATTGATATGATATATGCTTTGCTATACCCTACTTCTCCTCGGTCTACCTTCGTTCTTTCTATGGTTTATGGTTCTTCCCGATATTCAGATAAATGTGTTTTTTTGGGACAATTTGGAGATATTCGCTGATTCTATCTTAGAACCTTGGCTTTTGGAGGGAGATTTCAATGCCATTGGCTTTCAAAAGGAAAAACATGGTGGTTAACCGTTTGCTTGTTTTTCTGAGTTTGGATTGTCTTCTTTTATCAATGATTATGGATTAGTTGATCTTGGCTTCAATGGTAACCCATTTACGTGGAATAATGGACGTCAGGGGGCAGCAAATATTCGAAAACGTCTTGACCAGGGATTGGCCAATCCCACTTGGCGTCTTTTATTCCCAAATGCTTCCATAATTCATGCTCCTGTGGCTGCTTCAAATCATCTCCCTCTGATTCTCAACTTTAATGGTCGTGGTACCCTCCTTTGGCGGCCTTTTAAATTTGAAGCAATGTGGACCTAAGATTCGGGCAGTTTTTACACAGTTTGCTTCTGCATGGGACATGCACGTTCGAGGCTCTCCAGTTAGGGTTTTGGTTAAAAAGCTAGATTTGGTCAAATCGGCCCTTCGTAAGTGGAATTGACAACACTTCGATTTTATTCAAGACCGACTTCGATCTTTGACTTGTGCTTTGGATGCTGTGCAACAAGCTGATCCTACTGCTTCCAATCTTGCGTTGGAGTCTTCCCTCAAAGCAAAAATTTAGAAACAATTGACTCGGGAATAAGCTCTCTGGCACCAACGATTTAGGGTGCAATGGTTGGTCTCTATAGATCTTAATACTAAATTCTTCTATATGTCAATTGTGGTCCACCACAACCGTAACTCAATCATTACTCTCTAGTTGGATAATAATAATTGGGTATCGAGATAGAATAATATTGGTGATTGCTTCACTCATCATTTTGACGGCTTATTTAGCTCATCCAATCCATCTATTCCTTTTGACCTAACCAACCTCATCTCTCTAGTTCTGTTGCCTTCCTAGGTGTCACCTCTGGATGCCATTCCTTCGAGTGATGAAATTTTTCAGACAGTTAAATCTTTGGGGTCCACAAAAGCTCCAGGGCTTGAAGGATTACCTGCCCTGTTTTATACGGCTTATTGGGGTATAGTTTGTACTGAGGTTATCCATACAGTTCAGGAATTCTTTAATACTGATCGGCTGATGGAGTCTCTAAATCACACCTTTATTGTCTTAATTCCGAAAGTGGACAATCCTTTTAAGGTATTACACTACCGGCTTATTAGCCTTTGTAACGTCAGTTACAAAATTATTGCCACACACTTGAAATCTTTTTTGCCTCATATGATTTCTGAGCAACAGTCGGCTTTTGTACCTAGCCGGCTCATTCAAGACAACTCTATCCTGGCACATGAGATTTTCCACGTCCTCAGTCACAAAAAAAGGAAAAAAATGGAAGCTTTGCACTCAAACTTGATATGTCTAAAGCTTATGATAGAATGGAAAGGAATTTGATTTTTCTCACCCTTAATAAATTTGGTTTTAGCCCAAGATGGATTTCATGAATTAAGGAGTATCTTTCCTCTGTATCTTACTCCATTTTGCTGGAAGGCAGCCCTCATGGTCTTATTATACCGTCTCGGGGACTTAGAAAGAGCGACTCCCTCTCGTCCTTTTTGTTTGTCATTAGCATGGAAATTCTATCAAGGATACTTGAAAAAGCTAGGGATCTCTCTCTTTTGAAAGGCTTTCATCTCCTCTGTGATAATCCATCTATCTCTCACCTCTTTTATGCTAATGACGTCCTCCTCTTTGCACAGGCCTCTGTGGCAGAAACAAATATTGTGGTCCGTTGTCTCTATATATTTTTATCTTGGTTGGGTCAAAAATAAATCCCCTGAAATCCTTGATCTTTATTTCCCCAAACACTTATAGAGGAGAGGCTCGTAATATCCATAAATTCTTTACTTCTGCAGATCTAACATCACCTTCCAAACATCTAGGTCTCCCTTTATTTATTCAAAAATATAAAGCACGGGCTTTTCAGAATTTTCTTCACCGCATTGATCAGAAAATAACTAGTTGGAAGTCAAAATTGCTCTCCCAAGCCGGTCGCTCAATGCTTATCAAGTTCATGGTCTCCGTTATTCCAATGTATGGAATATCCTCTTTCTTGATCCCTCAAACTCTATGCACTCAGATTGACTCATAGTTGCGCCGCTTTTGGTGTGGTTATCAGCAAGATAAACTTCATAATCTATCTCTCTTATCATGGCATAAGATTTGCTCCCTGAAATCAATTGGGGGCAATGGTCTTCGTTTAACAAAAGACACTAATTTGGCTCTACTCTCCAAAATGGCCTAGATGTTGATGTGTTCAAGCCCACGCCCTTGGGTCAAATGTCTCCAAGCAAAATACCTTAAGAATATTGAATTCCTTCAATCATAAAGATCTTCCTTCTCGTCTTGGTTTTGGAAAGGTATGCTTAAGGTCCGACCTCTCCTTTTACAGGGTAGATGTTTTGTAGTTGGTAATGGGTCTTCTATTAGAACGTGGAGGGATCATTGGGTTCCTGGTTTACCTTCTTTTGTACCCAGCCTTCATCCGAATCTCCCGCTAGTTGACTCTGCTTATCTGGTTCGGAGTTTTATTCTCCCCTTCACAAATTTATGGAATCAAAATCTGGTTGAAGAAACTTTTGCTTCAGAATCGGCTGCCAAAATTCTATAGCTCCATATCCCTCACTCCTTAACAAATGATCAAGTTCTCTGGGCATCGGAGTCTTCGGAAGCTTTTTTTGTTAAATCTGTTTGTTGCTTGTTAGTTTAAGCCCAGGATCCTTCTGTGGATTATTTCCCTCTAGTTGACTGGAAACAAATTTGGAAGCATAATATGCATGAACGTTTGAAATTCTTCCTTTGGAAGGTGGCTTGGGATATTTTGCCCACTCGGATGAAAATAGCTGAAAAACTCAGCGGCAATTTCTCAGGCCTGATTTTTTGCCCCCTCCGTAGAGCCTCTGAAGAATCACTCCATCACCTATTTTTCTCCTGTATTTATTCCAAATTCATTTGGCGTCTTGCTCCTTGGCCTCTATCAATAGCCGTTTTTGCTTCGAGTCCAATTGCTCAGTGGGTCCAAGCTCTACTCGCTCCTTCTAGAATCCTTGGTGTTTCGGATAATGAAACTCAGGAGTTCCAATTATATGTTGTCATTCGTCCCACCTTCTCGATGGCACTATCTTAAATGCTTGGACTGCCAAATCATCTGTGGTAAATCCCTTGATTGGAGAGGCGGAAGCAACACTCGTAGCTATTGCTAGGGCTAAAGATTCTAATCTTTCCAATCTTATTTTTGCAAGGGACTCTTCTCTGGTTATCGACTGCCTGCGTGAGGCTCCTCTTTCCCCAGTGATACCTTGGAAGATTCGCTCCATTGTTCTTAACTCGCTTGCTCTTGCTTGTAGCTTTCCTTGTTGGTCTTTTGTAAAGATCCCTCAGATTGATAATATTGTGGCTCATTCACTTACAACTTGGGCAACAGGCCACTCTTTTGTAGGAATTGTATCCTCCTCCTATTTTCTTAGTAGTGGTCTCTAGAAATTTAATGGTACTAAACCACCATAATTTTCAAATTTCTTTTTGTCTTTATGTCCTCTTATTTTTCTGTTTTGTTTTGTTTTTTGTGTCTGGTTGTTGTTGCTTTTCCATATATAATATGAGTTTGTTTCATAAAAAAAAAAAAAAGGTTAATGACCATTTTGGTCCCTAGGTTTTATGCCCGTTATCAAAATGGTCCCTGGGTTTCAATTTTGCTCAAATAAGTCCTTAGGTTATTTTCAAATGTCGATTTAATCCTTATGTCCAATTTCGTCCCCCCATGCACAGTCAGCTGGGACACGTCACTTCCAATAATATCGGGCCACGTGTACAAATTTTTTTTAAAAAAAACTCATTAAACTACAACCACGTTGGCACCTGTTGTAAAAATTAAAAGAAAAACAAAAGCATAAAATGCCCGAAAGTATATCTGAACCCATGGAGCTTACTCGATACACTTACCCACACCTAAACTAGTTTGAGCTACTGACCTCCATTTTCACCCCTTCGACGCTGATTTCATCTTTTCTCCAGCAGCGTTTGTGGCTCCCGTTTTAGCTTTCATTCCTCTTCCAGATGAGTAGTAGAAGCACCAAGGTAAATGGGTTATGATTTTTGTTCTTCTTTCTAAAATGGGTTACGGTTCTTAGTTGGAAGGCTAGTTCTTGCTCTAACTTGAAGTCCTTCCAATTACCACTGTTAAGTGTTATTCGTAGCTCCAAGCTTCCATTGAAACACCTCTTTTGCTTCTTTTCTTACTCAAGAGGAAATTCAGTTTTGGAATTCTTTTATAGCTCTGTCGTTTGTTATTTCAGTTTTGAACATTGTGAAGAAACTAATATGCCTTCGAGCTTCACTTTCATTGCGAATTAATGTCTAAAATTGTGATATTTCTATCTCTTAATGGAATTATCTTGAAATATTGTTGAAGTTGTCAGGAGATTCTTCTCCATTGTGAATTTAAGCACCTGGGTTGTGAGTTCAATTGATTGGATTATCCTTGACCTAGATTTCCAAAAATCTTACTCTATTCTGTTTGGCCTTAGTTAGTATTGGGTTTGTCTTCGTGGAATTAACATTGAATTTGACATGGACTTGTTGAAGACTATTGGTAAGAGAAAGAAAATGTTGAATTACATCCATATATTGTTAGAGGAATGTTCATAAGAGACAAAACAGACGTGTGTCATTGTTCTTCACATTGGTTGTAGTTCATTTTTATTTGTCCTTACTGAAATCATTTTTCAGTGTCCTATGAAGTACATTTTTTTATGTTTACATCATGTTTGTTCCATGTCAGGGCAAGGAAAAACCCAAAAATTCTTCCATGACTTCTGCTTCACATTCCAAGTGCTGGGTTACGGAGTTACACGAATGCTATTGCGGAGTCAAAGCACCCTTGAAGACATCTTAGATTGACCAAAATCCAGGCCGTCGTTTTTTTGGATTGGAAGGTACAACAAACAATCGGTATGTATACAGAAACTACGTAACGATTTTATTTAGGTGGTTTAAATAAGTAATTCATTTCTTTTGTGTACAGGGAGGTGGCATGTGTAGCCTTTTCTTATGGTATGATCCCAAAACTTGCCAACGTGGAATGGAAGTCCTACCAAGAATGCTAAGAAAGATGAAGATATTAGAAAATCAAGTATATATGTACCAAGCTAAGGAGAAAAAACATATGGTGTTTTCTTTCATATCGTCGACGGTAACCATTGTGGCCGTGTGCGTTTCCTTGTGGATGGTTCCGAAGACAGCATAGACAAGGCCCTTTCAATGATTGTCATCTATTTTTGTTGTAATTTTAGATTTATTTAGAATGTCACTTTCAGCTTATGGACCTACTAATTTATGTTCAAGATCGTGCTAAAAGCCAATGACTTGCTTTTGAGAGCAACTGGATACTAGAGAATAGAACATACAACAGTTCATAAATGTGCTTTTTGTAACTGGTCAACCATCAGGGGAGCTGAAACCCAACCTAAAATTCATATTTTAGCCGCCTTTTTCCTTTTGTGCTTGGCAAAAAACTAGTGTGACAATTTAAGTGACAATTTAAGAAGAAAGCAATCATATATTCAATAATCATTTTCCATTAAGAAAAAAAAAAAAGAATCGTTATTGCTATTGTTGACCTACTAAAATCCATATGCCTGTCTTGGAGAGAAACTGGAAGAGCGTCCATTTTCTGCTGACAGCAATTTGGTTTATTAGGTCTTTGGTTTCTGAATCTTCACGTAGGAAAAAAGTCCCATGAAATGGACTACTTTTGGATTCCATCCCAGTTGTTGAGTACGGCAGAACATCAAGAATGCATTTGCAAAGTAAGAATTAAATCCCATAAAGACATGCCAAAGAGCATGACCTTGTGGATTAAAACACTATCGAGAGATGTCCTCACACAACAGGCGATCAAAAAGCCAACAAAGAGTCCCCAGGAATATGGTGGCTAAATATAACTTTGCAGTGCATGAACAACAGCAAATGTGACACCCTTTCAAAACAAAAAGGTGGGCATTGTACTCCGATAATGCCAATCTCGAGCATACCAAATGTAGAGGTATAGGAGCATATCCCAAACCATTGGTGTTTCAAACATTCAAAAGACCACGTATCATCTATATATATTCAGTTGGTCTTGCTACGCGTAAATTAGTATCATCCATATACATTCAAAGACCACGTAGAAGACCATGTATCATAAGTGCATCTAATATCATCTATATCCACATTTAAATAAGTTATATGCAATGCTTCTAGAAACAATAAATCAGTATCATCTTGAATACATCTGCTAGCATAATTTGTGCAAAAAACAAGTTTTCTCCAACCTTTACAACCTAAAAAACGTGATCTCCAACCAGATACACTCAAAAAAATTCTATCAAAACCAATTCACCACAAAACACCAATCTGCCACATGAGTATGCAACAACCCCAACTTCTAACTAAAGCACCCAACTTCTTATTAAGTTTTCATTTGTACATTGATCCCCTTCGTCTCGGTGGTATTGGTTGGCTTTGTGACACACCTTGATCATGCACTTGTTGCTCCGTAGGCTATGACATAGCATGGGCAATAGCAAGATCATCTCCCTCCTGCAAATCAACCAAACATGTCAACCAAATGTCAATTAAACACTAACAAACAGTTACTAAATAAACATTAAATCTGGATCCACACCCTTCTTCGCATTCTCCTTATATCACTATGTTGTTGGGTCCCACCAGCAATTCCCTCCCTTCCATGTGAAGGTTCAACTCCAACACATGCTTTACCAGCTTCACCAGGTGTTGCCTAGATATATAATTACACTTACATGTCATTTTCAAAAAAGATACGTATCTAAAACAGAAACCAAAATTGTCTAACGTAAAAAACAGGTACTTGTTTCTTTGGCTTTCTCACTCTCTTAGGCCACTTCTTCTTATTCGGGTTTTCAGGTTCAGGACAACGCCTTGCATTATGGAACCCAACAGCTCCACAATTTCCACAAGTCATGACATACCCACATTGAGAGAGCTTGGTTAGGTTTTCTTCGTTCTCAACCGGCACACATCTTTTATTTTTCCTCGGGCATCTGGGTTGCCTCCTCAGTACCGAGGACAATATTTCCTCCCCTTTATGCTTAGACCAGTCTTTTGGACCTGGCATTGATGCAACCTCTGCTGTGTAGGCCTTCAAGTAAGTACTCATGTGATAATACTTGTGTACATAATCATTCGGCCGCTCTTTATTGAAATAAATTGCAACACATGCGTGAGGACAAGGTATGCCATTAAGTTGCCATCGTCCGCAGGTGCACTCCCGTGAATTAAGGTCAACCACACGCCTTGGGTGACAAATGTGGTCAACCTCAAATGACATTTCTAACCTCCATCAAGAAACCCAATTTCTTGTCTCTGTCTTAGACCGCTCAAGCTTCTTCACAATCTTTGGGCAAATCTGATTGGTACTCACCTGAATGTCATCTATCTTTGTTTGAAATCGAATCATGATTTGCCTCTATATGATTTCAAGCATGGTCAGAATTGGTTTGTCGCGAGCTTCCCTCACCCACGCATTAAACGACTCTGCCAAGTTGTTCAACAACATGTCGCTCTTGCAATACTAGTTGAATGTGTGCCTTGACCACATCCGCATATCAAGCTTCCATAAGTAATAATGAGCCTCCTCATCCAAGCGCTTGATTGCCAACATCGCTTGCTTAAATGCGGTCTCATTGGAGGCACAAGTAGCTGCCCATAAGGCATCTTTGTAAGGCTTTCCCTTGTAACCCTCAGATTTGAAATTAGCATGCAAGTGCTGAATACACATGCGATGCTCAATTCCAGGCATAAGGTTGTCAAAACTCTGAAGAAGACCCTACATATGAAGCATGAATATTAGATATAAAAAAGTTTCAAAAAAATATATTCAAGTGATAAAAGGAATACCTTTTGTCGGTCGCTCATGAATGTCCATCCATGATCGTCCACGCTCTTGACATCCTCCAAAAGACAACTCAGGAACCACGTCCATGAGTCTCTACACTCCGACTCGCATACCGCATATGCAATTGAGAAAATATCGTCATTGGCATCTTTCCCAATAGCGGCCAGCAATTGCCCTCCAAATTCTCCTTTGAGAAAGCACGCATCAATTGATATAATAAGGCAACACCCTTTCAAAACCCTTCTTTGCATACAGCCAAACATACATACATTCGTTCTTTGAAACATGCTTGCATCTCTCTTCAGAAAAAATGAGCTATCGGGACTCTATTTCTTGATCGCAAGTCTGTACTCCACAAGATGCTTATATTGTTCTGCATACTCCCAATTAATCGTCCTCAATGCCATCCTTCTTGCACGACTACACGTAAGTGTGCAAACGTTAATTAAATATTATCTTGCAACTTCCCCCCGTAGTGCACTCGGTGTCCAAGAAGGATCATCTCTGAAATTCTCCAAGTACCAGTATGTCAACCACTTAACTGAGGCCTTTCTATTTGTATGATGGCTGCCACATGTGTGCTTGGAGTTATTCGTCTTGATCTGCAGTGCATCCTTGCACGTGTCTGACCAAGATAAATCTCTCATCCACACCTCAGCTTGCACACGGCTCTAACCCTCACTTTGTCGTTCTTCACAAAGTTGTACTCAAATCCCTCTTGAATATAATGTGTCCGAAGTGCACTCTTGAATTGCTCACAATCCTTAAATACTTCACCCACTTGAATGTCACCTTCGCCCTCAAATCCGAAGTGTCCTTATAATCTGGAAAACTTTCTTTCTTAGGCCGCCTTGGCTTAACTTCACTAACTTTGTCAGAAGGACAATGTTCATCTAAACTCCCCCACTCTTCAGAGGCAGCGTAGTCAGACTCCACTTCGCCCTCGACCCCAATACGACTAGTTCCCCAACTTCATCGTGCGAACCACTGATTTGTAGCAACCCCAGCTTCCTTTACAACCTTCACACTGTTGCAATCACTGCCATATAAGTCTGGGTCTGCATCATTTGACTCATGGAAATCACTCATGACTTCTTTATCCTTCTTAGTCACATCTCTCTCTCCCTCACTATGATCATCATCCCCTCCCTCCTCCCTCACTGTGATTATCATCCCCCCTCTCCCTTACTCCAACTCTCCATTCCATGTACTTCCTCTCTAACCCCATCAGCCGGGATCAATCCCACAACAACAGGTACGTCTACAGCATGCTTCACATATATATTTAGTGTTTTAGAATTCTTCGCCTCAATCCTTTGGATGACTGCTATGATATCCATATCTCTCTGCATAGGCTTCATGTGGATTGATTCTTCGTCATCTAAGGTACAAAACATTTCCTCAGCAATCATGTACCCACATACTTCAACCACACCTTCCAGATCTGGGACTGTCAAGTAGTCCACCTCGACCGTACCCACATCCTCAACAAACCCACCAACATATGCGTTGGTATCCTTCGAAATTGACCCACCATCATATATAATCACCTTCACCATTTCTATCCCTGTAACATAGAGAGTAAATAGATTATTTACTGATCCAGATAATTCAAGAAACAAATAAAATGCTAACTATATAATCTCTCTTTCCCCATCAAATCATTACTTTCATTATAATAAATATTAAAAATCATCTCTCTCTTCACTTTTTCACCAAATCCAATACCCTAAAATTTTAGCCTCCCCAAAATTTTACAAACAAACACACCTGCCAACTATAGCCACTAGTGTCATCAAATCCCACCTTCTCCTTTTTATCTACACAATGCCCAAACCTGAAGCAAAGAATATTAGGCTACACCTTCCAGATTGATTTGCCTTTTTCCACTCTCCCCCATTCATGTTGAAAAATAAAAATAAATAAAAACTTTTTAAGAGGAAGATCTGATCAATCCCAAGTTGCACAGATTCCTTCTCACCAAGCTCCCAAGTGATAATAGCACGGCCCCACCCACTCTTACCTCTTGCTCTTCCCTTTCCACCTTTTGGTGACAAGGCAATGGCAACTCCTTCACTTTCAAATTAATAGAAAATTCCTAGATGTGTGCCTTAAACCCACCAACACCACTGGTATTGTCCCTAATGAAGTACAGCACTGATATTGTCCCTAATGAGGTACACCAGACCTCTAGAAATGCAGAATAATGTAGTACATTGGCTCATGTACTTTGGGACAAAAATTGAAAAGTTCTTGGTCAAAGCCGACAGCATATTTTGGTCAAATAAAAAAAGAAAACAAACAAAAGAGTAAAAGAACATGAAACAAATAAAAAATAAAACACATGAATCATTAAATAACATCAATCAACCGACACAACTCAAATCAGTAAAAAACAAACAAGTTATAGGGCCACACAAGTAGGTATACGACAAACTCCAACACCACCTGTTTTAATCACTTCAGTTTAAAAAGGGTCTTTGAAATTTAAATACCTTTTGGTAGGGCGAAATGTGAGAGCCCCAAAAGGAGAAACGGCTTGATCGACGGCGGAGAGAAAAGAAATTTCTCAAATCAATCCCTGGTAGACGGCGGCGTCGGTGTCTCCACCAGTTTGGTTTGGGACAGCAAATTTCAACACAACAAGGAGATGGGAAACAGTTGGCTTTGTTCTAGGTCAAAATTGGAGGGAAATTTCCTAGTTTAAACACGCGTAAGCTCCACGAGTCTAAACGTATGCTTTTGTTTTTCTTTTAATTTTTCAAATTTTTTTACAACAAGTGCCAACATGACTGTCGTTTAGTGAGTTTTTTTTTTTCAAATTCATACACATGGTGCAATATTATTGGAAATGACATATCCCACTGTTAGCTGACTGTGCACAGGGAGGACAGAATTGGACGAACTGATTAAATCAACAAATGAAAATAACTTAAGGACTGATTTGAGCAAAATTGAAACCCAAAGACCATTTTGATGATAACGGCATAAAACTTAGGGACCAAAATAGTTAACCCAAAACAAAAAAACGTTGTCATCTAAAAGATTGGATTACATCACAAAATAAAATTGTTTTTTTTCTACACCACGTTTGAGGACTAACGACATGAACATCTAAAACAAAATAAAATAATTTAAAATGAAATCTGAAAACGGTTTAAAATAAAAAAAACGCCCGCCCCGCAACCTAAAAAAAAAAAAAAAAATAAAAATCCAGACCAAATTTAGAAGAAAATTAAACTAATATCGCCAATAATTAAAAAAAAAAAAAAAAAACTCTTCCCCACGCAACCATAATTATTCATAAATAGTTCAACATAATGCACTTTAAAACTATTTTACATTACAATTAACTTTACGTCCTGAAACAGCAGAGACTAAAAATGGACTCCCAAATCAAAATGGTTAGTCACGCCTATGGGAAGTTTGAATTGCATGAAGATGGCTACGAACCCTTTGACCTCATGAGTGATGACACCATTTTGTCAGGGCCACACCATCATCTCCATAACAGCCCCACCGCAATCAGACGGGGAATCAAGGGGGTCAACACTCTGCGTTTTTTGCACACCTATAAGTCCAGGATCCTAGTAGAAATGCACAGGAAAAATTTAAAGGACCAAACCGACACCGCGAATTATTCCCACGTCAACCACTCGCTAGACTAGTCTAAAACCCCAGAAAGGTCAACCGTACAATCAGTTGGTAAATGTTGAAAATACTGCCCAACTGAGTAACAGATCAAACAATCCAAGGGCATATGAGAGCCATCAGAACAGGACGCCTCGCAAGACATGAATATACTAGAAGAGTTTCTGGATTCACATTCAGATAAATCCCTACGCGCATCAACAAATCATAGCACATCGCTCACCATATAACCAGTCTCTTCAAACCAACATGAAAATCATGAAAAAAAAAAAAAAAAGGATTCATCATTTAACATAAGGGCAAAAATATATAACGCAAAAAGAACCATCCAAAAAGGCCCAAACCCCCCCCCCCCCCCCCCCCTAGCCCCATTTTGGTCAACATCGCAATCAACCCATGACAACTCTCAAGCATGTAACTTAACATCTTCTGCTACAGCAAACTCCTCTAGTTTTTACTGTTGCTTGCATTCTGGAGGGCGCTCACCCTGTTGCTGACCATCGACGGTTAGTGTCCTTGCACTTTTCTACACATAACAACACCACAAGTACTTAGGAACTTCTGATTTAATTAATAGTAATTAAAAAAGAACAGAAAAATAAAAGCAATTAGGATGAGTTTTATATTTCTAATTCTTCTTCTAGGGCAAGGTGAGAGGAAGAATTTGGGGGGTTAGATCACAATGGAAAAAGGGAAATGGGAATCAGGTAAATCACCTTGGGTCCCGCTGATGACTGCAGCAACATTCCAACCCAATTTGCCAAATCATGATTAGTACACTTTAGAAACCAAAAATGACAAATAAGATTAAAAATCTAGCAGCTAAAAATAGTTAAGACACTCACTTTCTTTTTCGTCTTGCTTTCCTCTTCATCTTCGTCGTCATCATCATCATCTTCTTCTTCCTCTTCATCTTCCTCTTCATCGTCATCATCCTCTTCAGCATCCTCATCTTCATCATCATCCTCTATGTCCCCAAACTCATCTTCCTGAATAGCCTCCCCAGTAAACCAAGACACAGCATGGGGGATGATCTTATCCCGAATAGTTGACCTACACAAAGCATTATTATGACATTTCTCTGAATACTTA
Organism: Morella rubra; assembly: GCA_003952965.2. NCBI lineage: Eukaryota > Viridiplantae > Streptophyta > Magnoliopsida > Fagales > Myricaceae > Morella > Morella rubra. Next base: position 6,943,419 of record CM025854.1, read on the forward strand.
TACAATGGTGACTTGCAATTTCAGCTCAACCCTACAGCTATGACGCTTTAATACAATTTACACTTGAGAAATCCAATGCTGGATGCAACATTGTTTACAAACTCACCCAATGTCGTAATCTTGTTCCATTTGATTTTGGAGCTCCTCAGCCTGCTCAAAATAATAAAAATAAGATCAGTCACAAAATAAAGAGCAAACTATCATCTCATTTCTAAGATGTTGCAATGTTGTTCATACCGCATCTTCATCAATATCTTCATCATCCTCAGGAACTTGAGGTGGACTGAAAAAGTTGAAGAAACTTTCACAACTTTCAGTTTTAGTGATTGGCTTTGCATTTTTTGATCCCTTCTTAGGCTTCTTCTTAAGGATCTTCTGTGTCAAGCATTTTCCTGGATACCATTCAATTTCCGTCCTGAAAAGCACAAATACCAATCAAATAATAGGCCTATCAAATAATAAATCATAAATAAGGAAATTCAGACCAATAACAAGTTAGGATCTTAGGTACCCAATAGCTTTCTCTAAAATAGGTTCATCTTCATCAATCATGTGATATGTCTTTGTCAAGACAGAGTTCTTGAAGCAAGGATTGGTGTCAAAGAAGAACTCAAGCTTGAACCCCTTTGGATTATCTATTCTCGACCACTTAATATCTTTGAGATACTTTAGAGCTCCTTCATCACGTTCAGATATCTGATTGCAAAGATATGATGAAACCACAGCTTTACAGAACATCCTAGAATGACCAAGTATGATAAATTTTTATGCATAAAACTAACCTCTTCAGCTAGCACTTCATTATTTTTCATTGCAGTGAGCCAGAAGTCAGGTACTCCTTTCTCTGCATGAAAATGTAATCCAACATCAAGCTACGCATGAAGCCAACCCACAAAAAAAGAAAAAAGAAAAAAAGGCTCAAGTACAGAATTGATGTAAAGAAGGTACCTTCAGCGGCTTTATCCTCTTCTTCGGTTGCTGCCTCATCTGTAACTCCTTCAGCTTCAACAACACCATTTACAATTTCATACCGCTGCCAATTTTCAGTATAATTAATAGAGAGGGACATAAATAAGCAACCAATGACTTTCAGAGTAGTTAAAAACAAATCAGCATCCAACACATTAAGCACGGTAAAAAAGAAGCAAAGTAACCAGCAATAGCTGGATTCAACACAATGGAGGTGCGTCTCTAGAGCCCCTACCTTGGTATATAGCGGTTGATACAACTTTTGATATTTGGCTTCAAGAGCTGCTCTTTCCTCTAAAAATTTAGCCTCTAATTCATCATGTTGGCTCTGTAAATTAAGAAAAAAGAAGTTTATAAACTCCAATTTTTCCAGAATGAAAAGATCAAGAAAAACAAAAGCCAAGCAATACAATACAAGTCAAAAGGGATGCGCAAAATAATGCACGTGAGTCTTACTATATTATCTTAGAAATAACAATTATAATCGGAAAGCTTGTACGAAAAATCTGCAATGTAATGCATGTGGTTGAAATAAGCAGGGTGGAATCTTTTGAGGTCCGATCTGCACAGGGATATGATCTGAAAAAGCAACAAGGTCACCCTACGGGGACTCACCATCAAACTTAGCTCAATTGGATTTATTTCCAATAAAGTAGGTTAAAGCTAGAAAACATATATCTGGGTTGAAGTTTAGAGATTTCCATAGCTGAATCACCTAAACCTGCCATGCAACTCATTGGTCCTTAAACTCTTGTCTATGTTTGAAACTTCACTAACAGGTTGACTCTTGCAGCTAGTCCATCTCATGCAAATTACTATCTGAGAGAGTCACATGGTCCAGATTCACACAAATATATATATTTTCAAGTGTAAATGCAATAGGAAAACCGTATTGGTATAAGTTCCTCACTAAATCGAATCCCAACTGAAACTCAGAACATGCATTTGCATTCACGCACCTCGTACAATGCACAACAACTACATCCAATATGCGTCCTTTCGACACAACAGACACATGATTCAACCAAAAATGCATCAAAATTTAACAAAAAAAAAAGGTCAAATTCACCCACAAAAGAAATTGGGAAATGCTACAGAAATCCAACACTGAAAGATAATAAGTTAATAGTCCATCCATTGCAGAAAAAGAAATGCATAAACATGCCTGGATCTCCTTGAGAACTTCGACACGTTTCCTGACTTTGGGAGCTAGATTCTCGAGCAAATCAGAGTGCTGACCAGCAAGAGACTGTATCTTATTCTGCACACAACACCACGAAACCCCAATCATCAGCTAATCAAACCCCAACGTAAATGTAAGATGTTGGAGAAAAAATTTCTCCATATCAGTTCACAGTGGCACTCCTGAGGTTCTACATTACACTAGCTTCATTTCTCCATTGGATTCTCCGCAGCAAAACAGAGACATCTAGTCAAAGTTACTAACCTTGAGAGCATTGACGAGGCCTGCTCTATCCTCCATGTTGAGAGCTTCGCAAAATAAAAATTAAACAACCAAACAAATCATCACATGAGTTTCACAACAACCACGGATAGAAATAGGGATTGGGATTTAGAAAATTAGGGAATACCAGCGTTGAGATCGGAAAGGTTGAAGTTATCCTTGTCGTTGCTCATTGCGTCTTATTCTGCCCTTTCTTCGTGTTTGGGGGCTACGGAAATGGTAGAAGATGGGAGAAGTAATGGAAGCAGAAAAGCTAAAACCCTAGCCCCTCTTTTTAAAACCAAACACCAGGTCTCTTTTTATTACTGGGGCACCGCCTATTCTCAATATTCGTTAGATGTTTACCTTTTGTTTTAATAGGCCGGAAGGAGTTGGGCTGCCTTTGCTAGCCCAGATATTGTTTGGGTGCACGGGAGGATTCGTCCTTATTGTCGAACCTCCTTTTTTCTGCTTTTATGGTTTACAGAATAATTTATTTCATTCCCTTTGTCTCTCTCTAAAAACAATTTTTTCAAATTTTTAAAGAATTCGAAAAGAATAAATTTAAAAAAAAAATTAAAAAGTTTTCTAGTTCTAAGAGTTTTAAAATAAAAAAATGAAAAATTTTATAATCCACTTTATTTGGGGAAGCCTTTGGTAAGAATCCACCGCTATTTGATGCATTGACAGATGCATCATGATCAAATTATTAGATAATTTTAGAGACTTCATATTCAATAGACGAAGAAGAAAGATTATTAATTTCATTTTTTAAGTAGATTATTAATTCCTTTAATCCTTTAAGTTTTGTCATTTTTTTTAAAATGGTTATTAAGAGCATGCTTAGCATATGAAATGTTTTCAAAATTTTGTTAATGTCAAAATTTTCCACCATACGTGTTTGGATGTTTTGTTAGAGGTAATGTTAATTCCCTCAAGATTTGTGAAAAAAGTATTGGAGTTTGTAAAAAGGTGTTGAAGTTTGTAAAAAATTGTTGAAATTTATAAAATAATTATTAAAATTTCTAAAAAAAATATTAAAATTTGTGAAAAAGTGATTGAAACATAAGAGTTTTAAAAAAACATTTGTCAGAAACATTTATTTTTTAAAAAAAAATCACATGCCTTTAACATGTCCTACAGCTTAGTGATAATAATTTGGAGTCTTATTCTAACGTTATAAAATATCTCGAAAAAAGAGCTAGAACATGTTTCGAAGAGCCAAGTCCTTCTAATGCGGCAGAGCCAATTTATAATTTTGGAAGACTTGGCATATTCGTTTGGGTGAAATTTTTAGAATTTGAATTCAACCCTCTAAATTTACAATCCCAACATTATTTCTACACAAATACGAATACAACTAAACATTACTTTCTTTTATAAATATCAATACAACTCAACATCTTATATACAAATACCAATAAAACTCCAAGATCACCTAAATATTCACATCATACTTAAAATTCTTAAAATTTTACCAAAACGAACATGCCGTAAGAGTTCTTTGAAAATAAAAGTGAGGCTGAATATCTCCACAAATTCATAGAGTTTGATTTTTTCCCAGATTGGTCCTTAAGGTTCATTTTTCTTTAAAATTATCCATGAGGTTTTTACAAAATCTCATGCCCATCCTACCATCAGTTTAGTAGACAGAATTGCATACGTGACTAACTAATTTACACATGGAAATAGACAGCTCGGTAAAAAAAGAAAAATCAAATCCTGAGGATCAATTTGAAAAAAGGTCAAACCCAATAGACTTGTAGAGATATTTAACCTAAAACTAAGTGAGTTAAATGGCAGCTTTGTGATTGAGATGTTGATAAGTGCTACTTTTTTTTTTTTTTTAATCATTGATAAGTGCTACTTAGTTGTTAGGAAAAGATGCCCTTTTTTCGATAGTTATGTTTAATTCCATAAAGCAAAAATATGATAAAGATAGAGAATATTTCTTTGTGACTAGATTCCGAGATTTTACCTTTGCCGCGCATACCATAAAGGTGATACCGCATGCTGATTCGATTTTTAAATTAAAAGTTAAAATATTTTTGTATACAAACATTTTTTTTTTTTAGTCACAGTGGAAAGGGGGATTCGACCCCCGGAGCTAACCCTCCCCAAGGGAGGCGGTGCCACTTGAGCTAACGCTCAGTGGTGAAATAAAAAGAAGTCTACGATAACAGCCCAAACAGCGCCGTCTAGTCGCTCCCTGCAACTCGTTGTCTCAGGCAGCATAATTCAAAACGGAGGGAAATCAAACTCTAAACCCTAAAACCCAAAAAAATCTCTCTGATTCGAATTCGATTCCCTCTCAGCACATTCACGAGGAAGCAGATATGTTACTAGTAAGCTTCCGTTCATTTCAGCCCCTTTTATTTGGATTCCGAAGGTGCGTAGAGTCTGGACAGTCTATGGCGAGGCTTGTTCAGAATGCTTCCTATCTTAAGCGCTCTATATTCGTTCCTGAGGTTACTCTCTCGACACATTGGTACACCTATTTGCTAGGGCCTTCCTTTCTCAATGTTTGTTTAGGGACTCTGGTGCTGACAGTGTTTAGTCACCGAGGAAGCCTAGGGAGCTTTAAGAAATGGAAGTGTTGAAAGATTTCAATCTATGTTTTAGGATCAAGAACGAATAGAACCTTCATTCGAAGGATCCTATTCAAACTATTAACTCAATGGAATTCAGTAGCTTGTTTATAGTAAACAGAAACAAAAGCCCACGTAACATGTTTTATTTTAGCTGCTTTTGGGCTTCCTTTTTCTGGCAATCAAATGGGAGAGTAGAAATATGAGCATTTCCTTTTTCACCAGCTTTGTTCATCTTTCGAAAAATTACGTTTTTATTGGAACATTTGTTTCGCGTTTTTGTAGAATTGTCTGCTTCTCTTTATTGATACTCTATAGTTCCCGTGTGGGGCTTATTTAAGCCGTTTATTCATTTGTTGGACTTGTTAATTGCAGGGCTTTAGGAGAGGCGTATTGGGGACATCTTCTCAGTTCTGTTAACTGCCCTGGTTTCTTTTTCCTGCAATAAGGATTATTGAATTCGAATTTTTCTTTTTGTTCATATTTGTTGATCCCAATGGAGAAAGCACAAATTGAAGCCCCGAAACCCTCCAAAACTCTTTTCCCTCTCTCTCGCCGCCGTTCACATCTTAAGAGCGATACTTACTTTACCCTGGTTCAAATCCTATCCCATTGCTACGCGTACGAAAAATCTTCCTCCTCTCCCACTGCTCAAGTTGTACCTCAAGAGCTCAATCCAGGTATTATCTTAATATGTCTCCATTTTGGCTATTGTAATTTGCAGAACTTGTCCGGTTTCTTGCTTTTGATTCTCACAAGTCTTCAATTTGCTTGCTGTTTTTAGTTCTCTGAGAAATTTATATTGTGAAGGCGTTGTTTGGTTTGCGAAGT
>CM025854.1:6949347-7203071 GCA_003952965.2 Morella rubra
TATTTGGGCCGTCTGTGACTCTGTGGGAGCGTTGGCATTATGGACCTTTTCCTTTCCCTAATTTTAGGGTCTGAAAAAATGTACACGCTTAAAAAAGTTGGAAACATCATTAAAAGCCCACCAAAAAAAAAAAAAAACAACAACAACAACAACATTGAGAGAGTATGTTGTTTTCATTATGCTTCGGGCACGTGGACCCTACATGGATTTGCGTACAACCTCAAGCAACCAGCATAAGCGTTTTATAGACAAAATCTACAAAAAAAAAACAAAAACAAAAAACAAAAAACAAAAAATTGAATGAAGCACCCTTAAACCAAATATGAGGGCTCTTTCTTTTTTGAGCCGGATACAATAATGCTATGAACAACTAATAAAGCCAATAGCATATATATTGATCCATCTTATAAAAACTATTATTTTTAACATAGGCTGTGTAAGATGCTACGTGAGATACTTTCATTACTTAATTAACAAGAATTAAGATGGAGTCTTTGTTTCACTAACAATGCTAGCACAGATCTTAAATTTAAAATTTTAAAAGCAAGGGTCTTAAACCAATGTTACCGAAAGCACAAATCTAGTATTTATATAGTGCTATATATCTCCCACTTTATAGAAACAATTTCGAAACAAGATGTCACTTTCAATGCAATTTATTTAAAATGGTTTATCCGCTACAATTGTAACGCCCCTCCGTATTTTTGTGACACTGTTTTCATAAGTACCTTAGAGACTCTGAATTTTCATAAATTGTCTATAAAGATTATTTCAGGCTAATGCACCAGTAATACAAAGTGATGTCTATATTTAAGACGTAACTCCGCTGATTTACGATAAGAATAGAATCGAGATCCTTGCAATCGTCAACTCTTATGCAAAGATCTACTAATACGTTAGCCACTTAAATATTAAAAGAAGAATTAAAACACAGGCGGAACGAGCAGGGGACGAAGGGGGACAGCCGCCTTCGCCTCAAAAATCAGTTCAATTTTTTTTTTTTTTTATATGGGTTAACCAAAGGCCGCCCCCCTTAGACCCAGCGCCGAGGATTTTAATGATCCCCTTTGTCTTTTTTTGAATGTGTTCACGCCCCCAAACTCTTTCTTCTCTCTCGTGAGTCGCTTTGTTAGCTAACTTTTTCAAACTGGTTATTATCGAGACCACTGCTTATTGGTTAATGATAGCTGTAAATATTTTTTTTATATTATTATAACTATTAACTACTACAGATACGACAAAGGTATCTTGGAGTAAAATACCAGTACTTCATTAATATTTTTGTTCAAAATCTATATATTACATGCTGGATTCATATTGTTAATATTAATTATTTATTACCATAAATATTATCCTAGTTTATTTCACAGGTTTTTAATAAAATAGTGTGATTTGAGGGATTTTAATCCTATGTGTATTTATCAGGCATAAGATTTTCTACGTTTATACTTTCTCAACCCTAAGCTTAGATACAAGACTAAGGTAAAGTCTTTTTATGGTGGCTGTAAGCAATTATAAAGAATTCATTACAAGTAACCAAACACGACAATGTTTTTTGAGATAAATGAAATTTTCACTTATCAATTGTAAAGAATTAAACTATCAGTTTTAATACATTATAATTTCTAACTATTAATATTAGACAGAGTACTCTCTACCTAATTTTTCCGTGAAATTGCACAAAATTTAGTGTTTTACACTTATAACAACAATGCTCCCAATGACTTGTAAGTTGACAACATTACTCTTTTTTTAAAAAAAAAAAATAAGTGTACAATAATACTCTTTGTCAAGTATGAAGATTGACTTGCCTAATAAGATGAGAGATAACTGAATGAATGATAGTATGATGGTTTACATCGAGAGAGAAAATTTTGAAACTAGTAAGCACAAAGCCATTTTGCAATGTTTTTAGAAGATGCAAACTTGTAGAATCCAATTGCCACCTCTCAGTCTCAACAAAGAGTACGGTACATGTATTTCAATATAATATATTTTTAATATTTTTAGTCCTTAATTTTCGATATTTTAACTTTAAAACACATTTTTGTATTACATAGTAAAAAAAAATTTTGGTCATTTTCCCTTAGGAGTTTGCCCCCCTTCAAATTCATTCCTGGTTCCGCCACTGAATTAAAGAGATGTTAGTCCTTAAGTTTCAACACTATTTCATCTAGTTTTAACACTATTTTAAAAGATGATACTCAGGTCTTCAAGGGTTTCGAAATAATTATAGGCCATTCTTAGATTTTATCAAATTTTCAGAGGTCTTTCAGTAAGTTTGTCATATAAAAAAATCATTTTGTCATCTCCTTATGAGCAACCATCGTTTAACTTGGCTGAAGCAGAGGATCTGATTCTCTCTATTATTCATCAATCCAAAAAGGCTCTGGCCACCTCCCACAGGACCAGACTCATCCAAAAAATTTGGAGGAGAAGGCTAACCGTGAAAGTGCAGTGCCTAGGGTGGCAGACCCTTTTACTGAGTTTCTGGAATCCCAAGTGATGGAGGTTGGCCGTGACAAGCCTCCTCAAGTCCCATGATGTCACACTTCGTGCTCATATTTACCCCTAGGCTCACTTAAAGTATTAGTATGCACATAAGGCAAGGATTACAGCACGAAACTAAACTTGCTGATGGAAGACTAAATTGCCATTGGAAAAAAGCTCAGTGGAAGACTTACAAAATTAAAATAGTAACCGCAGGGGTCACAAAATAGTTAGAGTCTTAGTACAGGTTTTTGCAAAGTTGCACTACTATATTTAGTGTAATAAAGCGTTTTTAGAAAACAAGTGGTGAAAAGTGTGATAAAGATTAAGCTTAATAAAACCCAAAACGTAACTTATACACCACGGTTACAAAAATGTCCTTCCGAGGACTACGACAAAAACACTAGTTACAAAAGGTGAGCCTACTAATATGCTCACTGAGCCGAAACCACCGAGATATCCATAAAACCGTTTGAAATACAGTTTGGGTAAAATCAAATAAAAAGAAAATGGAATCAGCCTACTCCTCGCCACAGTTTCACCTCCTGTTAAAAAAATTCAAGTACAAGTAAACAAAACAAAAGACGAGGTGAGTCATATGGACTTAGTAAGATCGGGGAGGGAACATGACAATCATAAAAGGAAAGAGCATATGGAGACATGGCAATGCATAACATATGACAGTTATGACAACAATGACTGTAACATATGATATTATGATACGTGATGGAATATGTGTGCTTTCATACGATCAAGACATATCTCGATGCACATGCAATGAGATGATGCTATGCACTTATTTCTCATTCATTCATTTGGGGATGAGTGTTTCCCTCGTCTGCTCTGTTTACCCCCAGAGTCAGAATGTGCGTCCCTCCTTTCCCCCGGGACTTGTCCCGTGCTACTTGCACCAGGACCCTTGCATAGTAGGCACCTTGCCCCAATAGGAGCCCACCCTTTTTCTCATAGCAGTGGGTTGTACTCTCCCCTTAGTGAATAATACCGTCACCCATTATTACAAAAAACACCTCGGGTAAATTCGGTTTCCATTCCCCAGTATTGGTCTACTCAATGATTCATAATATGAATGCAACTATTGATGCTCATTCATTTGCATAAATAATGCAGAACGTAATCATGATTCATCATTTATTTATAGATTCATAACTTCATACCGAACCAAAGCAATCATAATATTCCAAAAGAATTAATGAACTTCAAGTAAACGTTTTATTCTTTTCATTTCAAAACACTTTTATGATGTCTAAAACTTTATTAGCTCAGCTTTTCTTTAGTAACTTATGTCTTTAATCCTTTTCTTGAATTATTGTATTTTTTAACACAATTATAGCTCAACCCGTAGCCTCTTGATCCTAAAAAAAAAAAAAGCATGTTTAGGCCACTGACGTGGCTTGGCAACTCTTTCGATCATTTCCCACAAGCACAACAACCTTTTTTCAAGAGTTTGCATGAGAAAAATCAAGCTATTTTAACTTGCAAGCATTGTCACCATCAAATCTCATATTCTACATCACATATGTCATATTTGTCTTGCATCTACTAACTAAATCATAACATGGATTCAAACAGCAACTAAAAACATACATCTACAATATTTTTCAAACACAAATCACACAAACTACCCCTTACCTCAAGTTCTTCCTTTTTCTTTACTTTTTCTCTTTCTTCTCTTTTCTTTTTCTCCTTCTCCTCTCCTTGTCGAGCTCCCTCTCATCTCTTCTCTCTCTTTTTTTCTTCTCTCTCTCTCTCTCTCTCTTTAAGACTCATAGAAATCCACTTCTTTGCTATGAGTCTCCCCTTTTATAAAGCCCCCAATTTTGTCTCTTCTCAAGCTATGATTGCCTATAATCCTAGGGGCAAGCTACTTCTTGGAGGTGTAATGATTTGAAAGAGTTCAACAAGTGCAAGAAATCTTCAGTGATTGGGTAACCTCTTTTACGGTAAGATGAATTTCTACACTTCGCAAAAAGGTAGGATTTTGTCTCCCAAGAGAAGATATGGCCGGCCATAATTGTGGGTTGGGCTTAGGTTGCTATGTGGGCCTCCAAGGCTTTCCAAGTAGTTTCTTAGGTCCAATCTACTTAATAGGGTGATTAAATTAATGAATTTTGTAATTAACTAATTTTAATCAAGCAAAGGGACAAAAGTATAACAATAATAAAAGAAGGGAAATCATAAAATCATTGAGGTGAAAAAAAATCAAGAATTAAACATAAGGAAATTGCATTATAATTTTCGGATATAAGGGAAAAAAAAATAATCAAATCAAATTCTATCATTTTTCCACAAGAAATGCAATTAGATTAAATATTTAGGAGATCCTATTATTTAATAAAAAATCAAAGAAAATAATCGCACGCTTAAATAACAAGAAAAATAATTAAAATTGTGAGTAATAACTAATGCACTAAAAGCATGAACTTATATCAAAGGAAAAATGAACAAAAATTACTATTAAAAGATCATAAGTAAATACATCTATTAAGAGTTTAAAAAGGGTTCAAAAGGGAGGGGTGTCACACATGATCCTCATTTCACGGAACTGCAGAGGACTTGGCCAGTCCTTTATTTACAGAGTTCTTAAGGCTCTTATTTAGGACTATAATCCCAATTTGTATATTTTTAATGGAAACTAAGTTGCAGGATAGCCAAACTACTACTATAGTTCATAATGTTGGCTTTGACTTGTTTTTTGTGGTTCCACCTGTAGGCTCTAGAGGTGGTTTGCTTTTTTTGTGGTGCCCTAATATCCTTGTAAATATTTTGGGCTCTAATATTGATATGATATATGCTTTGCTATACCCTACTTCTCCTCGGTCTACCTTCGTTCTTTCTATGGTTTATGGTTCTTCCCGATATTCAGATAAATGTGTTTTTTTGGGACAATTTGGAGATATTCGCTGATTCTATCTTAGAACCTTGGCTTTTGGAGGGAGATTTCAATGCCATTGGCTTTCAAAAGGAAAAACATGGTGGTTAACCGTTTGCTTGTTTTTCTGAGTTTGGATTGTCTTCTTTTATCAATGATTATGGATTAGTTGATCTTGGCTTCAATGGTAACCCATTTACGTGGAATAATGGACGTCAGGGGGCAGCAAATATTCGAAAACGTCTTGACCAGGGATTGGCCAATCCCACTTGGCGTCTTTTATTCCCAAATGCTTCCATAATTCATGCTCCTGTGGCTGCTTCAAATCATCTCCCTCTGATTCTCAACTTTAATGGTCGTGGTACCCTCCTTTGGCGGCCTTTTAAATTTGAAGCAATGTGGACCTAAGATTCGGGCAGTTTTTACACAGTTTGCTTCTGCATGGGACATGCACGTTCGAGGCTCTCCAGTTAGGGTTTTGGTTAAAAAGCTAGATTTGGTCAAATCGGCCCTTCGTAAGTGGAATTGACAACACTTCGATTTTATTCAAGACCGACTTCGATCTTTGACTTGTGCTTTGGATGCTGTGCAACAAGCTGATCCTACTGCTTCCAATCTTGCGTTGGAGTCTTCCCTCAAAGCAAAAATTTAGAAACAATTGACTCGGGAATAAGCTCTCTGGCACCAACGATTTAGGGTGCAATGGTTGGTCTCTATAGATCTTAATACTAAATTCTTCTATATGTCAATTGTGGTCCACCACAACCGTAACTCAATCATTACTCTCTAGTTGGATAATAATAATTGGGTATCGAGATAGAATAATATTGGTGATTGCTTCACTCATCATTTTGACGGCTTATTTAGCTCATCCAATCCATCTATTCCTTTTGACCTAACCAACCTCATCTCTCTAGTTCTGTTGCCTTCCTAGGTGTCACCTCTGGATGCCATTCCTTCGAGTGATGAAATTTTTCAGACAGTTAAATCTTTGGGGTCCACAAAAGCTCCAGGGCTTGAAGGATTACCTGCCCTGTTTTATACGGCTTATTGGGGTATAGTTTGTACTGAGGTTATCCATACAGTTCAGGAATTCTTTAATACTGATCGGCTGATGGAGTCTCTAAATCACACCTTTATTGTCTTAATTCCGAAAGTGGACAATCCTTTTAAGGTATTACACTACCGGCTTATTAGCCTTTGTAACGTCAGTTACAAAATTATTGCCACACACTTGAAATCTTTTTTGCCTCATATGATTTCTGAGCAACAGTCGGCTTTTGTACCTAGCCGGCTCATTCAAGACAACTCTATCCTGGCACATGAGATTTTCCACGTCCTCAGTCACAAAAAAAGGAAAAAAATGGAAGCTTTGCACTCAAACTTGATATGTCTAAAGCTTATGATAGAATGGAAAGGAATTTGATTTTTCTCACCCTTAATAAATTTGGTTTTAGCCCAAGATGGATTTCATGAATTAAGGAGTATCTTTCCTCTGTATCTTACTCCATTTTGCTGGAAGGCAGCCCTCATGGTCTTATTATACCGTCTCGGGGACTTAGAAAGAGCGACTCCCTCTCGTCCTTTTTGTTTGTCATTAGCATGGAAATTCTATCAAGGATACTTGAAAAAGCTAGGGATCTCTCTCTTTTGAAAGGCTTTCATCTCCTCTGTGATAATCCATCTATCTCTCACCTCTTTTATGCTAATGACGTCCTCCTCTTTGCACAGGCCTCTGTGGCAGAAACAAATATTGTGGTCCGTTGTCTCTATATATTTTTATCTTGGTTGGGTCAAAAATAAATCCCCTGAAATCCTTGATCTTTATTTCCCCAAACACTTATAGAGGAGAGGCTCGTAATATCCATAAATTCTTTACTTCTGCAGATCTAACATCACCTTCCAAACATCTAGGTCTCCCTTTATTTATTCAAAAATATAAAGCACGGGCTTTTCAGAATTTTCTTCACCGCATTGATCAGAAAATAACTAGTTGGAAGTCAAAATTGCTCTCCCAAGCCGGTCGCTCAATGCTTATCAAGTTCATGGTCTCCGTTATTCCAATGTATGGAATATCCTCTTTCTTGATCCCTCAAACTCTATGCACTCAGATTGACTCATAGTTGCGCCGCTTTTGGTGTGGTTATCAGCAAGATAAACTTCATAATCTATCTCTCTTATCATGGCATAAGATTTGCTCCCTGAAATCAATTGGGGGCAATGGTCTTCGTTTAACAAAAGACACTAATTTGGCTCTACTCTCCAAAATGGCCTAGATGTTGATGTGTTCAAGCCCACGCCCTTGGGTCAAATGTCTCCAAGCAAAATACCTTAAGAATATTGAATTCCTTCAATCATAAAGATCTTCCTTCTCGTCTTGGTTTTGGAAAGGTATGCTTAAGGTCCGACCTCTCCTTTTACAGGGTAGATGTTTTGTAGTTGGTAATGGGTCTTCTATTAGAACGTGGAGGGATCATTGGGTTCCTGGTTTACCTTCTTTTGTACCCAGCCTTCATCCGAATCTCCCGCTAGTTGACTCTGCTTATCTGGTTCGGAGTTTTATTCTCCCCTTCACAAATTTATGGAATCAAAATCTGGTTGAAGAAACTTTTGCTTCAGAATCGGCTGCCAAAATTCTATAGCTCCATATCCCTCACTCCTTAACAAATGATCAAGTTCTCTGGGCATCGGAGTCTTCGGAAGCTTTTTTTGTTAAATCTGTTTGTTGCTTGTTAGTTTAAGCCCAGGATCCTTCTGTGGATTATTTCCCTCTAGTTGACTGGAAACAAATTTGGAAGCATAATATGCATGAACGTTTGAAATTCTTCCTTTGGAAGGTGGCTTGGGATATTTTGCCCACTCGGATGAAAATAGCTGAAAAACTCAGCGGCAATTTCTCAGGCCTGATTTTTTGCCCCCTCCGTAGAGCCTCTGAAGAATCACTCCATCACCTATTTTTCTCCTGTATTTATTCCAAATTCATTTGGCGTCTTGCTCCTTGGCCTCTATCAATAGCCGTTTTTGCTTCGAGTCCAATTGCTCAGTGGGTCCAAGCTCTACTCGCTCCTTCTAGAATCCTTGGTGTTTCGGATAATGAAACTCAGGAGTTCCAATTATATGTTGTCATTCGTCCCACCTTCTCGATGGCACTATCTTAAATGCTTGGACTGCCAAATCATCTGTGGTAAATCCCTTGATTGGAGAGGCGGAAGCAACACTCGTAGCTATTGCTAGGGCTAAAGATTCTAATCTTTCCAATCTTATTTTTGCAAGGGACTCTTCTCTGGTTATCGACTGCCTGCGTGAGGCTCCTCTTTCCCCAGTGATACCTTGGAAGATTCGCTCCATTGTTCTTAACTCGCTTGCTCTTGCTTGTAGCTTTCCTTGTTGGTCTTTTGTAAAGATCCCTCAGATTGATAATATTGTGGCTCATTCACTTACAACTTGGGCAACAGGCCACTCTTTTGTAGGAATTGTATCCTCCTCCTATTTTCTTAGTAGTGGTCTCTAGAAATTTAATGGTACTAAACCACCATAATTTTCAAATTTCTTTTTGTCTTTATGTCCTCTTATTTTTCTGTTTTGTTTTGTTTTTTGTGTCTGGTTGTTGTTGCTTTTCCATATATAATATGAGTTTGTTTCATAAAAAAAAAAAAAAGGTTAATGACCATTTTGGTCCCTAGGTTTTATGCCCGTTATCAAAATGGTCCCTGGGTTTCAATTTTGCTCAAATAAGTCCTTAGGTTATTTTCAAATGTCGATTTAATCCTTATGTCCAATTTCGTCCCCCCATGCACAGTCAGCTGGGACACGTCACTTCCAATAATATCGGGCCACGTGTACAAATTTTTTTTAAAAAAAACTCATTAAACTACAACCACGTTGGCACCTGTTGTAAAAATTAAAAGAAAAACAAAAGCATAAAATGCCCGAAAGTATATCTGAACCCATGGAGCTTACTCGATACACTTACCCACACCTAAACTAGTTTGAGCTACTGACCTCCATTTTCACCCCTTCGACGCTGATTTCATCTTTTCTCCAGCAGCGTTTGTGGCTCCCGTTTTAGCTTTCATTCCTCTTCCAGATGAGTAGTAGAAGCACCAAGGTAAATGGGTTATGATTTTTGTTCTTCTTTCTAAAATGGGTTACGGTTCTTAGTTGGAAGGCTAGTTCTTGCTCTAACTTGAAGTCCTTCCAATTACCACTGTTAAGTGTTATTCGTAGCTCCAAGCTTCCATTGAAACACCTCTTTTGCTTCTTTTCTTACTCAAGAGGAAATTCAGTTTTGGAATTCTTTTATAGCTCTGTCGTTTGTTATTTCAGTTTTGAACATTGTGAAGAAACTAATATGCCTTCGAGCTTCACTTTCATTGCGAATTAATGTCTAAAATTGTGATATTTCTATCTCTTAATGGAATTATCTTGAAATATTGTTGAAGTTGTCAGGAGATTCTTCTCCATTGTGAATTTAAGCACCTGGGTTGTGAGTTCAATTGATTGGATTATCCTTGACCTAGATTTCCAAAAATCTTACTCTATTCTGTTTGGCCTTAGTTAGTATTGGGTTTGTCTTCGTGGAATTAACATTGAATTTGACATGGACTTGTTGAAGACTATTGGTAAGAGAAAGAAAATGTTGAATTACATCCATATATTGTTAGAGGAATGTTCATAAGAGACAAAACAGACGTGTGTCATTGTTCTTCACATTGGTTGTAGTTCATTTTTATTTGTCCTTACTGAAATCATTTTTCAGTGTCCTATGAAGTACATTTTTTTATGTTTACATCATGTTTGTTCCATGTCAGGGCAAGGAAAAACCCAAAAATTCTTCCATGACTTCTGCTTCACATTCCAAGTGCTGGGTTACGGAGTTACACGAATGCTATTGCGGAGTCAAAGCACCCTTGAAGACATCTTAGATTGACCAAAATCCAGGCCGTCGTTTTTTTGGATTGGAAGGTACAACAAACAATCGGTATGTATACAGAAACTACGTAACGATTTTATTTAGGTGGTTTAAATAAGTAATTCATTTCTTTTGTGTACAGGGAGGTGGCATGTGTAGCCTTTTCTTATGGTATGATCCCAAAACTTGCCAACGTGGAATGGAAGTCCTACCAAGAATGCTAAGAAAGATGAAGATAT
Organism: Morella rubra; assembly: GCA_003952965.2. Lineage (NCBI taxonomy): Eukaryota > Viridiplantae > Streptophyta > Magnoliopsida > Fagales > Myricaceae > Morella > Morella rubra. The sequence goes on from CM025854.1 coordinate 6,959,879, forward strand.
TAGAAAATCAAGTATATATGTACCAAGCTAAGGAGAAAAAACATATGGTGTTTTCTTTCATATCGTCGACGGTAACCATTGTGGCCGTGTGCGTTTCCTTGTGGATGGTTCCGAAGACAGCATAGACAAGGCCCTTTCAATGATTGTCATCTATTTTTGTTGTAATTTTAGATTTATTTAGAATGTCACTTTCAGCTTATGGACCTACTAATTTATGTTCAAGATCGTGCTAAAAGCCAATGACTTGCTTTTGAGAGCAACTGGATACTAGAGAATAGAACATACAACAGTTCATAAATGTGCTTTTTGTAACTGGTCAACCATCAGGGGAGCTGAAACCCAACCTAAAATTCATATTTTAGCCGCCTTTTTCCTTTTGTGCTTGGCAAAAAACTAGTGTGACAATTTAAGTGACAATTTAAGAAGAAAGCAATCATATATTCAATAATCATTTTCCATTAAGAAAAAAAAAAAAGAATCGTTATTGCTATTGTTGACCTACTAAAATCCATATGCCTGTCTTGGAGAGAAACTGGAAGAGCGTCCATTTTCTGCTGACAGCAATTTGGTTTATTAGGTCTTTGGTTTCTGAATCTTCACGTAGGAAAAAAGTCCCATGAAATGGACTACTTTTGGATTCCATCCCAGTTGTTGAGTACGGCAGAACATCAAGAATGCATTTGCAAAGTAAGAATTAAATCCCATAAAGACATGCCAAAGAGCATGACCTTGTGGATTAAAACACTATCGAGAGATGTCCTCACACAACAGGCGATCAAAAAGCCAACAAAGAGTCCCCAGGAATATGGTGGCTAAATATAACTTTGCAGTGCATGAACAACAGCAAATGTGACACCCTTTCAAAACAAAAAGGTGGGCATTGTACTCCGATAATGCCAATCTCGAGCATACCAAATGTAGAGGTATAGGAGCATATCCCAAACCATTGGTGTTTCAAACATTCAAAAGACCACGTATCATCTATATATATTCAGTTGGTCTTGCTACGCGTAAATTAGTATCATCCATATACATTCAAAGACCACGTAGAAGACCATGTATCATAAGTGCATCTAATATCATCTATATCCACATTTAAATAAGTTATATGCAATGCTTCTAGAAACAATAAATCAGTATCATCTTGAATACATCTGCTAGCATAATTTGTGCAAAAAACAAGTTTTCTCCAACCTTTACAACCTAAAAAACGTGATCTCCAACCAGATACACTCAAAAAAATTCTATCAAAACCAATTCACCACAAAACACCAATCTGCCACATGAGTATGCAACAACCCCAACTTCTAACTAAAGCACCCAACTTCTTATTAAGTTTTCATTTGTACATTGATCCCCTTCGTCTCGGTGGTATTGGTTGGCTTTGTGACACACCTTGATCATGCACTTGTTGCTCCGTAGGCTATGACATAGCATGGGCAATAGCAAGATCATCTCCCTCCTGCAAATCAACCAAACATGTCAACCAAATGTCAATTAAACACTAACAAACAGTTACTAAATAAACATTAAATCTGGATCCACACCCTTCTTCGCATTCTCCTTATATCACTATGTTGTTGGGTCCCACCAGCAATTCCCTCCCTTCCATGTGAAGGTTCAACTCCAACACATGCTTTACCAGCTTCACCAGGTGTTGCCTAGATATATAATTACACTTACATGTCATTTTCAAAAAAGATACGTATCTAAAACAGAAACCAAAATTGTCTAACGTAAAAAACAGGTACTTGTTTCTTTGGCTTTCTCACTCTCTTAGGCCACTTCTTCTTATTCGGGTTTTCAGGTTCAGGACAACGCCTTGCATTATGGAACCCAACAGCTCCACAATTTCCACAAGTCATGACATACCCACATTGAGAGAGCTTGGTTAGGTTTTCTTCGTTCTCAACCGGCACACATCTTTTATTTTTCCTCGGGCATCTGGGTTGCCTCCTCAGTACCGAGGACAATATTTCCTCCCCTTTATGCTTAGACCAGTCTTTTGGACCTGGCATTGATGCAACCTCTGCTGTGTAGGCCTTCAAGTAAGTACTCATGTGATAATACTTGTGTACATAATCATTCGGCCGCTCTTTATTGAAATAAATTGCAACACATGCGTGAGGACAAGGTATGCCATTAAGTTGCCATCGTCCGCAGGTGCACTCCCGTGAATTAAGGTCAACCACACGCCTTGGGTGACAAATGTGGTCAACCTCAAATGACATTTCTAACCTCCATCAAGAAACCCAATTTCTTGTCTCTGTCTTAGACCGCTCAAGCTTCTTCACAATCTTTGGGCAAATCTGATTGGTACTCACCTGAATGTCATCTATCTTTGTTTGAAATCGAATCATGATTTGCCTCTATATGATTTCAAGCATGGTCAGAATTGGTTTGTCGCGAGCTTCCCTCACCCACGCATTAAACGACTCTGCCAAGTTGTTCAACAACATGTCGCTCTTGCAATACTAGTTGAATGTGTGCCTTGACCACATCCGCATATCAAGCTTCCATAAGTAATAATGAGCCTCCTCATCCAAGCGCTTGATTGCCAACATCGCTTGCTTAAATGCGGTCTCATTGGAGGCACAAGTAGCTGCCCATAAGGCATCTTTGTAAGGCTTTCCCTTGTAACCCTCAGATTTGAAATTAGCATGCAAGTGCTGAATACACATGCGATGCTCAATTCCAGGCATAAGGTTGTCAAAACTCTGAAGAAGACCCTACATATGAAGCATGAATATTAGATATAAAAAAGTTTCAAAAAAATATATTCAAGTGATAAAAGGAATACCTTTTGTCGGTCGCTCATGAATGTCCATCCATGATCGTCCACGCTCTTGACATCCTCCAAAAGACAACTCAGGAACCACGTCCATGAGTCTCTACACTCCGACTCGCATACCGCATATGCAATTGAGAAAATATCGTCATTGGCATCTTTCCCAATAGCGGCCAGCAATTGCCCTCCAAATTCTCCTTTGAGAAAGCACGCATCAATTGATATAATAAGGCAACACCCTTTCAAAACCCTTCTTTGCATACAGCCAAACATACATACATTCGTTCTTTGAAACATGCTTGCATCTCTCTTCAGAAAAAATGAGCTATCGGGACTCTATTTCTTGATCGCAAGTCTGTACTCCACAAGATGCTTATATTGTTCTGCATACTCCCAATTAATCGTCCTCAATGCCATCCTTCTTGCACGACTACACGTAAGTGTGCAAACGTTAATTAAATATTATCTTGCAACTTCCCCCCGTAGTGCACTCGGTGTCCAAGAAGGATCATCTCTGAAATTCTCCAAGTACCAGTATGTCAACCACTTAACTGAGGCCTTTCTATTTGTATGATGGCTGCCACATGTGTGCTTGGAGTTATTCGTCTTGATCTGCAGTGCATCCTTGCACGTGTCTGACCAAGATAAATCTCTCATCCACACCTCAGCTTGCACACGGCTCTAACCCTCACTTTGTCGTTCTTCACAAAGTTGTACTCAAATCCCTCTTGAATATAATGTGTCCGAAGTGCACTCTTGAATTGCTCACAATCCTTAAATACTTCACCCACTTGAATGTCACCTTCGCCCTCAAATCCGAAGTGTCCTTATAATCTGGAAAACTTTCTTTCTTAGGCCGCCTTGGCTTAACTTCACTAACTTTGTCAGAAGGACAATGTTCATCTAAACTCCCCCACTCTTCAGAGGCAGCGTAGTCAGACTCCACTTCGCCCTCGACCCCAATACGACTAGTTCCCCAACTTCATCGTGCGAACCACTGATTTGTAGCAACCCCAGCTTCCTTTACAACCTTCACACTGTTGCAATCACTGCCATATAAGTCTGGGTCTGCATCATTTGACTCATGGAAATCACTCATGACTTCTTTATCCTTCTTAGTCACATCTCTCTCTCCCTCACTATGATCATCATCCCCTCCCTCCTCCCTCACTGTGATTATCATCCCCCCTCTCCCTTACTCCAACTCTCCATTCCATGTACTTCCTCTCTAACCCCATCAGCCGGGATCAATCCCACAACAACAGGTACGTCTACAGCATGCTTCACATATATATTTAGTGTTTTAGAATTCTTCGCCTCAATCCTTTGGATGACTGCTATGATATCCATATCTCTCTGCATAGGCTTCATGTGGATTGATTCTTCGTCATCTAAGGTACAAAACATTTCCTCAGCAATCATGTACCCACATACTTCAACCACACCTTCCAGATCTGGGACTGTCAAGTAGTCCACCTCGACCGTACCCACATCCTCAACAAACCCACCAACATATGCGTTGGTATCCTTCGAAATTGACCCACCATCATATATAATCACCTTCACCATTTCTATCCCTGTAACATAGAGAGTAAATAGATTATTTACTGATCCAGATAATTCAAGAAACAAATAAAATGCTAACTATATAATCTCTCTTTCCCCATCAAATCATTACTTTCATTATAATAAATATTAAAAATCATCTCTCTCTTCACTTTTTCACCAAATCCAATACCCTAAAATTTTAGCCTCCCCAAAATTTTACAAACAAACACACCTGCCAACTATAGCCACTAGTGTCATCAAATCCCACCTTCTCCTTTTTATCTACACAATGCCCAAACCTGAAGCAAAGAATATTAGGCTACACCTTCCAGATTGATTTGCCTTTTTCCACTCTCCCCCATTCATGTTGAAAAATAAAAATAAATAAAAACTTTTTAAGAGGAAGATCTGATCAATCCCAAGTTGCACAGATTCCTTCTCACCAAGCTCCCAAGTGATAATAGCACGGCCCCACCCACTCTTACCTCTTGCTCTTCCCTTTCCACCTTTTGGTGACAAGGCAATGGCAACTCCTTCACTTTCAAATTAATAGAAAATTCCTAGATGTGTGCCTTAAACCCACCAACACCACTGGTATTGTCCCTAATGAAGTACAGCACTGATATTGTCCCTAATGAGGTACACCAGACCTCTAGAAATGCAGAATAATGTAGTACATTGGCTCATGTACTTTGGGACAAAAATTGAAAAGTTCTTGGTCAAAGCCGACAGCATATTTTGGTCAAATAAAAAAAGAAAACAAACAAAAGAGTAAAAGAACATGAAACAAATAAAAAATAAAACACATGAATCATTAAATAACATCAATCAACCGACACAACTCAAATCAGTAAAAAACAAACAAGTTATAGGGCCACACAAGTAGGTATACGACAAACTCCAACACCACCTGTTTTAATCACTTCAGTTTAAAAAGGGTCTTTGAAATTTAAATACCTTTTGGTAGGGCGAAATGTGAGAGCCCCAAAAGGAGAAACGGCTTGATCGACGGCGGAGAGAAAAGAAATTTCTCAAATCAATCCCTGGTAGACGGCGGCGTCGGTGTCTCCACCAGTTTGGTTTGGGACAGCAAATTTCAACACAACAAGGAGATGGGAAACAGTTGGCTTTGTTCTAGGTCAAAATTGGAGGGAAATTTCCTAGTTTAAACACGCGTAAGCTCCACGAGTCTAAACGTATGCTTTTGTTTTTCTTTTAATTTTTCAAATTTTTTTACAACAAGTGCCAACATGACTGTCGTTTAGTGAGTTTTTTTTTTTCAAATTCATACACATGGTGCAATATTATTGGAAATGACATATCCCACTGTTAGCTGACTGTGCACAGGGAGGACAGAATTGGACGAACTGATTAAATCAACAAATGAAAATAACTTAAGGACTGATTTGAGCAAAATTGAAACCCAAAGACCATTTTGATAACGGCATAAAACTTAGGGACCAAAATAGTCATTAACCCAAAACAAAAAAACGTTGTCATCTAAAAGATAAATGGATTGACATCACAAAATAAAATTGTATTTTTTTTTTCTACACCACAAAGTAAAATTGTAAGACGTCCAATTAACTACCTCAGACATGACACATCAGATAAAACTAAAATATTAATATTGAAATAAAATGTAATAAAAAATCAAAATTAAATACGGTTTAAAAAAAAAAGGCTCCTCCCCACGCAACCATAATTAATAATTGAAAACAATTGAAAAAAAAAAAAAAAGAAAAAGAAAAAAAAAACTCTTCCCCACGCAACCATAATTATTCATAAATAGTTCAACATAATGCACTTTAAAACTATTTTACATTACAATTAACTTTACGTCCTGAAACAGCAGAGACTAAAAATGGACTCCCAAATCAAAATGGTTAGTCACGCCTATGGGAAGTTTGAATTGCATGAAGATGGCTACGAACCCTTTGACCTCATGAGTGATGACACCATTTTGTCAGGGCCACACCATCATCTCCATAACAGCCCCACCGCAATCAGACGGGGAATCAAGGGGGTCAACACTCTGCGTTTTTTGCACACCTATAAGTCCAGGATCCTAGTAGAAATGCACAGGAAAAATTTAAAGGACCAAACCGACACCGCGAATTATTCCCACGTCAACCACTCGCTAGACTAGTCTAAAACCCCAGAAAGGTCAACCGTACAATCAGTTGGTAAATGTTGAAAATACTGCCCAACTGAGTAACAGATCAAACAATCCAAGGGCATATGAGAGCCATCAGAACAGGACGCCTCGCAAGACATGAATATACTAGAAGAGTTTCTGGATTCACATTCAGATAAATCCCTACGCGCATCAACAAATCATAGCACATCGCTCACCATATAACCAGTCTCTTCAAACCAACATGAAAATCATGAAAGAAAAAAAAAAAAGGATTCATCATTTAACATAAGGGCAAAAATATATAACGCAAAAAGAACCATCCAAAAAGCCCAAACCCCCCCCCCCCCCCCCCTAGCCCCATTTTGGTCAACATCGCAATCAACCCATGACAACTCTCAAGCATGTAACTTAACATCTTCTGCTACAGCAAACTCCTCTAGTTTTTACTGTTGCTTGCATTCTGGAGGGCGCTCACCCTGTTGCTGACCATCGACGGTTAGTGTCCTTGCACTTTTCTACACATAACAACACCACAAGTACTTAGGAACTTCTGATTTAATTAATAGTAATTAAAAAAGAACAGAAAAATAAAAGCAATTAGGATGAGTTTTATATTTCTAATTCTTCTTCTAGGGCAAGGTGAGAGGAAGAATTTGGGGGGTTAGATCACAATGGAAAAAGGGAAATGGGAATCAGGTAAATCACCTTGGGTCCCGCTGATGACTGCAGCAACATTCCAACCCAATTTGCCAAATCATGATTAGTACACTTTAGAAACCAAAAATGACAAATAAGATTAAAAATCTAGCAGCTAAAAATAGTTAAGACACTCACTTTCTTTTTCGTCTTGCTTTCCTCTTCATCTTCGTCGTCATCATCATCATCTTCTTCTTCCTCTTCATCTTCCTCTTCATCGTCATCATCCTCTTCAGCATCCTCATCTTCATCATCATCCTCTATGTCCCCAAACTCATCTTCCTGAATAGCCTCCCCAGTAAACCAAGACACAGCATGGGGGATGATCTTATCCCGAATAGTTGACCTACACAAAGCATTATTATGACATTTCTCTGAATACTTATACAATGGTGACTTGCAATTTCAGCTCAACCCTACAGCTATGACGCTTTAATACAATTTACACTTGAGAAATCCAATGCTGGATGCAACATTGTTTACAAACTCACCCAATGTCGTAATCTTGTTCCATTTGATTTTGGAGCTCCTCAGCCTGCTCAAAATAATAAAAATAAGATCAGTCACAAAATAAAGAGCAAACTATCATCTCATTTCTAAGATGTTGCAATGTTGTTCATACCGCATCTTCATCAATATCTTCATCATCCTCAGGAACTTGAGGTGGACTGAAAAAGTTGAAGAAACTTTCACAACTTTCAGTTTTAGTGATTGGCTTTGCATTTTTTGATCCCTTCTTAGGCTTCTTCTTAAGGATCTTCTGTGTCAAGCATTTTCCTGGATACCATTCAATTTCCGTCCTGAAAAGCACAAATACCAATCAAATAATAGGCCTATCAAATAATAAATCATAAATAAGGAAATTCAGACCAATAACAAGTTAGGATCTTAGGTACCCAATAGCTTTCTCTAAAATAGGTTCATCTTCATCAATCATGTGATATGTCTTTGTCAAGACAGAGTTCTTGAAGCAAGGATTGGTGTCAAAGAAGAACTCAAGCTTGAACCCCTTTGGATTATCTATTCTCGACCACTTAATATCTTTGAGATACTTTAGAGCTCCTTCATCACGTTCAGATATCTGATTGCAAAGATATGATGAAACCACAGCTTTACAGAACATCCTAGAATGACCAAGTATGATAAATTTTTATGCATAAAACTAACCTCTTCAGCTAGCACTTCATTATTTTTCATTGCAGTGAGCCAGAAGTCAGGTACTCCTTTCTCTGCATGAAAATGTAATCCAACATCAAGCTACGCATGAAGCCAACCCACAAAAAAAGAAAAAAGAAAAAAAGGCTCAAGTACAGAATTGATGTAAAGAAGGTACCTTCAGCGGCTTTATCCTCTTCTTCGGTTGCTGCCTCATCTGTAACTCCTTCAGCTTCAACAACACCATTTACAATTTCATACCGCTGCCAATTTTCAGTATAATTAATAGAGAGGGACATAAATAAGCAACCAATGACTTTCAGAGTAGTTAAAAACAAATCAGCATCCAACACATTAAGCACGGTAAAAAAGAAGCAAAGTAACCAGCAATAGCTGGATTCAACACAATGGAGGTGCGTCTCTAGAGCCCCTACCTTGGTATATAGCGGTTGATACAACTTTTGATATTTGGCTTCAAGAGCTGCTCTTTCCTCTAAAAATTTAGCCTCTAATTCATCATGTTGGCTCTGTAAATTAAGAAAAAAGAAGTTTATAAACTCCAATTTTTCCAGAATGAAAAGATCAAGAAAAACAAAAGCCAAGCAATACAATACAAGTCAAAAGGGATGCGCAAAATAATGCACGTGAGTCTTACTATATTATCTTAGAAATAACAATTATAATCGGAAAGCTTGTACGAAAAATCTGCAATGTAATGCATGTGGTTGAAATAAGCAGGGTGGAATCTTTTGAGGTCCGATCTGCACAGGGATATGATCTGAAAAAGCAACAAGGTCACCCTACGGGGACTCACCATCAAACTTAGCTCAATTGGATTTATTTCCAATAAAGTAGGTTAAAGCTAGAAAACATATATCTGGGTTGAAGTTTAGAGATTTCCATAGCTGAATCACCTAAACCTGCCATGCAACTCATTGGTCCTTAAACTCTTGTCTATGTTTGAAACTTCACTAACAGGTTGACTCTTGCAGCTAGTCCATCTCATGCAAATTACTATCTGAGAGAGTCACATGGTCCAGATTCACACAAATATATATATTTTCAAGTGTAAATGCAATAGGAAAACCGTATTGGTATAAGTTCCTCACTAAATCGAATCCCAACTGAAACTCAGAACATGCATTTGCATTCACGCACCTCGTACAATGCACAACAACTACATCCAATATGCGTCCTTTCGACACAACAGACACATGATTCAACCAAAAATGCATCAAAATTTAACAAAAAAAAAAGGTCAAATTCACCCACAAAAGAAATTGGGAAATGCTACAGAAATCCAACACTGAAAGATAATAAGTTAATAGTCCATCCATTGCAGAAAAAGAAATGCATAAACATGCCTGGATCTCCTTGAGAACTTCGACACGTTTCCTGACTTTGGGAGCTAGATTCTCGAGCAAATCAGAGTGCTGACCAGCAAGAGACTGTATCTTATTCTGCACACAACACCACGAAACCCCAATCATCAGCTAATCAAACCCCAACGTAAATGTAAGATGTTGGAGAAAAAATTTCTCCATATCAGTTCACAGTGGCACTCCTGAGGTTCTACATTACACTAGCTTCATTTCTCCATTGGATTCTCCGCAGCAAAACAGAGACATCTAGTCAAAGTTACTAACCTTGAGAGCATTGACGAGGCCTGCTCTATCCTCCATGTTGAGAGCTTCGCAAAATAAAAATTAAACAACCAAACAAATCATCACATGAGTTTCACAACAACCACGGATAGAAATAGGGATTGGGATTTAGAAAATTAGGGAATACCAGCGTTGAGATCGGAAAGGTTGAAGTTATCCTTGTCGTTGCTCATTGCGTCTTATTCTGCCCTTTCTTCGTGTTTGGGGGCTACGGAAATGGTAGAAGATGGGAGAAGTAATGGAAGCAGAAAAGCTAAAACCCTAGCCCCTCTTTTTAAAACCAAACACCAGGTCTCTTTTTATTACTGGGGCACCGCCTATTCTCAATATTCGTTAGATGTTTACCTTTTGTTTTAATAGGCCGGAAGGAGTTGGGCTGCCTTTGCTAGCCCAGATATTGTTTGGGTGCACGGGAGGATTCGTCCTTATTGTCGAACCTCCTTTTTTCTGCTTTTATGGTTTACAGAATAATTTATTTCATTCCCTTTGTCTCTCTCTAAAAACAATTTTTTCAAATTTTTAAAGAATTCGAAAAGAATAAATTTAAAAAAAAAATTAAAAAGTTTTCTAGTTCTAAGAGTTTTAAAATAAAAAAATGAAAAATTTTATAATCCACTTTATTTGGGGAAGCCTTTGGTAAGAATCCACCGCTATTTGATGCATTGACAGATGCATCATGATCAAATTATTAGATAATTTTAGAGACTTCATATTCAATAGACGAAGAAGAAAGATTATTAATTTCATTTTTTAAGTAGATTATTAATTCCTTTAATCCTTTAAGTTTTGTCATTTTTTTTAAAATGGTTATTAAGAGCATGCTTAGCATATGAAATGTTTTCAAAATTTTGTTAATGTCAAAATTTTCCACCATACGTGTTTGGATGTTTTGTTAGAGGTAATGTTAATTCCCTCAAGATTTGTGAAAAAAGTATTGGAGTTTGTAAAAAGGTGTTGAAGTTTGTAAAAAATTGTTGAAATTTATAAAAATTATTAAAATTTTAAAAAAAATATTAAAATTTGTGAAAAAGTGATTGAAACATAAGAGTTTTAAAAAAACATTTGTCAGAAACATTTATTTTTTAAAAAAAAATCACATGCCTTTAACATGTCCTACAGCTTAGTGATAATAATTTGGAGTCTTATTCTAACGTTATAAAATATCTCGAAAAAAGAGCTAGAACATGTTTCGAAGAGCCAAGTCCTTCTAATGCGGCAGAGCCAATTTATAATTTTGGAAGACTTGGCATATTCGTTTGGGTGAAATTTTTAGAATTTGAATTCAACCCTCTAAATTTACAATCCCAACATTATTTCTACACAAATACGAATACAACTAAACATTACTTTCTTTTATAAATATCAATACAACTCAACATCTTATATACAAATACCAATAAAACTCCAAGATCACCTAAATATTCACATCATACTTAAAATTCTTAAAATTTTACCAAAACGAACATGCCGTAAGAGTTCTTTGAAAATAAAAGTGAGGCTGAATATCTCCACAAATTCATAGAGTTTGATTTTTTCCCAGATTGGTCCTTAAGGTTCATTTTTCTTTAAAATTATCCATGAGGTTTTTACAAAATCTCATGCCCATCCTACCATCAGTTTAGTAGACAGAATTGCATACGTGACTAACTAATTTACACATGGAAATAGACAGCTCGGTAAAAAAAGAAAAATCAAATCCTGAGGATCAATTTGAAAAAAGGTCAAACCCAATAGACTTGTAGAGATATTTAACCTAAAACTAAGTGAGTTAAATGGCAGCTTTGTGATTGAGATGTTGATAAGTGCTACTTTTTTTTTTTTTTTAATCATTGATAAGTGCTACTTAGTTGTTAGGAAAAGATGCCCTTTTTTCGATAGTTATGTTTAATTCCATAAAGCAAAAATATGATAAAGATAGAGAATATTTCTTTGTGACTAGATTCCGAGATTTTACCTTTGCCGCGCATACCATAAAGGTGATACCGCATGCTGATTCGATTTTTAAATTAAAAGTTAAAATATTTTTGTATACAAACATTTTTTTTTTTTAGTCACAGTGGAAAGGGGGATTCGACCCCCGGAGCTAACCCTCCCCAAGGGAGGCGGTGCCACTTGAGCTAACGCTCAGTGGTGAAATAAAAAGAAGTCTACGATAACAGCCCAAACAGCGCCGTCTAGTCGCTCCCTGCAACTCGTTGTCTCAGGCAGCATAATTCAAAACGGAGGGAAATCAAACTCTAAACCCTAAAACCCAAAAAAATCTCTCTGATTCGAATTCGATTCCCTCTCAGCACATTCACGAGGAAGCAGATATGTTACTAGTAAGCTTCCGTTCATTTCAGCCCCTTTTATTTGGATTCCGAAGGTGCGTAGAGTCTGGACAGTCTATGGCGAGGCTTGTTCAGAATGCTTCCTATCTTAAGCGCTCTATATTCGTTCCTGAGGTTACTCTCTCGACACATTGGTACACCTATTTGCTAGGGCCTTCCTTTCTCAATGTTTGTTTAGGGACTCTGGTGCTGACAGTGTTTAGTCACCGAGGAAGCCTAGGGAGCTTTAAGAAATGGAAGTGTTGAAAGATTTCAATCTATGTTTTAGGATCAAGAACGAATAGAACCTTCATTCGAAGGATCCTATTCAAACTATTAACTCAATGGAATTCAGTAGCTTGTTTATAGTAAACAGAAACAAAAGCCCACGTAACATGTTTTATTTTAGCTGCTTTTGGGCTTCCTTTTTCTGGCAATCAAATGGGAGAGTAGAAATATGAGCATTTCCTTTTTCACCAGCTTTGTTCATCTTTCGAAAAATTACGTTTTTATTGGAACATTTGTTTCGCGTTTTTGTAGAATTGTCTGCTTCTCTTTATTGATACTCTATAGTTCCCGTGTGGGGCTTATTTAAGCCGTTTATTCATTTGTTGGACTTGTTAATTGCAGGGCTTTAGGAGAGGCGTATTGGGGACATCTTCTCAGTTCTGTTAACTGCCCTGGTTTCTTTTTCCTGCAATAAGGATTATTGAATTCGAATTTTTCTTTTTGTTCATATTTGTTGATCCCAATGGAGAAAGCACAAATTGAAGCCCCGAAACCCTCCAAAACTCTTTTCCCTCTCTCTCGCCGCCGTTCACATCTTAAGAGCGATACTTACTTTACCCTGGTTCAAATCCTATCCCATTGCTACGCGTACGAAAAATCTTCCTCCTCTCCCACTGCTCAAGTTGTACCTCAAGAGCTCAATCCAGGTATTATCTTAATATGTCTCCATTTTGGCTATTGTAATTTGCAGAACTTGTCCGGTTTCTTGCTTTTGATTCTCACAAGTCTTCAATTTGCTTGCTGTTTTTAGTTCTCTGAGAAATTTATATTGTGAAGGCGTTGTTTGGTTTGCGAAGTGGAATTGCTGATATTGCTTTAGATAATGTAAATTTGGTTTGGTTTTTCCTTTATTTTTTGGCTTTTTGGGGGAGGGGGGGGGGGGGGGGACCAATTATACGAAGATTATGGAATTTGATTTGGAGAAATAACAAAATCATGCGGAGTGATACTGTTATTTAGCTATTAACCAATTCTTTTTCTCTTTAATTCTCATTTAATCACGCAGTCCTTGTTTTTATTGACATTGTTTCTTCTAGGTGAAGATTATGGTAGCGGTAAAGTGGGGCAAGTGAGCGGGAAAGAAGTGTGTGAGAGTTTTGAGTCGGTCGGTCCTGATAGTATGGTGCCCCCCAATTTGACAACTGAGAAAGAGACAATATTAGATGAGAGTTATGGAGCCACTGGTGTCCAAAACCGTGGCTTCAGTGATGCACAACATGGGGTGATAGATGAGATAGAGAGAATAATGGCTGTAGAAGAATATGAGGATTCGTCAAAACAGATGGACGTCATGTTCGATGAGAGCGCCAAAGGGATTGGCCTCCAAAATGAAAGGCTTTGCAAGGAAAAAGTGCTAATGGAGGAGTTAGAGCATATTGTGAAAGGCAGTAAAGAAACTGTCCATGAAAATAGTGTTAGCTCCTTAATGGCATCATTAGACCAAAACCAGAGCATCAGGGCCAATGCTGTAGCGATGAATACCCAAGAAGAATATGTTGCATGTCAAGAAATTGATATGGATAGACCATGGAATGCACAAAAGAATTCTGAACCCGTTGATATGTCACTAGATGAGAATGAGATTGGTGAGTTTCTAGATCCAAGTGAGAATAGCAAAAACAAGAGCTTATCATTGAAGACTAATTCATTGCACACAGAGGAGCACAAAATGCAGCGGAAGGATGTGGATTTGGAGAAGTCAGTTTCTTCAAGCCGTGCAATGAATGTCCCACATCCTGTTACTGATAATGCAGGAATCAAGAAGGGAGAATTCTCTAGTCAAAAGATTTCTCAAACCTCTGGCTTGTCTTTAGATAAAGATATGATCTGTGGGCCTGCTAAACTTAGTGAGAATGCGGAAAAGGAAAGTTCCTTGCTAAAGACAGATGTTTTTCTAGTAAATGATGAAACTCATCCGAGTGAGACAGAATTGAAGAAATCCATTTATAAAAGTGACTCCTTGAATTCTCCCCAAAGTATGATTGAAGAGGGAGACATTGAAGAGGGAGAAATTTCTGGTGATTGTGGAATAGATGACAAGTCACCAGATGTGCTTTCAGAGGATGCTACAGTATCACAGGTGAATAATGTAGATGGCTTGCAAGTATCTCTGGATTTAACTAATAGAACAGAGTTCTGTTATGATGAACTCAATGGAGCAAGCAGAAAAAGTTTTCGGCTCACTTCCGGTAAAGCAGAGAGGCTTGACAATGCTAAAATCAGCAGAGAAGGTGGGCCAGAGGAAAGTAATAGAAATGAGATCTTATTTGGTCCTGAAATGGATATTCATGAGAAACCTCTAAAAGTGAAAATTGCAGATAGGCATGTCCTTTTGCTAGGGAATGGAAGAAATGAAAAAAAAGGGAGTGGAGCCAAGGATGGTGTTGATTGTCCATCTGCCCTGCATAGACATATCCTGGAGAAAAATATAACCAACTGCGATAGAATCATAGCTACAGAGGAGGTATAATTTTGATCTGATTTCTTTATTTTGATATAAATGGTGATATTTTCCTGCTCTTCATTGGTAGCTTTGATACTTGGACAAACATCATCTTTTGCATGGTTATATGAGTTGTCTTTGTGGTAATATAGGGGTTCTTCGTTTTCTAGACAGTGTTCTTATCTTCTGGAATCCAAATAAGCTCATTTTTCTAGAATTGAGTATTTTAAATGTGGTGCAAGGGGAAACTTTCACCCACAAAATTATACATAATTATTTTGCAGTGGTGTGCTCCAATAAGGCTGCAGAGTTTTCTTTTCACTGTCACAATTATTGGAGTTAATCAAGGTTATGTTTGGAACCTACTGCTAATCACATTGTGGGATGGGCTCTTGCTTTCACTTTTAGGTGCAAATTCTTTGTTTTGGATCAACTGCTTACAATTCCCAAGTGAATGAATGTGTGTACATTCTGCTGTAGCCCACTTTTAGCGTAACCTATAAATTCCACAACAGCTCATTCCCAAACTCTCTCTCTCTCTCTCTCTCTCTCTGAAACACATAAATCCCTTCAAACACTCCGACATGCAAGTGTGCAATACGCATTCCTCCTGCATACTTCTTATATATTGAATTAGGCCGTCACTAAGAGATGATGTTTGGCCACATATAACCCTTCTGCTTTGATGTTTGTCGTCCACAGGAAGACAATAGTTCCTGCAAAAAGAGAAAGCGGGGCCCTCCTTCTAAAGAAAAGAAGGCGAAAAAAAAGGTTTTTTTTTTTGTCTCTCCTGCTCTATTTCTTTAACGTGCTTTGTATATTTTTGGTGAATTTTATTGATTGTCAAGTGTTGGAAAGTGGTTTTAGACTGTGTCAACTAGGTTTGCCTTCACAGTCATCTAAAAAGTCAAGTACACCAAGAACATGTGGAATATAATTCTATCTGCTTTTGGATATTTTAATCATTTCAATTATGACATTCGGATTCACAGCAAAAAGAACGAAAGAGGCGAGCCGAGAAGAACAGAGAGCTTGGTGTCAAAAGATTGAAACTGTATCCCGTTTCAATACCCAAACCTGTGACATATTGCCGCCATTTTCTTAAGGGAAGGTGCCATCAGGTTGTACAATGTTCCCTGTCATATTACTCTCATTTGAATGTTATGCTGATTATCTAAATGCTTGAAGTTTCACATTACGTTTCCATGCAGCAAAGTTGCATTCTGATGTTCATACCATCGTCACTTAGAAATTTATTTCCCTCAGTTGCATGGGTCCACAGCTACAGAAATTATCTGTGATGTGTTTCAACAGGCAGAAAATGCCTATATTTATTTCCAAGGAAGTGTATGAAAGCTTATTGTTTGGGAGATCTAGTATTCTAGGATGGTAGTAACTCCAAGATGTCTGGTTTGAGTTACATGTCTCTGGAAATAACACCTGCTATTTGCCAAAAATAAAACCAACATTTGTCCATTTCATGTCGCTAGGGATGAAATTTAAATTCTTGCTAGGGAGCATATAATATTCTCACTTGCTCAATTTAAATTCTTGCAAGGGGGAGCTTATAATATTCTCACTTGCTCCCCACGCTTTAAATTCTGGGCTGGATTTTGTTTCTGCCTCTTAAGTAGTATTTTGTTTGCATGCATGCAAGAGGCAATTTGTTAACTAAGGTCATGTTGGAGTATCATTCCCTGGTTGTTAAAATCATGCCTTTCTGGTGATTTTTTCTTTCTCTTTCTCTAGCTGTCCTTATGGATAATTCAAATCTGATACTCAACCTTATGGTACCATAGAATTCGTATTTTGCCTCCCTTGTTGGTTACTGCGTATGCTGACTTTATTATTCTGGAGCAGTCACAATCTATCCTGCCCTCTTGAGATTTGTAGTCTGTTACAATATGTAACTATCGTATCCTTTCATTGTGGAGATTTTTTAAAAAGAGTATCATTTTCTCTGATGTAGGAGATACAAATATTGCCCTTATCATTTCTTTGATAGAGGACATATGAATGTGGCCTTTAAGTACCTTGAACTGAAGATAATTTGAGACAAAAGTTTGATACGTTGTTTCTGTCCCCCCCCCCCCCCAAAAAAAAAAAATTTGTGATAGAGTTGTCAAATGATGTTATGTATGCATTCAATATCTGATTATCTGCTTGCCTGTCTATTTGCTTCGTCTCCGTCATCTACTTATATTCTAATTTGACCTCCTCGCTTCACAGGGTGACAAGTGCAATTTTTCACATGATACTGTGCCTCTGACAAAGTCCACGGTATGTTCTTTAACATGCTTTCTTAAGATGCTACTAGGTGATCCTACTCTTGTTAATCGTACAATAAAACTAGTTTTGGCTATTGACATTGGCTTAGTAGCTGTAGTTAGCTGGAGTTTTACTGATTAAAGGATTTAATTGGTGGTTTCCTAGTAAAGGAAATTTGTGCTGTGTTAGTAACATCTCTTGAATGCCGAACATACTCACTCCTACGCTCTCTCCT
The DNA here is from genome assembly GCA_003952965.2 of Morella rubra. Lineage (NCBI taxonomy): Eukaryota > Viridiplantae > Streptophyta > Magnoliopsida > Fagales > Myricaceae > Morella > Morella rubra. The sequence goes on from CM025854.1 coordinate 6,977,413, forward strand.
GTTATGTTGTTGCAGCCTTGCTGTTATTTTGCACGTAACTCATGCATGAAAGGGGATGACTGTCCATTTGATCACCAGCTTTCCAGGTATCCATGTGACAATTATGTGAAAGGTTTCTGCAGCAGAGGTGATACTTGTATGTTTTCACACGAGGTACCTTCTTGCTCTGCATCTAAAAAAATCTGTCTGAATACTGTATCCTATTTGTTCAAGAACAAGTTGCAGTGTATTGCATGTGTGGTAACTACTACTTTCTCTTACAAAAAACGAAGTAAATAAGCACATAAGTTAGTGAATATTTCCCCATGTGTGTGGCATTAGTGCTCAAGAAGTTGAGTTGCTTTTTCATTGGCTGCTCTCATCTCAGATACCAACCAACAAAGATTCGACAGCTGCTTTGAATGAGTGCAAACCTGAATTGAAGTCTCCCTCCTCACCAGGTAATACAAATATTAAGAAGCAACTGAACATTACAGGTAGCTCCCTGCAAAATGATGCCTGGTGCAACTCTGTGGGAGCACATCCTTGCACAAATAGATCAACTTTAGTGAAACCACCTGCACTTGCTCCCAAAGGAATCAACCGCCTGGTTACTGCTGAGAAATCTCAAGCTGTCTGTTCTAGTAAGCTTAAACAAGGAAGCTCCTCTCCAAGTGGGAATGAAGGAGCCAAATTTGGGAATCAGGCAACCCCAAGTGCATTGAATACCTTTCTAAAAAGTAATGAGATTCCGCAAAGAACTTCACCATGTGGGGTACCAAAAGGGATAAATTTTCTCTCATTTGGTAAATCACCATTGGATGATACTGCCAGTAAGAAAGTGGCTAGCTTGCATTCAGACGGGGACAGTGCTGCCAAACTATCCTTGTTAGACCGTTTAAATTCTCCGAAAGATGCTAGCTCATCTCTGAATAATGGTGCTGGTATCATAGTTGGCAACCAGACCAGCCCTGGTGCATCAAAGATGGTTCAAAACTTGGATGGGATGCTAAAGAAAACTCAACCTGCCACCACACCACAGGGATTGAACTTGGCTTCTTTTGCAAATGCTTCAGCTGATGAATCTAGTAGAAAGAGGAAGACGACATTTCTTCAGAATTGCAATACAGTTATTGATAGAGTTGTTCTAGAGGGACAAACTGCATGTGATAAATCTCAAAACTCAAATGCCATCTCATCAAGGCTGCCCACTTGTGTGCTTCCTTTGGGTCCACCTTCAGACCGAGTAACATCTGTGAATTGTAAAGTTGCACCAGACTCGGCTCAGAAGGCGCTGTCATTAACATTATTTGCGGCGAAATATGGATCAAAATTGAAAATGCGTGAGTCTGTTAGTCCCCTCAGTCTTGGTCCTGAGGGTAAGGACACTGCTGGTAACATAATTATAAGTTCCCAGAATGATATGGCAAAAGCTTCAAAGATTTTGAACTTCTTGTCTGGCAGTAGCAGTAAGACTAAGCTGTAAAGAGTAAAATCCAAGGAGGTGGCCAAACCCCTACATGGTTGGGACTCTGGGTCCAATGCCTGATCAGTTTGAGTAAAACACATCGTTATTGTGAAGACATCTTATGGTGTCATGCTTTCTCTTTTGTCTTCCAGTTCTATCGGGTAATTTTCAGAAGCTTTTGATAAAGGTGCAGTTTTTCCTTTAGTTGGTCATTATTGGCTTTAATTGCTTCTAGATAACGCAGAAAAACTTCCTGACGGCTAATCTTTTTGAAATGTCAAATGTAGGTGGAATATGATGTCCGCATTGTGTTTGTGAAGTCCATTGATTATGATCCCATGAGATCTTTCCTTTGAGGGGATGTCAGATGGGTTTCATATTTTGAGGTTTTATTGGCTGATTCCATTGAAAAAACAGTCATGTGACCATGATCTTAAAGTCGAGCCGCTGGTAAATTGGTAATGGCTATAGCTATAGCTATCTTCTTTTCAGTTGCAACCTTGGTCAATGGTATTACATCTTCTTGATTGAAAGATTGTTACTGCTGCTGAAGGAAAAGCAGAGAACAGCGTTGGTTTTGTGGAAGCATCCTCCTTCCCCCCTGCAATTAACCCTCTGCATATGCTATGTACCAACTTTCGGTGGTACCTTGATTATGAAGCTACCTTTCAGATGCGTAGTCCTTACAGTGTTTTTCATCTTTCCTGGTGGAGCCCTTCCCAATTACATATTCAGGTCTCTTTGTTGATCACACTTTGCTTCTGATTCCAATATGGCAGTAGAACGTTAGATTAACAGTAAATCTCAGTCAATTTTATACTTCACAGAACATTCATTCTTTGGTGAATCAAAGATTCTTCCATCAGTCCCATGTAAATCTCGAGTCCGGGTAGTTCCTGAGGTTGTGTGATTGAAGATCTATCCTCAAATGTTAGAGAAGGTAAAATTTTGCAGTTGGAGCGTACCCGTGATCGTTCTGTGGATGTGATTCTCGGCAGGATGGTGTCATCAAACATCAGCGTTGCTTGCTAATAGTCCAAGCAGCCTCGGATCTGATGAAGACTAAGAAAGCCCCCACGTTAATGTTGTCTCCATACTGGGCGACAAAATTCTATTATGATTGGCAGCATATGGTCTGGTGTACTGACTTGAATTATATATCCGTCAGGCTTTTTCTGTGCTTGTGGAGGAATTATGTACTCCATATTTTATATGGAATATGAAGTGTTAGGACGCTTGCTATATTAGCTGTGGTTTGGCAAGCAAAAATTTGAAGAATTTTGAATTTTTTAGAAGAAATTTTGAGAGTGACTTTTAATGGGTTTGTAAAAAGTAGATGAAAAAATTTAAGAATGTTCATGTTTAGATGGCAATAAAATTTTTAATTTTTTTCACAATCAACTTTTATTTTTTTTACAAGCTTCAATATCTTTTTGCAAATTACAATAATTTTTTTCATCTAAGAGAATTTACATTATCGTTTTGAAAATTTTTATTATTGTTTAAACACAGGCTCATCGTAAAATGATTTTTATTGGAGTTTATTAAAAATGTAAGGAGAGAAGATTTGATGAAATTTTTTAATAAAAAAATACTGAAGCTTATTAAAAAGAAAGAGGGAGAAAATTTAATGGAATTTTTTAATAAAATTTATTAAATACTAAGGAGAGAAATTTTGATATAATTTTTGTTTTTTAAAAGAAAATATTGAAGTTTGTGGTGTTGAAATTTTTGTGAAAATTTTGAGATTTTATTATTTGGATGTAAAAGATTTTATTTTAAAACATTTCTTAAAATAGGTGGAAAAATTTTTATCACCACCAAACATGGGTGTGACTAGTGATCATTGCCCAAAAACATCAAGCTAAAAGTGAAAGAAGAAAAAGCGAATTCAACTCGGTAACTTATGATCAATAACAACCAAAATCCTTAGCCACATACAAATTCTTAGAAACTTTAATGATCTCAAAACTTAAACCTTAAAAACTCTTTTGAATCTTTTTCCCTTAACCACTAATTTATCCTTCCTAGTCAAACTTAATGATCTCAAAACAGCTATCGAAACCTTACTTTTCTTCTTTTTCCACATCCTTATCACGAGCAACGTACCTAAGATTTGAACTATTTAGCTCCACCTCTGTCCAAAAGGTGAAACATATAATTAGCTTCACTAGGCATTAAAATCAAGCATATAAGATGAAATCTTAAACAGGTCGTAGCCTTTTAGGGGAATCACACCACGTGGTGGATGCTTTATTTTTTAGGCTTAATTAGTTTACTAGTCCTTGAGATATGACCGAATCTTCAATTGGTCCCTAAGGTTTATTTCGTCTTAGACTTATCCTTGAATAATCTTTTGTGTTTTAGAGTGGTCATTCTGTCGACTCGGTTGACCCCTTAAACAGAATAAATCTCACGTGACTAGTGGGAACACATCACCACCAATCACAAGTAGCTATGTAGCTCCAAGTCACTTGGAGTGTGTTGTCTTAACAAATAAAAATTTCTAATATGGAGTTATGAGTTAACACTTTAGGTCCAGATGGCATAGACAATTCAATGTATATTTTAAATCAATAACATCCAGTCTAACTCGACAGTTTGAGTGAATAAGAAACACGCTACTGCTTATGATTAGTAGTGATATGTCTTTATTAGTCACGTGAAATTTATTTTGTTAATAGAATTAACATAATTAATAGAAATGATCATTATAAAATATGAAAAATTTTACAAAGACTAATTTAAGACGAAATAAACTTTTAAATATGCGTATGAGATTCAGCCGTAACTCAAGGACAAGAAGATATTAAGCCTATTTTTTAACACGATTTTCAGCAAAACGGGATTTTACTTTTGTGCGCTGTAATAGTAATCGTACTGACGGAAAAACCCCACCAATTTCGCACTAATTGGTGTTCATCCATTCTTTTGAGAAGGTGCAGTGAAATTTTTCAATTTTTCGAAGGCCAGGGAAGGAAAATTACTTGTTTGACAATATTGTCAAGCAACTGACACTCTTTTTTCCCCCTGGGCGTGCAGACAAACCACATGGATGAGTTAAGACGAGGATAGGATAGCACTGCAGCCTCTATAAATGGTGTCATGATGACCTTGGCAGCTTGGGCGGTGATCTCATGGGTTGTCGTTGTAATAATCCGACATCGAGACCATGTTATAATTACTCTTCAATAAAGAGAGATCAGAGATTGAAGAAATCCCACCCTACTTGTATTTTTTGCATTTGCATTTTTTTTTCTATTAAAAAAATTTCGAAGTGATGTATATTTCATTATCATCGTGATTAAGAACAGGGATGAAATTTAGGAGAGACTAGTTTGGGTATCGCGAAATCTGATGCCAACCCTTTAGTATATGTTGAGTTATTATTATTATTATTATTACTACAAAAATGTTAATATTTTCAGAATTTTTGTACCAATATTATCCAGCATTCATATTTTCTTCTTGGCTTTAGTCTCTCAAGACTATAAACACAGAGTAAATTATAATAAACACTCACGAATTGGCACCCTATTTAAATTCCTTGTTTTCAGTGTCAATGAGTGCGTTTCAAATTCATGGGTAGAGATCTTTTATAATTTTCTACTCAAATTGCATTATATAATTTGAAGAGAAATATATATATAATAAAGTCTTTATTGTAAAATTTATACTGTCTGAAATTTTATATAAATAATATTAAATTAAGTGAGATCTATCTTATATATGTCTCTTTACATTTGAAGGTAGGATTCGAATAAAAATTACAGAATATTCTGCCCCTAAATTTACTACGCTAACCAAAAATTCCGGAAATCCTAAACCACCAAACACGGCGCCATTCCGAGCGTGTAGCCTGCAAGCTCTGTGTCCGCGCACACATAACTAGAAGCTCGCGCCCCACCCCTGCCACGTGGGACAGTAGCATTTCAAGATTTATACTGAAGCCCCCGTCCCGCGGTCTCACTCCCACTCTATACAATTCACGAAGCAGTTGCTCCAAGAACCCTTCTCTCTCTCTCTCTCTCTCTCTCTCTCGCTCTGACAAATGGCGACCTCCGTGAGAAACAATTTCATGCCTCCCTCTCTGATCTCGAATCTCCAGCAAGTTCTGATCAGCAGGAAAAATGACGCCGTCGAAGGCCAGTCCAACAAAATCCCCGAACCAACCGAAGCTGCTCCTTCTTCGTCTTCCACTACGTTCCCCTGTTCAGGTACTGAAGCGTCGGAAACGGAGAACGATTGCGCAAAGCCGGTGGTATTAGTGACCAATGGGGAAGGCATAGAGTCCCTCGGTCTCACATTCCTTGTCGAAGCTCTGGTTCGCGGCGGTCGTTTTGATGTTCACGTCTGCGCTCCCGAATCGTTGGTTCCTTAGAGCCATTTTCCTCCCTATTTTCCACTTTGATTCTTTCGTTTGGATGCTGAGAAAGGGTGGAAAAAGAGAAGCTTCCAATTCGATCTTTTTTCCTTTCTTCTTCTTTTCTCCAGTAAAACCAGCTGGTGTTTTTAAATTTATTTCTGAGAAAAGCTAAGGCATACATCTTGTGCCTTCCTCATTTTCCTGCTTCCTCGGTATTTCACCTGATAGATTTGCTAAAACAAATTTGAGAAAACGCCTACAAATAATAAGATTAAGAAAACAACTGAACGAATGGGCTTCTTTGAGTAATTTTGAACTTGGCCTGGTACAGGGATAGATCGGTGTCCGGTCACTCGGTGACGACTCGGGAGACGCTTGCTGCGTGTTCCTTTGAAATTACGGGCGCCACTGCTTATGCAGTTTCCGGTAATTCCAGGCTCGCATTTTATTCTTATTCTTTCTTAACATTTGAATGCCGGTTGTTGTTCTCAGGAGCAATAGCTATTGTTTGGAATTAGAATGAAATGTGCATTGATTGATCAGGTAGTCCTGCGGATTGTGTATCTTTAGCGTTATCCGGAGCACTGTTTGCTTGGTCAAAGCCTGCTTTGGTATGCGTTTAGAATCTGTTATTTTTGAGATTCTTGTTAGTATTTTGCTCACCACTATTAGCTCTAACTTTATTAATTATTTTTGACAGGTCATTAGTGGAGTTAACAGGGGATCAAGCTGTGGTAACAACATGTAAGAAATCTGTTTAAGGAAAAGTAAAAAGGTTTCTCATTTAGCACTGAAGAGTAATTCAACTAACTATATAGGTGGTATGGGTTCGCGATTGAAATGTATTAACTTTGAGCGCTGATGTTTTCGAGTTCCCACAATTTTTAGGTTCTATTCTGGCGCTGTTGCTGGAGCTAGGGAGGCACTGATTTGTGGTGTACCATCTCTTTCTATATCATTGAACTGGTAATTGCATCTTCTGTGGCTTGTTTTTTATTGGTTCAGCTTTTCTTTTGCTATTCTTTTCTCCCTGTGCATCTACCGAGTATGCTATACCTCAATGTTCATTTCAGGAAGAAAGACATGAGTAATGAGTGTGATTTGAAGGACGCAGTCATTGTTTGTTTACCGTTAATACATGCTGCTGTAAGAGATATTGAGAAAGGAACTTTCCCCAAACGTTTCTTCATGAATATTGAGATTCCCAGATGTCCATTGACGAACAAGGTTTGCTTCTCCAACTGCTATGTTTTTGAATTGTGTAGAAGCACTGTAATTTAGGGGTTGTTGTTAATGAGAATTGGATATCCAAACTAGTCTATGGTGCTCTTTATAATTAATTAATTTATCTGCTTCCATATTTGGAAAATTTCTAGGAATTGGTAAAACTGATGGTATTGAAAGAATGTGATACTATCAAAATAAAGGATCCTGTGGATGTTTGGTTAAGATGGTAAGAAAATTGCATATATGAAGATGCTGCTCCTCACTTTCCTTTTAAATGTGAGATTGCATTGTTTGTCCTAGTCCCTTTCTGAAAGTGAAGCAAATTCACCTTTCTAGCTAGATCAATGAGGTAGGCATGTGCAAGTGAGATTGTTACCCTTAAAAGAGAGCCAACTTCATCATCTTAAATATGATCCGGGTTGATGCTAATTTTTTTTTTTGTCAATCATATAGGTGAGGGACATGGATGTAAGACATTGTGTGAATTAGGCTTAGGCACCAGGTCAGGATCGAATTCATAACACTATGATTGCTTGAAAAAAAAGAAGAAGCTGTTTCACATTATTGCCCTGACCAAGGTCCTCATGTTGTTTGGTCGGTCACATTTTCCTGAAGTTTGAGTCACAGAATTCCAGTGGATTGAAGTTGTTCCATTTTGCCTCATAAGAACTTCAATTAGTCATCACAGATTTCCTAGTAATTCCCAGGTGGCTTTTAGTTTCCAGTAATGATTTCTGTATTTGGGCTATATTTTGTTTTTGACAGGGCTTCAAGGTGACGAGGCAGAGTCTATGGAGATCGTCTTTAAGCTGGCAAGCTGTGTCAGCAAACAGGCATCCCCCTGCTGTTCATTTCATGTCCAATCAGCAAAGCCTCGGTATGACGCTGGCACAGCTCAGCCGAGATGCCTCTGCTGCTGTAAGTTCTAAGCGTTTGATAGCATAATTCTACTGCGCCATTCCCGTGGTGAAGGTAGACTAAGCTATGTTCTAGTCTTCATTTTAAAAGGATATCCTATCTGGAATGTTCAGGGTGCAGCACGTCGCCTGAACTCGCATCGGAAGAATGTGGAGATTGAATCTGTTGGATCTGCAGGAAAATTCAGTTCCCAACAAACTGTGAAAAAATACTTCCGTTTAGAGGTACAAACTAAAAACGTGGCTCTGCAGTAGCAGCCAAAACCCGCTGTTAAGCACATTTTTTCTTTCTTCCTTCTGTTTTTTGTGGGTGGGGGGAACATCTTTGAGAAGCATTGATTTGGTTATGTTCATGTTCGCAGTTTGTAAAAAAGGAACCGGAAAATGCAGATGAGGATCTGGATTACAGAGCACTTGAAGATGGATTCGTGAGTTCACCTTCTTTTGTGTATACTCCCTTTTTTAATCTCTTGTCCTTGTTTGCTGATTCTAGGGTTGCCTTTTGGCACTACAGGTTGCAATTACTCCTTTGTCTTTAGATCCAACTGACTGGTTGGAGATCCAATCATGGGTGTCAAACTGGCTTGCTGTTGCACTTGCAGATAAGTAATAAAGCTTCCTTGCTCAAGGAAATCCTACATTTGTTAAAAAAAAAAAAAAAAAAAAGAGCATGGAGGCTTCATCCGCCATAGAGGAAAATGCAAGGGATGGTGCTGAACTGTTCTCTTGTATTATGTCGATCAAATTCGTGCTATCCCTTGGTGACTCTCTCTTCCTGCAATTGTCAAACATGTGGTTGTCTCCAATGAATTAGTTTGCTGCTAAACTATGCGGTGCATCTCTATTATATCCTTTGGTGTAAACAAAAATAGCTAGTTCTGAAACATTTGATCCATGTTTGGTTGGAAAGACCCGTTTGTGGCAATGTATGCCTTTGTTCTTTATATCCTTGCCATCTGCTGTTTTTCCTTGTTTCCCTCCCAGAAACAGAAGAGCAGATTAGCTGTGATCCACCATTTACTGGGACCAGCAACTCTTCTGTCTCAAATTGAAAAGTAAACTACTGAACTTTCAAGTTATGTGTCAACCAGTTTCTCTTATTTAGTGTCTCTATTCCATTCCTCACCTTTGCAGCTAATGTGCTGCTTGTGAAATGCTTGTTGGGGAAGGATCACCATTGTCTGTCTTACCTTACCCTAGCTAAATACCATATGGATGAAGGGGTGAGACCATTGACAGCCCCTCGAGCACTTCTGCTCGAAATTCATAACTAGACCTTCATGTAATAAGAAATCCATGACTGAACTTGCTATATAAAACTGTAAACAGTTATTAGGGTAAAACTATCTAGATCAGATATGCAACTTTTATGGGGGAAAACAGTTCACTCGTATCCGTGCTAGCTATGGGTATCTCTGATTTAAATACTCCTCCATAGAGACTACTTTGTGTGGACAAGGGAGCCTATGATACGTGTTTTTTTCTTCTTTTTTTCTGAGCCTATGGTACGTGTTCAGCTACACATGACCGGATGTCTTTTCAGCTCAACTTTTAAAGGTGGGGTTTTGGTACCAACCAGTGTTTAGAGGTTGGAGTTTGGGCCACGCATCCATGGTCATGCTCCTTCGATGTCCTACAACAGAGCCCAGAACCCATCGAAATGCCACGTCAGTTCAATTCAAGCCCAAACCACGAATCACATGCCAGCTCAACATCCCTGCGGCTACCGCCACTTGTACTGTTCGAACGTATCCCTTTTCTGGAAATTGCTATCCGTCATGCATGTTTTCTCCCCTCACCCCTTCCACCGTATCTCTAATAATTATTACGTTTATGGCTTATTCCATGGTGTCATTGCTGCGTCGCGTGGCTTCTCTCTCATTTTCTGAGTTTTTTTTTTACTAGAATCTTCTAAAATTTTTGGGGAAAATACACTTTTCACCCACGTGCACCCTAAACTATCAATTTTGACACATTGCACCCTTTAACTACCAATTTTTAACACTTTGCACCCTTTATCAAATTTTCAAACTAAAATGACGATAATGCCCTTAGATATTGTTGTCAATTCATTAATTTTTCAAGGGTATTATTGTCAAATGGAGGGTGCAAAGTTTTAATATTAGTAGTTGGAGGGTGTAATGTGTCAAAGTGGGTAGTTTAGGGTGCAAAATTATAACATTGGTAGTTTGAGGGTGCAATGTCTTAAAGATGGTAGCAATGTGTCACTACTCGGTAGTTTGTGGGTGAAAAGTGTATTTTCCCCAAAATTTTTTGTCTACTAATTGTTCACCGACGCTGTCACCGGTGTCGATATTGCCAGGGCCGGCTCAATAAAAATGGAAGCCTAAGGCAAAAATTCAATTTGAGGCATTTTTATTTTTTAATAGATATTTACTTAAAAATGGTCTTGTATTTATTAAAAATTAAATAATTTCTTTCACAAAATAAAGCTACCCATGAATTTTGAGCATAAAAAATGTTTTTAGGCCTTAATACATGAAATTATTTCACAAAATAAAACTTTATGTATAAAATATATTTTTATTTTTCCAAGCATCACCCTTAAAAAACTGCTTAAGCTGACTACCCTTTGAGCCGGCTCTGAATATTGCTGCTACCAATGCTCTCAACTTCATTAGTAACCATCGACAAAATTAGTGATCATTGCTTATTTTTATTTTTTTAATAAATGATGAGCAGTCACTTTTTTCGGGTTAGGGATAACTCTAACCCTAAAAAACATGTAGTTTAATGTATTATAATTTATAAATATAAAAAAGGTGTCATTCTCTACTTAAAGAGAATGACACCTTGAAAGGCTTGTCTCTCCTCTCCCCCAACACCCCTAACGTCGCTCCCTCTCTTCCATTCTCTCTATTTTGACCAACCGCCAGTGACAGCGCTACTATTATCGTCAAACCAGCATTGGCAAGTCCCGTTATTATGGCCAGTTGGTGCTAGTCAAAATTTGAATACCGGTCTTACCGGTGCCGGTTTGATCAAAACTAGCACCGTTTCTACCGTTACTTAATCATAACACAATATGTGACCCTACATTATTTTAATATTGTTCATATGAAGTTTCGAACAACATGAGTCATACAATAGATTCACGTGTTGTGTTCAATTCTTTTTAAATTATATAGTGAAATTTGGACATGAAATTACAAAATAGCCTAATTCATTTTTTTCATCTCACTAATTACTACACATTAAAAGTAAATAATTCAAAAGCATTAAAAAAAAATGTACTCTTTCTCCGTTGCTAATCTTTAATTCTTAAAAATAAATCTTTGCACCTGTTTCACAGTAATTTGTTAAAAGATTTATTTATAATTAGTAGGACTTAAAATTACATTCATCTAATTAAATAGAGTATAATATTTCTAGCTATTCAAACCATGGAGCTAGGAAGAGTTGGTACTATTATAGTCCACGGGAGTAACTTGGGAATAATTCAAAATTTTGGACAAAATCTTGAGGCGCCACCCAAGAAAAACAAAATTTATAAAAAATTTGGATTCTGCTTCGATCAGATATTCTGAATAATATGGCTGAGTGGCGGAGAGCAATTGGTGAAGGTGCTACTGGGTTCTGTCAATGTAGAAGTGTCAGCGGCACTGTCCTTTTGCTCGGAGATTGTATAACGAGGACAGTCACCAGTCGGCTCGGTGGGTCTCAACGTGACACGTGACAACCATGCAGATGGGGAACCGCCAGAGCCAGAGCCAGAGCCAGAGCCCCGAAACCGAAAAACCGCACCATCTAGACCGTTGAAATCATCACGTGAGGATCCAAATCTCATTTCCTCCGGTGAGGATATAACTCGAAGTTGAGACGAGACGATGTACGAACAAGGAAAATAATAGGGCCATTTTTAGAAGTTCCTAGAAAATTGAGGGACTTGGATTAGGTGGGGACAACAGGTCCGGCCCAAATAACAGATAAAAATGGCAAAGATTTCCAAAAGCAACGAAACGTGGCGATTCACCCCTTCACTTCCTATATAGGCTCACACGCCTACTGACAGGCACGCACCTCTCTCCCTCACTACTTTCTTTGGACATATCTGTTGATCTCTCTGCGTAAATTCTCGCCATCTGCCTCCGTCAGTGTATAAAGAAACTCTTGCTCTGGCTCGGTAAACGCCATTCTTCGCAGTCCCTGGTCTTAATTCTATTCCCAAAATCGATACTCTCTCTCAGAGAGCAGAGGAAGAAATATGGTCGCTGAAAGCGAAGGTGGTGAGTCTGGTGACACTTTCTCGTCATTGCCAGAGACCAATGAGGAAGAAAAGAAGCCCATGCAAGAAGTGGCAGTTAAAGTAGAGCCACCAGAAGAGGAGGAAGAAGAAAGAAAGTCGCCATCGGATAATATTCTTGCTAATTCTGGCAGAGTCCCTGACGGGGGATATTCTTCTTCCTCTTCCTCCACCGGGATGAGAGTAACGGCCCAGATTCTAAACGATACCTCTCCGTCGACTCCGAAAGAGGCCTCAGAGATTGAGATCATCAAGGTGGCCCACATCAAAGAAGAAGAAGAAGAAGAAGAAGAAGAAGAAGAAGAAGAGGAAGAGGAAGAGGAGGATCAGGACGTAGATGTTTCAGGCGGCGGCGGCGGCGGTAATGGACCGTCCTCGTCTTCTTCGTCGGCGGCAGTGCCGAAGCCGATGGAGGGGCTGCACGAGCCGGGTCCGCCGCCGTTTCTGAAGAAGATATTCGAGATGGTGGAGGACCCGGAGACCGATACGGTGGTGTCGTGGAGCGACACCCGGGATAGCTTCACCGTCTGGGACGAGCATATCTTCGCCCAAGAGCTTCTTCCTAGATATTTCAAGCACAGAAACTTCTCCAGCTTCATTCGCCAGCTCAACACTTACGTGAGTAGAGTATCGAATCCCTAGTTCTTTGTTTCTGCATTCCTTTTATTGAGTACTATATATTTTCCGTCAGTTTGGGCTTGTTTAGGGTTATCCTCAAAGGGCTTGTTTAGGGTTATCCTTGCTGAACTCGAGTGTAGTTGGATGAGAACTTGAGAAGAGATGATAAAATTGCTGAAAATTATGCTTCTTAACGAGGAGTTATTTCTTTGCATAGACTTTAATTGTTCGGTTGTCTCCATAATAGAAATTGATGTTTCCTTACTATGCTTTATAGTTTTGCTATTGGCTGTGTTGTTGATGGGGTTTTGGTTTGTGTAAAATTGGTAAAGGGTTTCAAGAAGATTGATACGGATAACTGGAAGTTTGCAAATGAAGGGTTTCAGAGAGGGAAGAAGTATTTGCTTAAGAGCATCAAAAGGAGAAGTCGGTCTAACAAGCAGCAACAACAAGGAGTACTAAGTGTCAATTTGATGAAACCCGGTCCGGAGGCTGAACTTGAGAGTCTGAAGAAGGATCAGAGTGTATTGAAAGTGGAAATCCTGAACCTGAGACAGCGACAAGAGGACTCGCTGGGTCAATTAAGTGCTCTTGAAGATCGCGTTCGAGGCGCAGAGTGTAGACAACAACAGATGCTCTTTTTCCTGACAAGAGTAACCAAAAGCCCCAACTTTGTTCAGCAATTAATCCAGAAGACAAAGCAAAAGAGAGAGCTGGATGGGGGTGAGTTTGTCAAGAGACGTAGGTTGCTAGCAACCCAGGGGCGTGAGAGCTTGACTGAGGCGGCCATTGACACCAGCCGAAGTGTCAATTGCAGAAACCAAGTTCAAGAGGAATTGGTGACAATTCTGTCTGAACTCTCTGAAATCTTGCATGAGGCTGTCGATACTCGGCCGATACAAACACCATTCCCAGCTACCATGGACGACTTGTTGTGCAGTTCTCTTCAGGATCAGAAGGTCAACTTGCTTTCCGGAACAACCAATAGCCCAGGTATCTCATCTGTTTATCATGTCATGTCGGAGAAGCTATTGGAGGACAACTCGATTGTAGACGAAGAGTTAGCTGTGAATGACTCTAAATTCTACTCTGAGTTGGAGGATTTGATTGCCAAGCCACCTGATTGGGGTGGATTTGCCAGTGGACTGGTGGAGCAGATTGGTTGTATTGGGTCGATGCCTTAAAGAGTTCAAATGTTCATATCTTAGCGCGTCTTATCTGGTCTTCTTGTAAAATTCTATGATTTTGTGATATAGGTACATAAGCACAGGTTGCAAGAGTAAGTTTTAGACCCTTGCTACTTATCTGAAATTGTGGAGAAGAGCTGAAAGTAGAGAGGGTCTCTGTATAGGCAAAGGTAGTTGAAGTTGCAGATGAAAGAATGGGTATACCTCATTGCAGATGCCAGTAGCATGATCTTCACCACCAATCATCGTATTTCCTATCCATTTTTTGTAGTTTTCTGTGGTTTTTGTTTTTTCGTGTGCTTCCTTGCTTTTGTTGTGTTGTGAAAATTCCGACTTCTATACCATGCAGCACTGTAGAGCTTGGTCCTCTTATAACATGAATACCAATTAGGGCTGAATTCATGGTGTTGCAGCTTGCTGTTAGATTTATTATTTATATGTCTGTTCATTCACAAGTTGTTGCTCCCCTGTATATATGTTTGCTTCCATGGTCAGGTTCCATTAATTTGCGTAGTTCTTCTGATTATTATTTATTGATGCAATATGCTCCTCCGATTTACAATACCTTCCCCAGACTTCTATTCATTAAAACTGACCTCTATAAATTATTGCTTTTTTTATTATTATATTTTGTTTTTTAAGTGAAGATTTAGCCTTAAATTTAAGATGTATAAAAAATTGGTCATTGCACATAATCTTAATGATTAGAATATTACTTTAATGGGTACTTTGCTAAAGCCTAATAGTTTAAGGGGTCTCAAAGCACCAAACATGGTAGTTTGAAAGTAGTGTGGGGTAACTACTGCATCATGTGAAAATTTCTTCCTATTCTCCATTATCTTCTGTGAAGTATACTTAAGGTTACATGATTAATAAAAAGTTGTCCTTATTAATTATTATCCACATATATATGTTTCTAAAATTTAGGGTTAGGATAGTCTCTATGAGCTCTGGTAATTAAAAGGGATAATCCCAGCTTCCTGCATGGTTTTTTTTTTTTCATAGTATTACAAGGGCTTTGCCAATAGAATGCACTGTGTTCAGAGGATCTCAGAATTTCTTATCATACAATTCGGGCAGATGTTGATCCGCTTTTAGAAAAGATATTGACTCGTGCATTTTGCAGACTAGTAGAGTGAATCTAGTCTGTAACGAGTTAACTGCTCAAGCCTCACTAAATGAGATTTGCATAATTTCTCTTCTCTTCGTAATGAGTTCTTGGGGACTTTCTTAGAAGACACAATCCCCTTTCTCCCTAACGTCCAACATAGCGAGCGATCTTCGATGACTTGGACCTTCTCCAGAACGTTCAAAAGAAATCCATCTGTGCTCAAAATTGTGCCACATGTCTCACCACACAAAGCTCTACTATATTATGTAGTTGGTGGGTCATTTGGGTACGTTAAAGATGTGACTAAAAGTAGGTTTCAGATGAGAGTTTGTTGCCTAAACAAGCAAATACCAGCTTATGGAAGAGTGTGGAACTAAGCTACTTTTTGAGCAGGGACAAATCTAGATTTAACCAAGAACCAAATTCAAAAACAGCCCGACAGATAACGACGTTGATCCCACCTAAAGTTCTTCGAGTCAGAAGCAGACAAAACCGGTTCCCCAAAAATAAAATAGCACCAAATTAGCTTATGAACTCGAATTTTTCATACATCTCCCTGATTGGGGGGGGGGAAGGAAAAATTAAATCAATACACCAACTTATGCTACATAGAGAAACTGAAAATGATCTGGAAAACCAGAAGAAAAACTATCAGGAACCTATATGACACTATTTTCGCATCTTTCTACTTCACTGCCAATCATTTCTTGATGGTAAGCTTACCGTTAGATCTGACCACCACTCTTGATGTAGAAGATGCTGAAGATGACAGAGTAGACCTATCAAACTCCTCCTTATCTTCATTGAACGCCTTATTTAGAACTTCTTGGAGTTCCATATACCTCTGTCTCTTCAATACTCGCTCCTCTGGAGTGTCCTTCCCCAGGTATGCCAGCTCCGATATGTCGTCGGCATCCATTATCTTATTAAGGACATCTGAGCAACGAGGGAAGAAGCGTTTTCCAAGCTCCACTGATCATATTAAGGAAGAGTACAATTAGGCACGTTAAACAGGAACCACTAAACAAAATGTCTCAATTGATTTAGTTCTTCAATAACTGAAAACACCTAGGCTGGCATATGCTTCCATATAAATTAGAAATCCAAGAAGAGATTACATTACCTCTTGAATAAGGGAAAAAATCTCGGGAAGTGAAGAACATTTACGTTTCTAATAACTTATTTATGAGATTCACCTTTGAAAAAAGACCCCAAAGATGATATTGTATTGGAGTGCTGCCATTGTCCAGAAGTGGCATGCAATTGCTATTGAAAAAAATAAAAAAATATAAATGTGAATTTTGACTTGAAGGTGCTTTTTCTTTTGTATGGGGTGGGGCATTATTTAAGGTCACCCAGGAGCCTATGAAACTAGTCCAGTAAAGTGAGTGTTTACGAGGGCTGATGACCAAAGTTTGTGGTGTTAAAAGCAGAACAAAATACATAATGATACAGAGGTGAATAGTTGATGTGAGGCATCATTACCAGTTCTCGAGAGTGCTTTCATCCTAGCTAGATGCTCCTCTTGAATTTTGAAAGGTGTCTCATTTAAGTCTACAGTTCTCTGGGCATCACCCAGATTGTTGGACTTGATGGCTAGTGGAAACTCAGAAGTGCCATCAACTTGAGCAATATCCATTGCAACTTTTGCTTCCATGGGAAATAGAAGTTTTGCCAGTCCAACTGAAAAGAATTAATCAAAATAAAATTATTCCCTGATACCATGATAGCAAATATAAGAACAATCTAAGAATAACAAAAACAACTCGAGAAAACTTGTTTGTACCATTCTGGTCAAACAATCCACCAAATTTTCTATTGAAAATCTAGTTTAGCTTGCCCAGGGTGGAGGACAACCAAAATAGTTCAGAATGGTTATTGGACAAGAGCAGGATTGGCGAATTCCTCATAACATAGCACAAAGCCAGAGGTTGATGTTGATTTGGAGGATCATTTCCACTGAGAAATATGAAGGTGATATATGGAAAGGATGCCAGCCACCAATAATAAAAATAGCTTGCTAAAGAGGGGTAGTCAAAGAACAAGGAAGTGAAGAATTCAGAATGAAGGAAAGAAACCCCACACAGTTGCTGCATGTTCTTAAAAAAAATATATATATATAAGCACCTGACATCGGTTACCGCATCCCTAACACACCTAATAGCTAATCATAATATGACAGTTCCAACATGATCAAATGCTCTGCCTACAACCACTAACAGGTAACGGTGAGTACCTCTGTAAGATCAAAGGGCAAAGCAGACTATCTGACACGATACAATGCTTTTGAGTACTTAAACATTAAGCATTTCTAACACAGACTTGCTCTTGTGAGAGCTTCAACAAAAATGGCAGGCACAGGTAAATAATTAAACATATAAAGCGATAGTCTGTTGGTAAAAGAATCATCAAGATGAGCACATAATTGCAAAAGATGCTAGATATGTGGGTTACAATATAATGCCAATATGAAAAGAAACAGCAAGTAGGTCTTTCTCACATGACTTCCAGGTGAATAAAAATGGTTTGAAGGAATATTGAAAAAGGTTGACTCAAATGCTATGTAAGCAAGACAATATGGAAAGTATCTTACAATTAACATTATAAGATACGTTGAAGCAATATTGAGATGGGAAGCACTAGCCAAGTGCTGAAACATATTACCTTAACCAACTGTGACCAAGGAAAATAATTCTAAAATCACTACTCCATTATGGATGCTGAAAACAAGGGAAGTCCTATCATTCATGACAAGAAGATGGTACTCTCTCTTTGAAAACAAAAGAATTCAGCTTCAGCTTGCTGATTGGAATTCAGGATTTATTACTTCTTGCAGATGGCTTGTTGCATAATCACTATGCTTAAAGAGTACTTCCATGGTGGTCCCCCAGCAAAGTCAGAAAAAAAAAACAAACACCACAATTGTTTGTGCCCATTGTTATCATCTTATGGACATACAAAAACATGTCCTGCAAACGAGAATAGATCAGCAAGAGATGCAGAAATGGTTCATGTGTCCCACACAAAACGCAGCAAAAAGAAAAACAAACCATTGTGTAGATACTTTCAACAAATGAAGGGAAGTCCAAATCAGAAAGAAGAAACAAAATATATAGGACAAGGACTTGAACATTAACTGTAATGTACATACTTTGACTAAAGGAGTATGAACATCTAAGAAGCACAGACAAAAGATACGGGAAAGAAGTTTGGAACTGAAAGAAACTAACCTCTGTTTTCAAGGTACAACAATTTCATACGTAGATCATCGCCTGCCATAGCAAGAGAAAGAGAAGCCTCTCCAAGCAACGGATCTCTTCTTTCTGCTTGCTCCAATATCTCTATACACAACCGGTCCTTGGGAGAAGATTTTCCTTCCTCGATGCACTTGAAATAATCCATAGCCTTAGTCAGCTGCTTTGCGATCTGAAGTGCTTTTCTGCCATCCAATGTAAGATCTGATGGTCTGGCTCCCTTAGTTAGGAGGGATACTATGATCTTAGGTTCTTTCCTCATTGCAGCAACATGCAATACGGTATGGCCCCTCAGATTCCTATGGTTAATATCAGCAATTCCAAGATCAAGAAGCTCTGTTGTGGTCTTTGCATCACAGTATGCCACAGCATAGTGGAGAGCAAACGCATCATCTAGATTAGTATGTTCCTCTTTCAGGAGCATTCTGACTAACTCAACGTCATCTGAATCCAGGGCCCTATGTATTCTCTTTACATGTTTATCTGGAAAACCATTGCTTTCAGGTGTTTGCAAGGCAAGTTCTATCCGTGAATCCATAATTTGTTTGACCACATGTTGAGGAAGAGTTTTATCGAGAGTAACTATATCGACATCAGATTTAACTATACTCTCAATACTCCTTGCCTGCAATCGTTCACATTCTTTACCGCACATGTATGCAACAGACAGAACCAACAAAATCTCATCTACAGCAACCTTGTCAAGAATGTCTAGCAGGTGTCTCTGCAATCAAAGACAAGCTAACAAAGTATTCAGAAGAGAGATCTAAGCAAACAATCGAAAGGGCAAAAACAAACTGACAGTACTGTGGAAACTGATACAGCCATTGGTTCCTATTACCAGGAGCTAACCAGGACAAATGGCTCCGTCTAATGCTCCCAAGTAGTAGGAACATGAAATAAATCCACTAGATGCATCAATCTTGGAACAAATTGGTCAGTCTAATTGTCCAAGTAACAAGAACATGGAATATATTTAGTCAATGACTCCGTTCAGTGCATAACAAATGGGTCAGTCTAATGGTCTATAAGAACATGTATAAAATCCTCCCCCCGATACTGCCAAGAGAATTGAGACAGGAGTTAATAAGAACCCTGGTGGCCTCCTTTCGGTGCCTACATAAAAAATTGATGACGACTACTACAAGAGCAATTGTAGGCAAAGTATATGGATATTAAGGTAATTTTGTAGATGAGATTTTTAACTATCCATAGTAGTGTCCTAAAATCCATTTCGCAGGGAAAGCAAAGGAGACTCTTCAATGCTCTACGCAAACTAACACTAAATAGCTTAAGACAGACCAAACACCAGCATCAGGCTTTGGCTTGATTGAGGTTTAATACTTCGAACTACAAACAGTAAGCAAGAATTGCACAAACAGAAAGTCCATAAGCAACTAAAAGAAAGTAGTGTGTGTTACTATTTACCTGATAAAGAGCAACCAGTTCAGAAATCTGGAACGTAAAGGAGGCGTAGAGCACCTCCACCATGAAATCCACGGCGGGCCTACACGCCACGTGCGGGCAATCGTCGTCGACGCAAGTGCAAACAGCTTTCGGCAACGGTCTCACCTTTCCACTGTACAAATAAGCCAAGACGGCCTCCAGCGCGTCGAACCCGACCTCGTGATCTTTCGCTAGCTCCTTCAATTCGAACTCGGCGGGGCCTCTTCTCTCTTTCTCCGCCGCCGCAGAAATGGAGAACACGTTCTTGAAGAAAGGACTTCTGGCGGCGAGAATGCACCGGTGGACCCCGACTTCTCGAACATTACTAGAGCTACTCCCACTGACTACGATCTTGGCATCAGCGAAGCAGTCGGAGCCGGGCGAGTGGCAGAGCGATTCGAGGTTCTCGGAGAGGCGGCGGAGGGCCGAGATATCCGGAGGTGGTGAAGGCTCGGAGGAGAGGGTCTCGGCGTTGTTGGCCACACAGCATATGCTGCTGCTATTGCTGTTTTCGTTTGAATCCGACAAAGCAATTTTATCCATCAGAGAAAGAGAGAGAGTCTATCTGACATGGGAAGGCATTGATATTGGGGAAAGAGAAGGAGAGAGTTTTAAACTTTTAACGAATTAAACAGAGAGAGCGAGTTTTGGCCAACAAGAAGGGATTTTGAGAGAGATTTGAACAGAGAGAAACTGTGAAAGGTAGGGGCTCTCGAAAGGTTAACTGTGATGGAGAGACTTGCTGTTGGCAACTGAGGTGAAAAGCCATTGGATTCTGGATTGGATTTTCAGAAAACCAGGAAAGTCAAAAGAGAGAGGGACGGAGAGTCAGCTGGGAACATGGGTGACGAAGCTTGAGTTAAACGGGGTGTAGCTTGCATCACTGACGCTGTCAGACTTGTCGTTTTTCTTCCAATTCCCTAGTAGTCCAGACTCCAAAGTGCATTAGCCAGTTCAGAGACATTTGTCAAACTTACGTACACCACTGAATCTGAAATTATAGGATACTCCTAGAAGTTAATCCTTCAACTGTGGATCGTGGATCAAACTCGGATCCTAAGGCTGGGAAGGATGCTCCGAAAAGGTCGGACCCACTAACCTTTGACACTTTACTGCCTATGTTGTCTATTGCGGCTCGCAGTTCTGATGATCGCGCTGTGTCGTCGTTGAAACTTGAACGGGTCCGATTCTACGTAGTTTAATTTCCTCTTGGGAAGCCGTTTTGGCGTTTCGGCATGACCCACCGGCTTGGGTGATCGTCATGACCACCGGCCTCCAAAAGTTAAATACATAAATAAATAAAAACTAAGACCCAACTACATAAGAGAGAGATTTAGATCGAACGAATCAAAAATAATTAAGAATTTTTTTTGAACTGGGGAATTTTTTTTTTTTGTTTTTTATATAATAATTAAGAAAAAATTTCTCAATATATATATATATATATTGTGTGTTTATGAAAAATGGTGTAGAATATAAAAAATTCTGCGAAAAGATGAAATTCTCTTCAAATTTTCTTGTTTTTTAAGGAAAATTTTGATGGTCATAAACCAGACAAAAAATGAAAGAACAAGTCATAAGGTGGCTTTGCTGGCAATGGACGAGTCACGATATCTTCCATAATAATATCGGTTTACATGACGTAGAGGCCTAGAAAGATAACAACGTGTGCCGAGTCAATATATTTCATGTTTAATCTGAGGATCAGCCACGGAATTTCGTTGGTCTTCCGCGGCTTCTTTTCTTTATTGATCAAATAGACAACGTACTTGAAAGTGACTTTTCCTTGCAACTTGCAGCCAACTGGGGACGTGCAAGTGATCACCTGCCCCTACTTTTTATGCCAACAGATCAAGCTTTAGATGAGTGAACCCCTGACTCCATGACCTAAAAGGCTATCACGAGATACACGACTTCAAAAGAAAAAAAGTTTAAGCCACGAGGAAAGCTACCTTACCTTGCTAGTATAAACATATCCCGCAGGGTAGATCTCTTAAGTTGGTGTGCACAGAATCGGTCTCATAGCCTGTGCACGACAAGTCTGATACTTACCTAATAGTAAGAACATCAATCCTACACTCATGTGATTCTAACTCGATACGTCGAGTCCATGGAATACGATCTCTCAACCATTAGGCTAGTGCCCCAAGGAGTAGAGATACACAACTTCGAGACACCACTTGCCGAGGAGACATCCTCCCGAGGGTCTGAGGCAATGAGTCCAATTGACCCTACAAGAAAAGGAACGAAGTTGGAAAGGAGGGGCGGAGGAAGAGAGCTGGACTAAAAGCTTTTCGTTTCCTTTTATGAGAGAACAATTGAGATAGGAATATGTATCACTAAGTATCTGCACAGATATCGTTCAGAAAAAGAAATATCTGCAAAGAAGGGATAGGTGAGTTGCAGACAACCTGCCAAGTATAAACCCCAGTGTGACCCACCAAAACGTCTTAGAAGTGAGAAATTCCCTTTCACTATAATATAAAATGTGTTACCAATGACAGCAGAGGAGACTTCATTAGAAAAATCGTTTAAATCTGAGGCGGTATGCTCTTATGCTGAATAATCGGGTACAATCTTCCAACCTCAAAATTAAAACAGCAAAAGTCGCGAATATTCATAACCTGCATCAAGACACTTTGGCTATAACCTGATCAGTCTTGAATTTTACTCGAAACAAGTTGTCGAAAAAAGCCCAGAAAGTTCTCGGCAGATGTACGTGTGAGTAGTGAAACAGCCTGTGAATATGTTTCATGTCCATGAATTTTTTCCACAAACAAAAAAGGAGCAAGAAGAATCAGCTTTTACCATAATTCAGAATTAATTATCACTCTTGGTGCCCCCAGGAACGCAGACTTTTTCCAACACCTTTCCAACAGAGACCCTGAATCCATTTTCTTTCTGATCTTGTGAGGAAACAGAATTTCCATGATCTTTCTTCCTTGGATGAATTGATTCCACTACGGCTTCTATTTCCTCTTTTGCTCTTTCAAAAACATTTGGACCTTTCACATCATCTGTTGGGGTTTTCTCATCAATATCATCGCTTCTTCCATGAGTTTCTTTATGATGATAGTGTGATGACTTATGATGGTGGGTGATTTCTTCAATCTTTTCCTTGGCTCTCTCGATAAGATTCGGCTTCTTGACCTTATTCTCTACAGCATAAAAGCATCTGATTAAGAAGATGAATTCAGGCTTTGAACTCTTCACAAAGAACATGCAGTCAGCAAGCAAACAAGTGGAGAAGACATGTAAGGCATGATGTAGTCCTTGCTAAATAAAAATATGGTGGAAACAAACCTAAAAATAATTACCAATGAAACCCACAAGATGTCCACAGAATAAATACAGAATAGAGACCATCTAGAGTTGTTTGTCTAGCTAGAATGTGCATGGAAAGTCCGATAGTATAATCAGTATTAAAAATTCTTGGACAGGAAAATATTTAGAATGAAAGGCTTGACCTTAAGTTTTTGGAGAGTGTATAAGAGAAATGCTTACAAGATAAAGAAAAGTGAAACTATAACCTAAAAGTCAACGAAGCCAAAAGACAATGCAAATTCTTTTTCTTGGGGGAGACAGATGCTGCGCCCAATCATAAAGTATCAAGTTTTCAACTTAATCATTAGAACTTATTGTCCCCTGAAATTCAAGCATGCCAAGGCCTGAATGTTAATAACGGCAAATGTGGAAGAATGACAAACAAGGGAATGTCATACAAATAGTTACATTTGAGATTCATAAAATTGCCTAGGCTTTAAGTAACACCTTAAATCCCACGTAGAGTGGAAGATGAGAAGTAAGGAGAAATGAATGGTATAGGGTCAAGTCTCATATTGGTTCTTTTTTATAGAACTGAGCTTTATATTGATTCCAAGGAGTTTCAAAAGCAACATTGGCCTGTTCTTTTGAAATCAAAGCGCAGATATGACTAGTATTCTCTTAGGATATTACAAATAGTATCAGAGCCCATCCGAAGCCGAAAGTGTGGGACATGAGCTGTGCAAGTCATGGGCCATGCCCCCTCATGATTCGTAGGCGCTCAACGAGGACATCTCGCCTATATGAGAGGGTGGTGAGTGAGATCTCACATTGTCTAGAAAAGAGAAGTTCTTGGTGTTTATGGACTCTAAGCCTAGAGAAAAAAACCGGTGCGGGCTTCAACCAAAAGCGGGCAACATTTTACCAAGCGGAGTCTGGAGTGTAAACAAGATTTGAAAAACACACTTGATAAAGTATCAGCTTCGTCCTGTTTGGGCTCTGTCTTTGTAGCTTCATGCCTGTATTCATGTATCAAAATACATTGAGAAAACATTGAAGCATGTCAAATATGTATCTAATTTCAGCTCCTTCACTTTAATCTCATGGAGAACAAGTGAATTCAAACCGTCGTTCATGGGTGGAAGACTCTTTCTTGGGATGGATCGTTTCAATGACAGCCTCGAACTCCTCTATTGCTCTGTGAAACACATTTGGAGCTCTAACCTCAGCTAACTCAGTGTTCTCATCTATATCATTTCGTTTGCCATGACTTTCCTTGCGTGGGTGAGGCGATTTCTCAGTGTGCAAAATTGCTTCAATCTCCTCCTTTGCTCTTCCAAACAAATTAGGTGCTTTTACTTCTTCATCTGCTAGCAAAAAAAGATATGATCATTGGAACATTCGTATCAATCTTATATAAAGCAGCACGCAGACAACCTTATTTTTGCTTGTGTACTTCACTACAATAAAAAAAAAAAAATACCACTCGAACAAGAATGACAGAATTGGTGACACAGAGAGAGATTGGTTTCCTTCTATTAAATAGAAACAGTTAATTCTGCTCTTGATAACACATAGCCGTCAATCATTCATGCTCAGACAGTTAAACAGTTAATTTTTAAGCATTAAAGAAACGATGGATGGAAGAAAACCCATTTCGACAGTGTACAAAAGCAACAACAGGAATGCAGTAGCACAATTTGATTCCATGTAAGGCAGGTAAAGAAACACTTGGATGTTACAGAAAAGCAATTCGAATCCCCGCGTCTAAGTTGCCAGATTTCCATTTCCAATCTGGAAAGTAAATCCAAAGCAAGAAATTTGCAATATTATTCCTTCAGAAAGGATAAAGATGATCGATTTGCAGCGGTTTTGATGCCAAGAGTAATGTAAAGCAATCGAGGAGGGTACCAGGGACATGATCAGACTCAGAAAAAAAGAGCATACGTACCTGACAAAGGGTGCGTCGTTGGGTCTGGTTTGGATTCGGCCATCCGAGTTTGGGCACTGTAAGGTTCAGATTTTGGTCGGATGCTACGGTACCTTGGATTAGATCAGGTAGTTCGTGGACGCTAAGAGTATAGAACGGAATCAAGACGTGGGTTGGTGCGGATGCCAGATTGGACAAACCATCGTCCTTTGCCAAAAAGAAAAAGTGCACGACCGATTGGATCCGCTACGAGTGTGAATTTCGTTGCCCTTGCAATTGGCCAGGTGGCACCAGTCCACAGTTAACAAGTAACCGCATGACCCATCATTCTTCCAAAGGAGAGTCCCGAGGCCCTCTCTATCTCTTTATGGGGACAATAATAGGACTGGCATACTCTGAATTTTTCTTTCGGAATTGCAGTAGCTAAAGAATTACAGAGGAATCAATTTTGATTCATTTTCATGGCAATGATAAATTTTCATCTTGCTTGAGTGGGTTAAAAAAATGTGTAACGAATAGGTTGAGGTAATTGGGTTATTCGTTGGGCGGTTAAAAGTTTAACTGTCAATTACATTTCTTTAGCTTAGTTTAGCTGTTAAGTTGGAAGTAAGAAATTAGTTAAAAGTCCATCTGATTATAATAAATAACTTATAATTATTGATGGAGATAGATTCTCAAACTCAGGTAGCCCATAAAGGCCCCATGAGAAAAGACTCAAACTCATCCAAACACATATAAGGTTCCCTTGAATTAAGAGCTTGGCTTTGTAGAAAAACTAAGAGCTCTCTTAAATAAGGATCACGTCGAGTGTGAAAAGTAAGGCCAAAGGAGATTAATCATCTGATTCCTTGACACATTTCATCATTAAATGGAAGAACAGGAACCGCCTCGCTACAGACCAATGAAAAAGATAAAAAGAAAGAAAGGGTCTCACACCGCTAATAAAAATCGAAAGGCATCAAATAAAAAGAAACCGACATCAAAGAAAAAGAAACATGGGCCAAGGCCCAGAAAGTCAAGGCCCAAAAAAAGAAAGAAAAGGGGTAAATAGAGGAGGAAAAAAGAAACATGGGCCAAGGCCCAAAAAGTCAAGGCCCAAAAAAAAGAAAGAAAAGGGGTAAATAGAGGAGGAAAGGAACAAAAAGAGTACGCCACTCTCTCTCAAAAATTCTATCACTGATAACAAGAAACTGAAAAAGAAAAAAGATTAGATGATGATGACTGACAATGACATCGAAGAAATCTCTTTGAGGGAGGACTCTGAGTTCTAGTGTGTTATTTTGCTTGTAAGAAGAAGGAATGAGAGTTTGAACCTTTCAACCTGTCCCAAACACTAGACTTTGAGTCTAGCTCTCTCGGGCTTTTGACCGAGTGGATCTTTATGATAGACCTATTAAAGATGGATTCATCAGTTGGTATCGTCTGTGAGAAACTATAGTCTTTTCAACTGGTTATCCCACTTTGCATGTCGTGAGCAAGGAAGCTGTTAAAACTTTTTTCGCTAGTACAAATTGTGGAAGATGGTTACAAATGATTCTCCATGGGCAAAAGCACTCAAAGTGATCCCATATGCACCCCCACCGCAGGCCAGTAATGCTCAGACCCCAACTGAGGTTGTTACATCAAGGACAAATCAAGACCCCAAATGAAGTTGTTATACCAAGGGTGGTTCAAACTCTAATTGAAGCTTTTACACCAAGAACAGTTCAGATCCCGACTATTCCCATGGAGAACCCCACTCCTGGGAGCTTTCAAGTCAGGTTCTACGAATCCCCCATCAGGAAGATCCCCTTCAGGGTATCTGGGTTCATCCTTTAGAGAGTACCGACCCCGGATCTTTGAGAATTGCCTAGGAAGCTAATGACCGACTGGGTGATCTGGAAAATAACCTCAGTTACGTTTCAAAATGTACGAAGGAGATGCACACCTAAAGCGAAAGGTTATTCCACCACATAGAAGGTAACTCTCATACCCGGCGATCAGATCAGCACTCCCCACGGATCAACCCAAAAAAAGTCGATTAACCCTCGGACTTTTCTAGCCTAAAAGGGCAGCAAACTAGCGAAGCAGTTCAAGTTAATGGGGTTTGAAAACTAGGCGCCCAGAGCACCTTCACCTTAAGGGACATAGAAAGCAGACACTGTTGGGTCTGATCTGATATGGGTGGTTCCTTAGGCAAGCCTTACGAAGTACGAGATTTTTTATTCAGAAGGGTTGGGGGCTTGAACCTTACCTTTTTGAGCTTCTGGGATAGCAATGCCAACACCTTGCCTAGCCTTACTTTTTTGAGCTTCTGGGATAACAGTGTCAGGACCCTGCCTAGGTGCAGGGGGAGAGATTTTATGCTTCCTCTTGGCACGATGTTCGTCAACATAAGGCTCAAGACTCTTTCGTTTTGATTGAGCAGAGATCTCTTGTAAATCTTTTGTTTTAGGTTAGGGGTTATCCTTACTGGAGACAGCTCTAAGTTCCTTGGCCGAAGATATTCTCGAGCCATGTTTTGGTTGTTTCCCAATCCTAGAATCTTGGAGATAGGCGAAGCTGTAGATTTCCTCTACAGAAGGGCCGCCACCGCATCCCCTGACTTTATTACCCTAAGAAGGGTAGAAGAGTCACCATCGAACAATTCTGGGATTCTCTTCTAGAGAACCTTCGCAGAGCCTAAGAAGAAGCATAGGCAAGCAAAAGTCCTTTAAAAAAACATTTCGACGTTAAGTGGTGACAGAACTCTCTTGATCCATAAGTAATTATTGCTTGAGTATGGCATGTTTCCTTTTCCGATAAAATGAGGGTGGTAGGGCTAATGAGAAAAGAATCAAAAGAGGTTTGGTTGGAAATAATGAATGTAGCCAAAATAAGGACTCAATCAAAAGATTACTAACCATCAGCAGAAGGAATCCCCATGAGATGTAAATGGTTTTAGGATCCTCGACGTTTGGAGCCACTCGCCATCCTATTCCAAAGACAAAGAAAGAAATTTTCCTTTCATCCTTTATTACTAGATGGATGACCAGAAAAAGTAAACTTGGAACCCCGATTGACAAAATACCACCACCCATCTTCACACAGCCGATAAAAATGCAGAAATTCTTGAGGAGATAAGGTAGGGCCATCAGGAAATCTCCCTCTCCAGAAGCAAATAAACCCTAAGAGGATGAGCCAATTGATAGAGAGCTAATGATAAAAATTTTAAAATCTTTTTCGCTTCCTCAACGAAAGGAAAACAAAATCTGGCCATAAAAAAATCTAGATAAAAAGCAAACTCCTTGGTCTTGGGCAATAATACAGACTCTTTCTCCCCAAGAGTTTGCATTCTAATTGAATCGGGTATGGAATATAACATGCGATATTTAGCCAACTGCACATCATTTACCTTAGAACGAATTTGAGTTAAGGGTGAATCTGCTAAAGGTTGAAGAAGAGCATTAGATGCCATCGATTAACAAAGAGAAAATGAAGAACAGGGGAACAGTACCTCTCGTGAAAAGAAGGAGGGGTGTCACAACGTTGAAGAAGAAATCATAGACAAAGGTATAATGACTCTGGGTCTCTAACAGAAGAGGGGAAGTGAAGAGACACTTCTTAAAAATAAAATAATAAAAAGCGGGAGATTAAAACCCCAAAAGGCCTTGAAGGAACTCCGAAGCATTTCCCTGTCTCCTAAAATCATTTACAGATAAATGGGGGGCTACTAATGGGGATAGATTTTCAAACTCAGAAAAGCCCATAAAGGCCCCATGAGAAAAGACTTAGGCCCATCCAAACACATATAAGGTTCCCCTCGAATTAAAAGCTTGGCCCTGTAGAAAGACTGACAGCTCTCTTAAATAGGGATCACGTCAAATGTGAAAAGTAAGACCTGAGGGAGGTTAATCATTTGATTCCCTGACACAATTGATGCTTGGAAAAATAAAATCTCGTCATTAAATAAGGGAACAGGAACCGCCTTGCTACAGACCAATGAGAAAGATAAGAAGAAAGAGAGGGTCTCACATCACTAATAAAAATCAGAAGGCACAAGATAAAAAGAAACCGACATCGAAGTAAAAGAAACATAGGCCAAGGCCCAGAAAAGGAAAGAAAAAAAGATAAATAGAGAAGGAAAGGAACAAAAGAGGTACACCGCTCTCTCTAAAAAATTCTATAACTGATAATAAGAAACCGAAAAGAAAAGAGATTAGACAATGATAACTGACAATAGCATCGAAGAAATCCCCTTACAGGAAGGACCATGAGTTCTAGTATATTATTTTGCTTGCAAGAGGAAGGAATGAGTGTTTGGACCTTTCAACCTGTCCCAAATACTGAACTTTGAGTTTAGGTCCCTCGAGCTTTTGGCCTAGTGGATCTTTGTGATAGGCAGATTAAAGATGGCTTCATCAATTCTAATAAAAATAAGGGTTAAATACATTTTGCCCCCCTTATATTTGGAGTTATTTACACTTTGCACTCCGATATATTATTTTTGACACATTGGACCCCTTAACTTACACATTTTTTCAATTTAGACCCCACACCCATATTGCCTGTTAATTTAGACAGATTCCGTCAAATTTTTACACATTGCCTCCCTTATCTTTTGGCGTATGTACACATTGCCCCCCTTTATCTTTAGGCGTATGTACACATTGCACCCCACATTTTGACGAAATCGTCTAAATTAACCAGCAATTTGGGTATGGGGTCCAAATTGAAAAAATGTGTAAGTTAAGGGGTCCAATGTGTCAAAAATAATATATCGGAGTGTAAAGTGTAAATGACCCCAAAAATAAATGGGGTAAAGTGTATTTAACCCTAAAAATAGTATGAGAAGGAAGAATTGTCTAACCTTTAGGTTTAGTTTTAAAGGCTACCCACCTCCTTCAAATTTGGTTATTGTATTTTGTTTTTATTTTTTAAGAGTCCAAACACCTTTTAGATATATGTTTGTTACATAAGATACCAACAACAAATAATAATTTTTTATGGAAAAGGAATTTTTTCCTTTCTATAAAAGCCCATAATTGGAAGCCCAAATATAGTCAAGCCTAGGTCTGCTAGCCTAGCCTCACAGGTGTCTTCCCGTGATAAAGGATCCATAAAAAGGCTTGTCGTAGAAGCTTTATAGGGTATAGAAGCCCACATAAGCAATCATGATTGTAGCCACTGACTGATGGTTCAAAAGGTGAAAGGGAAGGATAAAGAGCATGTCAACTCAGTCCAACCAAGGGGGGACAAGTCTGACAGAGCTGACGTTTGGTGAAAGATTGGATGGGACAGTTGAGGTCTAGAGACATAAGGACCTGGATTGTGGAAAATGGCCCGAGCCCAGCCAGCAAGGAGGAGAAAGGGTATATGGGGAGAAAGAACGGAAAAGGGGGTAAGCAATTCTCTGACTCTAAAAAAGAACTAGTAAACAAAAAGATATCCAAAAATAATGATTAACAAAGGCATCGGAGAAATCCCCCTACGAGGAGGATCTCGTGTTCTAAGTTATTTTCTTTGCTTGTAGGAAGAAGGAAATAACGTCTAAGCCTTCCAACCCATCACAAGCGCTGGACCTCTGGTCCAGTTCCTTCGGGTTCTCAGCCCAAATAGATTTTGTGATAAACCGGTTAAATCTGACCTCATTAATTTTAATAATATCAGACTTGAGATTATATTTTTAGGAAAATGAATTTGAGTTTAGAAGAAAATTTATGATGCAGATGCAAATAGTGAGGCTTTTTTTTTTTTTTTTTTTTTAACAAAAAAAAAGAAAAAGAAATAGAGAACTTGAAGGGGGAAGGGAGAATCCGGTGCGACTCTACAGCACTTGAAACAAAGTCTAGCTTATAAAATGACGGGTGTCACGAGAGAGGTTCGGACTTTTGAAGCCCAATGACACCAGTCACAACTCACAAGTTGAATACTGCACTTGGAAGCGTATTGTATTTTGTTTTTATTTTTTAAGAGTCCAAACACCTTTTAGATATATGTTTGTTACATAAGATACCAACAACAAATAATAATTTTTTATGAAAAAGGAATTTTTTCCTTTCTATAAAAGCCCATAATTGGAAGCCCAAATATAGTCAAGCCTAGGCCTGCTAGCCTGGCCTCACAGGTGTCTTCCCGTGATAAAGGATCCATAAAAAGGCTTGTCGTAGAAGCTTTATAAGGTATAGAAGCCCACATAAGCAATCATGATTGTAGCCACTGACTGATGGTTCAAAAGGTGAAAGGGAAGGATAAAGAGCATGTCAACTCAGTCCAACCAAGGGGGGACAAGTCTGACAGAGCTGACGTTTGGTGAAAGATTGGATGGGACGGTTGAGGTCTAAAGACATAAGGACCTGGATTGTGGAAAATGGCCCGAGCCCAGCCAGCAAGGAGGAGAAAGGGTATATGGGGAGAAAGAACGGAAAGAGGGTAAGAGAAAGAACGGAAAAAAGATACTCTAAAAAAGAACTAGTAAACAAAAATATATCCAAAAATAATGATTAACAAAGGCATCGGAGAAATCCCCCTACGGAGAGGATCTCGTGTCCTAAGTTATTTTCTTTGCTTGTAGGAAGAAGGAAATAACGTCTACGCCTTCCAACTCATCGCAAGCGCTAGACCTCTGGTCCAGTTCCTTCGGGTTCTCAGCCCAATAGATTTTGTGATAAACCGGTTAAATCTGACCTCATTAATTTTAATAATATCAGACTTGAGATTATATTTTTAGGAAAATGAATTTGAGTTTAGAAGAAAATTTATGATGCAGATTTTTTTTTCCAGTTCTGTAAACTTGTGCAGCTTTTGAGGCTGCTAAGTCTTTTTTTTTTTTTTAAAAAAAAAAAAAAAAAAAGAAATAGAGAACTTGAAGGGGGAAGGGAGAATCCGGTGCGACTCTACAGCACTTGAAACAAAGTCTAGCTTATAAAATGACGAAGGAAACGAGGGGTGAAATTTCTAGGACCAACAAAAGAAAATTATATTAATTTGAGGTTCAAAAGCTGCATCTTCCTCGGTGACACAACGTTATTTAAATCCTACATTATATTTTAGCGGTCTTAGTTCTGGCCATGTTTGGGTACGTCGTATTCGTCGGGGAGTTCAAAGGAAGACAATTCCTATGAATGTTGAACGGCATACGTTGCCGATTGCTGGTCAAATTCAAAACTGTGAATAGAAAGGGGAATTCTATAGGGGCATTAGAAAAAGCGATGATAATAGTAGGAATTCTTGATGTACTTGTAGATATCAAACGAAATTCCCGCAGCCTAGAAAATATTTATAAAAAAAAAAAAGTCCCGAAATTCCTGCAGACCTCAGCGCAAGGCGACGAATAATAATTTGGGCTATTGACTTGTCAACGAGAGGTTCTGATCATCTTGGTGATGAATCGTTTACTCAAGATTTAATATTAGGCACTGACAAGCGGGTCCCCTACATATATCCCCTACGTTTAATATTTCTATTTGAACAACGAGTATTTATTATTATGTACGGACGTTATATACACTAATGCATATGTAATTCAGGTATCTTTCATTTAACTTTCCATGATACCCATTGAAATAATTATATTCAACGGGTTGTACCCTATATTGTATTATATATGTAGGCTGAAATGAGGCCAAACAAACATGATATAATTCTTTGGCTTAATTACGACTACTCTATGTGTTGTATTAACTTTTAATTAATTAGTTTTTGAAATACAACTTTGAATAGATAAGTCTATGTGGTCTATTTTCTAAACATGTGGGTTTTTGTATATTATAAGTTAACCAACTAACAAAAGATCAACATGGGATCTATCTATTTTTGAGGTTAGATAGCCTATTTTGGACCTTGTTCTTATCAGTGGGTTAAATTTTGGTGGACAGATAATTTATATATATAAGAAATAGACCATAGGAACCGGCTAGTTCAAAGTTGTATTTTAAATACTAATTTATTAAAAATAAATACCACATGGACTGTATCAATAACTAAGTCTTATTCTTTCCTGGACTATATTTAGTTATTCGAGGAAAATAATACACTTTGAATCCTTGTGTTGTAATTTTACAATTTGATTCTAGCTCAATTTTTCATTATTCTTAGGGGTGAGATCTTAACACGGGATGGGGTATAATTTGGTAAGTTTAGTAATTTATGGTGCAAACTGCAAAAAAGTACGATAGTTAAAAGGTATAAAGTATAATTTTCGTTAATTATATATATTTAAATTTTTTGTAAAAAAAAATTGGGTAACGAAGATATCTATTGCACCCGATTTTTTGTGCATTGCATTCAAACCGACTAAGGTGGTGTCGGTGTGCCAAAATTTTGCAGTGGTTAAAATTTTGGTGTAATACCCCAAATACCACATGAAGTGGGAGAAGATAAGTTTTGTAAGGAGCAAGTCCCACATTTGGACTTTACTAAGTTGAACTGGGCTTTATAATGATTCAAGGAGCTTCAAGAACAACTTTGACTAGTCTTTTTGAAATCAAAGCACAGATGTGGCTAGTGCTTGTCCTTGGGTCATTATATTTGGATATGAGAATTTATGAAAAAAGTAAAGAGATAGATGATTTGAATGAATTTTTTTATATTTATTATAGTGAAAATTGATGATTTGATGATGAAAGAAATTATAGTGTAATTATTTTATTATTTCCAATTTTGGCTTCCAAACACTTAGCCTAACTGCAATATGCATTGACCAGGTTAGGGGCGCAAAGGTAATCTCCAAACACTTGAAATTTACTATTTCAATATCATTTAAGTTAAGGACTCGCTTACAAGCAACAAGATTCAGGCTCACGTCCCATCTGAGTAAATATTTTTGTACTTTTTTTTTTTTTTTCATTTTGGCATTTTTATGAAAATTGTCTACCAAGTCTATAATCCTAACTTTCTCTCTTCATCTAGGAGTGTCAGTAATTCATTCCAATCACTGAGTTACGACAATTATTGAACTATGCTGCTTGAGGCCCTTCAGAAAAAATTGGACCAATAAGTTTTTCTTTTTTAATTAACGAGGAAACTCATTACACTTGTGTAAAGGATTTTGATGGACCTCATCCGATTAGAAAATGCTTAAACAGAGCACACAACTTAAGTATCATATGAGTAAATAACTTCCTCACAATAATAGAATTAGAACTCGTGCCTATCAATTAGATAGAAATAGAAATTTGTCTTTTCAACCATCCACCTATCACCCAACTGCCCAAGAGAGTTAAATCAATAAATGTTGGTGGTTATGGATTGGCGATAATGACGTCCCAAAGTTACAAACCACGACCTAGTGGTAGTGGGTCTTCATTGTTCAATAATTGATCCGACATCGAATGAATTTGCATGGCCCATTTAAAAAAATGTGGTTCCTTTTACGTCTAAACCTGGCCCATTCCATATACTTCTTTAAAGCGGACACGAGCGAAGAAGTGGATCCGTACGAGCGGCGACGAAGTACACGTGATCCAGCGTGGACGGGTCAGCCACCGTGACAGCTGTGGCGTGAAGTGGGGACAACCGAAGTTAGTCACCGCAGATATTATTTTACTTGAATGCCCACGCCCCTTTCTGTAGAAAGATACATATGACAAAAAGAAAAGAAAAAAGAAAGAAAGAATAGATATACATATATTTTAAGATAGAGCTACCTGTTACCTAATGCTGTACTCCATGTGCGCCGTCGATCACAAGGTTTGAACAGAGATTAATTAAGAATTTCTTTCCGAGTCCTGAGAATTGTGACGGCCGGCCACAGAGATTAATTAAGAATTTATTTCCGAGTCCTAAGAATTGTGACGGCCGGCCAGTTATCATATTCAATTATAATAAATAAGAATATACTTTTCTACGTTTTAGTTGAGATTCCAATCTTCCTCTATAGAATAGCTTCTATATGAAAGTTACCTACAAATTAATACACAATAATGATAAAATTGTCAGTAATGGATACTGGCTTCTTCTTAATTGCCAAAATAAAGATTATAAGAGTTTACATTT
Organism: Morella rubra; assembly: GCA_003952965.2. NCBI lineage: Eukaryota > Viridiplantae > Streptophyta > Magnoliopsida > Fagales > Myricaceae > Morella > Morella rubra. Next base: position 7,012,398 of record CM025854.1, read on the forward strand.
TGAAATGTTGACAAACAATAAAAAAAATTACACTTTACTTAATTCGAATTTTACAATTTGCATCACAAACTACTAGGCTTAACACACGGTCTTAGAGTACAAATAATTTACACTTTACCTCCCATTTTATAATTTGATCTTTAATATTATACCAAGTGGCATCAGTAGCGGAGTCAAGATTGAAGTCTTGGGAGACGAAGTAATAGAGGGTGAGACAGATAAGTGATTCCAAATATTCACACCACTATAGCATGTTTTTCAAATTTTGAGAATTTGTTATTGCCAAATATCACATTAGATTATGTTATAGAGTAGAAACACATACTTCCTATTATATTTTATAGAAGTAATTATTTTCTATGTAGTAATTATTATTATGCAAGTTCATCACCTAACAATTATAAAGAAAACAATATAAATGTTTATCTTGAATTGAAATTAGCAACTAAAGGAGGAGAAAAAATTGAGGTCAAAAGAGATTGGAAGCTAAAAAGAGAAAATGAACTTACATGAGTCAAGACAATGTCAAAAGAAAAGAAAGAAAAAACTAAGTTAAAGTTGTAGTATGTAAAACCGCATAAGAAATTTGGTGGGTTAGGTGATTTATTTATGTTAACTTTTTCAGGGGTGAGACAAAATTGATAGTTTTTTTTAAAAAAAAAGAAATTGAGAGAACTAAATAACAAAATAAAAACAAAAACTGGTCATAAAATAAATTGAATCTCTTGATGAACTTTTAATTCCATTAGCATTTGTTGTTATTTTAAAACATACTGTAATTCAATTATTATTTGTTGTCATTTTAAAGGGTATGATTTTTAAAGCATTAAATTTATCTCATTTATTTTGAGGGATAAATGGTATTTGAAGGGGTAAAAAATGGATAATATTTTTGGCCTTGCAAAAGAGATTTTTTCAAAATATTTGAGAGGGGCAAAATGGTATTTGAAGGTGTAAAATGGGGGGCGGGATAATATTTTTTTTGTCTTAAAAAGTTTCAAAAGGGAAATCTTTTCAAAAAAAATTTGGGGGCAGTGGCCCTCTTCCCAGGGTCGGCTCAAGGGTAAGGCAACTTAAGCCATAGCCTAAGGCCCCACCCTAAGCAAGGCCCCATAAAAGAGCTAAAAAAAAATTATTTTTTGTGTTATAGATGATCCAAGAAATAAAAAAACAACTTAACTAAGAAAAAAACAAAAAAGGAATTGCAAGATACAATCTTTTCATATTTTTTATATAAGTGGATTGTCTTTTTGCTCATTGAGTGATATGTTTCTTCTAGACCTCCGCCTCTGCGTGGCATATTTTTTCATTAGTTTAGTAATGAAATCTTAACGCTCCCATAAACTATAAAAATGTACTAGTAGTTTTAAGTGGAATGCATGAAGTTTAATAATTTAGGACATAAATTGTAAAACACGCCACTTAAAGTATGAAACGTGTAATTTTTTTATTTAAAAAAATAATTTTAAAAGTATGGAGTAGACTTGCAACCACACCCATATTATTGAGATGCACTTATGGTACATGGTACCTCAATACAATAATTATTATACATTTTTAATCCGCAATTTTTTTTAAGCACGCATCCATGAACGCATAGACAAAGACAACAAAAAAATGTCAACTATTTCAATTAAACTTGTGCATGCATTGTGTTTGGTAGTCTCCTAGCCATGCCTAGATTAAGGGCAAAAAAATATTCAAGGGTTCTTAAATTATCTGAATTAGTATATTCTTTCGGAATATTGTTCGATCTTATTGAATGAATGCACGATGCAGAATCCAATGTCCCACGTGAACATTTATCGATTAGAGGGATATATAGATTGCTTTCAAAGATAAACTAATTTAAAAGAAGTCACACAGTTCAAGGGGGCCAGTCAAATCAAACGCGGGTGCAGCGTTCTCGATTTTTGACAACTCTAATATGTTAGATTTTGACCCACACAGGCACACAGCATGCAGCATGGAACTACAGAGTATATTTCTTCCCCCCACCATGAGTTGCCTTCCCCATAGGCAATGAAGTGGTTTTGTCTGCCCAACTGAGTACAATATTTTGACCATAGAATTTAGATTTGTCTTAGCAGTTTTTGCTTTTGCCGGAGCTTGACCTTGACTAAACTATATGGAAATGGAAATTTGGAAAAAGGGTATAGCAGTAACTTACGTAACTGCTTAGAGAAAAGTCCACGAAAAGATGGACCCGAAAAAAGAAAACGCAGAAACGGCAACAGTGTGCAACAGGGGACTGCATTAACTTCAACAGGCGCGTGCATGACCAAAGCCTTTGCCAAGAGACAAGGAGTTGTTGACTGCCCAGATACACACGACAGCCGTAGTCTGGGAAATTTGTAAAGCAAGTCTGTGTATCTTCATGGAAGCCGGACATAGGTTCCTTTCTTTGACCGCCCATCTCTCTCGCTCGCTTACTACTTATAAAGTTATACGTCCGGTCTGGGGAATCGTGGGTAAATGGGAACGCGGCCTTTGTTAAGTTTCACGTACTGAAAAGCAGCAGCGAGTACAAAGATCACAAGCTTTGAATTCATCAAAACAACTCGTGGTTTGAACCAAAAAGGTTAATCTTTGATTCACACCTCAGGCCAAAGAGCATCGTAGTTGATTTGGTGGGAGGATTCAAAGACTGCCTTGCCATTCTTTTCAAGCTTTTGACGCGTGTTTGAAGGTCGTGTGGAAAATTTGTGTCCTCCTACGGTACTATATAAGAGAGGCAACGGGGGAACCAGTCAGAGTCATAGATTCATACTCATCTTGTACTTTTAGCTGGAGAGTTGGTTGATTCATCCATTCGGAATTTGGTTTGGAACTGCTCAAACAAGAACATCTTTGAAACCTATTGCAGGTAGATTGATAATTTATCTTTCCCAGCGGATTTTCATATCTGTTTCAATTTTGGTACACGAGTGACGAGTAGGAGCTTGCCCCTTTCTTCAGTTTCTGATTCATTCTGGGTTCCTCAAAATTTTCCGGCCCATTCAGTCGGTGAATATTTGTAAACATAACCAGTTTCTTTGCCTTCACGGGGAGTGGTTTATTTTAATTTGTTATGATTTTTTTTTTTCATTATCTAATATGAAATTTCTTAATTATTCTGAAAAGGTGCCGACTTCCTTCTCACAAATTGAGGTTCCTGGGAGCTTCAAAAGATATGGGTTTGGCCTACAACATCAGTTTAACTTCCAAAAGTGGAGGTGCGACGTTGAGATCAGAGAGCTTTAAGAAAACCGAGGCAGAGACCGTGACCGTGACAAATGGGTGTGATAGGATGAAAACAAACAATTTGAGCCGCCTGAGCGATTGCAGACCCGAAAATGTTGTGCTTCAACGGGATCTTTCATTCAAGAATCTAATTCAGAACATGGAGAACGCGGATGGTTTTAATGGCAATCTATTCAAGCACAATCCAATTCCTACACTCTCTCTGCCTGAAGCCGTCGTGTTTTCTTCGCCGAGACCCGTGAGTGAGCTTGCTGCTGCTGCGGTTAAGCTCCAAAAAGTCTATAAGAGTTACCGGACTCGCAGAAACCTGGCAGATTGTGCAGTGGTTGCTGAAGAGCTATGGTTAGTCTCCCATCTTTCCTCCGTTTGATGTTTCATAAATCCTGGATAATTGTATGTTTTGACAAACTAGTTGCTTCACATAATCTAGGTGGAAGGCGTTGGACTTTGCAGCTCTGAGGCGGAGTTCTGTCTCATTCTTCAATGACGAGAAACCAGAAACTGCTGTTTCTCGGTGGGCGAGGGCAAGAACTAGAGCAGCCAAGGTACTTATACACCATATATATTTCAAGATTCTGCATAGCTTTGTAATATATATTCCTCTTTCCCTATTGGAGAATTATTTGGATTATTGATTATGCTTACTAATTGTAGGTGGGAAAGGGTTTGTCCAAGGATGAGAAGGCTCAAAAACTAGCCCTGCAACACTGGCTTGAAGCAGTAAGTTCTCAAACCCTTCTCAGATCCTATAAGGCTTGATGCTATAATATCAAGACCTGAAGAAATGGGAATGTTTCATTGACTCTGGAATGCCCATAAGCTTAGGCACTCTGCCAGGAGAGCAATGGTCTAACAAACTCTCCTTTTTTCTTCGACTTTTCTACAGATTGACCCACGCCATCGGTATGGGCACAATCTACACTTGTACTATGACATCTGGTTTGAAAGCCAGAGCACTCAACCTTTCTTCTATTGGTGAGTACTTCTTTTGGAAACCTATTGATTCTGCTTATTCTTCTTTGCTCAGTGACTATTTCACACATGCACAACTTGCTTAGGGAAGTCAAAATAACACATTCTCCATACTTTTGATGCCCACTTTTACTGGGCCATCAAGATGGGCAAAATATATATGGGACTAATTTATCTATAAGCATACTTCTCCTTTGTTACATATATCTGGTTTCTAAGTTTCTTCTTTCTGAAATGAAGGCTGGATATTGGAGATGGCAAAGAAATAAATCTTGAGAAATGCCCGAGGAATGTTCTGCAACGCCAATTGATCAAATACCTTGGACCTGTAAGTTCTTTTTCTAGATCAGACAGTAATTCAATTCCTAATCTATCAATTCCTGTTGCATATGTGGCAGCTTATCAAACATAATAAGTAACTGATGTGCGTTTGCAATATCTTTCCTGTGTTGGGATTTCAGAAAGAAAGAGAAGCATTTGAAGTTATAGTTGAAAATGGGAAGCTTGTTTATAGACAAAGTGGAGTGCTCTTGGAAACCATTGAAGGTTCAAAGTGGATCTTCGTTCTCAGCACCACAAGAGCTCTGTATGTGGGTCAGAAGAAGAAAGGCAAGTTTCAACACTCGAGCTTTCTAGCTGGGGGTGCCACAACAGCAGCTGGAAGATTAGTCGCCCATGAGGGGGTTCTTGAGGTACATTTTCATGGGGTGCCTTTGGTTGTCTTTTGTTAGCAACTGGTTGAAATTCTGTACCTGTGGACTTAACCCATTTAACATACTATTTCAGGCTATTTGGCCATACAGTGGTCATTATCATCCGACAGAAGAGAACTTCATGGAATTCATTAGCTTCCTCGAAGAGAACCATGTAGATCTTTCAAATGTTAAGGTAAATATTCTTATGTTTTCTGATCAACATCTACAACATTGGTTTTCTTTTAAATTTTTTAAACCTGTGCTGCGAAATAGCAGATTCTGATCTATATTTGATGTTTCCATTTCCAGAGGTGCGCCATTGATGATGACAGTCTTTCATTTAAGGTCACTAGTGAGCAACTAGAATCAGGATCAAGTAATACAGATGCGATCGCCGCGGAGGAGATTGCGATCACAGCCGCACATCAAGAAGAAAAGAAGAATGCTAATGTAGGTGCACCCGAGTTCCGCTTGGGCAAGCCCTTGTCTTGCAAGTGGACGACGGGGGCTGGACCACGAATTGGGTGTGTACGGGACTACCCTATCGAGGTTCAATCAAGAGCACTAGAACAAGTTAACCTATCGCCAAAGGTGTCTGCTGGGCCTTTCGTTAACTACGGCCCAATTCCTTCTCCACGGCCCAGCCCAAAGGTCCGTCTCTCCCCCGGACTTGTACGCATGGGACTCCCAAGTCCGAGGACCCCAATTGCCGCAAACTAACCCGATTGAACCTAAATGGGTTATTGGATCGGGTCAATTGTATTTACTAATGGGTCAGGATTAGTGGCGGCTCCAAGGCAAAGGCACCTCTACTGCCGGCAATTTAGGCAGAGGACGGGCAAAGTCACCAACGTTAATTTTCCCTTGATTTTGACAATGTATTTATTTTTTCTTTGAAGTTTATTCATTCATTTTTTTAGATGGTTTGCTTAAGCCATTTTTTTTTTCTTTTTTCCTCCCTGTTATGATGGGCGTGATTCCATTGATTTCCTTGTAAACGCAAAGGGCGTGATTCCATTGATAAACGCCTCGACCTTTTTTCTTTAGTCAAATATACATCTTGACTTACCAACATTATTCTACTATTGTTCTCCCCTTTTCCATCATACATATGTATAGCTATTGTTCTTATGTGCTTAAAACAAACATGTGGTAGGTCTTTATTGTCTCGTATTTTTGTAATTTACACCCCAAACTAATTAATTTGACACATTACATCTTAAACTATTAATATGTCTATACTTTTGTATCATTTTTAATAATAGTAGTTAGACGGTACAAAATATATTTTTTTTCTTTTTCTTTAGATGCTCGCATGCTGAAGGCAAAATCGAGCTCTACATTATGAATGAACTCGGTAGAGACAAAGTTGTGTTGGGAAGATTACAGCAAACTTCATAGCTATTAGCTAGTAATCAGTTAACTTAGGCTAAAAAATAAAATAAAATAACTTGGGGTAAAATTTAAATACCATACTTATACTTTTGGTAAAATTGGTTTTAGGCTTTGTGCTTTCGAATTTTTAGATTTAGAATGGAATAGAAACTCCACTTAAATTTCCACCAATTAAGTGGCAAAAATATCCCAAGTGACATCCTAATTAGTTCCCATGTCAGGGAGCGCAAGATGCCATGTGACATATTTCTTGTACTTAATTAACAAAAATCAATTTCATCAAAAGCATAGATATGATATTTACATTTTATCCACTAACTTAAGTAACACTCATGTCCCTTCTCGAATTGCTTCGAACAAAAAGAGAGAGATTAAAATATTAAGGATATTGGGTATACAATGTCCGAAGTTGTGTGCATATAACATTAATATGGTGTTTGGGTAAGTAAAATTTTAGGTTAAAATTTTAGTAATTGTGAAAAAGTGAGGAGAGAGAATGAAAAGTAAGTGAAAAAGTTAGTAAAAAAAAGTTAAAGAAAAAGTAAGGAGAGAGAGTGAGAATATAATGATGTTAAAATTTTAGGCTAAAATTTTATGTAGCCAAACACCATGTAAATGTGGTAAGGTATGTGTGTTTTATATCTCTCTTCTAATTGAACGCTAAAATTTGAGTACGAAATAATAATAAGTCTCTAGCAAACTTATTTTAGAATCCAATAAATCCAACAAAATGGACAAAACAAACATTAAAAATATCAAAAACTCATATATTAAACACTAATACATTTCACACAAATTCTAACAATTTTTCATACAAACTACAATACATTTTGAAAAAAAATATAACAAAGATCCTTTTTTTTTTTTTTTTTCTTTTTACAATATTATTAAAAAATTACATCAAATCATCACTCTCTACATCTTTTTACAAATTATAATAAAAATTAAATATCTTTAAAACTTTTTGTCAACTTTTACAAAAAAAAACCTATAAAACTCTAATCTACATAAATATTCATAATTATGTAAAAAATCTTAAAAATCCTACAATTTTTTTTCATAAATATTCACAACCCAACGTGTGTAAAAAATAAATAGATGAGTTAAATACACTTTTCGCCCATAGACTATTAAGGTTCTAACACTTCGCAATCCGAAGTATTAATTTCGCTATATTTTGACTTTTAACTACCAATTATGTACACTTTGCACTAATTACCATTAATTTAGATAAAAATTAATATTTTTATACAGGGAAACAACGATTTCACCATCATAAATTTTTTACCATTATATTTTGCGTGAGAGTAGAGTAAATTCGTCATTTTCCTTATTCAAAAATCAATTCTCTACCAAATTAATGATGGAGGTGGCAAAATAACTTGGGATATAATTTGTCAGTACTCCACTCGTAGGTGGTATGTCTATGCAGCATTAATATTGTCCAACAACCACAGAAGGGATAGGGACAAACTCGTAATCCAAAGTTATACAATAGCATTGGGCGAAAAGGGGTAAAAAGGAAATCAAAGTTATTACCGAAGTGCTTTTGGTATGCAGATCGGTCCTTTGCGTAGCATTATATGTTTCGTTTTTTCATATAATTTATTTTAATTATACAAGTTATTTAATTTAATTCTGGCTTGAAATAAAATTGGATCCTAGGTTTTCAAAAATATAAAATAAGTTCTTAAATTTTACATATTTAAAAAATAGGTCCTTTGGCCAGGATGCTATTACATACCAAGACTCTATCAGAGTTCACGTGTTTTTTTGAAAATAATTAACTAACAATAGTATAGGCGATGTTTTCTTCTATAGTTCGCCTCTCTAGGCTTTTAAGCATTACTATTGCATTAATGGTACATTCCTCGTTACAAAAATATAAAATTAAAGAAGTTTGTGACTTGAAATTTTAAAAGGAAAAGGGAAATGAAAAAGGTGGGGATGCAGTGTTGGTGGCATGCGGTACACTAATTTGGCACAATGCTATTCTATACCCTAAACTTTTTATTTTTTAATTAGAAATCTAATAAAAGCGGAAATCCTAGGAAAACCAGGTGCCACCATTGGTACGGATAGCTCCTTTTTTTCTTTTTCTTTTTTTAAATCTTTATCTGTCTGGCAAGGAGTGGTTATAAGCGTGATCTTGATAAGGTCTACAGAATTAATTATACATATTCCTATTATATATATATATATATCGAAATGCGTAAGAATAATTACAGAATGTGCGCCAAATAAGAAAACTAACAAAAAAAAATATTATTCTTTCAGTTAGTTACAATGGGAACACTTGAATGGTCACGTTACTATCTCCAATCAAAGGCTACCTGAAATTCCTCGATGAAAATGTAGCATATTTATTTAAATAAATAAAATTCAGTCGTACAAGTCTCAAGCTTATCTTTAAAGTTTCAGCATTTTTAGCTCGATGGGCTAAGAATTTGGATGTTTGGTTCATCCGGTTAAATTTGGTCCCCGTGACTGTTGGGTGGTTTGGAATTTTTTTTTACTATATATATATTTTTAAAAGTTATTGTTCCAAACTGTCCCTACATTTCTTACAACGTACCACATGTACTTGCGGGCAGCGGATGTAACATTAATAATTAATTTGAAGCTAACAGGACAATGATAATGAAATATAACAACCTTCTTTTGCACTTGACTTTCATGCCGCTTTGTTCCACGTAGTAAATTATTTATAACCACCAACAAATTAGAAAGATCGCGCATGCATCTAACCCAACTTATTATTTTTATACAAATATGAGTTTATGATAAGTAGTAATATTTAATATATAGTTCTCCCTTACATAGATTTCTTCACCTCAAAATTTTAATAAAATATAAATATCTCTTTAATTATATATATATATATATATTATGTTCTTTTAAATTATTGATTAAATTTTTTAAATAATTTTCTTTCTAAATTGTACCGCAGCATGAGACATGATATGCATTTAATACCTTATATTCAAACACGAGGCTAATTAGAGGAGCTGATTTTCGATCAACGCCATTGAAATATACCCACTAAACAATCGGACGGCTAGATTTGAGGATGTATTTATGAACGATAGAGGGGTTCATAAATTTCTCAGCTAAATCTGTACTAGTATAGGCAATTATGTTCTCTGTTACTTACCTACGAAGGAAACTAAAAAAATAACGGCAGAAAAAAAAAAAAAAAACCGAGCTGAAATATGACCATGCAATTTGATCACGTGAGAATACGATCCGCGCCGTTGATCAAGTCACGTGATTTGGACCCTGCCCAACACCAGCTCAACAGCCTACAGCCCTTCTGTCCCCACCTATATCCGAGAGAATTTTCGCCACGCGTATGGAGCACGCGTGGACAAGCCTCTTCCCGCAAAAGGAAAAAAATTTTAACCAGAAAAGAAACAAATCAGTAGGAGCATCACAAAAGATTGTCTTGTTCAGAGCCTTCGCTCCGATTTGGTATTGGATCGAATTCCTCCGTAATGGTCGAGAAAGAAAAAGATTAACACAATGTCGCTTGCCTTTTTCCCGTTCTGTTATCAAAGCCACCTTTAACCTAACCCTACAATTAACCCAAAAGGAATTACCACGAGAGTAATTTCTGACCCACCCTAGATCTTCAATTTTTGTTCTGTTTTCGTCCAACCTCCCCTCACTTGGTTTCGGATCTTTTTTCGCCGTTTCATTGGAATTGTATCCTCTGTTCGGCGCAGTTGAATCGGTCGAGTCTCGTTCTTTACTGGCCTTACCAGTTGAGGATTTTTTTTTGGAGGGTAAATTACACCTCGGAGGCTTAGCTAGGGTTTCGAAGTTTTTCTGTTTAAATGGAGCATCGTTGGGAACAGATTCCGGCTGGGCCGAAAGATCGGTAGCGGCTCTTTCGGGGAGATCTATCTCGGTCTGTTTGCTATGAATTCCTTTTTTGTTTTTAGGATTTATTGAAATACGGTGTTTCGGAATATAATCGATGGTTTAAATTGGTGCAGGAACTAATATTCAGACAAACGAGGACGTTGCAATCAAGCTTGTTAGTATTGTTGACATAATTACGCTTATGGAAATTCGTCGATTCAATTTGTTTTTTTTTTACTGTATTGCTTTTTATACAATTTTGTATAATTGTGCCTTTTATTTTGGCGTTGAATTAAATTTGTGCTCTAGATAATTTGCTTCAGTTATTTCTGCGGCGGAATGTGTAACCCTTTATGTGGAAGGATAAAAAAAAGGATAAGAGTTGCTCCGAATAGGCTTACGTCCAGAGGGTTTCAGTTTTTAGCAGTACTTGGTATACAAGGCCGACATAGGTTTTGGGCTTTTAAAGTTCGTTAGTGCCAATGAAGATATTCCTGTTTTATCTTGTTACTGGTATTGAGTTTACATGATCAGGTTCCTCCAAAAGGAAGAAATTTGGTGAGAGTTGGGATGATTATTTCTCTTTAGAATCTGGATTATCGTACTTCATTTTTTGTATGCTTTGTTTGATTTTACCGTGGGTCACATGATCTAAATGTGTTTCATGCTTTGAACGGTTCCTATCTCTATGTTTATTGTTTTCTATAGCAGTAAAGTATTTTTGCTTCTTAAGATGTTGATGCTGTCTCTTTCATTCAGGAAAATGTCAAGACAAAGCATCCTCAGTTGCTATATGAATCGAAGTTGTACAGAATCTTACAGGGAGGAAGTAATGAAACTTCTTAGCTTTATCAGTCGATTGGTCATTTTATCGTTTTTGTGTCAAGTTTTTTTTTTTATCCATGCGGCGGTTCATCTTTTATTGACTTCTGATTATACTCACTTTTGGATGTGGCAGCTGGAATTCCAAATGTGAGATGGTTTGGAGTGGAGGGAGACTATAATGTTCTGGTGATGGATTTGCTTGGACCTAGTCTTGAGGATCTTTTTAACTTCTGCAGTAGGAAGCTTTCATTGAAGACAGTTCTAATGCTTGCAGATCAAATGGTAGATTCTGAGACATAATGCATACTGTTAGATTTGTTTGCATGTTTCTCTGAAATTTGTATATCTTGCCTGTTTTAACGTTTACTCCAGATTAATCGTGTGGAATTTGTCCATTCTAAATCATTTCTACATCGAGATATAAAGCCTGACAATTTTCTTATGGGCTTGGGAAGGCGTGCGAATCAGGTGTCTGTCCTACATAATATATTGTGTTTGGTATTTCTCACAGGACATTGAAGTTGATATAACAATTAATACTCGCATCATGCAGGTGTACGTCATTGATTTTGGTCTGGCTAAGAAATATAGAGACAATTCAACCCATCAACACATCCCTTACAGGTGAGAGGAATACATGTGTATCAGTTGTTGGCTCGGTTGGTGTGTCTAAGGTGGGATTTGGATATTCTCTCAAAGGAAATTCCACTGTAACTTCTGTGTACTTATTGTATGGTGAACAATGATTGTTTAAATTACCTGTATCCAAAGCATCTATGTGCTTCTTTGCTAATGGGTTTAGATATGCTTGCTAGTTTCTATTTATCATCTCAATCTGGTTGTTTCTTTTCTTGCAATACATCAGTTAACTTCGTCAACAAGTGCCATCGGTAATTTTTGAAAAGATTAACTGAGCTTTTTTATATCCTCTATTGGGAGGCCTACTTTTGAAGGTCTACCTAACTTTTTTTTCAATGACTTCAATTTCTTGTCAGTGAAAAATGAAACGCCTGTACTCTCAAACACACCTAAATATATAATCTGTTAACTTATTTCATAGCTCAGACCTCAATCCATGAATGGTTATACTCCTTGCCTAAATAGGTATCGCATAGTTGTGCTAGATATTTTATAATTGCAGATTGAATTCTTAGATCTCAAGCTCTTTCTGGAGGTTTTCTAATAAGATGAACCAACTATGCTTGTCATTGTTATAGCTTGCATAAAAAAAGATGCATGATGTCTGTAGGTATAGCCTATAGGACATGGGGAATGCATTCCAAATTCAGTTCCATAATGCTCTTGGTTGACTTGAGAAGATTGATCTGCATTGTTGTGTATAACATTTATGGACTTAAATGTTCACTGATTTTGTTCTAATTGCCTTGACATTATAACATTTAGGTTTAGATGGATAAGATTTGTGAGAAAAACATGTTAAATGATGATTCTAGTAGTGGATCATGACAGAATTGGAAAAGTATCTCAACCAGCATCTCATCCACACTCTCTTAACCCTTTTCTTTTTAGTCTGTGGACAACACACGTTCACCATTCCAAGCCATTCTCAAATATGAAAATTATCACAACCCAAAGGTTTATTTTATTTTGGTCATGAACACTGCAGAGAGAACAAGAATTTGACTGGAACTGCTAGATATGCAAGCATGAACACTCACCTTGGTATAGGTATGCTTCTTGTCATGTCGCACTTGGTATTCTTTCTGATGCTCGGCCTTTCCAGTTAAATGTCCTCTCTGGATTCCATGATAACGGTGCTTTTCTTTCATGATATTTTGAACTCCATAGAGCAAAGTCGGAGAGATGATTTAGAATCTCTTGGATATGTCCTTATGTACTTCTTACGAGGAAGGTGATTGCTGTTACTTATCCTTCCTCTGATGATTGGATTGCTTTCTTTCATATTTTAGTGATTCCTCTTTTCTTTATAGTCTTCCTTGGCAGGGACTGAAAGCTGGAACTAAGAAGCAAAAGTACGATAAAATAAGTGAAAAAAAAGTGTCTACCTCAATTGAGGTCGGTGATTGGTAAATGGTGGCTGCCTCAATTCTCTATCTCCTGCTTCTGTAAATTGTAAATGGTGTACTTAATGCTTCTTTCAGGCATTGTGTCGGGGTTATCCAACAGAATTTGCATCGTACTTCCACTATTGTCGTTCTCTACGATTTGACGATAAACCTGATTATGCTTATCTGAAAAGAATATTTCGCGACCTTTTCATTCGTGAAGGTTTGAATTTATTTCCTTTAATACACTTTTCCTTCTTTTTTCACATAGCATCATATTTGGAAGGCAACAGCAGGTCTCAAATAACTTGTCTGAAACCTAGATATAATAGCATCAGCATTCCATCTTCTCATTTCTCTTTTTGGGTTTTGTACAGGCTTCCAGTTCGATTATGTGTTTGACTGGACCATTTTGAAGTATCAGCAATCACAGCTGGCCACTCCTTCAGTCCGGCCCATTGTATGTGATCTTCTAGTTTGGTCTTTTCATCAACATTAAATGCATTTTGTGACAACTCTTTTTCTTAGGGTGCTGGTGCTGGAACTAGTGGTGGATGCCCACTGCCATTGCCACTGCTGAAAGACCGACAGGTATTTTTGTAGTGTTGCTACTTACCTTGATATTCATAACCTTGTTCTCTCATCTAATTGCTTCATTACATCTAACCATATGCTGCTGTTAGTTTCTCAAGTGGTGATCTTGTCTGTAGATTTTGTCATCCCTTGCTTGTTTGCTATGAATATATCATGATTCATCTGGGTTCATCTTTGATTCATAACTCTTGTTCTCTCATCTAATTGCCATTACATCTAACCACATTGCTGTTAGTTTCTCAAGTGGTGATCTTGTCTGTTCAGTTTGCTCATTCAGTGGACTGATCTTGTCTGTAGATTTATGTCATCCTTGTCTTGTCATCCCTTGCTTGTTTGCTATGAATATATCATGATTCATCTGGGTTCATCTTTGAAGAATTTCCATCTCCGACTGATACCTTTTTCCTGTCTCATTTGTTCTGACATTAGTTTTCTGATGCGTGGCCTTATTTCTCCCAAGCTGTAAATAGAAGCTGCATGGGTTTTCACCATAAGCTTGGGGTTATGCTGCTTAGTTCTCTTATTCTGTTGCAGGTGGGGAGGAAGGGCGAGGAGCTGGTTTGTCTGCAATGGATTCTTCACGCCGAAGAATGTCGGGACCAGCCTTAAATTCTGGAAGTTTTTCAAGGCAAAGAAGTCCAGTTGTCAATGACTCTGCAATTTCTAACGATCCAATGGTGAGTTGATTGGAGCATTGACTTCCCATAAGTAAATGCTTTTTGTTTCTTCGTCTGTTGTTCCTAAGCTTTTAGAACTTCTTTGATTATCAATAGACGTATTGTCTCAAGCCTGATCCTGTTTGTGTTCTGCGAGACCCTTTTCAAAACTCAGCCTAAGCCATAAGCTTTCTTCCACACTCTTTTGGTTCATTGAATGCTGTACTAGGTTGCTGCCAAATTATTGGGCATTGTGGCCGATGCTTAGATAAATTTGCCCGAATTGTTTTAACTTTTGCATCCGTTCTTCTTTAAATCCTGTTTTAATCTCACCGGTTAATTATCTCTATTTTCCTTGGTCAACCCTTCGCACTGCAGTGCAAGGAATATTCATCAGTAACAAAGATGATATAAAATGATTTTCCTACAAAAGGTTACTGGGCGTATGATTTTCACATTCTATTTTACACTTAATGCCCATTAAACTTGAACCCATGCAGCTATTGAACTCCAATAATTTGGGCCGGCCAAGTGGATCATCAAGGCGAGCTGCTGTTTCTAGCAGCCGCGAGGCATTCATTGAGAGTGAGTCGGATCCCAATCACTCTCGTACTACCGATGCAAGTCCTGGAGCAGCTCACAGAATTTCAAGTGGGCAAAGGATTTTGCCTGTTGGATCTTCAGACCCCAGGCGTACCTCTTCTGGGAGGAATACTGCTCGAAACCATGAAAATGCACTGAGAGGCATTGAAACCCTGCAGTTAGACAATTGAGGGGAGAGTGTTCAATACCTTGGTGCACTCTTTGTAAATGATGGATACTAGCGTGCTGTTATGCTTGCAGTAGGAATAGGTTTGCTTGGAGTTGAGTTGTGAATGAAGTTGGAGTTAAAGTTGTTGGGACTTGAAACCCAGGGGATTCTGGGTTTGGATTTGCGCACTTGTAGCTTAAACCAGACATGCAGAATCAAATGTGAGAAGCTGAGGTTCATCTACAATACATATGCCAGGCAAGGCGCTATAAAGCTCAGGTTATGTTCGGTGGCCTGTCCTTCGTATCAACATTTTATCCCTGATATCGTGGTCACTTGGTTGATATTTATGATCTCTTAGGCCGTGACTTGTAGGGCCAAAACTTGGCACCGTAACTTGGCCATGTGTTCATATTCCTCTCTAGGTTTTTTTATTTTTGTTCTTATTTTCAGTTTTTTATACACGCCATGCTGAGGAAAATGTCTTTAATTTGAGGACTTGCCCTTTTTTCCCGATGCAGTTCTTTATGTTTTTTTTTTCGTCTTTTTCCTTTTACGAGATAACCGTTTCTGAATTTATCCTTGATTGTGAGTTTTCTACCAATTGGTGAGAGTTTCATCTTCCAACGGACATTTGTATAAACTTTTTAGTTGCTCAACTTCTACAATTTTTTTGTGTAACCATTCTCTTTGCTCTGCATCACTCCCCATGCATTGATTGAATGCCAATTCTTCATTTCTTCTTGTGCTATGACTGCTCTCATCGTGAATTATGCGTTTTTTTTTTAAAGAACGGGAGAATTTTCATGCTCCCTGGAGTCTCTACCAGAAACAAAAATTTCCATAGGGATGTCATCTCTAGGATTTCAGTACATTCAGAAGTGTCCGTGGGTTTCACAAAGCGTGCAAATGAAATGATGGACAAGATGTTCACATCCGTGAAAACGTCACGCTGGCACATTGACACATTGAATTATCTGACATGGCGACCTGTGCTTCACCACCCTATTCTTCATACTTGCCAATTGCCATGATGCCGCATCAGTTCTATGCATGCTAGATGGTTCATTGTCATATGCTGAAAAACGAAGCAAGAAACAATAGAAAAAGACAAATGTCACCTAAAAACAAAATTATTAAAAAATAAATAAATAAAAAATGACATTTTCTAAATATTTTAGAATTCTATTCCATTTTTATTGTTTTATTTTATTTTATTTTTCATTTTCTTCTAATTTCTTCTTAGAGGAGTAATTTGGTTACTTTATGTAATAGTCAAATCGAATGGGGCGATGATTGATTTTTTTAAAAAATTTAGAACGTAATAAAATAAATTAAAAATTATGAATTGTAATTTAATTTTTGTCTATATATACTTCTCGCCTGAGGAAGAGAGGGAACTCTACCCTGTATGTCTCCATAGTTCCTACCCTATATGCCTCCATTACTTGAAAAGTAAATATTTTAAGAATTTTAAGATTGTAAAAGAAAATTTTGAGAATTTCGACTTTATGAAGTTTGTAAAAAATTAATAAAAAAGTTTAAGAATGTATGATTATAAAATGATTAAGTAAAGGGGGAAAATTTGATTACATTTTTTTTTATAAAAAAAAACTTAATAGAATTTGTTAAAAACTAAGAAGAGAGAAATTTGATTTATTATTATTATTTTTATATAAGATAGCTGTCAAAAGCTGTTTTAAAATTTTTGACTTTGTGAAAAATGTTGTTATAAAGTTGAACATTTCTCTTAACCAAACATCACGTTAAATAAGGGTGGTTGGGCGACCTCTTTGCCCCATCGTGCTGGTTGGGGGCTGGTGGAGCGAGGGGACAGAGGGAGGAGAGTTCACCCTTCGACCCAGTGGCGGAACGACATGGGGGCGCCCTGGGCGGCTGCCCCCCCTCTGTTCTGAAAGTTTAAAGGAATTTTTTTTTTGGTTTTTTTTTTAAAATATATTTGTCCTTAAGTAGGCTAGGCCTGCCCCCCCTTAAGCCTAGCCCCCTTCTAAAGCCCAGCTCCTTTTTTGATTTGGAAGAGTATTTGGAACGAACCAGGAAGCGTGAAAAAGGAGTTGGGCTGTTCATGTAAAGGCTGTTAGTGTTTTCTATACTCCATACTACTCTAAATGCTGGAATATGAATTTCTATATTTTTTTTAAGTGGGGGGGGGGTTTGTAAAGACTGTTTGTGTTTTTTTGACTACTTTTTATTTGTTGATTTTGCTTATTTATGTGGCATTGTATGAGACAGAGGGGTGGGTTAAATCTAAATGTGAGTAATAGAATCCCTCCTTCTTCCTCTCGAATTTGTCTCTGTTTGGTGTTTTTTTTGTATATTTTCATGTGACTGTGTCTTGTAAAAAAAATATGTTGATTTGAATGGACATACTATATTCAATCAATTTGCCTAGTGACAAACAAAAAGAAATGAATCCTTAGATTTTACCCATTGCGACTGCAATTATTGAGAGAGTGTTCTTTACGATGAAAATTATCAAGACTGACTTGTGTAATAAGATAAGAGATGATTGGATGAATGATAGCATGGTAGTATACGTCGAGAGAGAAATTTTTGAAACTATTGAGAACGAAGCCATTTTGTAACATTTTCAGAAGATGCAGTCTCGTAAGATCCAATTGCCACCTCTCAGTCTCAGCAAATAGAATTGTACCTGGATTTCAATATTTTTAATGCTTTTAGTCCTTAATTTTTGATATTTTAACTCTAAGACAATTTTGCATTACGTAAAAAAAAATTTTGAGATGTCATTTTGCCTTAAGAATTTGCCCCCCCTTAACTAAAATCCTGGTCCGCCACTGCTTCGACCCACGTGGTGCCTCCATTATGGGGAGTAAATTTTTTTTTTTTTTTTTAACATTTGACAGGAGGTACGGGAGAAAACGGGGGTTCGTTTCACTTGTTCGTGATCCGGGTGCATTCATCTCTATCCACGAGTATGTGCAGTGTGTAAAGGCTGAAAATCATGGATTGTCCCAAACATTTCACGACACAATTTATATTTGTGTCTAATGGTGGGCAAAAATTTCAGTAAAAATTGAAAATTTCAATTCGGTTCCGTCACATATTAGAACGAAACTAGATACATTTTTTAGCATTTTTAGGAATTGGAATCGAAATCGGAACCGAAATTGAAAATTGCTAGAATTCCTCGATTTTGCTTGCTCTTGTTTGTTTGTTTTTTACTCATTTTAGATTGGGCTCTATTTTTAAAAGAATATGTATTTGACCGTATCAAGGTCACTTAGGACCCTTTATCCCCGTGAGTCTCCCCCCTCCCTTCGACTTTCACCCATTTCATTTCTCCCAAGTCCCTCTCTCTCTCTATCTAGGTTCAAGCTTCTAGCCACCATCGCTGACCGCGGCCAAAATCTCTCTTTAGGCACCAAATCTCTCTCTCTCTCTCCCCCCCTTTACTAAGCATCTCTGATTTCTCTTTGAACTATATGCTTTAGGATTTTTGATTACTTGATTAATGATTTCAGAATCTACGGATTTGATTGGTTTAAATTAGAGATTTAAGAATTTTTTTTATTTTTGATTGGTTTGATTGCATAAGTTGGTTGGTTTAATATTTTGGTTGGTCTAGATTTAGGGATTGGTTCAGATTTAGGTATTTAAGGGATTTGAGAATTAATGAAAAAAGGAAAGATAGTTTATATAAATTAGTAAAAAAGTGAAGAGAGAGAATTTAAATGAATATTATAAAAAATAATAATTTGTAGAGGAGAGAGATTATTTTGTAATTTTTTTAATCAGGCCTAAAATTTTGAGTGCCAATATTTTAGCAATCAAATACCACGGATGGTTTGTTTGATTGTTGAAATTTTATGTTGTTTGGTTTGTTTAATTGTTGAAAAAAATATGGCCAAAAAGGCTTAGATAGTGAATCGAAATTTTCGGTTTCTAATTCCAAAAATTTTGGTACTGTCCTGATATTTACCGGAATGAAACCAGAACAAAATTTTGGATTTGGTAGATATCAAAATTAGAAATTGGAATGATCCATTCCAATTCCTTTAGTTCCGGTACCCACACTTATTTGTGTCACCTGAAATATATATTTTAATGTTTGCAAACTCTATTTTGGCCAAATTTTTTAAAATTTCCATAAATTTTTGTCTGTAAATACAACTAATTCAAAATTTTTGATCAATAAAATAATTTAAAAATAATCTCTTTTTCTATCAAATTATCTATTTTCATTACAATAAACATAAAAAATTAAGTTAAAACGATTTCTCTCTTTATTTTTTTTCACTGACTTTCAAAAAAATTCTATTTTTTTTATAATATTCTTAAAATTTTCAAATTTTTTTGGTTTGCAAACATCACATCAACACACAAGGGGTGTCTGGGAAGTCCCATGTGAAGTGGTGTCCCGATCAATGCTTTTAATTTGCCACCAAACAACGCGTTGCAAAACAGACAATACACGGGGGTGTGTTACGAGCAATGCAAAGTCAGAACAGACATCAATAGGAGGCCCTAAGATATTGCGATGAGAATCATTGCACATATGAGAGGAAATAAATTTGGATAATGGTAGTAACAGTACTATCCAAAGCAAACAATAACCAAAACCAAATCTAAAATCAGAAAAAAAAAAACTTAAAATCAGCAGCAAACAGAAAGGATCCTAGGACACTCTTCCAATAGTTTCTATAATCACCAAATGAAGGCCTGTCAGACCTGAAACAGTGACAACTGACAAGAACTAGCACCTCACTCCAGGACCCTCTACGGAAACGGATAAAAGGGATTGAGATCTCTAGTCTATTCCTGTAAAATTTCCAACAATTCTGAGAGAGAGAGAATATTGTGTCCTACAAATATTTAAAATCTCTTACATAAATATCTCGGGAGTCTGATTCCTCCAAAATCCCTGAATGAATTCCTTGGAAACCCTGGTCAATCGAGATACTCCTTAGAAACCTTGGCATTTTTTCCTTCTGGCGAGCGTTTTTGTGATGTTGTATTGGGTGTGTTTTTGTTTTCTCGAGACGTGAGGGCCTTTAGTAATCCTGTTTGAGTAACCAGTAAATCACAAAACCGCCTCCAGAAGAGAAAATGCTAAGGTTTCTAAGGAGTATCTCGATTTACAGACTACAGTGACTGAAATTTGAATTCCTACGTAATGTAGTTTAGGACAAGACTAAGTGCATGGAGTTTAATCTGTCCACAAACCCTTTTTATTGCATAATGTGTGATGTGTCTACCAACACGGAAGAATAGGCAAGTGGTTAAGGATGATTCACGCTACCAAAAAAGGAAAAGAAAAGAAAAAAAAAGCCAGAGGGATGTGTAGTAATTGCTCACAGCATTATCTCTCATTGCTCATTCTGTGCATATCATCTCAAACAAACCCATCAAAAGCTAAGATGAATTCATTAAGAAGGCTTCCAAATAGGATCAATAAATTCTAGAGGGGGGCACCCAAATATACAAACCGTACCCAAAAGTATTCACCAACAGGCACATTCCAAGATTTCGATCCATAAAACCCGGCACCTCTAAAATTAAATAGCAAACTCAACGATTTCAAGACAGTACTCAAACTGAACTGAACAATCTTAAAAACAAACAGAAAGTAGTACCAGAATGCCGAGGAACTTACTACCAGCCATGCACAACTCTGGAGTACCTGTCCTTAAGCCACCTGAAGGTCTTCCTCAGAGACCCTTTGACCTTTCCTTCCACCGTGTAGACCTTATAGCTAGCTACCCTCTTCTTCCTCTGCAACTCCGGGTCATTGAACCTCCAGCTCTTTGAGGCAAGCCCATTTGTGGACTTGCCCTTCTTGAACTTGGAATCATTTCCCACCTGGGCTTGGGTTGGTTGTGCCGATGTTGCATAGGAAGCACTGTAGCACCTGAGATCTTGCATGCCGTTGATTCCTGATGGAGTGGGTCCCAGTCGACCGTAGGATTCCATCTGCATCCTTCCATCCCCACAAGAATTGGATCTGAAATCATCCATGCGCGGTTTCACCGATGGATCACTTCCTCTATCTGTGAAATCTCCGGAACTCTGTCTCAAGTAACGGGAGCTTGGAGCATTCGGGCTGAGGCTACTTTTTTATGACTCCATGTGAGGCGCTGACTATAACGCGGTCAGGCTACTCAGGCGGAGTCGGTGTTGATGATGGGAACGAAACGGCCGGCTTTTATTGGGTGTGGATGCTGCCACGGCAACTTCACGTGGAACTACCAGTCAGATTTAACCACGTACTACATTGGTCACGTGAGAAACACATGATCAATCAACCTGGTTTATTTGCCTTGTGGTCGGTATCTTGACTGTAAAAATAATGTCTTTTTTTTTTTTTTGACGCGGCAAAAGTCTCGTTGGCCTCGTGATGGATGATCACCTCGTTGAAATACACACCCAAATAGATACAAAATCTGTAATTTATTTTAGGCTTAATATACCCATGGGTCCCTGTGCTATGGCCCATTCTCTAATTAGCCCCTCTGCAATTTTTTTGTCCTAAAAAGATCCCTAAGTAACCCACATTTCCTGTTCAGATTTTTCCGTCCACTCTAGAACGGAAAATTCCTGTGGTAATCTCTTCCTCCACTGTATTCCGCGTCACCTTAAAACAAAGCCACGTTCCCTGCCCTAAATCCCCTTCCTCGCGCGCACGACACTCCTTCATTCCAAAAATTCCCAATTTTCTCATTGAAATCCCTAGAGAGAGCGAGAAGAGTGAGGGTAGAGATCCTGCAGAGCACTCGAGAAAGATAAGCTTCTGCAAGAGAGATCCTGCAGAGCACTCAGGAGAGATCCTTCATCTTATTCTGCGTCTGTCTCCTTCATCGGGGTCCTGTGCTTTCCCAAAGGTAAGCTCTGCCCATTTCATTGAAATCCTTTTAAGGTTCTTGGAGAGCCTTCCATTTGCGAGCTGCGTGGCAAGATTTGTGGTGCAGTTGGAGGTCGGGGAGGGGCTGAGGCGGAGAGAGAAGAGGGCGTTCAAGCAGGAGATATTGGTCAGAGTAAGAGAAGCTTGCCTCTCTGACGCTGAAGCTGCAACCATTGTTGCTGAGGTTTTATGGGGTTCTTCACCTTGAAATATCGTAAAGAAATTTAGAGAAGTGGAAAAGTTGGGGATGGACATGAAAGAATTGAATTG
The DNA here is from genome assembly GCA_003952965.2 of Morella rubra. Lineage (NCBI taxonomy): Eukaryota > Viridiplantae > Streptophyta > Magnoliopsida > Fagales > Myricaceae > Morella > Morella rubra. The sequence continues at coordinate 7,034,573 of CM025854.1, forward strand.
TTTTACAAACATGTAGTTGATTTTCTTTTTCTTTCCTTCTGTAGACATGTATATGTTTTCTTCTGTAAAGCAATTGTTGATTAAAGAATTACTGATACAATTAGTTGTTTTTCTTTTTGCTCAGAGATGGGTTGGAACTTGGGTTTTGCTGTGGAACTGGATCTTGGTACATGCTCTTGAGCAAGGGAATATGATATCATGATGTTACCAAACGCACTAAAGGATCAAATAAATTAAAAATAAATAAAGCAAAAATTAATAGAGAAAAACAAAAGAAAGGAAAAGCAATTGGGAATTTTCGGAATCAGGAGTGTCGCGCGAGGGATTTAGGGCAGGGACGTGGCTTTTAAGGTGACGTGGCATTTGTTTTAAAATGGCAGTGAAGGGGGGTAAAATGATGATGTCAGGTGGGGTCTAACGGAGCATAGTGGAGTAACAGATTGCCACGTAAGAATTTTCTGTTCTGGAGTGGAGTAGTGGACGGAGAAATTTGAACAGGAAGCATGGATTATTTAGGGACCTTTTTAGGAAAAAAAAAATTGCACAGGGACAAGTTAAAGAATGGGTCATAGTACAGGGACCGATGGGTATATTAGGCCTTTATTTTATTTAGTGGCTTCTAATAAAAGATACTATTTCTTATTCGCACGAGCCTTTGCTTAAAGTCTCTTTTTGGTAAGGAAACCTTTCTGCTCAGTGGGGAGGGAAAAAGCTAAAACGGGTGTAGTCGTAGACAGCTTTCTCGAACAAGCTGAAGTTGTAAGCCGAAAGGTTTTGGGCCCATTCCAGTGCCACTGCCACTTGCATCAGCTTTGAGAAAGGGCGCAAATTATTTCCGCCTGAAATACTAGACGATTTATTACAAATTATTAAAAAATCGTCCTCGTGTTGAAAAGTTGTCAACAAATCATTGAAGTACGAACAAGATAGATGCATCTAGGATTTTTTTTTAGAACGGAGATACTTTCCAATTTTTTATCTTGATTACATGATACGGTTCAGGAAAAGATAGACACATTTAATAAATCTAATTATAAAATTTTATATGAGTAATATTAAATGATATAAAATTTACTTGTTATATTTATTTTTTTAAATTATACCGTACAATTTGAATAGAAAATTACAATTTTATGTTTCCAGCATTTGTTCTTCTTCTTTTTCTTCAACCTTTCTTGAACATCGGACAAATTTATCATTATCAAAAAAGATACAATGGATAGAGCCATAGGGGGATCAGATTTTAATGAAAACCTAACTATTTAAATTCAAATATCTAAATGTCTCTTTATGGCGTAGTATATATGTGGACTTACTGCTGTCGGATAGGGGTTCATCAAGGTATAGTGTAAAAAAAAACTTAATATAAAAAGGGAAAACTTTCTGCAACCTGCGTTGCTTATAGTGCAGGAAAAAAAAAGGCACATAAATGTCAATGGGGGAAGAAATGTGTAAATTACTGAAACCTTTGACTATTAACATTTTGTATCTGAATCCTTTACAATATTCCGTCAACAATTGACTAAAAATGAATATATCAGTCCTACAACTGTGGCAGTATCCAGTTCTAGTTCGTTCAAATTCAAATTCAAATTGACCAATTGGATTGTGAAGGAAAATGCAAGGCTCGTGATGAAACGGGAAATCGCCTCCAACATGAGGCAGCATAACAAGTTGAACCGAAGTGAGATCGAAATCAGATCAGAAAGATGCAGCATGCACCCGATGTATGTCACTGTGAAATCAAGGAAGCGCCATATCTACACCAAACTTTACTACCGGAGGGAACGAGGGTGCCAATCGATTATTCGGCCTTCCCTTTTCGGTTCATCAAGTCATGGTAGTATAGAAGCAGACACATAGGTTGACCAAGAATACTGAAAAAGAGCCAGAAGATTGTATTTCCCACCTGGCACAGAAGAGAGAACAACAGGGAAAAATTGAACCAATAAATCAACTTGAATAGCATAAGAAATACGTTGCTGAGAAAATGAATGAGCTTAAACAAGGCTGAATAGGATTCTTATTTCTAACAAGTATAACTCACCATAGAGCTTCTGAACTTGTTTTGCAGGTACCTAGTCACCAAAACCAAGGGAACCTAAACAAAAAGAGAGCGACAATAATCATTAGCATCATGTCCAGAGACAATCTTAGTCTAATATCATATGCCCATCCTCTCTTTTCAGTTCTTGTTTTATGGGACTTGTATCATACTTCTTGAAAAAGCTTGCCCAGAAACAAAATACCCCAATGAGCAAGTCAATGACTGCATCATAATACACAGCAACACACCATTGACATTAGAATACTTTTACCTGAAACATAATGCCAATAAAAGCCCACAGCTTGAACATGTGGCATGGAACAGCAATGCATAGCTGCAGAGAAATTAATGAAAAATAAGTCCCAACATGACTACTGGCCCAAAGGGGGAGGGCGGGAGAGTTCCAGCATGAGTACAACATGCTCAGAGCACTACAATTATGAAAAAGTAAATCATTTCAATCATGGCATAACAAAAGTACAACCGTTAGTACATCAGAAGAACCATAAATTGGGATTCATTTATCTCTGAAAGCTTCTGTAATCATGAATAAAAAGAGCATCAACATATGGATGATAAATTTCAACGAAAAATTGCATTCAAATGACTTCGAAGTGATGGTTCCAGTAGCAGTTCCCATTCCGTGAAAAGTACCAATTGCAATAGGAACTGCGCCGATGTAATCCGCAATATCTTGTCCTAAGGAAATATCAACTACAGCAATAGCATAATCTAAAGAAGCCAAGGCTTATTTTAATGCACTCTCTCTATTAGGAAGTAGACTTCATATCTCACCAATGGAACTACTGTTGCAATCTTCGTGCCTGTCCATCAAAAGTGGCATCCTTTCCTTTGTTTCCAGCAGCCGTTAAGGCAGTATGGCGTCCACGACCACTATTGCCTCAAGCACCCCACCACCAGGAGTGCAAGGGGAGTGTGGTTGGCAGGGGTTGAGCTGGCCCGTCAACCAGAGGAATTTTTGTTTTGTTTTGTTTTTGCTTTGATTTCTGGGGATACAAGTGATCTTCTTTTTTTTTTTTAGGGAAATAAAACTTTTTAAATATTTTCAATACAAGTGCAAACCAATTTGGATCCAGCGTGCACAATTGCAGAACATGCAATAAAATTGAATTGGTTAGTTAGATGGAGTGAATTATTTGGACAAGGGCAAACCTTAAAAAGTAACCTGACAAATTTCAACATTTTATGTGATTATAAATTCTTTTTTTCCATGACCAACAGACTAAGACTAACAATTTAGAAAAGAAGAAATAGAAGCCCAATATATTATCCAGCTGTCAACTTCTATAATACGGAACTGTGATTCGAAACACAGAATGTGGAGAAAGAGAAAAGGAAAAATAACATACCTCATGGAATACGGCGGACACAAAGAAGGAGATTATAACTGCCACTCCCTGAAATAGAAATAAATAAATAAATAATTTAGCTCAAGGTTATGGAGTTCGTAACAAGGGATACCAAGAGCATTACATTAATGCTGATGATAATGCAATCACTATTATAAAATATTACCTTTATTGAGCCCAAAAGAACAAAGGTCAGTACATAAAACTTTTTTTCAAGTATCCATTATAATTTTTCACAAGTATCAACATGTTGGTATAGTTCCATCCTGATGAGATTGTGAGCCTCCTAAGCCCCGGGGATGGTAAAAAGATTGACCATATCAACATGTTGGAATATCAATTGTGTGTGCTAAGCACCGCTTACAATCCTACGGTGAGATTGGTCAAGTACCTTGGGTATCCCATTCCGCAAGCAGGGGAAATAGATATGACGAATCATCCACTTGTGAACAGGCTACAATGAGAAAGAATCTGTCAGTAATACCCTTCCATTTCTCTAGCGTGCTTGTACCCTAGCAAACCACTATCTCATCACCTCAGGATATACAATGCCATAAAATTGCCCGCAAATAGTTAGAGAACCAAGAATAGAAAGCGAAGTACTAGTTCCATTTATTATCTTTGAGTCAATGCCCTACTGCCTGCTAAATATGGAATCAAAGGCGAACATCATAACTGTATATAAAACTCGGAATTTGTGAGCAAAATAGGCTGGGCAATATAGAAGTGAAAGATGAAGAGCCAAATAAAGAAAAAGCTTGATAATCTACTGTTGGAAACAAGTGGCACGTATTCTTTCCAGGGAGTATGGAGTAATATTGAAGTGCTAGAATAAATGATGAAATGCTTGGAGTGGAGAGGATTGGGCATTGGGCGTAATCATTGTTTTGTTTGCTAAGGATGAATAGGTTTTGGGGGTGTGGGGGCAACGCCCCGCGGTATGGTACGAGGTAATTTAGTCATTTCTATTTATCCATACATCTAGGATTTATTCATTTAAATGCTTCATATGATGTAACCATATTTTATCATTGAAACATTCGACTGCTCTCTCTAGTGGACATCGGGATATTGCCAAGCCACGTGAAATCCTCGTGTCAATCTGTCTTTCTCTATTCTTTAGTCTTCTCTTAATCACTATTGTATTCAATACAAATCACAACACCTACAAACGTAACTAGTCAACAAATATTTAATTAAAGTTAAACTTACCATATTCCACCTCCTCCAGTACTGATGACCGTCACAGCACCATGAGGTTCATGCAACAAACACAACGTTTTCAGCATAGTCTTGTTGAGTAACATGACCCAAGAACTACACATTGGAAAATACAAACCTACCTCTTCAACTGTTTTAGCATTCCACCAATCTTTGTAAAATTCACGATCACCAAATTGAACAAGTTCAGCCAGTATATTTAACCTAAAATTCCAAGCATCACCTAAGGATGAGATTATCACTTAAGTAGTAAATTTTCACAATCAAAAGCTTATATAGTGAATAACTACTGACTGGATTCAAAATAAGGCCCACTTAATGAAAGAGAAAAGAAGACATTTTGCCACCAAAGCAGCAAATTCCTTAACAAATGTAACATCATGTAAAAGAAGTTGAAATCTCCAACTAGAACAGTAAGTTAAAATCCGCACATCATCTTCATTTCCTTCTTTTATTCCACATCCCCCTGCTCACTGGGAGAGGGGTGTGTGTGGGAGAGAGGGGGGGGAGGTTGTTCAGTGGCAAGTAATGTCAAGAACCATGACTTAATTCCATCAATCAAAAGAAGATTCAGTAGCAAATTTGCGAAAGAAAATCTACACAAATACTTGAATTGGCTTTTAAAATGAGGTAAATGGAATTTATGGGAAAAAGAGGATAGTATACATACCAGAGGTGAAAAAAGCAGTAGAACATACAAAGCCACACGTATAAATTTGGAACAGAAAGCTTCAAGATCCTCTCTATTGCATACAAAAGGTTCCCTTTCAACGGATGTTCTGAATTCTTGACAATTGGGTTAATATACTGCAGGATTATACCATTTACGTCACGTCAGAATACCTCTGCCAACTTTTCTGTGGGGGGAAAAAAGCAAGGAAAACTCTAGTATTCCACTTACACAAATCTACTTACTTGTTCTATTATGAACCCCATAAGTCCTGTAAATATTACCAATTTGACAACTTGACGAACCACCCAACCCTTTCGAATGCATGCCGTACGAGGATAGCTTGGCTATAATGAAAATACATCAAGATACAGGTCAAAAGGCACCGATAATTTACAAGAATTCCATGACTTCAGCGCACAAAGATATTGTACTGTTTAATGAAAAGAATTTATACGATTGGACATACAGAAACAAGTTTTATGAAGAAGTCAATTCACTGTACCCAGTTAGGGAAGGTGAATTTTATAAATACATGCGAGCCAAGAACTCCAAGCTAATCATACTACTTTGTGCCATACTTTGTACAGGGACTTACTAGTATAGGAAGATTAAGAAGGTAGCAGACAGGAAAGAATGAGAAAATACTACCCACTACCAAGAATGGTAGGAAACACAAAGAACAAGAATTAGCACAACATCACTAAGGTAGAGTTCTCGACAAGCCCACAATATATTGAAATGTACTAGCTCACAATGGGCGTCAGTTAAACCTGAGAGCTAATTGAAACCAACAAACAGATATGGCTGTGATAGCGGTGTAGGTTAAAATGTACAATAATCAATTACAGTAATGAAATGCCAGATGTTTACGCTGAAAAAAAACACCTATAACTGTCCCTTCAAAATTCACTCTAATTTGGATCCTTCCTAATTATTCAATCATCTAGTTATCTGATCTCAGGAGGTCGATTTTCAAAATATAGTGCTAGAGTTCTAGGGTACCAAACCCCATATTTGTTACATAACAAAACCTCTAAATGTCCACATGACAACTCATGCTAATGCTTAAATATGTTCACATGCCAGAAAAGCTGCTTTTTTTTTCATGCAGATCTTGGCTTTCGAGGAAATTTACATACTATAGTTGGTGGAACTCATAAGATGATGCTCTATTCAATGTGTTTCCATATAATGGTTAAATGTGAAGTTCATGCAATTAAGCAAGGAAAACCAAAAGCAACTCAACACCATTATCCATGAGCATTTAAACAGAATTGAAATTGTTTTGCGTTGCAGCATCTTACGATTTTCAGGATAGTTACAAAATCGACAATGCAAGAGCCTAGACAAAAGGCATCCAAACCCATATAACTTTCATTGTATAAGAACTTATCTATAACCAGAGACAACAGTGATGACTGAGTTTCTAAATGGAGAGTCACCAAATAACCCAGTCAAAGATACCTCACAGGAACCTTTTTGTAGTTATAACACATACTACAAAAATTCAAGGCAAGTAAATATCAGGAGATAGGGAGTTCTAAAATGGATCACGAAGAACATCCATATACTGCAGTATCTGCAAAAAGCCCATCATGAAGTGCAAGTACCTGATAGCATAAGGTTGGGGCAACCATGAAGTAAACCAAACTCTTGAAGCTAATATTGTACTGATAATCCACATGAAGAGAACATGACGGGACATCCCCCTAACATGAAAATAGGAGCTCAGAGAACAAATAGAAAACAAATAGTTGGACATCAACCAGCTTAAGGATTTATGCAGAAATCAAACATCCATAAATGTGAGTATTGATTCAAATTCCAATACACTAATCCCGTACATTTTCCACCTGCATAGGGGTCTGTCTATGTTTCTGGTTAACGAATTTGATATTTTTCGGGTATTTCTAAAGTGTTATTCCTGTTCTTGGCATTTCTAATTTCGGGAGTTTTAGCCACGATTAGCAATGGCCCGGAAAAATTGCAGAGAGAGAGCAGGAGAAAGGAGCACCAAGTGGTTTTTTATTGTAATGAAGGGCAAACATAAGGTATTTCGTCAAAGTTGTGATGATGAATTAATCAAATAGACAAAGGATGATACCCCTTGCTCTGCTTCTGGCCTCATTTCGCAATTAGGAACTCACGCCAAGATATTTTTAGCACATAAATATAATTTCATCCGAGAAACATAGATTCTCTGTCAATCGTCGAGTATTTTGTCAAAAAGGAAAGTTTTATCACCACTATATTATCTACATACTTCTCATGATACTTTCCTTTACCTTTCCAGACTTCGCAAGTGCTCTCAGATCATAGTTTGCATGTGAATAAGATACCAATTTTAACCATACAATGCAAGCAAAGACCATCAGTGTAACGCCAGATAAAACAGCAGAATCACACCTGCACAGTTAAAGTTGAAAATGAATTAGAAAACTTCAAAAATATCATCACTAAATGAAGTGACCAAGAAAAATTTCCTAGAGGTGCATTTCCATTGAGAAAGCATTACTTCTATCAGTAGCAAAAACGTTGAGCAGCTATTTATCAGACTCAGTAGCAAATTCACGTTGAGCATGCATCAGACTACCAGCATAATTCTTTGACATTATTCACACAGAATAGTCATGATGACTCTCTAAAACATGTACCAACAAATTCAATGTAAGTGTAAGAAGATGCTGTTTAAAAATTTTACCTTAGAATAACCAAAACTGGGAGCAAAACTGAAGCTGTGGTAATGCTAACATGAAGTAAAACGACAACCTGCAATTAAAGCAGAAGTTAACTTGTGAGGATACCGGTGGTTCAACATAGAAGGTGATGATTCTCTTGGAGGGATCTCATATTCCAACCCTACAACCAGAGATGAAGCCATGATTGAACCTTAAGGGGGCCCAGTTCCACAAACATAAATTTTAGGGGAGCCAAAATACAAAAAAAATAAGAAAATTATTAAAAATATATATTTTTTTGCTAAAGGAAAATTTGTTTATTGATGATTTATGGGGGGGCTGGGGGTACATGGCCCCTCCTGACCCCCCCTAACTTCGTCCCTGCCTACAACTGACGATATAAAGATGCCACCCCAACTATCAAATGGAAAGAAGATTTTCATGGCCAAAATTCATCTCCACTGTAAAGCAAGAAAAGTTGCTGTTGGCTATACTTAAACTTGAATCACTTACAGGTTCAGCAAGATACTTCTGTTGTGCTAATTTTTCCACTATAAAAGCAGCAAGTGGGAATACTGGGAGTGTAAGACTGCAATGGAAGCAGGTTGAACAACAGATTCTCTGTCAGATGCTCACTGGACTAGATAATACCCAAATTGAAATGTGCAATAAATATTGCATCCTAAAGCAAAAAAAATGATAAAACAGAAGTTAAGGAATTATTACCAACACATAAGAAGGGGCCAATCCATCAATGATCCCGAATTAAACCAAAAACCAGTCCTAATTAAAAAACCATACTGCAAAAACAGCCATCAAAATTATGAGCCTGAAGCAAAATTTTCGCCAAACAAAACACACCAGTAATTTATAAACTAAATAAATAATTCCTAATTAGTGCATGCATGCTCATGCACAAATTAATATAGGTAATCATCATCCAAGTAAACTTAAGTACTTAGGTAAGGGGGGCCACAAACCTTCATAATGTTCTCAATGATTAGTCTGCTGTTTACAGCAACAAGCACCACTACACAGAGATTTAAGAGGCCTGCGTGACTCTGCATGAAAATGTAAACTAACAATTAGGATTGCATTGCACAGTTCAAATAATACATAGAACTCGGTGCTTAACAGCCCCGTGAGAAACAGCATCTTGCTCAAATTATATCGTTATGCCAATTGGTATCGATCTAAATATGGCCAGTCAGCAGAGATCCACCACATGAAAAATCACAGCACCGCAAAAAAGGACCTCACCATCGAAAAAAGCAGTTCTATTTTCGTAATGGAATGGTTCAACCAATTACAAACATGTAACTAGATGCTGCAAGAAAAAAAAAAAAAAAAAAGACCGGCTATTCCTTCCAAAACCAACTCTAGCTATCTTTCGGCTTATTCAATTCAAAGTTCACACATGGTGAATAAGCTCCGAACTTTGAACGAGGCATTCTAATATTTGATAAGCAATATATATGCAAAAAAAACAAAAAAATAGAACGGACCTGTAGTTTTTTTTTCTTCTTCTTCTTATAAGTGAAAAGCGGCTACAAAAGCTGCACCTACCTGTTTGAAGATTGCGTCGGAGCTAAGAGGACTCTCCCTTATACTCAGATGAGCCGGAGCCGATGGCCGATACGAGTATTTCATCGCCTGGACCCCACGGTCCGCAGTCTTTTCCCCGACGTCTTTTCCATTAGTCATACTATTCGCACATTCAGTTGTAGCTCCACTTCGAATCCCATCGTCCTCGGAGCTCTTCCCGGCAATGGAATCCTCGCTGGAGGAGCCCATGACCGATTCTCTGGCCGAATTATCGGAATCCGGGTCCTTCGTCTTGGAAGTATAATCGGACACTTCTCTGGTCTCGCTGGCGCCAGCGCCTGGTCGCTTCCGGAGATCGGAGCCGTCGTGAGGGACCGTAGTGGTGGCTGTGCTTTCAGGCGCAACCGATATCGCCATTATAGGCGACCCTACCGTATCGTATCGTATTCGTTGCAGGCAACAGAATCGGAAACAAACAACCGCGTAGAAAGAAATTTAACCGATAAGAAAGGAAACTATAAAAATCAGAACGAATTGACCGTTTAAAGTTAGATATCCAAGGGAAGGAGCAAGAGAGAGTTCGTTCAAAGAAGAAAAGAGCGAATAAAGTGGGAAAGAGCAAAACACACAGATTTCTGAACAAGCTGAGTAAGTTGGCACTTGGCAAATGGCAGGAGGTTTCGAGAAGTGGCAAAGAACGTGTGGCAAAGTTTAGCGGGCTCGCCGTGTTATAAATTAATAAGAAACCATTAAAAAAAAATAGAAAATGAGCGTCTGGGTGATGATGTAGGAAAGTGCGGTGGCCCCTTGGGCGAGTCCTAAGAGACCGAAAAAATAAAAGAAAAGAAAAGGATCGGTTGTCGTTTTCTCCAGGAGACGTCACGAAGCAGGACTATGCCATTGCCTATGGGATGGGTTTTGTCCGAAACATCTCGCTCGCTTGTTACCTTAATATGGAGGTTTTTGTACCTTTTTATATCGGTTGCTTTTTTAATAGAAATTTGACTGCTAAAAAACAAAACAGTGACCACTTGGTTGGTTGGCGTGATAACAATGGCACCACATACGAGAATTCTTTAGCCGGTTACAAGTTAATAAGCCTTTTTTATTTTATTTTCTTTCATCGAATGATAATAATCATTCAAGCATTATGGTGGCCTTTACATAGGCGTGGTAATGAGAAGATATAGATTTAATTACTTAATTATATTCTCTAATATATTTGTACGAATTTGAGATTTTGATTTTCTATAATTCTTTACTCGAAAAGAAAATTTTTTAAAAAATAAACCATATAATTTTACTACAAATTTAATGTGGTTAAGAAAGAGATCAGACAAACAGTGTAGCAATCTTCTTTGGACGTAACTATAGTACCACTCTCATTGTAAATATATCTGGCTTGAGTCACAACTATTATCCACTGGACGAATCCGTTACTACGGCACCAGTAAAATCACTAGCTAGCTAGTCTCAATCTCATCCATTAGTTCAATGTCAAGCTTTACTTTCACAAACGATTTCAATTTATGTCTTGACTCAAATTCCTGATCTTGGAGCTATGTGCTCAAATTCTCTATCATTTATCACACGCCAAAGCAGATATCCCTCAATTTATCACACGTGTAAAATTCAAAGATACGAAGATATCCACTAAAATATAAAAAATGAAAAATAAAGAAAACTTAGTGCCTGCATTAAAGATATAAATAAAAGGGAATTTTTATTTGGTTTGCCTTTAAAATAACTTCGTTCCATTCTCTTATCCACTTATATATATGTTAATGTGGAGGAAGTGGTCTGGTACCAAATCTCTAGGGAGGAATAAACTTTTGGTCGCGCGATTCATTGTGTACATTATTCTTGAATTTATGACTTCATTCATAATTTTCTTAATTTCTTGTCAGGTTGTAACGCTGTTGTATTCGTCATAAACACACTCGGATGTTCGATTCAACTTGCTCAGTCTCTAGCTTTTTTCACTCAAATGAATACTTAAATATTGATTTGGCTTTAACTTAGGGAGAAACAATCAATAAAACTTCTCATTAGAACATCTCGATTTGATGGGATCTCAATCACTTTCACCAATATTAAAAATAAAATTTATAATAATTTTAACAAATTAAATTTGCCTTTGTTGATACTCAAATTATGAGATTATTCAAGTGTTTGAAGTTTGAGATTTGTCATTTTGTTCTCACCTCAGTTAGTACAAATCCCAATTAGATCAAATTCATCCCAACTCTGTATAAAGATTTAATGCAACAGGTTTGTTTATTAAAAAAAAAAAAGAAGAGAAAAGTCACTTTAAACCCTCTAATTACCAATACAATTTCAAATAAAAGTTTAAATTACCAATATTAATACATTAAGCCCTTTAACTTCCATAATTAATCAAATTACACTATGAACTAAAATTTGAGGGTCAAAATCGTGTCACGTGGCTTATTCACAATACACGTGACATGAGTTTAATTGTTGAATTTTTTTTAAGAGCACAAATTGATAAAATTTGGTAGTTTATAGGTTTAATGTGTCAAAGTTAGTAGTTTATACCCATACTTAAAATCGTATTGATAGTTAAAGGTTCAAAATGATTTTTCCCATTTATATTGATACTCTATTTTTTGAACACAAATGATTGTTCATCCTTCAAGTTCAATAAAAAAAAAAAACAAAAGCATTTGACTCTAATAATCCGAAATTAATTTTTTAAAAAATGTTTAACAACAATGAGTGAGGCCCGTTACCATGGATGAATACTAAAACTATTACCACATGTCTGGCTTTCTATGGTTGACGTTCGGTTCCTTAGCGACGAAGGCACGTAGTCCCTCGACTCAATAGAAAATTAAAGAAATCGGCAACTTGGCCGAAAAGTTTTGTCGTTTAATGTAGCTTCCGCTCCATTATGAAGCTTAAAAAGATTAACAAAGCCCATTCAAAGATACCGAATTAATTAGTTTAATATGGTCTAATTGGCTTCGGCGTCGAATAAAATAAACATTCCGTTGACTTGGAGGAAGCTTATTTCGTTCATGTTACCTGCTGAGACGCTAATTAAGAAGGAAAGAGATCTATTACGTCAAGCAATCGAAGTCATCAGGAAAAATTTATTATATAGTTGAGTTTTGCACCAATTTTAAAAAAATTTAGTTTCAAAATGTACTAGACGTCTCAACTAAAAAAAATCATTCTATCAACCATTAGTTAAAATACCAGTATAGACAGGTGCAGAACTACACAGGACAATGGGGGGCAGCCGCCCATCGCCTGAAAATTTTAATTTTAATTTTAATTTTAATTTTTTTATTATATTAGTATAAAGCCCAGCCCAACCCCCTTAAGCCTAGCTCGCCCCCAACAGGCAACAGCCCAGCCCGCCCCCAAAGCCCAGCCCGACCCTTTTTTTTTTATAACATTCTCAGCGCCGTTTCACCCTGGCAGGACGCCAAAACTCTCTCACTTTGCAGGACGCCAGTGGCCAGCCTCAGCCTCCCGCCAGCCGACGCCAACCTCTAGCGGTCAACGGCAGCCTGAGCCTCCAGTCCCCCTCTCAGTCTCTACTTTTCCTCCTCCAAGGCTCCAAAAAAAAGCCTTCAAGTCTCCAAGACCACGGTACATGATCACCAAGAGCAACCAATTACTGAACTAACTGCAGAAAAAAAAAAAAAAAAAAAAGGACCGGCTATTCCTTCCAAAACCAACTCTAGCTATCTTTCGGCTTATTCAATTCAAAGTTCACACATGGTGAATAAGCTCCGAACTTTGAACGAGGCATTCTAATATTTGATAAGCAATATATATGCAAAAAAAACAAAAAAATAGAACGGACCTGTAGTTTTTTTTTCTTCTTCTTCTTATAAGTGAAAAGCGGCTACAAAAGCTGCACCTACCTGTTTGAAGATTGCGTCGGAGCTAAGAGGACTCTCCCTTATACTCAGATGAGCCGGAGCCGATGGCCGATACGAGTATTTCATCGCCTGGACCCCACGGTCCGCAGTCTTTTCCCCGACGTCTTTTCCATTAGTCATACTATTCGCACATTCAGTTGTAGCTCCACTTCGAATCCCATCGTCCTCGGAGCTCTTCCCGGCAATGGAATCCTCGCTGGAGGAGCCCATGACCGATTCTCTGGCCGAATTATCGGAATCCGGGTCCTTCGTCTTGGAAGTATAATCGGACACTTCTCTGGTCTCGCTGGCGCCAGCGCCTGGTCGCTTCCGGAGATCGGAGCCGTCGTGAGGGACCGTAGTGGTGGCTGTGCTTTCAGGCGCAACCGATATCGCCATTATAGGCGACCCTACCGTATCGTATCGTATTCGTTGCAGGCAACAGAATCGGAAACAAACAACCGCGTAGAAAGAAATTTAACCGATAAGAAAGGAAACTATAAAAATCAGAACGAATTGACCGTTTAAAGTTAGATATCCAAGGGAAGGAGCAAGAGAGAGTTCGTTCAAAGAAGAAAAGAGCGAATAAAGTGGGAAAGAGCAAAACACACAGATTTCTGAACAAGCTGAGTAAGTTGGCACTTGGCAAATGGCAGGAGGTTTCGAGAAGTGGCAAAGAACGTGTGGCAAAGTTTAGCGGGCTCGCCGTGTTATAAATTAATAAGAAACCATTAAAAAAAAATAGAAAATGAGCGTCTGGGTGATGATGTAGGAAAGTGCGGTGGCCCCTTGGGCGAGTCCTAAGAGACCGAAAAAATAAAAGAAAAGAAAAGGATCGGTTGTCGTTTTCTCCAGGAGACGTCACGAAGCAGGACTATGCCATTGCCTATGGGATGGGTTTTGTCCGAAACATCTCGCTCGCTTGTTACCTTAATATGGAGGTTTTTGTACCTTTTTATATCGGTTGCTTTTTTAATAGAAATTTGACTGCTAAAAAACAAAACAGTGACCACTTGGTTGGTTGGCGTGATAACAATGGCACCACATACGAGAATTCTTTAGCCGGTTACAAGTTAATAAGCCTTTTTTATTTTATTTTCTTTCATCGAATGATAATAATCATTCAAGCATTATGGTGGCCTTTACATAGGCGTGGTAATGAGAAGATATAGATTTAATTACTTAATTATATTCTCTAATATATTTGTACGAATTTGAGATTTTGATTTTCTATAATTCTTTACTCGAAAAGAAAATTTTTTAAAAAATAAACCATATAATTTTACTACAAATTTAATGTGGTTAAGAAAGAGATCAGACAAACAGTGTAGCAATCTTCTTTGGACGTAACTATAGTACCACTCTCATTGTAAATATATCTGGCTTGAGTCACAACTATTATCCACTGGACGAATCCGTTACTACGGCACCAGTAAAATCACTAGCTAGCTAGTCTCAATCTCATCCATTAGCTCAATGTCAAGCTTTACTTTCACAAACGATTTCAATTTATGTCTTGACTCAAATTCCTGATCTTGGAGCTATGTGCTCAAATTCTCTATCATTTATCACACGTGTAAAATTCAAAGATACGAAGATATCCACTAAAATATAAAAAATGAAAAATAAAGAATCATTTATCACACGTGTAAAATTCAAAGATACGAAGATATCCACTAAAATATAAAAAATGAAAAATAAAGAAAACTTAGTGCCTGCATTAAAGATATAAATAAAAGGGAATTTTTATTTGGTTTGCCTTTAAAATAACTTCGTTCCATTCTCTTATCCACTTATATATATGTTAATGTGGAGGAAGTGGTCTGGTACCAAATCTCTAGGGAGGAATAAACTTTTGGTCGCGCGATTCATTGTGTACATTATTCTTGAATTTATGACTTCATTCATAATTTTCTTAATTTCTTGTCAGGTTGTAACGCTGTTGTATTCGTCATAAACACACTCGGATGTTCGATTCAACTTGCTCAGTCTCTAGCTTTTTTCACTCAAATGAATACTTAAATATTGATTTGGCTTTAACTTAGGGAGAAACAATCAATAAAACTTCTCATTAGAACATCTCGATTTGATGGGATCTCAATCACTTTCACCAATATTAAAAATAAAATTTATAATAATTTTAACAAATTAAATTTGCCTTTGTTGATACTCAAATTATGAGATTATTCAAGTGTTTGAAGTTTGAGATTTGTCATTTTGTTCTCACCTCAGTTAGTACAAATCCCAATTAGATCAAATTCATCCCAACTCTGTATAAAGATTTAATGCAACAGGTTTGTTTATTAAAAAAAAAAAAGAAGAGAAAAGTCACTTTAAACCCTCTAATTACCAATACAATTTCAAATAAAAGTTTAAATTACCAATATTAATACATTAAGCCCTTTAACTTCCATAATTAATCAAATTACACTATGAACTAAAATTTGAGGGTCAAAATCGTGTCACGTGGCTTATTCACAATACACGTGACATGAGTTTAATTGTTGAATTTTTTTTAAGAGCACAAATTGATAAAATTTGGTAGTTTATAGGTTTAATGTGTCAAAGTTAGTAGTTTATACCCATACTTAAAATCGTATTGATAGTTAAAGGTTCAAAATGATTTTTCCCATTTATATTGATACTCTATTTTTTGAACACAAATGATTGTTCATCCTTCAAGTTCAATAAAAAAAAAAAACAAAAGCATTTGACTCTAATAATCCGAAATTAATTTTTTAAAAAATGTTTAACAAACAATGAGTGAGGCCCGTTACCATGGATGAATACTAAAACTATTACCACATGTCTGGCTTTCTATGGTTGACGTTCGGTTCCTTAGCGACGAAGGCACGTAGTCCCTCGACTCAATAGAAAATTAAAGAAATCGGCAACTTGGCCGAAAAGTTTTGTCGTTTAATGTAGCTTCCGCTCCATTATGAAGCTTAAAAAGATTAACAAAGCCCATTCAAAGATACCGAATTAATTAGTTTAATATGGTCTAATTGGCTTCGGCGTCGAATAAAATAAACATTCCGTTGACTTGGAGGAAGCTTATTTCGTTCATGTTACCTGCTGAGACGCTAATTAAGAAGGAAAGAGATCTATTACGTCAAGCAATCGAACCGTCATTTCGTTTTTTCTGTTTTTTTTTTCAGGAAAAATTTATTATATAGTCCATGAGTTTTGCACCAATTTTAAAAAAATTCTCAAGTTTCCAAAATGAAAAAATAAAAATAAAAATAAATCTTAACTAGACTTTTTGTCTCAACTAAAAAAAATCATTCTATCAACCATTAGTTAAAATACCAGTATAGACAGGTGCAGAACTACACAGGGACAATGGGGGCAGCCGCCCCCCATCGCCTGAAAATTTTAATTTTAATTTTAATTTTATTTTTTTTTATTTATATTAGTATAAAGCCAGCCCAACCCCCTTAAGCCTAGCTCGCCCCCAACAGGCAACAGCCCAGCCCGCCCCCAAAGCCCAGCCCGACCCTTTTTTTTTTATAACATTCTCAGCGCCGTTTCACCCTGGTTTAATTTCCCCCCACCCCTTCAGTTTCCCTCTTCTTCCCGACGCCAATCTCTCAACTCTCTCACTTTGCAGCTCTCTCACTCCCCACCTCCCGACGCCAGTGGCCAGCCTCAGCCTCCCGCCAGCCGACGCCAACCTCTAGCGGTCAACGGCAGCCTGCCCTCCCGAGTCCCCCTCTCACTCTGATTAACTTCCCTCTCTCACTAATCCTCCTCCAAGGACTTCTCTCTCTCTCTCTCTCCGGCTCTCTTCTCTCTCCAGCCTCCCAAGTCTCCAAGACGTGCACGGTACATACAACCGATCACCTCATTGATTATGTTTATATTAAACAAATTATGCATTTGATTAGGTTATGGTGAATTTGATTATTTTTCTATTAAAGAGATTATGAATTTAATTAGTAATTTATCAATTGGATTATGAATTTGATAATGAATACTTGAATTTGATTATGTTTATATTAAACAGATTATTTATTTGATTAGGTTATGTGAATTTGATTATTTTTCTATTAAAGAGATTATGAATTTAATTAGTAATTTATCAATTGGATTATGAATTTGATAATGAATATTTGAATTTGATTATGTTTATATTAAACAGATTATTTATTTGATTATATTGTGAATTTAATTATTTTTTTATATTATGAATTTCATTATGAATTTGATTAGGATTATTGATGAATAATGTGATGAATTATTGATAAATTTGTGAATATTTGATTAGAGTTTGATTAAGATTATTAAATGTTTGTGAATTTGTGATGAATTTATTTTAATTATTGATGAATAATATGATGAAATTGATGAATTGTGATTATATTGAAATTGTGATTAGGACTAGGTTGTGAGACTGTGATTAAGTTATGAAATTAAATTGATGAATTTTATTTTGTTTTGTTTTATTTAGATAATGGATAAGTTTTTGATAAAAAAGACAGCCAGCATAGGGTCGTCTAGTACTCCTAATTAGGGGTGAATAGCGGATATGTCGGAAGCAGAATTTAACATTCCGACATCTGGTCCGCTAAGTAGCGGATGGCCAAAATCAATTTCGCTTCCGCTTCCGACTCTTAACGGACTTAGCGGAAGCGGACTTAGCGGAAGCGGATAGCGGAATTCCGACAATGTTTTGGGCCATATTTTTTTGCTCATTTAAGCCTTTTTTTTTTTTTAAAAAAATAAAGATCTTATTCATTCATCACAATTCACAAATAACATATCAAAAAATTAAAATATACAACCCGAACTTAATATGAACATTTCTCAATTCATTACAAAAATCTCAATTATATAAATGAACACAATAAGTATACAAATAAAAATTAAGAATTTACATTTGCACCACATCAACTCACCAAGACACAAATGATTAGAGTTGAATTTTGGAGTAAAATGTTGGCCATCTTTAAAATTCAAACTAAGACAACCATATCATATTATGATCATATTAGTTTTGATGGCCATTTTATTTAGCCCATAATATTCAAAAACCAACAACTCATTGTTGATCTTTTGAAAACCGAAAACAACATCCTAGCAACCTATTTTAAAAACCGAAAATCCTAGAACCTGCAATTGACAAATAAGTGTAAAAATAAATCTAAAACCATGCACTTCACAAAACCCATATTCAATAAATCCCAAAACAATATGCAAATAAAAAAATTCAGATTCAATAAATCTCAAAACAAATCTGCAACATGCAATTCACAACATTCATAATCACAGATTCACAACGTCACCTAGTAAGTAATAAACTAGACACCATCACAATTCCTAAATAGCTAAAGAAATATTATGGGCTTAATAATAAAAGTGGTCAAGACTTGATGAAACAATAACCAAAAAACATAGTGTATGCTGACATAACTCGAAATAGAAGAATATTACAATACGAACTTAGAAGTTATAACTTAAAAGTATCAACTCAAGTAAGAAATGAAGAACATAACCAAACGTTAATGAATCACGAATCCACGATCAACGCAGCATTAGAAATTATCTCTGCAAAAAAGCAAATTTATTAACACGGAGCTCATAAAAAATTTTAATTAAATAAAAGTAGAAATGTAACATTTTGTATATACCTATGTCCATCATATAACTAGCAGGATCTTCCGTCCCATCAGTAACTTCAGGTTCCGTATCCTCATCATCATCAGCAGAATATATAATCTTGGATGTCAACCAATTTTGAGCACAAATGAGTCCTTCTACCGTTTTTGGTGCCAACGAACTTCGGAAAGAATCTAATACCCGACCCCCCGTGCTGAAGACTGACTCTGAAGGCACTGTAGTAATAGGGATAGCAAGAACATCTCGAGAAATTCGTGCAAGAACGGAAAATTTTGGTGCATTCACTCTCCACCAATTGAGGATATCAAAATTAGGATCTTTAGGTTCAATATCCTCCATTAAATATCTTTCCACTTTAGACTTGCTATCCAACAAATTCTGTTGCACCTTAAATTGTGTGAATTCCAGATAAAGAGGATCATCTACGAGTGCACTAGATGACCCAATCATTTCAAGTTGACCTTGACTTGCAGATACACTCCTGCTACTAGATGATCCATCCACATTACTATACTCTGTAAACAACTGATCCAAGGTCCCTCTCACTACACTAGTCATCTCTGCACCTAACTCCATCCCCAAAGACTTTTTGAACCAAAAGTCCAAGTATATAACCTTGTATTGTGGTCAAGTACCGCTGCAACAAACAACAATCTGTTAACCTCAGTCAAATTACCCTAGTATTTATTATACTTCATTTGCATTCTTTTTGCCATGTCTGCCAAGAACAAATCCCCACTTGCTGCATATTTCCCAAATGCATATGAATTTTAGTAAGTTCCGCAAAAAATAAGTTCGCTGTCACCGTATTTGAAGCAGATATTCGAACTGTCACCTCGTGGAAAAGTGCCAAAAACTTAGTAAAATGTCTCACACGCTCCCAATCCTCAAATTTAGGAGGGCCCAATCCCTTCCTCCCATGCCCCTCTTCTCGTAGAAAGCTTATCAAAATCCCATCTTCCGCCAACATATCCTCAAAGACTCTCTGATATTTCTCAGCTGCATCCAACATAATATACGTTGAATTCCAACGAGTAGGGACATCAAGCTGCAGAAATCCCTCAATGGGAAACTTCCTCTTCGCTACACATTTCTTAAACCCATCCATTCGACTGGGAGATGACTTAACATATTTGACCAAGTTCCTTACCTTGGCCACAGAATCATCCAACTCCTTCAACCCATCTTGCACAATTAAATTCAGATATGTGCGCAACATCTCATATGCAAAAAATCATGGTTACAAACTACTTTTCCAGGCCGAAACCCCAAATGCAATTGTCTACTCTTCACATGCTCAATGGCTGTATCATTAGAGGATGCATTATCGACAGTTATTGTAAGGATTTTATCAATCCCCCATTCCGACATGCAATCCTCCAACTCCATCCCAATTGTCGAACCCTTATGATCTGACACCTTACAGAAAGCAAGTATCTTTTTATGCAATTGCCAAGTACTATCAATAAAGTGTACAGTGACGGACATATAATTCATATTTTGGACTGACGTCCATGTGTCAGTGGTGAAGCAAACTCGTGGTCTATTAAGTAAGATACTAGCCTTCAATCTACACTTCTCTTCCAAGTATAGTTTCATACAATCCTTCATTATTGTGATTCGAGATGGTACTTTAAATCGAGGCTCGAGGGTATGAATCATCTCCTTAAACCCATCCTTGCTTACTATTCTGAAGGGAAGCTCATCCACAATTATAAACTTCGCAATCGCAGCTTTAATAACCTTGGGATCATATGAGTCTATCTTCATCACTCCCACCGATTCACTACTTGCCCCCTTGATATCAAAAGTCAATTTCTGTTGAAAGCCATCCAATTTACTTCGCGTTCTCTTACACATTACACAACCCTTCAAATGGGACCTCATACCGAGGTCCCCTGATCTTTGTGGTGAACCCCAGCTTTATGACTACAATAATTGCACTTGGCCAATGGTTTTTTGGTCAACTACTGGTAGTATCCTATGAAATGTTCCCACAGGGACGGATTGGAAACCTTCCTTCTTTTGGGGGTAGGGTCTATTGTCCCCTTAGTTTGTTGTGTCTCAGAGCTTCTATTTTGGTGCATTCACTCTCCACCAATTGAGGATATCAAAATTAGGATCTTTAGGTTCAACATCCTCCATTAAATATCTTTCCACTTTAGACTTGCTATCCAGCAAATTCTGTTGCACCTTAAATTGTGTGAATTCCAGATAAAGAGGATCATCTACTGCACTAGATGACCCAATCATTTCAAGTTGACCTTGACTTGCAGATACACTCCTGCTACTAGATGATCCATCCACATTACTATACTCTGTAAACAACTGATCCAAGGTCCCTCTCACTACACTAGTCATCTCTGCACCTAACTCCATCCCCAAAGACTTTTTGAACCAAAAGTCCAAGTATATAACCTTGTATTGTGGGTCAAGTACCGCTGCAACAAACAACAATCTGTTAACCTCAGTCAAATTACCCCAGTATTTATTATACTTCATTTGCATTTTTTTTGCCATGTCTGCCAAGAACAAATCCCCACTTGCTGCATATTTCCCCAAATGCATATGAATTTTAGTAAGTTCCGCAAAAAATAAGTTCGCTGTCACCGTATTTGAAGCAGATATTCGAACTGTCACCTCGTGGAAAAGTGCCAAAAACTTGGTAAAATGTCTCACACGCTCCCAATCCTCAAATTTAGGGGGCCCAATCCCTTCCTCCCATGCCCCTCTTCACGCAGAAAGCTTACAAAATCCCATCTTCCGCCAACATATCCTCAAAACTCTCTGATATTTCTCAGCTGCATCCAACATAATATACGTTGAATTCCAACGAGTAGGAACATCAAGCTGCAAAAATCCCTCAATGGGAAACTTCCTCTTCGCTACACATTTCTTAAACCCATCCATTCGACTGGGAGATGACTTAACATATTTGACCAAGTTCCTTACCTTGGCCACAGAATCATCCAACTCCTTCAACCCATCTTGCACAATTAAATTCAGATATGTGCGCAACATCTCATATGCAAAAAATCATGGTTACAAACTACTTTTCCAGGTCGAAACCCCAAATGCAATTGTCTACTCTTCACATGCTCAATGGCTGTATCATTAGAGGATGCATTATCGACAGTTATTGTAAGGATTTTATCAATCCCCCATTCCGACATGCAATCCTCCAACTCCATCCCAATTGTCGAACCCTTATGATCTGACACCTTACAGAAAGCAAGTATCTTTTTATGCAATTGCCAAGTACTATCAATAAAGTGTACAGTGACGGACATATAATTCATATTTTGGACTGACGTCCATGTGTCAGTGGTGAAGCAAACTCGTGGTCTATTAAGTAAGATACTAGCCTTCAATCTACACTTCTCTTCCAAGTATAGTTTCATACAATCCTTCATATTGTGATTCGAGATGGTACTTTAAATCGAGGCTCGAGGGTATGAATCATCTCCTTAAACCCATCCATGCTTACTATTCTGAAGGGAAGCTCATCCACAATTATAAACTTCGCAATCGCAGCTCTAATAACCTTGGGATCATATGAGTCTATCTTCATCACTCCCACCGATTCACTACTTGCCCCCTTGATATCAAAAGTCAATTTCTGTTGAAAGCCATCCAATTTACTTCGCGTTCTCTTACACATTACACAACCCTTCAAATGGGACCTCATACCGAGGTCCCCTAATCTTTGTGATGAACCCCAACTTTATGACTACAATAGTTGCACTTGGCCAATGGTTTGTTTGGTCAACTACTGGTAGTATCCTAGTGAAATGTTCCCACATCGGGGACGGATTGGAAACCTTCCTTCTTTTGGGGGTAGGGTCTATTGTCCCCTTAGTTTGTTGTGTCTCAGCCTCTACATCTATAATTGGTATCTCACCAATTGTAGGTGTAGTTGTAGAGGCAGGGGTAGGTAAATTAGGGGTTGTGGATTGCAAAGATGCAATTGGAGTTTGATGATCCATCTGAAAGAAAGACACAATGCAAAGCCCTAAGACAACTCATTCTACCAACTTAACCCAAATTAAAGACAACAGAAAATTAACAAGATGTAAAATTAAAAACAACTAAACAATTCACATATTAAAGCATGATATCTAACAGATTCACAAATCCCCATTAAATTCACTAAACAATTTACTTTCGTTTTTCAAATGAATGAAAACAGATCACATATTGATGCATAATATAACAGATCAAATATTGATAGTATTTAAGATTCACTAAACAATTTACTTTCATTTATGAATGCATTATAACAGTTAACAACTTCAAATATAACATGTTCCACAATAATCACAATCACAATTCACAAGAATCACAACTTCACAATTCGAACAATCTATTACAATTTACAAATTGAAATACAAGAGAGAGATAGAGAATGGAGACAGAGAGAGAGACAGAGAGATGGAGATGGAGAGTGACAGAGACTAGAGAGGAGAGAGAGAGTGGAGACGGAGAGAGAGAGAGAGAGAGAGAGGAGAGAGAGAGAGGAGACTGGAGACAGAGACAGAGAGATGGAGAGTGGAGACAGAGAGAGAGAGAGAGAGATGGAGACAGAGAGAGAGGAGAGTGGAGCAGAGACTAGAGAGAGAGAGATAGAGAGACATAAGAGATAGAGAGACATACAACGATAGAGAGACATACAACGATAGAGAGAGAAGCAACCTGAAAACGTGGAGGTTGACCGTTGCACTCGCCGGAGAAGAAGGAGCTCAACAGTCAGCACACAGAGAGAGAGAGAGAGAGAAAGAGAGAGAGAGAGAGCTGAGGGAGTCACTGTGAGGACTGAGGAGGCCGGAGGTCGTGACTCGCGAAGGAGAAGGTGCTCGGGCTCGGGGGGGAAAGGGAGATAGGGTTTCTAAATTTCCCGTGTTCGTATTCACCGTGGATCAAAACGGCACGTTTTGATCCACGGTATTATATTTTTTTTCAAAAAAAACCAACTAAACGACGTCATTATATGTAAAATAGAACGACGTCGTTTTAATAAAAAAAAAAAAAAAAAAATCGGAACCGGTTTTCCGATGAACCGGCGGAAACTTCCGGTTTCGGGAAAACTCTAAATTGACCTTCGGTTCCGGTTCCTGGAAGTGCCGGACCTCAGCTTCCCGGAACCGGTGACGGAAACGGAGCCGGAGCTCAGGCGGAAGCCGGACCAGACTTACACCCCTACTCCTAATGTGGCTGCTATTTCTGACCCAGGGTTACGTAAACCATTGAAGAATATGATGTTGGGATTAGAGATCAAAGTTCGTAGAGAGTATTTGATCAAAGGTCCTTTCAACCATTTGGCCATGATTTTCCCAAGAAGCAATATGGGAATACAATGAGGGGTTTTAGGGAGTTATGGTTCAAAAATAATGAGTGGTTGGAATATAGTGTATCAAAGGATGAGGTGTATTGCTTGTGGTGTTATCTATTTAGGCAAGCTAGAGGAGGAAATCTGGGGGAGATGTGTTTACATCTATGGGATTTAGCAATTGGAAAAAGGCAGTGGAGGTTTTTCGTGAGCATGTTGGTGACTGTAATAGTGCTCACAATGATGCTAGAAGGACAATGTGAAGCATTCAAAATCAGCGACAAAGTGTGTCGCACATGTTATCCTCATATGGGTCGATGTAGAGAATGCTTATCGCATTCGTTTGACAGCGATTTTAGATTGCATTCGTCATCTTTTGGTGCAAGGATTAGCTTTTCGTGGTCATGATGAGTCGAGAGTTCAACTGAGGAAGGGCAATTTTCTTGAGCTTTTGGAATGGTACAGCTTACGTAATGAAAAGGTTGTAAGACAACTTTTTAATGCTCCTGGAAACAACCAAATGACTTCTCCAAAACTCAAAGGAATTGGTGAATGCTGTGCAGCGGAGACCACACTTGCCATCATTAAAGATATTGGGGACGGTTTTTTTCTCTTATGGTTGATGAGTCTCGAGATAATTCAGTGAAGGAGCAAATGACAGTGGTTTTGAGATATGTGAACAAACGTGGACAGGTGATAGAAATGTTTATTGGTGTGGAACATGTTACCGATACTTGCTCCAATCTTTGAAAAATGCTATAGACAAATTGTTTGCAAGACATGGGTTATCAATATCCAAGTTGAGAGGTCAAGGGTATGATGGGGCATCAAACATGGTTGAGAGGTCAAGGGTATGATGGGGCATCAAACATGCGGGGCGAGTTCAATGGGTTGAAGTCTCTCATTTTGAAGGAGAATCCTTCTGCTACTATATTCATTGTTTTGCTCACCAACTTCAATTGGTTATTGTGGCTACTGCAAAGAATAACATCCAAGTTTGTGATTTTTTCTCTTACACTATGATTGTGAATATAGTCGGAGCTTCTTGTAAAAGGAAAGATTCTCTTCGGCAAAGTCAACATGAGAAGATAGTGGAGCTATTGGATAAGGGAGAATTTATAGTGGAAGGGGCAAAAATCAAGAAACCAGTCTGTACGACCAGGTGATACTCGTTGGGGTTCATACCACATTACAATAATGCGTCTCTTCAGTATGTGGTCAGCAGTGTTGGATGTGCTTGAAAACATAGAGAGGATGACACTTGCATAGAACAAAGATTCTGTATACTGGATAATATTCAAAGCTTCGATTCACTATGCATTTGTTGAGAAATATAATGGGAATTACAAATGAATTGTCACAAGTAATCAAACACTACTAATTTTTATTCAAAAGTATTCACTATGCATTTGTTGAGAAATATAATGAGAATTACAAATGAATTGTCACAGGCCTTACAACGAAAGGATCAAGACATTGTTAATGCTATGAATTTGGTTGGAGTTGTGAAGCGTCGGTTGCAAGATTTGAGGGAGATGGAATGAGATGAATTTTTGGAAGAAGTCAAAACTTTTTGTATGAATAATTCTATCATTGTGCCCAATATGGAAGACATTATTCCAACTCGTGGTCGGGCTCGGCATGGAGGGCAAAAAATTACTTATTTGCATCGTTTTCGTGTGGAAGTGTTTTGCCAAGTTATTGATTTAATCGCTTAGGAGATGGATAATCGTTTCACAGAAGCAAGTACGAGTTACTTCTTTGTATAGCATGTCTTGATCCAAGAAACTCATTCTCAGTATTTGATCATGCTAAGTTACTTCGTCTTGCTTAGCTTTATCTAGAAGATTTCTTAGTAATTGATCACATTATACTTAGAGATCAACTTCGAAACTACATTTATGATGTGAGAAGTCATGATGCTTTTCTGAGCTTCAAGATATTTGAGGTCTTGCTGTGAAGATGGTTGAGACAAGAAAGCATACTCTATATTATTGGTTTATCGCTTATTGAGTTGGCATTGGTCTTACCAGTTGCGACTGCAACGTTGAGAGAGTGTTCTTTGCGATGAAGTTATCAAAACTGACTTGCGTAATAAGATGAGAGAGAATGGATGAATGATATGGTGGTATACATCGAAAGGGAAATTTTTGAAACTATTGAGAACGAAGCTATTTTACAACGTTTTCAGAATATGCAGTCCCGTAGGATCCAATTGCCACCTCTCAGTATCAGCAAATAGTACGATATGTGTATTTTAATATTTTTATTTTAGTCCTTAATTTTTTATATTTTAACTCTAAGATATTTTTTTGCATTACGTAGTAAATTTTTTTTTTTTTTTTTTTTTTTTCATTTTTCTTTAGAAGTTCGACCCTTCAATTGTATTCCTGGTTCCACCACTGAGTATAGACAATTGAAAGCTAATATTGACAATTGTCATGTCATTCGAGCATGCCAAGTCACCATCCCAGCTACCCATCTCGCCAAAACGACAGCGTCCAAGGTTAGGAGGTTTTTCCCAAAGCAACGTTAGTGAGCTCTAAACTGGTATGCTGATCAGGATTTTTCCTAATTCGTCGTCCCGAGACAGTACCATTGTCTAGTTAGAACTCTCAATCGTAAACCCTAGATTGAAGATTTCTCTAATTTTGTGAACCTAAGAGATTTCACCCATTTTGTGAGCGGGGTTACGCAACTCCTGGCAGGCACCCACGAGCTCTGCCTAATAATGGTTGAAGGTATGGACAAATCCTGTGGTTCTGATTGCTTCTTTGAGTCGAATTTGTGGGGTTAGATTTTGTCGTGCATGTTTTATGGACAAGTGGAAAGGTAGGAATTTATACGAGGTCCGATTTCTTTAGAATTCTAAAATTCTTGTGAATTCTAGAATTATAAAATCGAACATATTTTTTAATATCACCTAAAAATAGCTCTATATACATATCAATAAATTTAACATCACCTAAAAATTTTAAAATATTTTTTAAATTTTAAAATTTCACCAAAACGAATATCTCTTAAAGTTTGTAATTTGTAAATGATGTAAAGTAACAATGTTGTGCTTTGTGTAATATTCTTTTTCTGTCGTTTTTGTTAGTGCAGACACACCTCTAATATATATATGTGTGTGTGTGTTGAAAACGAATGCAGTACTGCAGACAGAACAAAGAGTAGGGTCAAATAACCAAATTTGAAATGGGAAGGACAACTAATGAGGAAAGCAGAATGAGGAGTAGGTTGTTCTTCTCATGCTAAGTAGTTAAATATTGCATAGTTGGCAAATCAAATTAAACAAAAAAAAAAAAAGTCATCTTTAGACTTCGCAAAATCACACTCAAAGCCAAACGCAATCGGAATAAAGACAACAAATCATAGTTTACAAAATGGGGGGAAATCATGCTACGACCTTTTCTCCTTCATTGCTGGAGTTTAAGACGCTCGATCTCCACGGAAGATTCAGCCCGAGACTCCCTAATGTTGATGCAAGGCAGCTCGCCTAGGGTTTTCCGAAGAGGGGGGGGGGAATCCGTTGGAATTTTCGGTGAGGTCCAAGGTGATTTGGAGGAAAAATCAGACACAGTTCGGGTTATTATTTTAGGTAAAATTTTCTTCATTGAAACATTTTTGAGAATTTTTTTTTCTTATTTGGTTAAAATTGTTTTCATAAAAATATTTTATAATTTTGACAAGCTTAATGATTTATGTATTTGTATATATAAAATAGAGTTTTAATATTTTTATTTTAAAACACTACTTTTTATTTATATATTACAAAATTTATTCTATGAACAAATAAATTAATGGACTAGAAACAACCTTCTATCTCTTAACCCTGCTGTTGTTTTGGCAAGATGGGTTAGGTGGGATAGTGACTTGACATGCTCGAATGACATGGCAATATTAGCTAACGAATTAGGCTCCGTAGTTGGTTGACAAAAGGACCCTTTTTTTAGTGGAGCAACGTTTAGGGATTAATTTTTTTCATTTTGGAAATTTAAGGATTTTTTTCTTTTGAATTGGTGCAAAATCCAAGGATTAAAAATAAAATTTTACTTCTTCTTTTTTTTTTTTTTTTTTAAATTACGCTTGCCTCTCGTGTAGCAACTACCTTATTAATGTGGGGCACCAACAGAGGTAGGCACATCCCATACTCTCTCTCAATCAGTATTTTCATAGTATGCCTTGACCAGGACCTTAACCTCTAGCGTTAGATTTTGAGTCTCACATGCCTATTAGGGAAGCGAGTAAGAGAGAAAATTGAATAGATATCTCTAATTTGTTGACCGAATTAGATTCTAATTTAGAGAAAGAGACATTATTCAAGTTACCAAAAAAAGAAAGACACATTATGTGTTGCAGGCTTATATTTTTGTCTGAATTGGACTATCCAATTTAGATAGTAACTTAAGAAGGATCTTAGTTTGTCGAATGCAGAGGTAGAAAACCTATAAAACTTGGTCTTTATTATAACTTCTAAGAAAATTCAATGATGTAAATGGGAGCTAAAGTCTGCTGGTATAAATGCTAGACCTTCACTTTTTCCACAAACATAATGCAGGTTTCCATACAGGATAACTATGATTACATTGAGCCTAGAAATAAAATGGAAGGAGGAAGCATATGGAAGAAAATGAAAAATTTGCACAAAGTAATTTAATATGAAATTAAACAAGAGAATTAAGAGAACCGAATCTGAGGTTATAGTGAAGACACGGAATAATAATATTAAGACTACTAGAAGAACACCAAAAATTATATAGAACAAGTTGAGTCATAAAAGACTAAAAACAAAATATGATAACCATTTTATTAATTTTACAAAACTGAATTCTTCACAAGTTGTGTCGTGCAGTGACAATTATTACAATTAATGAAAGATATATATCAGATCGCATGAGTTGCGCTACTTAATTTTGGTGCATGTTTAAGTCATATCTAAGAAAAAGCCTAATTTCTCTTAAATACTTAAAAAAAGAAGAAGCAGAAGCAATTGATACTCATGCGTGTAATAATGTTGACTGTTTAGAACTATATTAATTTTAGTAGACACATCATGGCAAAAGTGATATTACCTAATTATTATTTTCTTTCGGAATTATCATATCCTCTAAATGCAAAGAATGCTAGAGTAATAACTAATTAATGTGGAGAAGATGTTTCATTGAAATTATGTAGCTAGATCCATTGTTCAAAATACTATTTGCTTACTAGAAAAAAAAATTAAATTAATTTAGGTTTTATTTAGGAAGAACTAGACAGTTCAATTTACAGACACCTAAAGTAGGAATTTTTAATAAAAAAATGGAAAATGAAATATGTTCAAATTTCTATTTTAATCTCGACAAAAGCTAGACCTACCCAAATGAGTCAATAACTATTTGATAACAAAAAAAATTTACAAAATGTTTTTCTTAGATCTGGGTTAAAAATTAAAAGTTACTTAGATTTCTAGTCTCAGCCTACTCTTCTACAATAAAATTTAGCACATTGGAAATCATTATGAATAGATTTATATATAAGGATAAATATAAAATTGGTCCACATCTACTTGAATAAATTTCTAAATTTTAAATTCTCTTAAATTTTTTAAACTCATTAAATTAGTGTCCTCCACATTGAAAAGTGGCGAAGAACTTTTTTTTTTTTTAATATATTTTAAGTCACAGGACTAATTACATAAGTTTTTAATATTTATTTAATTTTCGCAAAAAAGAATTCAATCTTGTATTTATCTCTTCTCTATACGTGTTCTCCTCAGATTTTCGAGCTCTGGGGAAGCGGGCCTTCGTAATCCGAGCTCGGAAAGTGGGCCTTATCTTTGGCCTTTAGCACTCCCCACGAGCACTATACTGTAGCCTCCATATTGGCTAGATAGCAGGCGGCGGAGTGGGTTTCCCAATTGCTGGATGTCATCCTACGCGCAATAAGCCGAACAGACTTCAACCCGAGTCGAGTCATGACTCCTAAGATCCACAGTGCAAATACTGATGCCGCGCGCGTGAATCAAGAAATTCAGCTGATAGACGAAAGCGTTGGTCCATCGATGCAAGAATCCCAACCTTAGCAACTGTTTAAAGATATAATAATTAATAATATTATTATTTCTTTGATTGCCAGGAGGAACTTCAAACAAACTAAATGCAGTGTAGAGGAGAAAGGAACAAGAGAATGATCAAGAACACAATTTATTGCTTTATGAGATTTATGTATTATGTATTAGAGATGAACATTAAGTGTAAACAAGTTTAACAGAATAAGAAATTTAATAGATAAAAGTTGCAGCTTCAATTCTGCAGACACAAGTTATTGTTTTAATTTTGCAGCTGGCTGCATAAATCAAATTGAATTAGATTTATGTATTAGATTTTTACGATGTCATACAAAATGCATTACTAACTGATTGATTGTCTTTACTTTTGTTTTATTTTATTTTATTTAGATAATGGATAAGTTTGTGATAAACAAGCACGCAGCATGGAGTCATCTAATACTCCTAGCGTGGAGTAGTGTACATCGACCAAGAAGTTTTTAAAATTATTAAAAATGAAGCCATTTTGCAACATTTTCAAAAGATACAAACTAATAGGATATAATTGTCATATTTCAGTTGCAGTACATAATACGATACACGTATTTTAATATTTTTAATACTTTTAGTCTTCAATATATTGTAACTCTTAGACAATTTTTTACATTATGAAAAAAAAATTTTTTTTATCATTTCACCATTAAAAGTTTGACCTCCTTAAATTTTAATCATAGTTCCGCTACTGAATATGTGCATTGTTATGTAGATCTCGCTTATATCAGGTTGTCGGGTTATTCTACATGCGTCAATCTCGGATTCTCTAGAGACCAGAGCACTCTTCCACTACGTACGAGAGTATCACACACAGACTTCAAAGCTTAAAAGAGCCACCATGTTGGAAAAACGTTCAACTCTGATAAGAGAATTGTCCTTGTTCATGGTGTGATGACGCTGCCTGGCATCGAATGGTATCAATGCCATCATTTGTTTGAAGAAAATGGTATGTTGAAATCTAACCTATGAAGGAGATTTAACCTAGTGGAAAAGGGGTGTCCTAGTTTAAAATGCCAAAAAACATGGTTCACATTGGTGGCTGAATAAATTGTGGGCAAATTCACCTTGGACACTTTGACAACCTGATCTTGCATCATGTGGAACAAACCTTGCACTTCTTTAACTATCCCAATCGTTTTCCATCTGGCTAGGTCCTATATGAAACAATATCCAGCTATAAGAATAAGGCTACAAGGCATGTCTCAAGCATTTTTGCTAGTAGAAAATGAACTATGAATCATGTTTTCTACATCCCTTTTTTTCACACATTGTATCTGTACAAGAAGTATATCCTTATTTACATACTATGAATCATGGCCACCTTATCTGCCACAAGGTGAAAAGAACAAAAGAAAATAGAATGAATCACATGTCGGGGTACAAAGGAATACAGTGGAGCAAAACAAACACGCACTACTACACTCTCTCTAATAGAATTTGTCTTGGAGTTTCAAGTGGTCTATAAATAATAATATTAATGTTATTGATAGATTCCATTTCAAAATTTGAATTGTAATTTGAATTTTTTAGATAAGAGTTTGTTTAAGTGTTCAAGATGTTTCCTAAGAAGATTAGGTTTGAAAAGAGTTTGAATTACGAAAATTAGAATTGAAAATTATTTGAATCACAAAGACAAGGATGAAAGGCGTTCGAATTTTGAAAGAGAAGTTCAAAGTCGCAAAGTGTGATCGTTCCTAAAGATTAGGATTGAGATGAGCGAAATACATGCTTTTTTACACAGAGAGTTTTGCCAGAACTTCGCTCGATCTGAGCAGTTGGCTTGAGCGAAATTCTCCAAATTTGAATTTCCTTATCTTTTTCTATTTAAACTGTGAGAAAAAGGTCCAAGCTCTTTACCCAAGTCATTTAATTGTTTCTTGGCATCTTATACTTGAGAGAAAAACCCTTTGATACCTACACCTAAAGTGTTTATATTTTCTCTCTCTACATTAATCATCTCAATCACCATTGAACCAACCTCTTGTGAGAAGCCTTCAGAGAGCTTAAGGAGATTGGCAGCCGAAGTTACCGGTGTTGAAGAACCAGGGTATTCTTGAAGAGATTTACAAGAAGAACCTCAAAGGCTGAGGGTTAACTGCAAAGGAGCGGGTCTACGTTGGATTACCTAGATTATTACTTCGGGGTAGTCAGAGTCAAGCAATTGGATGTTGCTCGTGTCTGAGTTACCGGTGTAAGGTTTGTCTTTTGGTAAATTTTTGGTGGCTGCTAATCTGGAGTGATTTTTTCCTTTGATAAAGTTTTACATTTCGTCAACAAATCTCTTGTCTTGGCATGTGATTGATTTATTATTTTTATTTGATATTTTTTTTAATATTCCGCTGCATATTTGTTGATTGTTAAATACTTTTCAAATCTAGATGAGACACTTTTTGGACTAGTTCTAAATTTGTCTATTCATAGAAAAAGGAAATATCAACACCTATTCATCCCCTTCTAGGTGTTAATAGAGTCTAAAACATATTTTTCAAATAAGAAAATGAATGAATCACATGTCAGGTACAAAGGAATACAATAGAGTAGAGCAAACGCGCACTACACTCTCTCTAATAGAATTTGTCCTGAAGTTTCTAGTAGTCCTATAGACCGGATACCAACTCATTGCACAGTCAGCTGACACCTCACTTCCATCCACATCTGCTAGTCTTCAATTGCGATAGTTCTTTCTTTGATTTGGAAACAGCCAAGAAGGCTTAGCAAATGGTAAACTGCTGGTGATTTACGAGGAGAATTCGTAACATTTGATGTTCTGCTAGCCGTTAAATATTTGTAACGTGTAAAATGGTAAACTGTATTGATTAATATAATCAAAGAAATGTTACATTAGTATTGCAGATGTAATGGTCCACAGTTGCACGAAGGGCAAATAGAGTCAATCATTGTGGGTGCCTTTATTTCTCATGTCTTACTCCCACAGTGTGGACACGATCAAGTCATCTATTTTTCTCAATGTTTTTGTAAATCCCACTGAGTATAGAAGAAGATACCGACTTTCCATCAAAGATGACCCTCGACTTATTGACTCCTATAGAATTAAGCATTTGTAATACCTCTTGCCGACAAATTTTCATAACCATACTGGATTTATCAAAGATGTTTGTTTCCTTTGCATTCGAATTTTTTTTTGAATTCTGAGCCGAACATATCGAAATACAAATACAAAACAATACTTATACACGTATACCAATAAATTTAACATCACCTAAAAAATCTCAAAACACTCTATATTTTAAAAATTCAACGTAACCGAACATCTCCAAAGTATAATATATTGCACATGTAGTAGCGTGACACACAGATGTCTCTCATTTATTAGGCGTGACATATATTTAGGTATCCATTAAAAAAATTGGAAAAAAAAATCAATACGCAACACATAGTTTAACTTTTATAATTTCGATAATACAACCTTCTAAATTCTTTTAAATCATTCCAATGTAAGTTAGATATAAACCCATCTATTTCATAATATTGGCTTTTTATTACAAAAGCTCCAATACGGAATTACTCTAAAAATCATACAAGATATGAAACTCAATATCAGCGCATTAATTGGAAATTTTACAACGTTATTTCTTCCTATAATATAAAAACAATACCAATTATTCAGTTACAAACTTCTATAAAAACATTACTTCTACCAAATACCATTGAAGAAAAAATATTCTAATAGACTTCTTAAGATAGAAACGAATTAAAAGTATAGTTCTTAAGGTTGAAAATGGGAACGGAAACAGGCAAATCACTGAGAATCTCGACTTGAAAAGAAAGCGAGGTTGGTTGGGTCAAACGGGTAAGGGGATAAAGCCAAAAAACACAATGTATGTAGCCCCTATAACTCTAATAACAAGAACGAACTGCTTCTATATTAGAAACACATACAGCCACCAAACTAAATATGGTAATGATGGATTCTACAATATGCAAGTACCACTTAAACAGTAGAAGACTCGGACTTTATAAAAGAAAGACCCCGTGACCTATAAGACAGACTCCAAAAAGGGGGGGACGGGACACATCAAACAACACGTACCAAACAGAATCCAACTCTCTCTACTAAATAGACAAAATCTCATCAGAGAAGATCAGCCACATTTGATGGCAGCTCCTCAACTACAACATTGTAAAACTTCTGGATGTCAAACAACATCCTTTCATCATCCCTTGTCACAAAGTTAATGGCAACACCCTTCCTCCCAAACCGTCCACTACGCCCAATACGATGGAGGTAGTTCTCTGGCTGCGTAGGGAGATCATAATTTATAACAAGGGAGACTTGCTGGACATCAATACCACGTGCCAAAAGATCAGTGGTTATAAGGACGCGAGAGGATCCAGAACGAAATTCACGCATAATAATGTCTCTTGTGTTCTGGTCCATATCTCCATGGGTAGCTGACACTGTGTGGTCACGGCCCCGCATCTTGTCTGTGAGCCAATCCACCTTGCGCCTGGTGTTCACAAAAATGACACTCTGGGTGATGGCCAGGGTTTCATAAAGATCACAGAGTGTCTCAAGTTTCCACTCCTCCTTTTCAACATTAACATAAAACTGCTTTATACCCTCCAAGGTGAGCTCATCTCGCTTCACAAGAATTCTAACAGGTTTATTCATGAATTTTCTAGTGATCTCAAGGGCCTCAGGTGGCATTGTGGCAGAGAATACGCCAACCTGAATCTTTGATGGTAGAAGCTGGAAAATATCATAGATCTGATAACAAGAACAATCAAGATTACTACATCAATATCAAAGAGATTTTTAAAGGATGAAGTCAGTAATAAAAGCTACGGCTATAAAATTTACCGGCTTTCGGTTACAGAATATAAGCAGATTCAGATACTACTCCAGTGTACATCCATTTACAGATAGTAATTGACTAACTAGATACCAAAATTAGCTCATGGTTCAAGAAACTCTTACATGAAATGATCAGACTTGATCAAAATGCTTAATTATCAGCAGTTCAGTCATCATAGACAAACTTATAGGATCCAAAAAGCACAAGTGAGAGAGAGAGAGAAGACCTGATCCTTGAAACCACGGGAAAGCATTTCATCTGCCTCATCCAATACAAACATCTTGATGTAATCAGGACGGAGTGACTGCCTTCGCAGCATATCAAACACACGACCAGGTGTTCCAACAACAACATGAACCCCACTAGACAGGATGCGCTGGTCTTCGCGAACACTTGTTCCACCAACACATGCATGCACTCTTACACCAAGATAGTCTCCAAGTGCCCGCATAACCTTCTCAATTTGTTGAGCAAGCTCTCTAGTTGGCGCCAGAACCAAAGCCTGGCATTCCATCATACTATAATCAAGTTGTTGCAAAATACCAGAGCAGAAAGTTGCAGTCTTCCCAGTTCCAGATTGAGCCTGTTGAATAACATCTAGGCCCTTGCAGAAGGGAACAATCCCCCTTTGCTGAATAGCTGATGGTTTTTCGAAACCTAAACAAAGAAATATCCAACTTAAGTATGTAATCATACTGTAGTTACAGCCCCAAAATAAACAACTTAAAAGGCAATGCATAAAACTTTAGAAACACATTGATACCAAGACTTTTATGCTTTCTCAGCCAGTCGGAAGTTCTCATATAGACTAACAACAGAGCTATATCAGCTTGAAGCATTGTGATGATGATAGAAAAGACCAACTAAAATGTATAAGGAAAATAACATGACCCGTTAGATTGCAATACCCACACCGTCAACAGCAATTGCTTCAGACAATAACTCTCATGCAATGATTTGTTATCACAAAACTCATTACAAGAAGGAATAAATATGAAGCTGCGATTAGATATACCATAAGCATAAATGCCTCTCAGAAGATTCTCTTGCAATCCCATAGCATCAAAACTATCATAAACCTCATCATATGATGTAAAAAAATCCTGTCCATCAGCTGAAAGTCTGTAGCCATCAATTCATCAAACAAAGCAGAAGGAATTAGCATCCAATTGCAATCCCCTACAACAAACTTTAAGGGAACACATACAAACATGCTGGTAGACCCAACACACAAACAAAGAATCTGAAAGGGCAAGAGATGAGAGAAAATTCTTACAACTCATTCATTTTGGTATCAAACTGACGAGCATCAAATTGTGAGCCCTCAGGTGCCGACCCCGCCATGACTGCAATTGTCCAAAGCAAAATATCACCAACTACACATTTCCATTAGGTGAATATCAGCAATGAAATACTAAGGTGATGTTTGGCAAGCAAAAATTTTAAAAATTTTGAATTTGTATGAGAAAATTTTGAGAGTATGACTTTTTTTGGGGTTTGTAAAAAATTGGTAAAAAAGTTTAAGAATGTTTGATTGTAGAATGATTTTTATTGGAGTTTGTTAAAAAAATGAGAAGAGAGAAGATTTGATGGAATTTTTTTAATGAAAAAGTAAAAGAGTTAGTAAAAAATAAGGAGAGAGAAGATTTGACATAGTTCTTTTTTTTATGAAAAAGTATTGAAGTTGTTTGAAAAGGTGTTGGAATTTGTGTGAAAATTTTAAGATTTTGATGTTTGAATGTAAAAATTATGGCTTTTTGGAAAAAAAAAATCTTAAAAATTTTTAAAAGATTATTTACCAAGCAGCATCTAAATCTGTGCATTGTGTGCATTCACATCAGAGGAAAGAGAGACAAAGATGAAACATGATAAGTCCACCATATGTTACCATAGTTGAGTAACAGCTCACAGAGTAATAACCGATGTCTTAAATTTCAGCTTTCTAGTGTTCATCAACTAATTGGTCTTTTTATATCTCATCTTACCAACAAATCAGGATAACCAAAACAAGGCACTTAATTCAAGCAACAATATATTTATAAAGACATAAAAAGCAACAGCTTTTTACAAAGTTAGCTTTACAAACAAATTTTATCCAAATTCCATCAGAGTATGCCTCAATATCCACAATCTTAAGTAGAAACGCCATTTTAAAAATACAAAGAAGTATAGCATCAAAAATATTAAACAACAGTTGAATATCAAAAGAGAGAGACTTAAACAAGTTTTTGCAGGAAGATAATGCACAGAAGTTCGTGCTCTGTTTGATGGCATGTTAGATACTTTACGGTTCTGCTATTCAAGCGTTTCCAACCACGTAACCTGAACACCTTAATCGCATACTGAGAGATTTTTCCTCTAAGTTTTCTGACAAAAGGCAAAGCTTGAAGAATCGATCTTACCAAAAGAAAAAAGATGTTCTTTCAAGAGCAGGACCTCGTGATTATTAAGAAAAGAATCAGAAGCATCAAAATAGTAAGCAATAATCGATTTTCGCACGCCATAGAAGCTTATGAACATGATCAAATCCAAAAAACACAAATAAAACATACACATAAGGAACATAAGCACGCTAGAGCTACACGAGCAGATCGAACAATCGAAACAAAAATATTTATATTGATATAACAGATCGAATAAAAAGAAAATAGATTTCACCAAAAGTAGACAAAAAGTACTTCTTATACAAACTTACAAAGGTAGGATTCAGATCGCAATCAAGTGTGACAAAAAAAAAAAAAGACAGAGACAGAGAGACAGAGAGAGGGACCTGTTGATCTGTGAAAAGTTGAAAAGCCAGAGATTGCTAGTTTGTTTTGCGAAGAACGGAGGGGTTCCCAAACTCCTCGGATCTAAGCCTCGGAGTTGAGGAACAACAGCGATATAAGGTTTTCGTTTGGAAAGTGAAGAGTGAACGAGTGTGAGGAAGAAAAAGGCAAATTATGGCCCTTGGAAGTTCAGTGTTTTTCGTGTTTCCAGATTTGCCCTTGGTTTGTGCAGCGTATAGGGGCAGCTTTTATGATCGTACGGGCTTAAGTGAAAAAAAGGAGCCTGAGGCCCATTATGGTACATTGGAATAAGTCAATGCCCAGATCTATGAGCCCAAGTTGTAGAGTCTCTGACGCTTCACGGGAACGAAGGGAAGAGTCTTGAACATCTTTTTTGAGTTCGGGAATATCGAATCGGTGATGTTTGGGATTTTGAGTTCGGAAATATTGGAAAGCTGGATCCTCTTAATTTCGTCGCACACACAAATTAACCAATTAGCCTAGGCAGCAAATAAAATACTGAAAACTCTACAGTACTAAAATCATCTCATTCAATTCCTTCGTATTGATCAATTGTCTCATGGAAAAAAAACATTTTTTGCCTCTCAATTATTAAAGTTTTGACACTTTACATTTCTAGCTATTGATTTCGTTGCATTTCACCTTCTCAATTACCAACCGTTTACACTTTGAACTCTCAATCTTTAATTTCAATGAAAATTATTATTTTTTGTTTAATGAAATGACGATTTTACCTTCATACAAAACATAATGATAAAAAAACCATGAGGATAAAATCGTCGTGTCACTGAAACAAAATAACAATTTTCGTCTAAATTAACAGTTGAGGATATAAAGTGTAAATAATTAGTAGTTAAAAAACGAAATGTAATGAAATCGATAGTTTTTTATGCAAAAAGTTAGAACTCCAATGGTCGGTGAGCAAAATCTATACTTAACCCATTGCCCAAGGGTCTAGAATTCCCAATGACTCCATATTCAATTCAAGTAAAACTTGAATTGTTCAGAAAATAAAAATAAAACTTGAATTGAATAATCACCAAAAAGGTGTCTGATAAGTTGAACCCAAAAAGCCAAAATAGACTCAAAGTACTCGGCTAGATCTGGTTGCATAAATCATCTCTTTCCACCATCTGTAAGTTCCCCAAATATACTGCACTGACGATCTATTTGTCATATCATATATACTTGATATCAACTTAAGCCTAGGAGATTCCAGGCAGAACGGGGTTTTAATGGATGCCTGGAGTTGGGCAAAGAGAGACAATTGCATAATTTGGGGAAAAAAAAAAGTTGCCCCGGTTTCACCAGTTCATGTGCCACTAGAATAATACCACTTCAATAAGTATGATGCAAAGTATT
Source organism: Morella rubra (assembly GCA_003952965.2). NCBI lineage: Eukaryota > Viridiplantae > Streptophyta > Magnoliopsida > Fagales > Myricaceae > Morella > Morella rubra. The sequence goes on from CM025854.1 coordinate 7,074,001, forward strand.
ACACCGTTCCAGCAAAATTTGAAAAACTAGGAGAATTGGGATTACAGCCAACCCTCAAAAACCTGAGTCTAATGTGCATCCATCAAAGTCTAAATCCTTTTGCAGGCTATTATTAACCCAATTTTTCAAGCACGCCTAGAATGCAGCAGCAGATCAAGAAGGCTGGTCATATGGATCTGCAACGAAATGTGCAGAGGTGGCTTCCAAACTGTGAGATAACATCTACAAGACCTCCATAACCTCCCACGGCTGTAACCTGTAACCAACGGGTTAGCCAACATGAGAATCAGGTTAAGCATAAACATCATTAATCAGAAGTCAAAACCATTCGGATATGAGGATGTTTTTTCCGGAGCGGACCAGATATTGCCAACTACCTAGAAACAGTAAGCGCTTTCAATGAGAGAACAAGATTTGACCTGCATCAGAAGTTCAGAAATCTTCTTTTGACTTTGGTTTTGTTTTTTTAGTATCGTGTGATTCTTTAGTAGGAAGTGAGGTTCAGAAAGACAACAAATCGCGAAAATTCATCATTTGATGATTGGATCTTTTGATAGAACAAATGGATGCAAGCTATTCAGAGAATAGCCGAGCCAACTGTTGCAAACCAACACTTCACAGTGAAAATACCTGGTAACTAAACCTTCTTCCCCTTGCATTAAGATTAGCTATGGCGCCGACTGGCCCTATCTAGTACTATCTCCCCAATTCACTATAGTACATAGTGAAAACGCAATGAAATAACTTCAGTGACATCTAACATGGAAAAAAAGGTATCATTTTGCAAGGATGTAATTTTGTGGTTTACATCAAGCTGCATCTTCTACCAGGAGCAAGGACACAGCTGTATCATATACTAACATGAACACAGACAGTAATATCGAAAGATGATCGAAAATAATGGCAATGTAAGCAGTAAATATCTCGCCATCCAGCCAACAAATAGAAGATATGAACCAAACTCCATCTTAATTGTTTTAACACACTCAGCAACTGATAACTTCAAAGAAAATATACCTGTAAACAATAAGGAATTAGGGGATTAAATCAGAACATACCCCAGATGGATGTACAGAGACAGAAAATGCTGACAGAGGCGCACATTGTATTTGTGAAAGAATCGCCCCATTGATGTCAAAACGACACAGGAGAGGTTCTGCTCCAACAGCTAGAACCTGTGTAGTATTTTTTTTAATAAGTTCACTTATCTCACTAACTAGAGAACACCATACTTGAACTAGAACAAATAGTTCCAACTAATCTCAATCACTCAAAAACAATAAATCAACTTACCTGATTATCATCAAACAACACATCCTGCACAGAAGCACGAGTTGAAATTCTTGAAACGCACTCGGAAGCAGGAAGATTCCAAATGGATAAACTCCTACCACCACCACAGGCCTACGAAGGTAAAGGTTGATTATTAGGTCATACCCCAAAAGCCAACTATAAAACCATACTTATTTTATACTTCAACTGATAAACTCTTTATAGGAAATGTATCTGTTTTGTCAATAGCCTGTACAACTCAGACAGGCACAGCCTTATAATATCAGCCTTACCAAACCATCACACATTTTGGCTAACAATTAAAATCTCAAAGCAATGACTTGTCTTCTGATGCGACAGATAAATTACAAAATTGAAAGAATACAAGCTTGTACAATTGCAGAAAAGACTTTCTCCACCACAAGATGTCAAGTATCAAGAACACAGTGGGATGGCAGGCCTTTTATTTTTTTTTTTTTTTTTCTCAGACAAGCTACCTTACACATGAATAAAAGCTTGATTGACGCTAGGGAGAATCATTCATGGTCCTTCATGAGAAAGAATACTTAGAAGAAAACAGAACAAGTGAACATGTAAAGAAATCAAAGAAAAGAAAAGGGAAAAAAGAAAAAAAGGCAATTGTGTTCTTAAATCTTACCAACCAACTCTCACGTCCATCAAGAGCAATGCAGCTAACACAGGAGAAGAAGCCTTTTGACTTTGTATTCTCGGCTGGATTAATTACTTGAGTACACTTTCCACTTCTGCAATCTAGGTAACACCCTGTATTAGAAGTAAATAGCATAAAACTAATAACTTTTAAAATTTTAAACACATAACAAAGTGTTGCAAAAACCTGTAACAACATTCTTAAAGAGGACAATTTATCTGAGCAAAATTCTATCTAAATCTTCACAAATTGAAGGTAAGAGAATAAAGTTTTACCCCATATTCGTGCAGTCCCATCCTCAGAACCAGTTATCACCTGAAAATATTAAAACCATAATAAGAACAAATAGTAGGAGAATCCCTGTAGTTCATCTCTTACTTCAAATGCGATGAGCTGTAGTAGTGTTAATTGAGATTGTGATGACACAATCACATAGAAAGAAACCAATAATAGACTTCCGTGGATATGTTGCAATAATCAGCCAGTACATAAGCATTGAAGTTTTTAAGCAAATAATATAATTCTTATTATTTTTTAGACTCTCCCTCACTTCATTCTATCTCTGGCCCTAGCCCCTCTTCCTTTTTGGCAGTCCTTTTAAGCTCTTCTCTTCTAAACATGTTTGCTCCATTTTCTATTTCCCAAAAGATTTCCTGGTTTTCCCAATAATTACAACTTAAACCAACATATATACATATTACAACCTAACAAAACGAGCCTACATACCAATTCACAAAATGGGACAAGTCAACTAAAGATGGAGAATGACATTCACCAGGAAAAAGAAAGGAGGACATCACCTGATTGACAGAGCTTCGGGCTACTACACAATGTAAGTAATCTGAATGCCCTTTAAAAACTACTTTGATTTTACCCGTTTCCTGAAAAGCAATTACAATCAATGCTGAAAACAGAAGCAGCTATGAAAATAAATCAAGAGACCTGAAATCATCTGTAAGAGAATAAGATTCTCATTGTTTCTATGAGGAAACTCCATCAGATAAGTAATATATTCACCTTGAACAGATACGTACCACATCCCAGCAATATGCACAACAATCACCAGATGCAGAAAAGATAGATCCCTCCTATAGTAGCATATATGATATAAACATACACGCAGTCATAAAGAGACATATATATTGCCACCACTCTTTGGAGGCGGGGGGATTTTATATAACAAAAGAACTGACGATACTACAGACCTGCATATTAACAGCTATGGCATTATTTTCAGGGATTGGAGAAAGAGCACCCCAAGGACCTCTAGAAGACAAAAGAAACAGAAACTGAGTTGGTAATATTGTGATCAACACAAATAGAATAAGATATATTATAGAATGACAGAACGACAGAATTTTTATACGTGAGTGCATATATAACTCACTTATGTTGAGGATTCACCAGGTCAAGTACAGGCTTCATATGGTTCCCTGCCAGGACAGAAAGTAAAACGTGTCCATAAATTACATGATTTTGACAAACCTAAGTAAAACATATCCATCAATTACATGATTTTGACAAACCTAAGTAAAACATGTCCATAAATTACATGATTTTGACAAACTTAAGTAAAACATGTCCATAAATTCCATGATTTTGACAAACAAAAGCAATGTCAAACAACTGTTGAATAACAAAATGTGAAGCAAAAAACAAGAATAACAAGTAACTAGGAAGTAGAAAGTCCTTTTAAGCAATACACAAACCGCATGACAGTCTGACAACAGTGACTACCTAAAGTTAAACAATATCCTAATCAACAAGTGTCGATTACCTTGCAAAGAAATAAGCACATCTGAATTCGTAAATTCCTTCCATCTCCACCCTCGAATATGGCCATCATCACCACAACTACAGAAAAAAAAGTACAAAATGGCATATTTTAAGTACCTATTTAGATCAACTAGCATGTATATCCAATAACTCATGTCTTAGTGGGTATGCGTTCGGTGTATGCGTAGCAACCTCTACTCGAATCTAATCTTAGTTTACCCAGTTCAATGCTCGATTCGGCTTGTTGACACCTAAACTCAACGAATCAGCCAAATACAAAGCAAATATATGTTGTCATAATTTTCATTCTACAACTGCAGTGAACAATCTTCTGCTCCATCTTTGTCATAATGCCCATTCATTTTTTTCAAAAAATGGGGGAAAAACTAAAGCGACCAAAAATAATATAACATGTTCAAAGGACATTGGTACTCCTATATTTTTAGCGTGAAGATATTTTTAGCCAGGATACAGAATTATCAAGAGAACGAATGTAGAATGCAAGAAATCCAAGTACAAGCCACCCAAACAGAATTATAAAGAGATGGTAGTAATATTTCATATTCTACCTGAAACACATTCCTCTATGAGCTCGTATTGATAATTATCCGAAGAATAATCTAAATGCTTTTGCTACGCCATTTTGAGGGCAAAAAATTATCTCAAAAAGCATCCTAAAGAGATGATAGGAGCAGCAAGGCTAGAAGATCTCTAGTAATATTTGATATTCTAATTGAAACACATTCCTCTATGAGCTTGTATCGATAATTATCCCGCGAATGATCTAAATCGCTACGCCATTTTGAGGGCAACAAAATTATCTCAAAAGCATTGTAGAGCATTACAGACTGAGGAAATGTATCCAGCATTATGACCATTTTGTGCAAGAAAATTAAACGAGATGGTCACATACATACCTTAGTAACAAAGTATCTTCACCATTTCCATAGAATTTGATATCATATGCAGGCCCATCATGCCCTTGCAGAAACCCCTGAGGTTCAGCCACTAACGGTCTACAAAATTCCAATCACATGTGAGCTGAGCTTAAAATATCTAACCAACCACGTATATATATCGCCATGCCTACTTACTGTTGCGCCTTTGTACCGCTAAAACCCAATTGCTGCAACCAAAAAGTTAAAACAACGAAACAAAAGAGGTAAACCATTAGGATCAACAACCGTGGAAAGTTGGAAACTCAATTCAATGCAATATCAGTTGAAATGAGACGCAGGTTAAAAAAACAAAGTCTAACGAGCTGGGAAATGCAGGTTGAGACGGAGTAGGAGGCGAGCGACCCATCACTAGAGGCCACGACGATGGTGTCCGGGTTAGGGTTTTTGGAGGGTGCCCAAACAGTCCGGAAAATGGTTCGGGTTCGGATCTCCCTCTCCTTCAATATGCTTTGCCTGTATGCATCTTCGTCCCAGTTCGTCGCGTCTCCGCACATTGTGGTTTGGACTTTGCACTGGTTATTGTTTGGAACTTCTGAAAGTCTTGAGCCTTCGCTCTCCTTTACCGTTCTGACAGAGAGCTTAAAATCGCTGACGGCAACAGATACGAATGTTAACAAGAGGCGGTGTTACAGCCTCCGTGTTCAAAATGTCGTCTTCATAAAAGACAAAACGAGTTTCACTTCCAACCAAAATATCATCGCGTCGAAAAACTTCTCGGCAGCCACGGATGGCTTTGTAACGCGAAAATATCGCCGTTTTAGATAGGATATTTCAAGATTATAATTTGTGTGGCGTTTGTTTGCCTAATATTTCGGCTAAAAGATTCTTAAAATTTTAAGAATATTTTCCTTCAACAAATAAAAGCTACGTCTTTGAGAATTTTTTTAATTAGACCCGTCAAGATTGAACATCATCAAGTCAGGCCGAAGCCCCCCACTAAAACTCGAGAACATCACATAACTTGCAAAGCTCTCCATGTCTGTCTAATGAAGTGGTTTATTCTACTAATCTTTATCATGCTAATTACACACTTATAGGGTATTTGTTTAAATTATATAGCTTTATTGAAGGGCATAAAATGGTTGGGAAAGAAAAAATTGAACTTTTAGAAATTTGTTGGTACATATTGACCGATCTAAAGTGGTGTTTCAGAGCCAAAATTTTGGGTTGCCCAAACAGGACAAAATGGTTCGTTCGGATCTCCCTCTCCTTGTGCTTTGCCTGTACATATCATCAGTTCGTCGCGACGCACATTGTGGTTTGGACATGATTTTGCAAACTAAGGTCCATAAAATGTTTGGAACCAAAATGTTAACAAGTAACTAGGAAGTAGAAAGTCCTTTTAAGCAATACACAAACCGCATGACAGTCTGACAACAGTGACTACCCAATATCCTAATACCGTTGCTGATCTGAATTCGAGAATATGGCTTACAAAATGGCGTACCTATTTAGAGCATGGTCAATGCGTAGCAATACTCGAATCTAATGTTTAAGTTCAATGCTCGATTCGGCGTTGTCAACGAATTAGCGTCTCTGCAGTGAACAATCTTTTCAATAATGTCAAAAAATGGGGGAAAAACTAAAGCGACCAAAAATAATATAACATGTTCAAAGGACATTGGTACTCCTATATTTTTAGCGTGAAGATATTTTTAGCCAGGATACAGAATTATCAAGAGAACGAATGTAGAATGCAAGAAATCCAAGTACAAGCCACCCAAACAGAATTATAAAGAGATGGTAGTAATATTTCATATTCTACCTGAAACACATTCCTCTATGAGCTCGTATTGATAATTATCCGAAGAATAATCTAAATGCTTTTGCTACGCCATTTTGAGGGCAAAAAATTATCTCAAAAAGCATCCTAAAGAGATGATAGGAGCAGCAAGGCTAGAAGATCTCTAGTAATATTTGATATTCTAATTGAAACACATTCCTCTATGAGCTTGTATCGATAATTATCCCGCGAATGATCTAAATCGCTACGCCATTTTGAGGGCAACAAAATTATCTCAAAAGCATTGTAGAGCATTACAGACTGAGGAAATGTATCCAGCATTATGACCATTTTGTGCAAGAAAATTAAACGAGATGGTCACATACATACCTTAGTAACAAAGTATCTTCACCATTTCCATAGAATTTGATATCATATGCAGGCCCATCATGCCCTTGCAGAAACCCCTGAGGTTCAGCCACTAACGGTCTACAAAATTCCAATCACATGTGAGCTGAGCTTAAAATATCTAACCAACCACGTATATATATCGCCATGCCTACTTACTGTTGCGCCTTTGTACCGCTAAAACCCAATTGCTGCAACCAAAAAGTTAAAACAACGAAACAAAAGAGGTAAACCATTAGGATCAACAACCGTGGAAAGTTGGAAACTCAATTCAATGCAATATCAGTTGAAATGAGACGCAGGTTAAAAAAACAAAGTCTAACGAGCTGGGAAATGCAGGTTGAGACGGAGTAGGAGGCGAGCGACCCATCACTAGAGGCCACGACGATGGTGTCCGGGTTAGGGTTTTTGGAGGGTGCCCAAACAGTCCGGAAAATGGTTCGGGTTCGGATCTCCCTCTCCTTCAATATGCTTTGCCTGTATGCATCTTCGTCCCAGTTCGTCGCGTCTCCGCACATTGTGGTTTGGACTTTGCACTGGTTATTGTTTGGAACTTCTGAAAGTCTTGAGCCTTCGCTCTCCTTTACCGTTCTGACAGAGAGCTTAAAATCGCTGACGGCAACAGATACGAATGTTAACAAGAGGCGGTGTTACAGCCTCCGTGTTCAAAATGTCGTCTTCATAAAAGACAAAACGAGTTTCACTTCCAACCAAAATATCATCGCGTCGAAAAACTTCTCGGCAGCCACGGATGGCTTTGTAACGCGAAAATATCGCCGTTTTAGATAGGATATTTCAAGATTATAATTTGTGTGGCGTTTGTTTGCCTAATATTTCGGACAATCTAAATACACTCAAAATTTTTTAATATTTATACAAACAAATTCCAAAAATTTCACAAACTTCAATAAAATCTCAATATCTAAAAGATTCTTAAAATTTTAAGAATATTTTCCGAAATTTCAACAAATAAAAGCTACTTGGTGTCTTTGACGTTATTTTTTAATTTTTTTAAATTAAAAAGACCCGTCAAGATTGAACATCATCAAGTCAGGCCGAAGCCCCCCACTAAAACTCGAGAACATCCACATGACACGAACAACCTTGCAAAGCTCTCCATGTCTGTCTAATGAAGTGGTTTATTCTACTAATCTTTATCATGCTAATTACACACTTATAGGGTATTTGTTTAAATTATATAGCTTTATTGAAGGGCATAAAATGGTTGGGAAAGAAAAAATTGAACTTTTAGAAATTTGTTGGTACATATTGACCGATCTAAAGTGGTGTTTCAGAGCCAAAATTTTGGGTTGCCAAAATTTCCATCTCAATAAAATAACCCTTCATCACATCAAATCATTTTTTTCACTCCAAATAAATATAAAAAAATCATTTAAATCATCTATCTCTTCACTTTTTCACTAACTCTAATACCCCAACATTTTCACAATCAAACACCACCTAACACACCCACGCCTGGTCAGAAATTGGACACCATTTGAAATTTGGGCACGTGTCTAGTTGACATGCTCTTGTTCATCAAAATTTGTAATATTTCCTTTAGGAGCAAACATCCTCAAAGTACATCCTAAACAGAAAAGCCGAGTCATCAACTACTCTATCAATTAGACACAAAAATACAAAGAAAAGAAGATAAAATTACTCTAGACCTCCAAACTCCAGGGCTAATGACACTTTATAGTCACAATTACCAAGTTTGTTGCATATATTTTTTGAACTGTCATATATGTGTCAATATGCACCCTACCTTACAATTCAACATTTGAGATCATTTGCGTGGCCTACTTTTCACCTAGTTCAATGCAGTGAAATTGATATGTGAAGACTCGATATGATGAATTTGGTAATTTGAATTGAAAAGTATCATTAACCGATAATCTCGGGTGCGAAGTGATATTTCCTCTAAAGCAAACTAAATGAAAGGAAAATCATCCCTTTGTTGACATTTCATTGTTCAAAAATTAGTCCTGTACATTGTTTGAACAATAAATTACAGAATCCAAACCTGTTACTTTAACAGTTCTGCCATCACCAGCTCCAGTATGAAGGAGATTATCATTATTAGTCTGACCATAAAAAACAAACTAGTTTCACTGCACCTGGGTTGAATTTGGAAAATAGAGCAATCTAAATGTACAAGTACTATAATCAAGGGGTGTCTCTCCTCCAGTTTGACAACCTGATGGATTTGTATCTTATGCCATAAGCACAATCTCACCTTGTGAACCTGTCAGGGATGAAGATATAGATTTAGAGAAAGTCATATTTTTTAGTAAAAGCAGCAAGAATCTGGATTTTCGATATTACATTTCTCAAAAATATCTTTTGCCAATTGTAACATTGAATCCGTTTCTTCAGCCATCTTTGCAATCCTCTCTGCCTCCTTAACTGCTTCGGCTGCTACAAACGATTTGTTTTCTGCTTCAGCAATCTTGTTGGCAGCAGCCTCTGCTGCTTCTTCTACTGTACTATGATCAATGCTCTGCAACTGCCTCGGCTGGATGTCCTGTTTTAGGGTTGGTTTCTCAGAAGGGGCCTCGGTTTTCATTTTGTAGCAGTTTTGGACCTGCATTTGATAATGCAGATACGGTTCCTCTGTCACCTCAACTTATGTATTTAACCCATCTTGGTATGGAAGACATCATTTGACAGATGATCAAATGAAATCCATATGCTACAAGAATAGAAGAAAGAAGAGGGCAAAAAGGAGAGGGGGGAGGAGGATATATAGCGGTTGTTCATGAAGTTGAGAAACAACCACTTTCTCCCTACTTCGGTATTAAGACTTCGGGATAAGCCCGCACAAAAATTGGATCTAGTGGTTCCAGATGAACATAATGGAAGTCCAAAACATGATATGCGATTTATTTTGAGTGAAGTAGATCTCAATTATATATTCAATAGAAACAACTAGAAAAAAGAAACAAATCCTATTACATGGATTCTTTATGGAGACATTATCTGGCTTCGTTACATAGGGAGTACCAACCATTTTCCTTCTGTTGCTTCGTTCTAACTACCAAGAGAGTGCAACTGTCTGATCCGCTTTTGGAAAAATTTAGAAACTCTCCTCAGCTTCAGAACATTATAACTTCAGTAACGAACCAAGGAAGAGTTAGCCACATGTGCGCTTTGACTTTAAAATGAATAGTCAAGATTGTTTTGAAGTTTGTTGGAATCATTATAAGGCTCAGTTCCACCTAATAAGGTCCTAATATGGGACTTGACCCTTATCAAACTCATCTTTCATTCCTTCTCCTTTTCTACTCTATGTGAGACTTGAGGTATTACACCTTCATTCCTCTGCTTACTTGCTGTATAGACTAGAGGATCCTTAATGTTGCATTCCAAGATTCCCAATGCAATCTATTCCCTTGAGTTACTCTCCTAACTTTACAAATAAAATTAACCACGAGTGCGAACACCTAAATAAACCCTAGGCAGCTGGGCCAAAAAGCAAATGACTAGCTTGATCTTGCAAGAGATCATTTATTAACAAATGAAAACTAAATTAAGCATGTAATATTGACCAAATAGTAATTCCAAATCTTATTACGTTTGACCATAATACACGAAGTACACACCGGCTGCTTGAAATTGTATGGGGTAGATGAATGTATTAAGTGAGCCAGCATCATAATTATTCATGATGCACACCACTAAATGAAATAATCTACAGTGAAAACGTATACGACCAATCACCTTTTCAAGTTTGTCTTGTGCAACCAGCCTCCTCAACCTCGTACTTAACAGCCTCCTAAAATTTTGGGGAACCTCATGTCTTTGCTGCAGTAATGATTTAGTATAGACAAAACAATCATCTCTCTGAATTATGGCAATTGGAGTCATGATGATGAATGATACATAGGCTAAAAATATTCAGTAACCAGGGATGGCAAAGTTAAGAAAGCAGCACAATAGGAAAATTATTCAACACTTACAGAACCGGCCAGACCCTAAAATTCTTTTTTCCTCTGTGGGATCTAAGAAAGGATCATTCTTATACAGCAGAGAAATAAACGAGATCCTAATTTATGATAATTTTAGCCATTCCGGATTTTCTTGAACAGCTATAGCAGCAGAGGCATAACAATGAAATCAAAAGGCATCAGCAGAAACAACTACATTGCTTCCTCTTGGAGTTCACAACCAGAAGAGAGAGGGCAGTAGGATCCCACCCTACAGGGTATTAGCAACTGTTCCAGGCCTTTGTTCCCCACCCAACAGCAGCTTTTCATGTGTTACCTATCTGCCACTAAGAAGTAAGAACACTATTTCCATCTGACTTGCATCTTTTAAGCGTGGATTTCAAAATTTTATGCATTAAGTAATTTTTACCCGAATCAGAAAGTCTCCAGGGCTATCTAGACACAAAATTTCCTACAATCAAAATTTTCTCGAATTTGGTCTCAGATGTAGAAGTTGGGTATGCCGTGTACTGGGAGCTTCAGTTCTACTCTGAAACTTTGAGTTTAATGACAGGAAATATAGTAGCAGCCTCTACTCACTTCCTTAGGTCATAAGTTTACATCAACTTGAGGCATCAGCAGAATCTAAGGGATAATTCTTCGGAAATCAGATTAATAAATTCCCCCATGTTATACAAAAACATTATCACATAAAGGGACAAAATGAATAACTTACCTCAATAAAGCTAACAATTTTACCAGTGTCCAGTCCATTTGGCTCTTTCAAGGTCGAAAGTGCTTCAAAAATCATTGCATTGTACCTGCAATAAGACTATGTCAAACAAAACAGGAAAGTGATTGACAAAAGAGAAACTATTCATGGTACACAAGGCTGTTGGGAATTTATTTGAAGACACTGTTTAACAACTGTAGGCTGATATAAGAAGGTCTTTCTGTTTGAGGACTTCCAGCATGTATCTCATATTTGTGATTGACTAGCTTAAATTTCTTTAATAAAGAAGGATAATTCTTTCTAATTTTCATCAACATATTGTCTCAAATGACACATCTTAGTGATCATTTGCACATGAGTCCACTGATCGGTATCAAAGGCAAGAGAAAAACTAAGTGCCTACCTTGAAGCATTTGTCCCATCCGTTAAGCTCTTCGAACAATCGTCCACACTTAGACCAACCGTTGCATCATGTGAAACTGAAGCAGCAGTTGAAGTCTGTGCAAGGGTTGATGGAGTACTGGGAACATCTGGGTTGGGTTTTGTTTTTTGCGTCCGTGACTTTTCCCTGGGTCCTTGGCCATTGGCACTAACACTCATATTCCGCCATTTATCCTACTTATACTGAAAAAAATGAGAGTGCACACCAGGCACATAATATTTTATTGCAATGGATCATACGTTGTGATAATAAAATCATGGACATCTATATCATGTTCTGTTCTTTATTTTTCTTTGTTACCAAAAGCAACTGCACTCTGCCAGACACTAGAGAAGTTAAATAAAACGAAATGCAGAAGTAATTGCAATATACGGTTGCGGCATCGTCAACAACTCATTGATACACAGCATACTATGAATGGTCCCTAATACAAACTTAGTCATGCCCTTTAAATATGCAGTAAGTGGGGTGGGTCCAGAATGGTGGGGGAGGGGAGGGGGGGGAGAGAGAGAGAGAGAGACTATCATCAGGTGAGAACCAAGTTTTAACCTCTGCAGCCGATATGTTAACCAGAGTCCAGCAGGCAGTGGATCCAAGGATGTAACAACTAGCTGATGAACCAACGACTAAACCACAATCATCAACATCAATGCTAATGTGGTCATATTTGGCATTACCTCTAAACTTGATGTCCACAGCTAATTAACAAAATCAGATCTGACTCTCACTTGCCAGTTTGGATATAGTTCCTCCCCCTCAGGAACTCCTCCATCAATAAAATTTATTTCGAAGACAAGCTCCATGCCTCGTTTCTGAGCTTAAAAAAAACATGATCTAACAGAGACCTTATTAAGTTAATTGAGTGCTAGAATAAATCACAAAGCCAGTGCTACCCAGGAACAAAGCCAAGGAGGGGCTAGGGGGGCTGTGGCCTCCCCAACCCGCCCAAAATCTGCAAAAACTCGGCCTAATTTTTAGGCTTTTTTAGTAGTTTTTTTACAATTTTTTCATTTAATTCCTTTTCACCCCCCAAGATATTATTTTATACAATTGCCCCCCCCTTTTCACCCCCTCGCCCCCCAATAGTATATTCCTAGCTGCATCCCTGGTGCTACCTGATGTGATTGTTCCCATAGGTTGAGCGCCCTTTTTGATGAAATCTGAAATTTCATAGGTTCCATCAATTTTATGCCTTAGAGGGTGACCATTTTATTTCACGCATACCATAGATGGCTTGAACCAGCCGACCTCAGATTTAAGTCACTGACCAAAAGTAACGTATATTTGTATGCTAAACCATTTACCCAATATCAATATCTCATAGCCAATGACAAAATCTTTCCAAGTCGAATTATGAGGGGATCCCCAAAGGAAAACGATTAGGATCGATGATAATGGTAACAAATTAAAAATCGAGAAGGGAAAGAAAAGAAGGAAGTTTAAGATAACAGTACCAGTTATTCAGATCTTGCCCGGTGGAAATAAAGAATAAAAAACAAAAGTTTGAGACTTTGCGTTAGCCAAAATTCTACAAAGGAAGAGGCCAACAATACGCACTATATCTCAAGGAACCAAATTTCTACCTGGTCCACGACATGTCCTTTCATGTAACTCAAGGAGACATAAGAATCAAGAGTGTAAAAATTAGCGGACAATCTTTCTGAGTGTAAATTCAAGTTGTTACCCACTAATAGCCCCCACGGGAACTACATGACCGCCTATTATTGAACAAAGAGTGAAGTGGATCCCAATGGTTTTAATAGCCTTTACTGGTCAAATAACTTGAAGATCTTGGCAACCAAAGACTTCAGTAGGTTATTAAAACATAATATGAAACCAGGCTATGTTTCTTGCAGAAATCTCGTATGGGTTGAAATACATTTTATGGATAAAAATAAACCTACTTTTCTTGCAGTTACTCAGGATTCTGGGAACTGTGTGTTCATCAGAACATACTATGCAAACATACACACACGTGTTATATATTCCAGACACCCTAGCTGTAAAAATTTTCGAGTTCAATATAACAAGTCCCTATACTAATTCATAAACCTCGATGTCTGCCCGATGAGAATATGAAACCGGGGCTATATTACTTGCAAAAAATCTCATTTGGTTCAAAATATAAGACGCAATGATCAAGAATAAAATTCACTGGAACGGCCAATAAATCATAAAGAAACGTTCTTTTCTGCAGTTACGCAAGATTATGAGTGTGTTCATCAGAACCTACCGCGAAAACGGACATCCACGCGGAAACATGTACATACATACAATGGTGCAAATATACATATAAAGAGGTAAGAGGGGGGGAGAAAGACCTTGAGGTCAATGTTGGAGCGAGAGGAGAGGAAGGGATTGAACTCAGGGTCTCTCTGGATGTCCTTCCATTTGCCAGTGCCATGCTTGGCCACTCCTGCACGTAGCGCTTCTTCCTCCTCCGATGTCCACTTCTGTTTCGGGTTTCCCATCTCTCGGCCTCCGGCTCTCTGTCTTAGAGCCACCCGCTGCCACACTCTACAAATACAACACAATTTTAGAACTCGGAGACTGAACCTGGTTTCGGTTTGGTTTTGAGGGTTGCTCGTGGCGCTTCCAACGTCATTGAACCGCTACGAAACGCAGAGTTTTGATCGAGTCGTCGTTTTGTCCCCTACTCCAGTTGGAGTTTGCCATGTCATGTGGTGGAGCATCTTTTAAAATAAATTATTCTCACTCGTCTTGCAAAAAAACAAAAACAAAAAAGTTTCGCCAAGTGTAGAGCCGAGTGGTTGCCATGCCACACATGAAAAACGAATTAAAAGATAAGTTTTTTTGAAGTTTAAATCATTTATGGGGAGCAAAAAGTGTGAAAAGTGCCGAAAGAAAAGTTTGAATTAGCCCATAAAAATGAGTTAATCTAATTGATTTTATATTCTTTGGCAATAAATTCCTAAAATATATTAGTAAAGATATTAACAACCTTCTTGTAGTATTTATCCTAAAAAATTAAGCTGACTTAAGCTAAAGAGGTCATATGTTCAAGACAAAATGGCCAAGATGAAAATTGGAGGAAGGCATCTATTTCAGGGTTTACATGATACTATTTTTTCAGATATAAAGTCAAGGTGTATTTATCGTTAGAGAATATAATGGTAAATTCAAATGGTATAAAGTAAAAGTCTTGAGTTCGAGACATTAAGACTTCGATGAAAAAATTTAAGAATGTTTAATTATAAAAGTACTAGTCTCTACCTTCATGCCAAGCTAAATATAAACTGGACTGCTAATTTATGAAAATGTTAATTGAAAATTAATAGGATAGTTACTAATCAGGCAATCCAACCTTAAATACTTATTCTTAATTCGATTTTAATTTATTCCATTGTTGTTCTATTATTGCTATTCATATATGCAACAATCATTAATAATAGGCCATTTACTCTACCTTTCACTCCATAAAAAAATGAAGAAGAAGGAAATTGATATTTTCAATTCAATTTTATTCTATGCTTAAACTAATTTGTATTAATTAGGGGTTTCAATATATGCCACTATCATTATGAAGGCAATACGAGTAGTATAAAACAGAAAAATTTGGAAGTATCTCTATACATTCTTAATGGGGGAAAGAGTATCTTTTAAGTTGGAGTCTGACAAGCAAAGTTTTTACAACTTTTGGGTTGGTAAGAGAAAATTTTGAGAGTTTGATTTTTTTTTTATAAGAGTTTGTAAAAGATTGATGAAAAAGTTTAAGCATGTTTACTGTAAAATGATTTTTATTGAAATTTATTGGAAAGTAAAGAAATATTAGATTTGATTTAGTTTTTTTATTTATTTAAAAAGCAGTGAAGTTGGTGCGAGAAGGTATTGAAATTTGTGTAACAATTTTAAGATTTTTTGAAATATTTCTTCAAACAAGTGAAAAATTTATAATCACCAAACATCAAAGTCTGGAGAAACTGCATTCATATATATCGTTACGTATTTGAGTATTCACAGATCTTTATCTACAATAAAAATACAAAATACACTATAAACTTCAGCAAGATTAATTATATGATAATCCAGCGGTTGGATTATGAATTTCAAAATGCTATGAATTTTTATTTGTTGCTGTATATATAAGTTGAGTGCTGTTGCTGCACTGTTCAAGTAGAAACTTTAGGAGCTTCAGTAGCTGTCTTATTGTATTGAAAGTGGCACACTGTTATGGCTTAAAAACTAATACTGGTTATGGAGATTATCTTCTCGTCTTTATTAGTAGCTTAAACACAATAGCACATAATTTGATGGAAAAATACAATTTATAATCTCTAACTATGGTATATTTTGGAATGCAATGTGTTGAGGCTGATAGTTTAAAATGTAAATTATAAAATATTTACTAATTAGATAGTATAATGTATAATTTTGGCTGGTAAGGTTTTGTAATTAGGGAGCTGCAGTAAGCGACATGTAGCAAAACGCCGTACAGAACGAAACGCATTTGTTCCGCCAAAACCATGGCGAAGACTGAAGAGCAAACGACTCGTTTTTGATAAGGGTAGCTTTTAAAAGGCCCCAGCCAATCCTGAATTCGCACGCGGCGGACTGTGGATGACAGTTGCACACCTCAGCAAATCAAATATCACCATATAAACTTGCTTCCCTATCCCCTGCCAGACTCGGTTATCTCAGAGAAAAGAGTTTTCAGACAGATAGAGCGACTCTGGTTTTAATTCAGTCTCCACAAACCAATCCCATTCGCTCCTCCGTTGTATTCTCCGGAAGTTTCCAGGCACGCAGAAAAGGCTTAGCAAATGCCGGGCTAGTGAAGGTGGGGGGAGAAAGGCAACAATTCAAAGATGGAGTGTCTCGGGCTTGGAGCTCGAAACTCTGCGGCAATGACGGTGTCGTTTTGCCCTCTTCTGAGGTCGCGGAGATTTATGCTGACCAGAAAACCAGCTTTGTTTCGTCGGTGCAGTTTGTTCCGGCATTTGGTACACGTGAGGGCTAGTACAGGGCGGGAGAGTTGCGTGGCCGTGGATCTCAAAGAAGGGTTCGCTGATGAGGAAGATTATATAAAAGCCGGTGGTTCCGAACTCTTCTTTGTCCAAATGCAGCAGAAGAAGTCCATGGAAAAGCAGTCTAAACTCGCCGATAAGGTAGTTTGTACGTTTGTTTTCATTTTCGTGCATTTTTTTTCTTTTGATAAGTAAGTTGAACTTTATTAAAGAAAAAGAGAAAGAGAGTTTGTACGTTTGAATTTTCGTGCAAATTCACACTTGAAGAATAAGAAACTAGAGGCAGGGCGGAATTCCACAGATAGCGCAGGCGGTGTGCATTACATGCAATATAGCGTCGCGTGCCACGTAATGCGCTTCTCCGTTCTCGTCTATCGGTGTAGTTTGAACGAGTTTGGTTATGACGGAAAGGAAAAATTTGAAAGTCAAACGATTTTTAACCACCTGGGCATCTTTCAGCAGGTTTATATTCGTGGAGTGTATATTTATGTTTGTGAGTGATTAAACCCCACCTCGGATAGGAGTGTAGCATAAGGGGCTTAAGCTTGTGGAAAAAGCTGGTGTAAATTTCACATGTGCAGAAAGCCGTCTGGTTTAACAAATTAAACTCTACTCTTTGCTAACTTTCTAGTTTCTGTTCCTTTCTTTGTTAATGAATTGCAGTAGTTTCACGTTTTACTTTCTAGCCTGATCCATTGTCTAATATGGTTAGCGATAAGTTGTACCTTTATGACTTTCTGATGATATGCTGGAATTTACCTTATAACTTTATTACCATGAACCATTTTTTCAGTTACCAGCTATATCAAGAGGGGAGAATGTGCTGGATTTGGTGGTGATCGGTTGTGGTCCAGCTGGGCTTGCCTTGGCTGCAGAGTCAGCCAAGTTAGGGCTCAAAGTTGGACTTATAGGTCCAGATCTCCCCTTCACAAATAATTACGGCGTGTGGCAGGATGAATTTAAAGGTATCAAATATTTATTCATCTAACAAAGAAGTGTTTCAATGCACTTTCTTTTATGTGAAAAAAAAGATTAATTCTTTTTATTGTAGGCAATTGGTGGCTGACTATCACCGCAATCCTATATCCATTTATAACCAAAATCCGGACACAGTATTGTTTGCTAGTGAATCTGAATACGAAGTGCAACTTTTCAGTTGTGTGGGAAAACATGTCCTCTAGAGGAAACACCACGGTGCTTGTTTTATTCCAAACGTGCTTCATCTATCTACCATATTCAGTTACTATCTCAAGTACTTCTATGTGTCGCTACTTCAGCATAGAATGTAGATGTTTTTGTCTTCTATTTGCTGAATCAGTAAACTTTTCATTGCTTTTGTTTGTAATTTTTCCTGAAGTTTGAGTTAGTACTTGTGATTCACTCACAATTGAGGAGACTAGTACATTCATAGTACTCCATACAAGGTTGCAAATGCATGAGACTTTGGCAAAACTCTGAACTCTTGTTGCCTCCAGGGTGTCTCAATAGAATTTGAGGCCTAAGGAAAAATTCTCACAAACAAAGCAAATACTTAATGGAATGGTCATACTGCAATTAAAATTTATTAAAAGACAAAAATTAGAATGATAAAATCT
Source organism: Morella rubra (assembly GCA_003952965.2). Classification (NCBI taxonomy): domain Eukaryota; kingdom Viridiplantae; phylum Streptophyta; class Magnoliopsida; order Fagales; family Myricaceae; genus Morella; species Morella rubra. Next base: position 7,092,493 of record CM025854.1, read on the forward strand.
AGCACTTGACTGTGAGTAGTTAAAATTCATAAATTGCTGGTTAAAATCAATAATACGTAAAATTAAGACTTTATCATATTCTGTATTTTTTCCTACATTATCTTATACCCGTCTTTGTAGAGTTAGACAAGAAGAAGTTACTTACAAGTGGCGCTTTTTTGTGTCTTATACTAACAAATGGCTCCTTTAATTGGCTACTGTATTTTTTTTTAATAAAACTAAAATAAATTAAAAGCAAGAGATAGGGAAGTAGGTAAACTGTGTGAAAGTGAAACTTTTTCACCTTTTACAGCAGGCTCTTTCATCTTTATTTCTTCTATCATAGACTACAATGTTTTTGTTTTTGGCAATAGAATCTTCTATTATACTTTTAGGGGCCTTGTGCTTTGAAGAGGCCTTAGGCAAGCACGTAACTTGCCTTGCCTTTGTGCTGGCCCTGGTTGCATCCCCACCTAAGTTGAACCTACTTTATTCTGTTTTCAGATCTTGGACTTGAAGGGTGTATCGAGCATGTTTGGCAGGATACCATCGTATATATTGATGACAATGATCCCATTATGATTGGTCGTTCTTATGGACGCGTAAGTCGACATTTGCTCCATGAGGAGTTGGTAAGAAGGTAAGACAGGTTGCGTTCTCTTCTTGTTATAATCTCTGAGATTTTTTTCTTTTCTTGGAAAAATAAAAATTTAGGAGTTGTGGCAGGTGTGTTAAGTAATTTTTTTTCTAAGATTCATGAGTGCTTGTGGATATGATATTTTATAGATATATAATTCATATTAATTTCTCCTAGGTGTGTGGAGTCAGGTGTTTCATATCTTAGTTCCAGAGTGGAAAGGATTGTTGAAACTACTAATGGGCACAGTCTCGTAGCCTGCGAACACAATGTTGTTGTTCCCTGCAGGTATAAAGGGATATTGTTCCCTTTAAGTTCTTATTGTTAAATACACTAAGATCTCTAATTTAACAATTAAACCTTTTTCAAACTTTTAATGTGGTATTATAGGATTGCTACTGTTGCGTCTGGAGCAGCTTCAGGAAAGTTGTTGCAGTATGAGGTGGGTGGTCCAAAGGTGTCTGTCCAAACAGCTTATGGAGTGGAAGTTGAGGTGGGAATCAAGACTGTACAGTTTAAACTATTATATTCGCTGCAGATTTCCAGCATCTACCTGCTACTTAATTCATCATTTCCTACATCTTGATTTTCTGTCCTCTTTTTTTTCTTGTTTTACTGTATCTGTTGAGAAGCTTGTAGAAAAGCTATAATGGATTACATTGCAAGCTGAGCTGATTACTTGGTTACTTCTCATATTGCTTAGAGGAACATTTCTATCGTTATAATTGCCAAAAAAGAATAGGAAAAAAAGTTGAATCATTGTATTGCAAACTACTCTGGTTGTGGGTGCTTCTGCGCTACTTGTGCTATCATTGTATCTTAAACTACTCCAGTTGTGGGTGCTTGTCTGCAACTTGTGCAATTGTGGGACTCCCTTCTCTTAAACAAGCAACTTTATTCATAATTCACGTTCCATGTGCTTTAAAAGGAGTGGGGAAGGAAGAAAGTCTGAAAATGATATGTTTGGTTCTTCTTTCTTCTTGCAATAACCTTGTCAATTCTTACACTTTCAGGTGGAAAACAATCCATATGATCCCAGCCTGATGGTTTTCATGGACTACAGGGACTACAGTAAACAAAAAACTCCTTGTGTAGAAGCAGAATATCCAACATTTCTTTATGCCATGCCTATGTCTCCAACAAGAGTATTCTTTGAGGTTTACTCGATCCATTTCAGTTTCACTTTATTTTATTGCTAGGATTAAGATATTCAAAGAAAGTGCAATGCAGGAAACTTGTCTGGCTTCAAAAGATGCTATGCCTTTTGGTTTGTTGAAGAAAAAACTCTTGTCAAGGTTACAGACAATGGGAATCCGAATCATAAGCACTTATGAAGAGGTACTATTTGTCATAAAAGTCTGATACTCACAATTTTTCAGTAGAGTGGTCATCTTCTTATTTTTTTTCCTATCTTTTCCATCTAAAGCCAGTACAAGGCTTCATGCCCATGCCATATTGTGGGACCATAATAACTGCATCTTTTGTTCCTGACAAGAACATAAGCATGATGCATTATGTCTCCCTTCCTATCTTTATTTACTATTCTAGCAAAAGGATACTGAGGCAAATTTATGGAATTTACATCACATGGAATCACATCCTAGCTCCCATATTACTTGTGGTTTCATCATCCACCTGATTAACATTCATGAAAAGCTTTATAATTGGTAGCATTCTTACAAAACACTTGCACATTGCATTTGGCAACATCCCCTGTTTTACAAATCAGGTTCATGCGTCAACTACCCAATTGTGCTTGCAAGAGGGGGTTTGGACTACTTATAACGTTAAGGGCATAATTTTACAATCTTTTATTCAGGAATGGTCTTATATTCCAGTTGGTGGATCCTTGCCAAATACAGAGCAAAAGAATCTAGCATTTGGAGCTGCTGCCAGCATGGTCCATCCAGCCACAGGTTACAAAATAGATGAGTAAGACAATCACATTTTTAATCTATTCAAACTGAATGTGCTTATATTTCTAGATTTCACTAAACAGGCTATTCAGTTGTGAGATCTTTGTCAGAAGCTCCAAGATATGCTTCTGTTATTGCAACAATTTTGAGGCGGAGTTATTCTGAGGAGGCTATGACTCATAAAGAATTTAATGAGAATATCTCAACGCAAGGTGTGCAAATGCAGATTTTGGTTATCTTTTTTGTTTATTTAGAGAGAGAGAGAGAGGGGGGGGGGTTTGTATAGGCTAATCTGCATCACATATTAGGTTATAAGCCCTTAAAACTTTCTTCGTTTAAACATTGATCTTCCAGCATGAGTATCATCGATGTCACTGGATATGTGTTTACCATATAAGAGATGAAATACCTGCTTTCAGCTTGATTTAATTGTACTTGCATACATGTGTGTACTTTCAAGGTCCATTATGATGCCAACATGTTTTGGCCTCATTTCATGAGATTTTCAGGATTCCACAGAACTCTCCCCCCCCCTCTCCCCTTCTTCCCTCTTTTCCTGCTTGTTTTAGCAACTTCAGTTCTTGTTTTTGTTTTTGTTTTTTTTGTCTTCTGTTTTTAGTTATCCAAAACTCCTATTTTTCCTCTCCTATGCTTCCAGTTGGAGCTTGGAGAGGCTACTGGTGACATTATACCTTCTCAGAGAGATACCTCACAAGCAGGGCCTGGGGGGAGGGGGAAGGGCGGTTACCACCCTGTTCCCATTCCCGGTCCCCTCCCTTCTCCTCTCATAAAGGAAAAACAGAAAAAGTAAAAGTACTAGGTTCTACCTTCATGCCAAGCTAAAAATAAACAGAACTACTAATTTATGAAAAGGCTAATCGAAAATTAATAGGATAGTTACTAATTTAGGCAATCCAACCTTTAAATACTTTTGCTTAAATCGATTTTAATTTATTCTATTGTTGTTCTATTATTGTTATTCATATATGCAACAACCATTAATAATAGGTCATTTACTCTACCTTTCACTCCATATAAAATTCAAGAAGAAGTAAATTGGTATTTTCAATTTAATGTTATTTCATCCTTAACTAATTTGTATTAATTAGGGGTTTAAATATATCTCATTATCAGTATGAGAGGCAATACTAGTATAAAACAGAAAAATTTGAAGTATCTCTATACATTCTTAGTGGGAGAAACAGAATCTATCTATCCATCTGAAGTTTGACAGGAAGAAGTAAAAAGGAAAAGAGACATCAGAATTCCTCTGGTGCCACTAAAATCATATACATTTCGAAGCTCCTTATCACCCTCTCAAATCCAATTTCCCAGTATAAGTTTAACGCATGATTGAGATGAATTTTCTCTTCTGTACCCTTTTTTGGTTAGTAAAAAAATTCACTCTCATTCTGCCAAATAATTTTTATTTTTGTGTTAATATGTGGCTCCCTCTTAAAAAAAATTCTCGCTTCCCCCGTGCTCAGGAGAGCAATCTTTTGGGCCATAAAGTGTGTTCAAGTCTCTTGGAATAACTTCTTATTACAAAAGACTGATTGGCTGCCTGTTATTTAGCATACAGACATCTTGGTAAATAATTGAATTTGTCTACCTTGCTTTTTCTTGGAATTGCGCTTCTAAAAATGAAGCCCTTCTCCTCGGTTTTGCTTCTCTTTGTTTTGAAACTTGTGTCCATTATTTGAAGCTTATAAACTTGCACTTGATTGTGGCTGCTGTTTGACATCCATAGACGGAAGTGGTTTTCCTTATTTATTAATTGATTAAGAATCAATAATGAACAATTTTTAAGTGAGTATGTCTTAGTGTATGTTTTGAGCTCAACAGCTTGTGGCATTTTCCTTTTTGGCTTGTATGCTATTTCTCAGGTGTAATCTTATTTTATTTGGAAACATGCATGAAACATGAGCCTGTTGCGGTGCTTTACCTTTTCCTTAAAAGCATATTATGTTATATTTGTTTGGGGATTTATAATTTGCATTTTTTTATCTATACTTCCCATTTCAGCTTGGAACTCACTTTGGCCACAAGAAAGAAAACGCCAAAGGGCATTCTTTCTCTTTGGACTAGCGCTGATTCTGCAACTGGATATTGAGGGCATTAGGTCATTCTTTCACACTTTCTTCCGGTTACCCAATTGGTATGATCGTCTTGCTTAATCGTTTGTGTGCTAGTATTTACTTGCTTGATGAGTCTTTCTATAATGACACAGATTCCTCCTTTGACGACATCATTAATACTGATTAGCAATACACATTAACTTGCATGCCACAAACATATTGGATATGCATAGCAGGCTTGACAAAACCGGTACCTGTGCATCTGGGGCTCATCTATGTGAATCCTGTTCCTAGTTTACAGGAAGGAGACACGCTTGCTTCTTTTGAGACTAAACTGCTTACTTTGAACTTGAATTGAATCTTTGCTTTTGGTGGCTTTAAAGATAAACTTGAAGGGGCATCCTCGCAGTATTGTGGTAGCAGTCAAAGTGAGATTTTTGGAATGCTGATCTCAGAGTGGTTGTTAAAGGGTTCTGACAGGGAACAAATATACTATGCTAGGGAGCACTCACCAACAATGCTACGGATTGTTGATGAGGTTAACTTGTGATAGTAGTGATTCCCGTAGTCAATGTGTAATTATGTTGCTGAGAGAGTTAAATAATATAGGCTTTAATTACTCCACTAGTCCCTGTGGTATTGCTAGATCCCAAACTGGTCCTTCTGGTATTTTTCGTCCTATATTGGTTTTTGAGGTGCATCCCGTTCATTACTTTAGTCCGTCTGTCTATTTCAAGATGGAAAATGCTGACTAGGCTAGCAAAAGCCATGTCACTAGCAACAATGGCTGATGTGTCCAAAACGAATAATTAGAATTTACATGTCATTATAAATGCCACATGTATAATATTTTAAATGTTAATTTCACGATTTCCAATCAGCTTAAGTTGTTGGGGATAAGTAGTAGTTTACCAAAGGCAATAGGATTTCTTTCTGGCAGGAAATGTTGGTCAGAAATATTGCCTACTTAATGGAGAAAGATGAAATGGCAAATTTAATTGACTTCCCATTAGTCAAAGCTGCAATGAAATGGCTTGACTGGCTTGCTTTTTAACTGTTGTATGGAATAATTGAAGACGTGTTTTCGTTGCAGGATGTGGCAGGGATTTCTCGGCTCGAGTCTTTCCTCGGCAGACCTCGTATTGTTTGCCTTCTATATGTTTGTTATTGCACCAAATGATTTGAGAAAGTGTCTTATCAGACATCTTTTTTCCGATCCTACTGGAGCAACTATGATAAGAACCTATCTTACACTATAGTTTGTATCTTTTCACCTTTCCCTCGCTAGATACTATTAAAATATATAATTTAGACAAACACTAGGAGCCCACCCACTTTTTTTTTTTTTTGGGGGAAAATTGTTAGGTGGTTATGTAAATATATATTCACAGGTTTGTCTGTCAGTCTGAGCAATGAGCATAATGACATGGTAGTTGGTCTGAAGCTGCATATAGATAAGAGTTTTTGTTCCTTTCTGTTATGGTTATGTGTTGCTCCAGCAATTTTAGGTATGTTTGCCAGGACTCGGGAATTTTCCTGTTCCCTAAATTGGTCCATGTGAGGAACATCTGAAAAGGCTCAGAGGCATAAATAGCACTGTTTGTTTCCAGGGATATTGAAGTATGCACCTTCCCTCCTCTTCCTTCTCCTCTAGTAAATGTCATCGTTGCTTCCCCTCGTAAAGATTCCCACTTTAGAGTGTAGACCATCATGGCCTTCAACCGTGTACAGTCCCCAAAGAGTCATGTTGTTGGGCTGAACTCTCCTAACTCAGATTTGTAGTTAGACACCCATTTTTTTTCGTATTTTTTTTCCTATCATACTTGAATTTATTCTCTCTCTCTCTCTCATACTTGGGCGTTTGGGGTAATTCTGTATGTTTAGAATAGGTTTTGCTTAATGGCGTCACCAACTATTTTGGAGATTCAATTTCTGTAGGTAGGAATTAGGATTATTTCAGCTTGGTCTTCAAAGCTAAAAGGCTCTTGTCAAAATTTAGTTAATTTAGAAAACTCGTAATTAAAAGCTTTTTCTGAGAATCCCAATAACAAAAATTGAAAAAAGTGTCGGTCCCTCTTTTTTCTTTTTCGCTTTTTGTTTTTTAAAGGTTGGGTTAGCATAATAAGATGATGATATCCAATGAAGATTGCACATATATTTGCAATGCCTGGGGACCAGAAGTTGACTAATGGTGATTATTCCCACTAAGTTACGAGTATATGACATATTCGCTCCTAATGAGTCTGTATATTATGTCAAGATGTGAGTATTAATTACTAATAACATAATGCCGTTTAAAAATAAAAATAAAAACTTTTGTAAACCCCGAAGATTTTTGTGATTATTTAAAAAATGATAAGACCATATTTAAAATAAAGACAAAATCTAAAGACTTGTAAGGTAGCTAATCTTTTGGTTTTTATTTTTAGGGGGGATAAATCTGCCTTAAATGGATAAGATAAAGTAGCAAATACCAATTCCTGAGAATTGAAATCCTTGAGAAAGATATATAGCTGAATATTGTTGCCTTAACCCTTGCTCGGCTCAGAAAAGTTCACAACAGAATAAAGCATCCCTTCTTTTCATAGGGAAAGAAAGATTGACAAGCCCTATCCCACCATTAAGATTTTTTTTTTTTTTTTTTCTCCCCATTCAATCTAAACTATTCAAAATACGTTGAACTTTTTTATCATCATCAATTTTGGTTCCACAGGAGATAATGAGGAATATCATCATTGCTCTTAAAAATTTAATTGTAATTATTTTAATTACCCCGTGTCTTTACTCCAAGATAATCCTATTTTTAACTGCATTAAAGCACCTTTGAGATCCCACATAGGATCCGGTTTGAAGTTTTCGTTTCATGTCTCTACATATAGAAAAAGCAACTACTCTGAAAACTCATGTACGATGATAGCTGTGCCAGGACACTACTGCTTTTTTTTTTTTTTTTTTTTTTTCCAGCTATTTGAAGTGGTAGGATCGCTAGAAAAGAAGTTTAGAAAAAAGAAATTTCTTTAGATATATTCTTTTGAAAATTGTGAAAGAGATATAAGGTATGTTTGGGAAAAAATGGTGTTGTGAGTGGAATTGTTATTGGAATTTTGTATTTTTTGTTACGAAAATCAAGGCTAATGATAATTAGATAGAAAGTTTATTGGAGATTGAGAAAGATTTTAGTGGGAAAAATCATATTTGGATGAAAAATTGATTTTGAAACCGAAAAAACAGTTCTCAAAACATAAACAAATTACATAGTTAGTTATTTTCCCCTTGGACCTCTAAACTAAAGCAACCAGGGGCATGTTCGTTTTCATGTTTTTTTTAGGATTCTGATGAAATTGTGAATATTTAGGTGGTGTTAAAGTTGTATAAAAATGCGTGTAGAAGTTGTTGAAAGGGATTGGTGTGTGTAGAAAAAGTAATAAAGTGTTGTATAAAATGCGTGTATGTTATGATGTTTGGATTGTAAAAGTAGGATTCAAATCCTACAAAAATGATGAAAACGAACATGCCCCTGGGGTTTATTCTTCTAAGTGGATAAATTACATTTTGGGAAAACATCATTTTTTGTTGTAAACTTACATCAAAATGTCAAAAATACGTTTAAGCTACTAAAGTTGTCATATTTAGCCACAAAACTATCAAAATGCATAAAGTTTACCTTATCATAAGAGCCGATGGTTGAAATATGCAGAAAATAATCTATGTGGCCCGATATTGGCAATTGAATCGTATAATAAGATGAAGGTTGATGAATTTTAATAATTTTGGGGCTAGATATGACAAACTGATAATTTTGACCTCTTTTTGATACTTTGATAAAAGTTTATGGGCTAAAATTTTTTGTATAATATACGCCACAAACTACTAAACTTGACACAATATACCCAACTATCAATAGATCACTTCTATACTTTACACCCTATATTATAATTTTATCATTAAAATTGTGTCGCTTGGCACATTTTTAATGGATTTTGACGGTGATATCTTACCATCAAATAGCCTGAACAAACTACAATCCCCCCTTCCAAAAAGTATAAATCTACAGGAATTTGGCACTCCGGATATGGCGGTGCTATATTCATTAGTAGAGGCTTCAGCAAGATTACGAATCTGAGAGCTTTTGAAGTGCTAGTAACGCTGTTTAGACTTTCAATTACATGATTAATCTATCCAATATATATAACTGGGTAAAGGGAGCATCCCATCCAACGAAAATTAAACAAATTAACAAAGGCTTAGTACATCCTCAAGGCAGGGAATGTGTTAACTAGGCATGACGTTGTTCCACTTCCACCTACGTACCCTTTTCCATGGTGATCCTCTTACAAGCAATTTCAGTGGCTCTTGGCACACCACTTATTTGTTTAATAGCCAAAAAAAAAAAAGAGAGTGGACACCCAGATATGCCACTTTCTGCATGCGCCCAGAGCGAGTAATCTGTGTGCGCGGGCACGACGTTAATTATCATTCGCTAATATTGCTGCTTAGACTCTATGAAGCTCGAGCACACTGCACGATCGATCCCTGCAGGCGGCCGGAGAGGGAAAATTAACTTGTTTTTATAATATTATTATATTGTGACCTAAGATTCTGGCCTACTCGCATATTGGATGATTCCAACATGCAGGAGCGCCCAGCTCGAATTCAGAAACATATATTATAATGTTTCTTTTCTGTAAATTAATCTCTATATTCTAGTTGGTTGATCTTCTGAAAAGAGGCCAGGCCTGGCCATTATTGAGAGTATTATTCCAAGGTTTGTGATTCAAAGAGGGCAACCCCAAACAGATGTTGACACCCGTCAAAACTCTATTTGTTCAACCCGTAGACTCAACTCGATAAATCTCTACTAATTTTCCGTATACCTTTAATAATATTTCAGCATTAAGCATATGCTGTGGTCACCAAGATTCTCGATCGTTATGCAGTGATGAGTACTCGGTGCATTTGCTATTATTAAGTTGATTGGAAAGTTTAATAATCCAAGTTAGGTACTGAAACACTTGTCATTAGAAAAATTTTGTGCGAAAATCCACTTATCAAAATGAAATCGAGTTAATACACACTACAAGAAAAAAGATTTTGGGTGACAAATCTTTGGGTGTGGGTGTCAAACCAAAATCTGTCACCCAAGAACACCTTTCCTTGACAACAGTTTTGTTACTCAACACAACTTTGAGAAATGCTTTTTCCATCTGGACGTTTTTTAATAACATCTTGACAGAAATTTTGGGTGATAGACAACCAACTGTTACAAATTTGTCACCACGTTATACAAACCTGTCCGAACAGACTTATATTCTGTCTGAAAAACTTTGGGATAACGATCCTATTCGTCAACAATTAGTGACGCATTTGCAATTGTCAAACTTGGAAAAACGTCTGGACGTCGTGCATAGCAGTCTAGATTCTAAAAGGCATACTCGCATGGTCGACATGCCTTAAATGCATAACTCAATGGCAAAAAGTTGTATCATGTCTGAACGATAAAGGCATTTTTTTTTTCTAGCGAATTGTGTGCTTCCACATTGCACGATTGAAATTTGTGCTGCTCATTAACATCTGGACTCCTTGTAACCATCCGGAAGCTAGAAGGTTTTGAAAGATTTTATAACCGTTCGAGATGTACATAAACAAACTTGGGATACTTCAAATTTTTCTATATTTCAAGCATGAAGTAAGTTAGAGAATTTGAATCTTGAACAACAACAAATAACAAGCCAACCATTATCCGATGACAAAGTTAACAAATTGTATCAGTGATGTCCATGATCACATGCTTTAATTTCTACCAAGTAATACAACCTAACTAGGGATGAAACGACCTGCAGCCTTAATAGTTCATTGATTTATTTTTTTTTTGGCAAATAAGAGAGAATCTGTATTTTATCACTAGGGATCAAAATACAGTGGAGATTGCTCTAACGGGTGAACCAAACCCTCAACAGAGCGACGTTCTAACGAGTACAGCCAACGGTACAATGTGCACAAGCACCAGCCCAGAACCAACCATACAAAAGAGGAAATAAAACAATAAAAACAAAAATAAAAATCCGAAAGGAGGCGACAGAGCAAGTCGGAGAAGCGAAAAATGTGGCGACGCGTGGGGGCACATGCTGACTAGGTGACGTCGAACCAGAGCAAAGTAGATTGCTAGGAGATGCTGAAGCTCGCTATGAGAAGCGTGTCCTCCAAAACCACTAGAACGGCTCAAAAAGATGAAAAGGGAATCAGGCGCGTGAGATCCGCACGCACATATGAGATGTCACTCGCCAGCAAATCGGTGACTGAGAGGGGCAAATTGGAGCGTCTGAAGGAGGAGATGCAAGCCCAAGGGGACGTGGTTACCGGAGTCCACCCAAAATGCCGAGATCTATCCTCCAAAGCCATCGTAGAGGAGGAAAAAAAAAAAAAAAAAAAGACCAGATCCTGCGAGGCTGGGCTGAGAAGACGAAGGGGGCAAGAGGAGCTCAGCTCCGGCCGCCGAGTGCAGTAACTAAGGAGGGGAAGTGCTGACTAGGGAAGGGGCAGGAAGGTTTCTAGCGAGAAGGCGCTGCCTATCTCTCTAGAAACGAGTGGGGACTGATGACTATAATAGTTCATATGATTATTGGCGGTAATTCATCACTTTTTCACCCATAAGTCTACTTTATTGGGCCGAGCAAACTTGGCGGCACCAATAAAACCTTTATGATAATGCGAAGCAAATTATTAAACTAGAATTAGGGGGAAAAGCAATAAGAGCAGAGCGGCAATCATGTTAAATATATATAGATAGGTCAACTAAGGAATTAAATAGGTGTTCAGTTGCTTGTAATTATTTATTCTCTGAAAGGGGTTGAAACTGCATATATTCCAATCTCATGAACTTGTTCTCCAAGCACCCGGCCTTCCGAACCTCTATAAATTGAGGCATCCAAAACATCATGTCTACACACAGTCCCAGTAGTACTCGATCGATCAAGTGCCTTTCTTGTCATGGAATAGTGATCCTACCTCTTTGGGGAAGGTGGACGTTGTACCGATGGAACGCTTGTTTCGGTGCGGCCTGCAGGAATGATTTGCGTCAATATATCGCCTGAGGGGGTTTGTATTCGAAGGTGACAGAAGAGAGTGAGCACACAAGGTTCTTTCTTGCATGAAGTGTCCGTGCATGAAGCTCTGTGTGCTCACCCTCTATCTGTCAGCCACCACTCTCTCTCTCTCTCTACGCACCGTTAACAAACTGATTAGTGATAATTTCTCATTGATCCTCCCATTTATGTTGTTTTGTTCATCTGGGTAACATATTCATTGGGGGATTTAATATCCAGTAGGTTCCAACTAGCTGATCAGCATCTTCAATATTAACCGAGCAATCCAGGCCAGGCAGACAGCAAATTACCAGAATAAATTCTTTAGCTTCTCTCTCCGTCTCTTTCTCTCATCTATAATATCCTTTCGTCGAAGCCCATAAGAATCTTACCTTTCCCAAAGCCATGCCGACCAAAGTACACCTTAAGTCGTGCACTTTTGCACTTTGAAAATATACCAGACATGCATGATATTGCTTGCCTTGTCGTTCAGTGTGTTACAGGGAATTTTTTGTCCCTCGTGGATGACTTCTAGCCAGTGATCCTGACTTCTAAAAGCTGCCTGTCTCAGGGAGTTTGTGAACATGCAGCTGATCGAATCCATGATTCCGGTGCTGCCACTGGTAGGTTAGAATTGGGTTAACCTTTGGGTTGCTAAAAGTCCAGCAAATCCTATATATCCAATCGCTATTAAATTTGGAGCGGTAGCGAGCTACATATATTAACCTACTTTTGTGAGACTTCAACTTAACTCTAGAAAATATGAATATATATATATAGCTATGCTATATGTTCTTAATTTGATCTCACATGAACATTTTTTATATATGGAGAGATTTTCTAGCCTATTCCTAACATTGATAGAATATTTATCAAGAATTTATAAGTCTTTCAATTTCAATTTCAATTTGAATATTGTTTTTGTTCTTTCAATTTAGAAATAAAATCTTGATCAAATTAAAACTCTATCACTAACTATCTTATTGGAATAAATTTTGTAATTAAACATCCAATTAATTTAATTAAGTACTTTTGTTTCATGTGATGTGTGGATCACGTTTTATAAGATCATATGTTATATATAACTTTGACATATCAAGAGAAACAAATCTGCACGAGAATTAACTTCCGTAGTATTTTAAGTTATAAGAAGCAGAACACTACAAGAAGAAGAAGAAGAAGAAGAAGAAGAAGAAAGAAGTAAGATGCAGAACAATAATCTGATTTTTTTTTTTTTTTTAACAAAGAAAGATACAAATTAGGCTCGCGTAACATAAGGAGGGTTAGGATTCATTATGTCACACGAAAGATTTCGGATTAATATGAATTTTATGTGTAATATCTAATTAAGGTTATTGATGGTGCTAAAAATGATTTAGCTCAACTGATGAGCGATGGGACGTGTTGTGTTTTTTCCTTTGGGCGCATAGAGCCTTTCTTTAAGTGGGCATCAGTGTATCAAATCGATCAATAAGAGTATAACAATTATCTTTTTTTTTTTTTTCAATATCTATCTGTTCTTACATTTGTTTAGTAATTTATCAGGGGTCCATCCACTATCAGTACTCGAATATCCCTTTTATTATGGGCTGCGGATAAAAAAAAATGGAAATTAATTTAATTTAATTGGCTGGGTGCCTTTGTGTAAAAGGTTGTTCAGACAATCCTGCCTGGAAAACACATGATGATCGGTTATATATATAGTAGCACTAAATGCTATGTATATATATGATGATCGGTTGGATTAATCTTTTCTTGAAATGACACTAAGCTCCTTTCTTTTTCTAAGCCACGTCAGCTCTACAACTAGTCTTTCTTTCATCACACAAAATTTTGTCACAACCTAAACATTCAATAGTAACACGAGGGTTTTTATTACATAGTTTTTAAAATTTTTATTTCGAGCATGTGGTTGAAACATGCGACCACGCCTTGTATTAAAGATTCACCTGACTAATTCCCTCCCGTGTGTCTCGTGACGTAATTAGGTCGTTGCGTCTCACCCACCCAACCACGAGACACTGAATTCTGAACTCGTCAAACATGTATCAATTCTTTTTTCTTTTTTTTTTTTTTTTTTTTTTTCTTTTTCTTTTTTTGAGAAGGGCAGTGAGAATTTTCACAAACTTTCAGTAATACTTTTCAAACAATTCTATTAAACTACCTTTTTTTTTCTCTGCATATTTTCAAAAATTTCAATAAACCTCTCTATATAGATATATTTTTATATTATTATTCCATTCGAATTACAAATTTAAAAAAGAGATATAAAAAATATATAAAACATGATAGAAACTATATTTAAATTTAAATCTTGAAAGAATAATATCATATCAAATTCACGATATTATCTCTAACAAAATATTGTTAAAATTACTTACCCAAAAAAAAAATTATATATGTTAAAATTTCTGCAATCTAATTTCAAGTTTTCCTTTTATTTTTTTTATGAAAAATAACTTGTATATGGATTGTAAATATAAAAATAACAAGAATAATTTTTTAGGATAAATTATAATTTTTGTCCTCAAACTACCATAGATTTTCAAATACTTTAATAAACTTTAACTCGTTATAACTCACTCCAAATTATGTTTCTCATTGTAATTTCATCTCTCGACTTAAACAAGAGCAAATTTTTATTTTTAGGTCAAGAGAATGTCACATCCTGGGACAAAAATCATTTTATATAATAACTCAAGTCTCAAATAGGTAGAAGCACAGTAGAACGCTAGAGAGAGTTCAAATGAAGAAAAATTTATATTTTCATATAAAGTGAATGTCACTTGCACTAGGACAAAAATCATTATATATAATGGCTCAAATAGGTAGAAGCACGATAAAAGATTAAGGAGAGCTTAAATGAGTACAAATTTTTTACTTTTATGTAAGAAAAATGTCCCATGTGCTCTTTTTTGACCAAAAAAACAGTTTAGATGCGATAGGTTGCTTCTAGAAGTATTGTTTAAAATGAGTTATAACCAATTATTTGAGAATTAAGGGATGTTTATTTTGGTGAGATTTTTAAAATTTAAAGTGTTTTAAGAATTTTTAAGTAATATTAAAGCTTATTGATATACATGTATAAATTATTAACTTGTATTTGTATTTAAATATATTTATTTAATTTTAGAATTTACGTGTATTTTAAAATATTTATAAAAACGAACATATCCTTGTATAATAATTTGTTGTGAAAAATTATAATTTACTCATTTTCTTATTCTCATTGGTTGCTTTTGCGAAATAATTACAAAAGCCAAAAGGTAACATCCGTTGACGTAATTAGTCGTCTCGCTGCGGCACAGAACTCAGAAGAAACACCCTTCAATTATCTTCTTCTTTTTTTGCTTCAGAAGCCCCGGCATATATTTTGTCACTGCTCACCTGAGCTTCGACGAAGGTGTTGGTCCTCGGCGATGACTTCGGTGGCGGTTGCCGTAAACGGCGCCGTTGGTGGAGAAGGAGGCAAAGGAAGCCGACTCGCCGTTAGGTGGGCGTTGGAGAATCTCGTGCCCAAAGCCGATCGCGTTGTTTTAGTCCACGTCATGCCCAAGATTACTTCAATCCCAACTCCATGTGCGTTTCTTTCGTTCCGTTATTTTCTCTTCTCTTTCTAGTTGACAGAGTTAGTGTTTGGAAAAGTATAACTCGGTGTATTAGTTCAACCGCAATCTGTTCTAAGACTCCCAAGTTTTATTGTCTTTGTTTCGTGGACAACCAAACATTCTAATTGATTTTGCCAGCTTGATTTAGTTCTGGCGCTCAGCTGACTTTTCTGTGTTAATTTTTGAGAAATTTTTGCTTGGCTGACAAGGAACTGTGAGAACCGCGCGGTATGAGAGATAAACAGTTCCCGAGACATCTTTGGAGACCACTCCTAGCCAACGGCTTTAAGCGAATGGGTTGGGTATCAAAGATGTTAAATGAATTATCTTCGTCTCAGTCGTTTCAATTACCATTGCTTGCCGTATGTGTGCTTGGGGGTATTTCCAAAGATACTATTGACTGTTATGTTGGAAGAATAACTGAATTTCTCTGACAAAAGAGCATACTAAATAAGTAAATAATAGGTCAAAGTGCTTTAGAAATTGGGCATTCATTTTGGTAGCCGAAGAGTCCTGCTGTAACTTCCGTCAGTTTTACAGCAGTTGAATTGGTGTTTTTACAGCGGGAGAGCATATTCCTGTAGAGGAACTGGATAAGAATATGGTGGCAACATACGTGGAGGATGTGAAATCGAAGTTTGAAGAAATCTTTGTCCCATTTAGGAAACTTTTGAAGACAAGAAAGGTGAGATTGTCTTCTCGTTCAAGCTTGGTTCTGTTATGTTGGGTCTGTGAGGATGAAGTATGAATGTTATAGTGGTAACTTCTACAGGTGGAAACTTCGCTGCTGGAGGATGATGATCCTGCGACTGCGCTTCTTAGATATGTAACTGGGTCAGGAATCAAGAGTCTAGTCTTGGGCTCTTGCTCCTCCAATTTTGTTACGCGGTATTTTATCATTCTTACTTGGATTATCATGCATAAAATGTTCTTAATGATTTATGATGCTTCTAATCAATATGGTTAAAACTATATGATTTGTGAAATGTACTGTCACAATAATGAAGTTATGGCTATTTTGGACATGTTGCATCATTTGTGCTCCTTCACAAATGCAGTGTGTGTGTGTGTGTTTTGGGGGGGTTCCATAACCTTGTACATTGTGGAACACATTGGTGCGAAAGTTTTAGCTGCATTATCTAATGAAATTCTAGTACTTCATATCCTCTGTGTGTGTGTGTGTGTTGGGTTGGGGGGGTAGTTCTATTCACAGTTTCTTTGTAACAGATTCTGAGATTTGTCACAATTTCTTCCAGGAAGTTAAAGGGACCGGGGGTACCAAAAACTGTACTGAGATGTGCTACTGCCTGTTGTGATATTTATATTGTATCTAGAAACAAAATAGTCAAAAGACCTGCTGATTCCTCATCAGCTACTGGTAAGTTGGAAGTAAATGCTTTATCCGGCAACAATTATCAAGTCACTAATTCTTTATCGGATCCTCTCGCAGAGCCCAGTTCTGAGTCTGAAATGAATACTCAACAAGATCATCAAGAAGGTTCCAATGACAGTCATGAACAAATATCTGGCCTTCATTCGCCCTCTGTAGAACCCAGGGTTCACAACAGCTTCGGAGCATCAATAATATCAGGGCTTAGTTACCAAAATTCTGAAGCATTTACAAATATGGGTTCTTTTACCAATGCCAGTGTAGATGAGGAGAGGAATCATCAGGAGTTTGGAGATGACATTGAAACTATTAAGAGTCGCAATTCCTTCTCCTATACGAAATCTGAGCGGGTAATCTTTTGGTGGATGTCAAACTCTTGCATATTCTTTGGTAAAAGTTTTCTTCATGTGAGCATAATATGAAGTACCTTTGGGCAGTTAGGTGTGCAGGCTGAAGTAGAACAACTGCGACTAGAAATTCAAGGTACTGTTGCCATGTACAAACGGGCATGCCAAGAACTAGTTCATGCTCAAAATAAAGTAAGAGTTTGATCTCTTAGCAAAATATTAATTCAATGTTAGGATAATGGTGAGATGTTACATTTTGTGTTGTTCCTAAGATCTGCTGGCAATGGTTGCAAAAACTTAAATGAGTTGGCTTTTACTTTTTATCCAGGTCTCTAACATAGTTGGAAACCAAAAAAACTAATCTAACTGCAATCAGTATTTTTGCATTAAGTTAGCTACTGGAGATGTACAAGGGAACCTATGAAAGGAATCTTGGAGAAGAACTCCATTATTTTGGTTGGCTTGGAGAAAGAAAGGCATGACTAACCATGGACTGTTTTGCACTTGGTGCTTCAATTTGCAGGTTGAGTTACTTTCTTCTGAATGTCTTGAAGAGGCTAGAAGAGTGAATGCTGCACTAGAAAGAGAAGAAACTTCGAGGAAAATTGCTGCTGAAGAGAAAGCTAAGTATTTGGAAGCTATAAAGGAGGTTGAGGAGGCAAAAAGGTTGCTTGCCAAGGAGGGTTACGAGAGGAAGATAGCAGAACTGAATGCCCTCAAGGAGTCTATAGAGAAAGAGAAAATTGTTGATTCACTCTTCTCTGCTGACAAGAGGTACAGAAGGTATACACGGGATGAAATAGAGGTTGCAACAGGATTCTTCTCTGAGAGGAATGTGATCGGTGAGGGTGGGTATGGGAAAGTTTACAAGTGCAGTCTTGATCACACTCCAGTAGCTGTTAAAGTTCTAAGTCACGAGGCAATGGGCAAGAAAGAGGAGTTTCTGAAGGAGGTATCCTAAGCGTATAGTCCTTTTCACTTTTCTGTTGTTGTAACATTTCTAAACTGAATGGGTCTCTCCTCTCTGTTTATGATCATGGCTAGTTTGTTGAAGTTCAGGACTTCATTTTAGAAATTCAAACGTGGGCACTGTAGTTAGAGTCCTCTCTGATTTATCCCCAGTCAAAAATTATAAATTATATCATGACCATCCGCACGTGTTCTTTGAACTTCGAAAATGCCCTAGGCTATGTTTGGTTGCAATAGTTGGGAAGGAAGGGAAAGGGAACAAAGAAGGGGGAAGCAGAAGGGATGCTATTATTCTTTTAGGAGTTTGGTTGTCTGGAGGAAATTGGAGAGAAAGCAGATTATAATTAATTATCCCAACATAGGCTTTCTCTTTGTTTCCTTGCATTTGGCAGAAAACAAAGCGGTGGGCCAGGAGGAAGAGGGAATCCACTCATTACCCTCCCTTTCCATCCAAAAAAAAAATCCAAAAACCTATGCTGCCCTCCCTTTTCCCTCCACCTTTCCCTTCCGTCCCCTTTCCTCCCAGCAGAACATAGTATAAAGTAACTCTTTTTCTGAGATGACTTCTGCCTCCCTTTGAATCCTTTACTGGTAGACCTTCCTTTTGAGGCTCTTCGGGTTTCTTCTCCCATTTTTCTTGCAGGTCCCTTATTTTTGACCTGGTATCACACTCTTATTGAATTTGGTAACATGTGCTTTTCCTCTCATTTTTAATTGCATTTTCCTATAGATGGAAATTACTTTGGTGCTGAATTTCCTCAATGTGGTTTGTTGCTACAATTTTATGGAAGTGTTTCCTTGTGTTCTCTCCCAATTGTTTGCAGGTTGAAGTTCTAAGCCAGCTACACCATCCCAACGTGGTGTTGCTTCTTGGAGCCTGTCCTGAGAGTGGTTGCCTAGTGTATGAATATATGGAAAATGGGAGCTTGGAGGACTATATTGTCAATGGAGAAGGGAAAACAGAACTTCCTTGGTTTGTTCGATTCCAAATAGTTTTTGAAGTGGCTTGCGGACTTGCATTCTTACATAACTCAAAGCCAGAGTCAATTGTTCATCGAGATCTGAAACCGGGTAATATCTTGTTAGATAGAAATTACGTAGCCAAAATTGGAGATGTTGGGCTGGCTAAACTCATATCGGATGTCGTGCCTGACAACATCACGGAGTACAGAGACTCAATCATTGCTGGTACATTCTGCTACATGGACCCAGAGTATCTAAGAACCGGCACAATCCGACCCAAATCAGATTTATATGCTCTTGCAGTGATAACCTTCCAGCTGTTAACAGGTCGCCTGCCAAATGGGCTTCCATTCACTGTGGAAAATGCCATAAAAAACGGCTCCCTTCGTGACATTCTTGATAAGTCAATCAGAGATTGGCCACTGGCTGAAACTGAGGAATTAGCTCGTATTGCTCTGAAATGTTCAAAACTTAGATGCAGGGATAGACCAGATCTTGAAACTGAAGTTCTGCCGGTCCTCAAAAGACTTAGTGAATTTGCAAGTGCTAGCTTTAAAGTAGAAAGAGATAATATCTATGCACCAGGCCATTACTTCTGCCCGATCCTACAGGTGAAAATTTGTACTTTATTAGATAAAGATCTGATTAATAGAGATGGTTATGTTAACATGCATCTCATATATTGCTTTCCTCCATGCATGGTTTCTTGGATGAATACAGGAGATAATGGAGGATCCATACATTGCTGCTGATGGTTTTACTTACGAGTATGAAGCAATTAAGGCATGGCTGAAAAGACAAAAAGTATCACCAGTCACAAAACTTAGACTGCAGCATTTTACTTTAACTCCAAACCACGCACTGCTTTCTGCCATTCAGGAGTGGAGGTCACGGGTGAAATTTTCTCGTGCCTAGATTAGAAGAAATTATTGAGTCGAGCAAGCAAGCGTTTCCAAAAACCACACTATATGGTTCTGGGGAAAAGCAAGTATATAGCATAGTTTAGGTTTTGTTGAGGTGCTTCTGGAATAACTTCTAGCATGTAAATAGGTTATTTCACTAATTCCCTGTGTTCATATGAATAACCACAACTCGTGTGATGTGGTGTTTTTTTTTTTTTTTTCCCTTTTTCTTCTAGGCTCGTGTATTGTGGTTAAATATCAGATATTTATTATATTATAACGGTATATCGAGGCACATGCCCAAAAGAATAAAAGGGTCGTCCCAATTGGAACCAAATGCACGTGGTTTATTACATCCTATTTGATACGAGATATGGGTTAAGCAATTTGAGTCAAAATACGTGCGCGTAATGTACACCGTTCATTTACATCATGTTGGTCATATTCCCCCTCAATTGTATTCCATTGACGGTAAGATCTTGTGATTAACTTTGTCAATGCATTAATAATTCAGTTAAAGATCATTAATATGTTGACAATTTCAAAATACTCTTTTAGAACTTGTTAGGACTAAAGTTTTAGGATCAGAATTTTTCTTGTCAAGCAAACCTTTCACTTTTCTTTAAGGTTAAGTACACTTTTCGCTCACTCACTATTTGAGTTCTACTACGTGGCATCCCAAACTATCGATCTTGTTATATTTCGTCCTTCAATTACCAATCGTTTAGACTTTGCATGCTCAACTGTTAATTTAGACGGAAATTAGTATTTTGATTCAGTGACATGACGATTTTACCTCATAATTTTTTTTATAATTATATTTTCTATGGGAGTAAATTCATTATTTTAGTGATTAAAAATAATGATTTTCGTCTAAAGTAACAGTTGAAAGTGCAAAGTATAAACGGTTGGTAATTGAAAGGTGAAATATAACGAAATCGATAGTTTGAGATGCAGAGTGTTAAAATCCCAATAGTTGAAGAGTGAAAAATATATTTTTCCCTTTTCTTTTCAATTGCAGATATGATTGCCATTTCTGCATATGGATGCCTTGTGTACTCTTCATATGAAATACTGAGTTTGGTTCAAGCAGTTTAGTTCAGCACCATTCAAACTCAATGAGGTAGTCGCGGTAAATGCTTTCCTAACTCTTAAGCATGTCCACTTTTCTTTCTTCGTATTCAACATAAAAGTTCTGCAATTACATTTACATGTAAGTTTGGTGCCTTAGATAACAGCAAAACGAATACATTTGACATTACAAGTTCATGCGGTGTATGTTTAATGATTTTTCAACTATCCACTTGAGTAAATTCGAGGGCATTTGCATCTGGATCTCGTGTAAAGATTGCTGGCCTCCCAGATCGGCTAAGTGTGTAGGGAATACCTGCAAAATCAATGAAACCAAAAAATTAAAATTCCTCAAAGAGGTCAAAACCGATGTTTGGAAATTTTAGCTTAAACCAGGAGGCTACTCCAGTTTAACTCAAATTAGATTTGGCAATGGGAATAGTCCCCGAATGAGTAAATCCATACATTCCTTATCCCACCCATAGCTCCGGCCAGGACCAAATGCCTTGCGTATATCATGGCTTTCCTTGTACAGTTCCCACTACAAGAACACAAACCCACCTAAGAGACTGGAATTCACCACCCCACGACACCTTTAAACTTAAAACTGATCGGCCAGTCAAAGGAATCCTGGATGGGCAGGGGCTGGGAGAATATGAAGAGACAACAATGGGACATGGCTTGAGATTATGTCTCTCGCTGTAGTGACAACCATTGGCACAGCAGCTGAACTATGAAGTTTGAAGGATTGTCTGCCAGTGGCACTGGACATTGAAATCCAGCAACTATGAGTTGAACTGGATGCCCAAGAGTTCCTAATCTTAATCCAAAGTAACTTCTGCACTGTTCTGTTAGGCAAGGAAGACTGCAACCATGCTTTATCTTGTCTTCTTTATAAGCACTCTCCTTTTGTTAGAGCTGATGCATGGGTGTATATTTAAAACCCATTTGTTTTTATACTGGACTTCTATTTTTGAAACCAAAAGTCCATGCCACTGGGGTAAAAATAACTCCCACGATATAACTGTAATTAATGCGGAAATTGCTCAAGTAGGAAAACTGACAAAAACGAAAACTCAAAGTTTACCAGCTTTATCCAGGATTGCTTTAAGCTTAGACACATCCCTAATTGCAATACAAGTATGACGATCTCGGCCTCCATGTTCGGCTCGCCCGGTTAAGGGGTCAGGATTGGGAAGCTCCATCAGATGAATCATCTCAGAACCCACCCACAGCCAGGCACCTCTATAAGGGAGCTTATCATCTGGCCTTGCCTCATTTATTTCAAGACCTAGTATAAATTAAATAAGAAAAAGAAAATAGAAAGACTATTCTTTAATTGGTGTTCTACTCTAGAACATAGAATTCTTGTCAAATGTTAGAATGGAAAAGTAACATACCCAGAATATTCTGATAGAACTCGAGCGACCTTTCAAGGTTTTCGCACAGAATTCCAACATGGTGAACACTAACAACTCCATAATCTGCATCAACAGCAGCAAGAAGATAAATAAATTACACTTCATGTCACATAGAGGGGAAAAAATGGAGTACTATTAAAGTGAATCAGGACATCACCAACAGCTTAGCTTGCTCTTTATTGTCTGTTAAAGACCCTACGTTCTTTCCTCCTTTTTGTTGTTATTAAATTCTGTGTGTTTGGTGTTGGGGGGGGGGGGGGGGGGGGGGGGGGGGCGAGGAATTCTGCACAGTTTGCCAGAGGTAACAAGATGATGGAATTCCGAATGTACTTTTAGGAGCAGAAGAATAAAGTGATCTCGTTGATGAAAATGGATAAACATCAGAAATTTTTTTACTGTGACCACCCTGATGCTCCCTCATACGTCCAATTTGAACTTCATTTACATCTTTCATACGCAGAATATTATTAGAATCCAACCAAGAAATAACACGACCGAGCCAATACCCTCTCACTTTCTGTTTTGGCTTTGAATGAACTCGAGACATTATGCACAAGACACCCAACTAATGGAACATAGTACGATGAATTACTACCTTTATCATCGGCCCCAACTGACTCTCTTTCCAATACTTCCCCTTCAACAGCCATCTTAGCCTTTGTCACGAAACTAAGCCCTTGCAATCTACAATTTCTCACACTAGTCTGGCGATTTTTGGATGGTATCTTTGTAGATATGAAGACATTGACACGGTTCACCTGCAATCAGGAAGTCTTTGAAATCATCAAGGATAACAACAAGGAATAACACATCTGAGCGGAAAATTAATAGCAAACATAAGCTGTGCACGAATCTCAGACTGCTCCTAACCATCGTCATAAAATCCTACCAAGAACCTTAATGGAAACACAATATTTTCGACTTCAGGAGTAGCCACTCAAGCTTGTTAACTAAAAAATGAGTTATTATTTCCAGTTGATAACATTTTCCAGTGATTTTGATCCTCACATTATTGGCACGTAAAGCCCCAGAGCGTCTGAAAACGTTTTACCCAGTGAAGTAGTAGTAATTCATCTGGGTTTTCTAAAATCCATGAACCTGAATTCAAGAAATGCCTTCCTGGCCCGAATTTAAGTTCTTCACATAATCAACCGAATGGAAAAACAGCAACAATCAGCCATTGGTTGCGAATAATAAAAAGGAAGAAACTGGTGTCTAGAGGCTTTCAGACAGTGGGAAATGATAGAATTACCCTGTGTTGCAGAGAAGCGGTGGGAGGTGGACTGAGGAGGGAAGCCATGGTAGAACAGCAACTCGTCTTAGTTTTCTCTATTAGTTATTGTTTTTTCAGAACTCTTTTTATTCTCCCCTGAACCGAAGGCCTCGGTTCTTGGCTCACAATTTTCAGCCAAAATAAAGATATGACTAAATAAATAAAATTTCTTCCGTCGGCGAATATTCATCACTCAATAAATACACCAATCAGGTGCCATTGTCGCAGCCTTGGGAGGTTCCTTAAATTTTAACAAAATGTGGGACATACGCTATAATGATGACCTGCGGGGCATCACCGAAAGCCATGATAATCCCTACCACATGGTTCCCAAGATTGAGGATCTGATTGTCTAACAAGAATATCCCACGACGCGTTGGACATTTGTAAGGTCAACTACCGTCACAACAAGACCTCAATCAGAGCACGTGACTAACAACGAAGCCATGTTTTGTTAAAATCAATATACCCGTTAGGTTGTTTAGATTTAAGAAAAATTATACTTTATACCCTTTAATTACAATAATTTTTGTACTTTATAATCCTAACTTCTAAATTGGACATATTATATCACATACTATTGATAAATTTATACTCTTGCACAACATATTATATCTTGATCTTTAAAATTGTGTGACATAAATTTTATTTATTTAAAGTAAAATATTATATTGCGTATACAATATAAATCTACTAATAGTGTGAGATACAATGTATCAGATTTAGTAATTTTGTGGGTAGATTACAAAATACATAATATTTAGACACCGAAAGTATATTAATCTTATCTTCACATATATAATCTGCAATCACTTTGTATCTCGGGATATACTTTAGACTGCTATACTTTTATTATGAATTCAATTCAATCACTTAATAAATATATTAATTTGTTGGGGAAAAAAAAACTACCTATCATTGTCCTTATGATGCAAGGGATGACTTAGGTGAGTTTTGTTTGTTGGTGATGATGGGATGTTTTTACTTATTTCACGCGGGGTGTCAACAGGTTGACATTTTGGGTTGTGTTTCACGTTCCATTTCTGTTTGTTTGTGCAACATTTATTACTTAACAATGACTTGCGTAAACCACGTTCCCACAAGGGAAAAGCCAAACATGGCCTGCGGAATCGCGGATACTTGGTTAGTTGCTTGGGGTTTGTCAATGCAGTGGCTTCTATGAGAGATGAAGGGGGTGAGTTGACCAAAACTTGAATGGACAATCACCAAGAAGTAAGCGTTGTGAATTAATGAAATTATATATATATTTGCAATTTGAAAAGGGTGATTAGTCTATGATATATGTGAGTTATATTTTTTAAAAAGCTTAATTAATTTGTTAGTCTACTTTGTTTAACTTTTTCCCCAATTTGATATCTTAGTTTTAATTCTTCTATTTCAAGTCCTTGAGATTAATTACTTCTTCGAAGAAGATCCTTACATCTAATCTCAACTTTGCGATTGACAAATAGACCTATGTGGTTAATAAAAAATACATCACCATTAATTATTGATTAACATCTGAATTCATTCAGCCCATCTCACTTAATAGTGACACATTTTTCGTTAACAAAATATGCATATGTGCCTTGATTGTGATTCGGAAGAACTTTTTTGGAGCATATAATTAACTCCAGGAATTTGCAGAAAATGAATTAAAATTAAGAGACCAAATTGAGAAAATGTTAAACCACATGAATTGGTCAATTAATGAATCATTCTTAAAAGATTCAATGGTCAAGCCAAGAAATGTCTTGTCAATGGTTGAAGAGAAAGAAGCCCATATGAAAAATATTGACATCCTTAGATCATCTTCTTTGGTTCATGAATAGATTATGAATAGATGGTAATTGGTGTGACCATTTTTTTTTTTATGCTTATGTGTTATTTGGTTGGGGAAAAATCATTAAGGAAGTTATTCCATAATTTTAATTTGCATAAAATTACAATAGATTCTATTAAGTTTCTTGGATCTCAAGACAGTTCTCTTGTCAAAATCATTTCAGAAAAATAATTCCTTCATATAAGTTAATACTTGGTATAGCAAATGATTATATATGACCCGAAATGTTTTTTCACAAAAGTTAATAGTTGGTATAGCTTCAAATAGTCAAGCTCCATAAAATAATTAGGGGTGGTGACCCAATGTATTGTATTTAATACGATAAAGTTGAAACCTTTTTAGAATATATATTTAGTAGTAAGCAGAGTAAACATTCCAATCAAACATTATATAACTATCCACATGTGATATTCATACCAGAACAAAAGTATAGAATTCAAAAGGATGTTGAAGGAGCTTATAGTGGAACACCCCCAACAACTAGCTATTTTCTGACTTGTTTGGATCCCATCAAAGAAGAGTAAACAAATAGGAGGATCAAATTCAAGTCAACTAGTTTAACCCTTTTTCGGATGGTTTGAGATTAAAAAAAATTAAAAAATTTAGTTCAAATACCTGAGTGATCCACCACACACGTACTTGCAACTTAATTGATATTTAAATTAAAGGTTGATTCAAGTATTTGGAGTTTGTATTTTCTAACTTGTTTGGATCCCATCAAAAAAGAGTGAACAAATAGAGGACCAAATCAACTAGTTTAACCCTTTTTAGGATGGTTCGAGATATAAAAAAAAAAAAAAATTGTTCGAATGCCTAAGTTCGATCCACCACACACTTGCAACTTAACCAATATTTAAATTAAAGGTTGAGTCAAGTATTCTGAGTTTGTAGTTTTTCTCTTAATGTGTTCAGTCCAATTAGTTTGGAGTTGTCTAAATTCAACTCGAAGATTGAATGCATATAATTTCTCTTGTTATAAAAAAATAAAAAAATTCAAACAAAAGTATGAACAAAATAATGAGTTCCTAGACTATTCTTGAAATAAAATAGAAATTTTTTAGATAAATTCTATATTTTAAAAATCGGATTATATAATTTTGGAGTAATTATTGAAGAACCCGTTGCTTACTTTGCCATAAAAGTAATTCGGAGTTAAATTTCCTTTTCTGGATTCCAAATGAAAATAAGCCATTATATAATTTTGGAGTAATTATTGAAGAACCCGTTGCTTTCTTCGCCATAAAAGTAATTTAGAGTTAAATCTCCTTTTCTGGATTCCAAATGAAAATAATCCATTTTATGGGGGAACTTCCTGGCACATTCTGACCCCAAAAGTAATTCGGAGTTGAGTACTGTGGAAATAACTTTTTTAGAGATTCCCCCCCATCCCCGCCTTTCTGGCTCTTTCCCTACTTCCTTCCTTCGCCAGTTCGCCCCTCGCGACGAAACTTCTCCACAACCTTCACCTTTTTCTCAACGTGTTTCTTAAACATCACAAAACAATCAATTCCCCAGAACCCATCTGCTCCCAACCGCGTAAGCCTCTCCCATGGATACTATTTTATCCGAAAAGTCAAGTCACCGTCAAAACCTGCCATATACCGCGTTCACACCTGCGGACACGCTTCGTTGCCCATATATATATTTCCATTCCACCATTCTCTTCCCAGATGCAAAGTCTCTTGTGTTCACATTCTCATTCAAACATTTGATCGAACACTTTCGTATCTTCTTTCTCTCTATTCCTCCTCACACACTGTGATGGAAACCTTTATTAATGAAGAGGATTACTCACACTTCTACAGCTTATTCCAAGATATGGAGAACGTCAATGTGAACAACACCACGAAAAAGCGGCGAAGGAAAGATAGCGATAGCGGCAATAAGGACGAAACCAAGAAGAACGCGTTGAAGGAGATACTTACTTCCCTCGTCTTGTTAGATGAGCAGGAGAAGCAAGAAGAGACGCAGTGGGTCATGGAGTCTCAGCAAGATAAGGACTTCTTGGAGTCCAACAACAAGCAAACGTCTCAAGCTATGATCGATTACTATTCTCAACTCCAGAACGATTACTCTGAATTGGAACTGGCGGATACCTTGAGGACCAAGCGGTCCCGCCGCTCTGCCTTCGCTACTGCCGCTGTTGCTGCTACGGCGGACAATGGCGGGTCCAGTAGTCCTCCGCCACTACAGCCTACGGCGAGTGGAGCTGGGGGCCAGCAGCACCACCGCCGGCTGTGGGTGAAGGACCGTTCTAAGGACTGGTGGGACCAGCACAACCACCCTGACTTTCCCGATGAGGAATTCCGCCGCGCGTTTCGGATGAGCAAGGCCACGTTTAACATGATATGCGAGGAGCTCGAATCCGTTGTTACCAAGAAGAACACCATGCTTCGAGATGCGATCCCGGTTCGCCAACGCGTTGCGGTATGTATATGGAGATTGGCTACAGGTGAGCCCCTTCGGCTGGTGTCGAAGCGATTTGGTTTGGGTATATCCACATGCCACAAGCTTGTACTCGAGGTTTGTGCGGCGATTCGGAGTGTTCTGATGCCTAAGTTTCTTCAGTGGCCCGACGACAATAGGTTGAAGATGATTAAGGATGAGTTCGAGTTAATTTCGGGGATACCCAACGTTGGTGGTTCGATCTACACTACCCATATTCCCATTATCGCCCCGAAGGTTAATGTGGCTGCTTACTTTAACAGGAGGCACACCGAGAGGAATCAGAAGACCTCGTACTCTATCACAGTTCAGGGGGTTGTTGATCCTAAGGGAGTGTTCACTGATGTTTGCATTGGTTGGCCTGGTTCGATGCCTGATGATCAGGTGTTGGAGAAGTCTGCTCTGACCCAAAGGGCCCAGATGGGGCTCTTGAAGGATGTTTGGGTTGTCGGGAATTCTGGGCACCCTCTCACGGACTGGGTTTTAGCCCCTTACACGCACCAGAACCTCACTTGGTGTCAGCATGCGTTCAACGAGAAGATTGGGGAGGTTCAAAGGGTTGCCAAGGAGGCATTTGCTAGGTTGAAAGGGAGGTGGTCTTGCTTGCAGAAGAGAACAGAGGTGAAACTCCAAGAATTGCCTGTGGTTCTTGGGGCTTGCTGTGTCTTGCACAACATCTGTGAGATTAGAAACGAAGAGGCGGATCCAGAGCTGAAGTTCGAGCTTTTTGACGATGAAATGATCGCTGAGAATGGTTTGAGGTCTGTGAGCTCAGTCCAGGCCAGGGATCAGATTGCTCACGATTTGTTACACCATGGCCAGGCAGGCACTCGTTATAGATGATGTTATAGTTTTTTTTGTGAGCATAGTTGATGTTATAGTTGATTTGAGTTTAGTTGCAGTCGTTATACTATGATTTTTATCATTCTTTTGGCTATGGCTTGTTCTAGTCATTCTTGTACAATAAGGACTGGGTCTATCTGTAGGATATTTTGGCCCTGAATAAATAGAATGATAGTTTTTCTTAAACATGGGATTTTCCGTCTGTTTCTGGAAGAGTATATTTCTGGGTCAATCATCCAGGTTGCTGCATGTCCACTGATGACTGAACCGACAATAGTAAGATATGCAGGGCCCCTACGGGGTTGGACATAATTGTTGATTCTGAAACATCAGAGCCCCCATCTTTTGATGTTACATGCTGCTTGAATTTTCTGGAGTCGTGTCCAATTTTTGTCCTTTGACTGCAACGCGTTTCTTCGCCGTGTTTGTTTCATCGAAGCACTCTCTTCTTTTGTCCCACTAGGTTTGACCTATGGCTGTCTAGCAGCTCGAGCTCGGACACAAAAAAAGAAAGTTCGAAAGATGTTTCTCTTTTCGTTCTTTGACTTTTCCCAGCCCTTTCTTGGCGCCGGTAGGGGAGCCTTGGGAAGTGTTAGATCTGTCGACCATAAGTACTTGTTAATTTGTTGAGCCAATTTCCCTCTCGAGATGGAAGATATCATCAAGACTCGAAAGCAGCTTATCTGAGATGGCATATGAACGCTATGCTGCTTCAGTGTCTGTCGAAGCCTAGTAGATGTTGTGTTACTGGGAAGATCCTACGAAACTCCTGAGAAGCATTTGGTCACTAATTTTAAATGCACATTCATTAGTGTCATGTCATGTGATTAACAAAGTTCACAGTGCGTGCGGTGTTATCTTCTGCAGTAATGAGTTTTAGGAGAATTGATCCCAAAGTAGGGGCTTTTCTAGGAAGGCTCCTTCGTAATCAGATTCAGTAGCAGACAGGGTAAGTTTTTGCAGGTGATTCACATTCCTCGTAGAGAACATATATATATATATATATATTATCTTGCCTTGTATGGTCCACTTAGAGGTTAGGTATCTACTTAAATTGTACTGTGTAATTTGAAAAAAAATACATACAATAGGTAAACCTTATATTATTTAATGCTGTTTGTGTCAAGGGTCTATGTATTTACAACTTTTTACTTGAATTGTACCGTATAATTTGAGAAAAAATATATACAACCAGTGGACCTTATATTGTTTAATGCTGTTTGTGTAAAGGGTTTATCTGTCTATTTTTTTTTTCCAAATTAAGCAATCTAATTTTAATAAAAAATTATAGAAGATCATGATCTGGATACAATATATCTGACCTATTATTTTCCTCTTAGTAAATTACTCTCCATAAGCAAAGAGACCGTTTTTATTTGGCAGGTTCATTACAAAGAGTGTACATGTGTGCATACTTTAGAGCCCATGCTAATTATATCCTCTTTTCCACTAAAAAAAAAGAACTTTACTTTTTAGTCGCTGGATTTTTATCACTTTTCATTTTTTGTCCTAAAACTTAATGGTTCAAATTTTTAATCCTGAATCTTTTCATACTTGAAAAAAATAATTCATCCGTTACTTTCCGTTAGTATGATTAACGGAAATTTCATCCATGTCAGTATGTCTCTCTAAATTAACATCAATTTATACGTCAGACTCTTTTCACTAGGTAAACGACACAGCTCACGTCAAAACATGAATAAAAACGTCGCGTTCAATGAATCAACCTGTGTGTTAAAGGATTTCGCAGCAGCAAAAACACAGTGTTTTCATTTGTAAAGGACGTGCGTTTTAAAAAAGTATAGACTAAAGCATGAAAACGCTGACGTGGATGAAATACATGCCCACACTTTGTTTTGTCTCCTTCTGAGCGAAGAGCTATTCTTCTTTTGTTTGATCTGATCTTAGTTCTGGTCAATATTGCAGGCAGTACACTGTAGAGGGGCTTGCAGAGGCCATTGACAATCGACGTATTGGTCGGAGGGATGATCCTAAAGTTCGCTCCAAAATCTTGGCTGAGGAGTTTGGGTGGGATAAGGATCTTGTGAAGAAAATTTGGTGCTTCGGTCCTGAGACCACTCGGCCACAACATAATCTTTGATATCATTTGGCTAAAGAACCACATCAAAGACTCCCTTCCTCCTGCTGACGAGCCACGTAAACATCTACAAAGAAGGAACATAGAATAGATATCTCAAAGGTTTCTGCTCTTGATGTTTTTTCTGCGGTAATGAATGAGGGGAGTGCTTGAAGGAGAGAACTGGTACTCCTCAAGAAATCCGAAGTTATAATGCCTGAGAAGCTTGCACTTCTTGACCGTTTTCGATTTCCTAAGTAACATGAGTTTCGGAATGATGGGTTTTCTTATTTTGGCAACGAAAATGGGGGAATCGAGACCTTTTGGAGAATCGGTAGTCATTTTATGGGCATTGTGTTACCAGTGTTGGAAGTCTAGGTGAAGCAAGAGAGGAAAGAGGTTCAGCGACGAGCTCCTTTGTGCAGCAATAAAGGTTACCATCCACAGAGGAGGTGGTAAGGTCATTCCAACTGCTTTGGAGGGTTACATTTGCTTCCCAGATAACTGCCAAACCCAGGCTTCTTGAACCCGTGTATCTAGTTGAGATTCAAGCTCCTGAACAGGCACTTGGTGGTATCTACAGTGTTCTTAACCAAAAGCGTGGGCATCAGGGCATGCGTTTGAGGAAATGCAGAGGCATGTGTTTTCATGAATCAAAACATGCGTTCTTTATAAATGAAAACGTTGCGTTTTTTGTTGTTGTGAAATCCTTTAACGCACGGGTTGATTCATTGAATGCAGCGTTTTCATTTATGTTTAGATGTGAGTTGTGTGTAGTTTACCTAGTGAAAAGAGTCTGACGTGGAAATTGATGCTAATTTGGAGGGGCATGTTGACGTGGATGAAATTTCCGTTAGTCATATTAATGGAAGGTAACGGATTAACTATTTTTTTTCAAATATAAAAAGATCTAAGACTAAAAATTTGAACTATTAAATTTCAAGACTAAAAATTAAAAGGGGTGAAAATCTAGTGGCTAAAAAGCAAATTTCTCTAAAAAAAATAATCTCTAAAATTTCAACCAATGCCAATTTGAGGATTTCTCCCTCGTCGACTAGGCATCAATGCATCATTGCAAGTCAGGGGGAGGAGGGGAAGAGTTAACAAATAAAAATAAAAAATAAAATAAATTTTTTTATAATTGTTTGGTCGGCTCATGTTTTTATTGGGTGCCTTGGATGAGACAACATTTGTTATACGGTTGATATCATAGATGACGTTTGCTTCGCACCGATATTTTATTGCGAGGAACACACACAGGAGTTAACCCCATCAAGTAGTACTCTAACAAATATAGACCGTCGATTATCCATAATTTTAATCTCGAAAATATTGACGATTTCTGACCGTTGGATAAGGCTCCTATGGTCCGCGTTGATCCCAGTTGTTCGTCTCCACCTGGAAGAGTCCACATATCCAGCTGTTGGAAACCCTGGGACACACCAATCTCCGGACCCCACGTGTCACATAGACAGAATAGACGTTGAAGCAGGAAAAAGAGTCTGAACCAAGAAAAAAAAAAAGAAAAAAGAAAAGGAGTCTGTCTCAAATTTGTTTTATGTTTTTGAGGCCTCCTGCTTCGTTGTCACCATCATCAAAATTCACACACACACCCCCCAGGCACTATTTAGAGAGAGAGAGAGCGAGAGCGAGAGCGAGAGAGGGGTATGGAGAGTCATCAGGAAGTGGAGGGAGAGGAGGAGGGGGACGAGGTGCGTTCCATGGGAGAGGAGGAGGTGCAGGTGGGGTCCAGCTTGACCATGGAGAGGGTGGCTGCGGCCAAGCAGTTCATCGAGAGCCACTACAAGGCTCAGATGAAGCACATCCAAGAACGCAAGGAGAGGTACTTTTAATTCCAAGATTGCGCATTCCGTTTTGAGCCCGAACCTGTGAGCTGGATGTATGCTGACAAAATTTTGTAATGGCAATTTTTATGAATTGACTGTTTATCTCAAAAACTTAAACGTAAGAGATAAATTTTATTATTTGAATTTTATTTTTTAACCTTCTCCCTTGCACCCACGAGGCCAGTCTTTTTTTTAATTGAAATAATTAAAATTGTGGTGAAGTGCGGATAAGTGTCCATGTAAATCTAAAGCTTAAGCTTAGATGAAGAGATATATTTTATTATTTGCATTATATTCTTTAAAAATTTTGTGCTCCAAAAAAATAGAAAAAGAAAAGGTGCGATTCTTATGCGTTCCTGGAGGTCTAATTGTGGCATTGGGTTTCTGTTCTGGGTTTGTTTTATATAATCATTCATGCGCACTTGAAGTTTGAGTATGAGGGAAAATTGGTTCATTAGGATATTCTTAATTTACGTGGTCTATCTTCTATCGGGTAGAATGCAGTGCATTATTTAAGGGAACAGGCACCCTCCATACTCTGATAGAGAGTGGGAGGGATTTTTCGTTCCATTTTGAATAACATTTATTTGCAAATTACATGGTTGAATTGGGACTCTTAGCTTTATAGTTGTTTGTGGTTTGACTTCTGGGTGACTCCATAGCAAGCCTGATGTTAGCGAGTGTGTCATTTTAGAATATCAAAACAATGAGCTGATGAGGGTGGTTAACCACCTATATGTGAAAGCTGAAAGCTATAGCTGGAGACTTTAGAAATTGGATGAGAATGAACTTTTCATTATTTCTCTATGACTCGTTGATCCTTTGTTGAGAGTGAAATCCCTACAGGACTTATCATAATTTAATTGGTTTAAATGTAACAAATGAGGTATAGGGGAAAACACATCGACGAATATTAAAAATGGAGTTTCCTCTTGTTTTCAAGCCTCTCCATGCTAATATATATGAAACAGGTCTTAGACCTGTAAAATGACCAAAGACATAAGATGCATGCCTCATGATGTCCTTGCATAAGGAAGAATAAGGCAGATTTGTTATCTCTTCCAAAAGCCAATGGGGATGGGTGTTGGGTGATTCAACTGTGTATAGTTGTGCTCCAGTGTAATTCTTCTTGAATCTTGCCATGGGGCATAAATCTGTTGCCTCTCTCATGCTTGGTATGCACTTCCTGTGTTGGCTGTTTAGTTGTTCTATAATCATACATTTTGTAAATAGAAGTACACAAGCACACACACATTGCTTGTAAAATCTTGCAATTTATTCTGCAATGCTTTTTTAAGTTTGTTAGATGTTATTTAGATCTAAGAAAGACTCTCAGTTTTAGGAGGATGGATTTCCTTGTTTATTGTTTAATCTTGGTATGTCTCCCATTGTGATTTGGTTAATTTGCAGGCGCTCAGTGCTAGAAAGGAAGTTGGCATCTTCAGATGTATCACAAGAAGAGCAGATCAATCTATTGAAGGATTTGGAGCGTAAAGAGACCGAGTATATGCGACTTAAAAGGCACAAGATTTGTGTTGATGACTTTGACCTTCTGACCATTATTGGGAGAGGGGCCTTTGGGGAGGTTTGAGACATTCAAATTTATTGGCTGCATATGAGTTTCTTTTTGAAGATTTTATTATTACTTTTTTTTTTTTTTCATTTCAAACATATTAAAACAACAAAAGAGTGTCAGAAAGGTTATCATATAGTATTTCTACACAAAACCAATACAAGACTATATGTATAGTGTTAAGTGTGGTATGTAAAAAAGAACGGATGTGCTAAAATCAGGCGACGTCTAATACAGATTCATAGTATCCGTATATATGAGAAAGAATCATTTCTAAATAACTTTCCAGATAATTTTTGCTTTTCATTAGTCAGTCCGACAAGGGATCGGCGGACTACGCATGTCTGTGAAATATTAAATCCTGCATTATAGATTTGTTACGCTTTTAAATGTTGAATATTAGCCTAAGTGGACCCGACCCCATAAGGTTTTTTAGGTGGTCTTCCAACATTTCATATTACTATCTCATAGAAAGAATCTCTCAGTTGTTGATCTTCCCAACAAAATAAAAAAAGTCTTAAGGTGTCCAATTTACTGGAATGGACCAAAAGGTATATCTAAGAGATCTTATGAAGCCTCTTTCCATAAGAAAAATTGGTAGGCCAAACATTTTCCAGAGGTTCACCCTCTTAAGATGGTTAGCCTAGAAGCTGATGAACTTATGTTGCTCTTAATGACCCTCAAGATACACTGGCAAAGACAAAGCCTATTCTTGGCCAGATCTGTATATAACGGAAAATTCAAAGAGAAGGGTGGAGGTGGAGGCCACCAAGGTGAATGTCATTGTGTCGACAGTAGAGGGTGTGACATTGATTATGATGTGTGTGATATCTGGGGAGTTGTTGGGGGTGATGCAGTTAGGTGGTAGTCTTAGCATCAATGAAACTGACAACAGTGAGGGTGGATGGCCATCTATGGTAGCCATAGTGACATTGTGTGGGCACATGTTGGCACTGACAGTTGCTGCATGGTGTACTTGGAGGATTTGAGGGGTGTGGTAGCGGTGTTCTTGGTGGCAATAGGTAATGATGGCTTAATCGGGTGCCGATAGGTGGCCATAAGCTAGTAGTTGCAGCAAATTACTGCAATAGAGAGCAAGTGAAGGCTGCAATTTTATATTTCCTAGATAAGCTAGGCTGAAAGAGGAAGTTGATGGAACCTTTCTTGTAATCGAGATGGGTTTATTGTAGTTGGGCTTCACAATTGCCAATATATAGTTGAGATGGTAAATTCTTATTTTGGTGTGGATATGAGAGTCTCTTGGGAATGGTACTCCAAGTATGTAATGGGGCAGAACACTGATTCCATTGAAATTATGGATTTAGGAATCATTCAGTTGGCTTTTTCTTTTTCCAGGAAATACATAGTGAAGAAAAAACCTCCCAAAAAAATAGGACTTCTTATTCAACTTGAGCAAAAACCCTGCATCTGTCACAGTAAGAATTAGAAAATGTCAGTTTGTAACAATTGACATTGACATTTGATCTACTCTCTGTTCTATGTTGTGTGGATTTTATTTTACAGGTTAGATTGTGTCGGGAGAAGAAATCAGGCAGCATTTATGCCATGAAAAAGTTAAAGAAGTCAGAAATGCTTAGCAGGGGACAGGTGAGATCTGACAGTATTAAGAGTTATGTTAACTTATATTTAGAGCTGTTCTTCAACGTTGGTGTTGTCCTCTGTAATGCTAGTCTGCTACTTGAGATATATGAGACGTGCGTTTTTTTGGAACCTTACTGTCTTCTTTCATCCTGCTGTTAAATTGACTTCAAATGAATTTTGTGGGTTCTGATTTTCCACTCTGCTAGACCTTTTCTCAATTCATTTACAAGGCCTATTAATATCGGCCTTTCCAAAATGATCCTGGTGATCCTAGAGAAAGTCGAACTGTCCTAATTGTCTCTTTTACAATGCACGGTTTGTTTGATGACAAAGGGTTTGTTTCCTGATTCACTTGCTTTCTCAGCATTTTATATACATGCATTTGGGGAGGGAAATGAGGGTGACAGGGGTTTGGTACTCCTTTAACTACTTTCGAGCTAGGATTTGTGAGATATAGCTTTCTCTTTTTAAATTAATGTGTTGAATGCATCACGATTGCTGTTGATCTTTAAAGCATTTGTTTTTTATTTTTATTTTGGGTAACATGTATTCCTTGTTCTTATGCCGCTTTATGCATTTGATTGCAAGAAGCTGTAGCAGTGCTTCATTATAACTTGACATTTAAGTAGCTTCTTATGCGACAAGTATGATTTTCTTGTTCATGGTCAACTAATTGAGAAGAAAATACTTTCAGTTTGTCCAATAGTCTTAAGAATTATCTTCCTGTATAACGTGTGTAAATTTGTTTAACACGCTGATTATCTATTCACAATGTAGGTTGAACATGTAAGAGCAGAGAGAAATCTACTTGCAGAAATTGCCAGTCACTGCATTATGAAACTCTATTATTCGTTTCAAGATGCTGAATACTTGTATCTCATCACGGAATATCTTCCTGGGGGTGACATGATGACCTTGCTCATTAGAGAAGAAACTTTGACAGAGACTGTTGCTAGATTTTACATTGCTCAAAGTGTTCTGGCCATAGAGTCTATACATAAACATAACTACATTCACAGGTTGGTATTCTCCTGCTGGTGAATTTTTTTTTTTAAACAAAGTTATTGCGATCTAGGGAGTCTAGAAGTGCATTATTATGGAAATGGTAGAGCTGTCACTTACATCATGCATTTTCAACCGTGATTTTCACAGAGATATAAAGCCTGACAACCTCTTGTTGGATAAGAATGGTCACATGAAGCTCTCTGATTTTGGCCTTTGCAAGCCTCTCGACTGTCCCAGTTTATCCTCTATAAATGAAAATGAAGTCTTGGATGATGAGAATTTAAATGATACAATGGACATCGATGGATCCTTTTCGGATACTAAAACTGGGAGGCCGTGGAAAAGTCCCCTTGAACAGCGCCAGCATTGGCAGAGAAACCGGAGAAAATTGGTAGGGAAAATATCCTTTCTTAATTGTCTTGTAGATGGGGCAGAGGCTTTTCACTATTTCGCATACCTGAATATGTTTAGGTGAACCCTTTTTTTGATTTTTATCTAGTGAGGCATGCACATAAAATTAAGAGATACAACAATTCATATAAGAAGAAGAATAACATGATGGTATTCGAACTTATTAAACCACCATCTGTACCAAATACGTAAGTGAAGAGAGCTGAATTCTATCATTTAGTTTATATCTTTAACATTTCCTTTCATGTCTGGATTGGACTCTCCCTTAATAAGTAGACCCAACACGTGGAATACTTCTTAAAGTGGATGGAAGTAAAGTCAGGTTTGAACTCAAGACTATTGCTCTAACACCATGTTACATCATCACTTATTCCAAGCGTGCGGAATTTGATTGTTTACTTGATATTTCTACCAATGCCATAGATGCAATATTTTGTATTCAAAGGAGCATAACATGAAATGTTGAGACCACACATGCACAAGCAGCCATGGCCCAAGTGAGATGTTATTCATCTAGGATGAACAACAGCTTTCTAGTTGGGGAGGAAAATACTGACCTTGGGAGGCTTTGTATTGATGAACAAAAGAATGATTGTATTGGTATATCCAGTGCTTTTCGCTAATGTATGCATTTTTGTCATTTTTGTCACTTTTGGCTTCTAATGCATTGACAATCTAAATTGTGGTACACGAGTACTCTCTTTATATAATTTCATTTTGTTGTTTCTAAGGACCTATGCTGTTAAAAGGTATTTGTTTTCATGCTTTCTCATTAATTTTGTTTCCGTTACAGGCTTATTCTACAGTTGGCACTCCAGATTACATTGCTCCAGAAGTACTGCTAAAAAGAGGATATGGCATGGAGTGTGACTGGTCAGCTATCTTGCCCTTTCTTGTGATTCATAGGATGCAATTGTTGTTAATCTATTTTCTAGGCCGTGTATTCTGTCGTGTGTCTCATGTGAATGTAGCAGTTATTCTGTTTCACTTCACAATGCTGTGCTATTGGATCGCGAAGCAGCTGAGAAATTGTAGTTTTCTGCGTTGTTGAGAAAGAATTGGATAATCCACTCACAGATGAAAAGGGAGAGCATAATTTTTAACTGTCTTACTATAAATATTACCACATCTCTTTCGGTTATGTTTACTTTGGAGGTTGAAGAGAGGTTTTCTATGCCACCAGGGCCACAAGTTTTAATGATTGGTTGTGCAAAACAAACACAAACACATAATTAGTCTCTCTTTGCCCTCATTTTCTTTTCAAGGTAAATGAAGTTGTTTTTTGTTTAATCCTTCAATAGATTCTCATCCATTGCCTGGTTGCAGGTGGTCGCTTGGTGCAATAATGTATGAGATGCTTGTTGGCTATCCCCCATTTTATTCTGATGATCCAGTAACAACTTGCAGAAAGGTAAACCTGCTATGTAGTACTCGTTCGATTTTAATGTTGTAGCTGAAATGTATGGCCTCCAATGAGGTTTTAGGTTATCCTATTCTGAATAGTGGTATGCCTTTGTTGTTTCTTATGTTGCTTTCATCTCATATGTTCTTTTTGGTCCCTCTTTTGTATTCTCCGTTCCGAGGGTGGGCAAGCCTTGTTCCTAAACATTTTCTCATCTTTAAGTCCCTCTGGTGTATTAGCTCAGCTAGATTTCACCAGTCCATATCTACTTCTTGTTTCTTTAGCCTAGCTTCATCGATTATCTCTGGGATTTACATTGAGCTAATCAAGATTTAAATGATTAACATCTTATCGAGTCAATAAATTTGTGTAGTATAGGTAAGGAATATCACTCCTTGAAACTCCTGGCAAGACAGAACGTGCTTGCAGGTTAAAAAACTCAGATCTATAAGTTTAAACATTGTCAGTAGAATATGTGGATTTGAACTTGAAAAGAATTGAATAAAATAATAGTGAAATGTGGGGGAGTTCTATTACGCATCCTGTTTAGATGGAAGTAATCTAGAAAGCCACTCATCAGTCCCTGCTTTGCTCTTTTGGTCATTTGTCCTCTGCCTAGTCTGTTGCAATTTTTAGCAGAGCATGTGGAATCTGCTCTCTATTGTTTGAAGTTTGTATGATTTCTATAATAAATGATATGTAATGATTTCCTTGACATCAATATTTGTATGTTAGATTGTGCATTGGAAAAATCATTTGAAATTTCCGGAGGAGGCAAGATTGACACCTGAAGCAAAGGATCTGATCTGTCGATTGCTCTGTGATGTTGAACATAGGCTTGGTACTAGAGGGGCAGGACAAATTAAAGTATGCTTTTTCTTGCCTCTTTCTTGTGTTGTAATATTTGAATTCCATTATTCTAGCTGACAATTATATTTGATTGTAATCAGAGTCATCCCTGGTTCAAAGATGTCATATGGGACAAACTCTATGAAATGGATGCAGCCTTTAAGCCAGAGGTCAATGGGGAACTTGATACACAAAATTTTATGAAATTTGATGAGGTCAGTTGTTACCACACTTGATCTTTGGCTTTGTAATTTTTTTTGACCCTCATTTAGATGTATATATGTTTTATAATGAGATGAAATAAGGGTTTTCTCATCCTACTAAAAAAGAGAGGCACTTTTTTTAGCGCCCCCCCCCCCCCCCCCCAGTGTGTAGCAGGTAAGGTTCCATTTACATTTTATGTTTCACCATGTTTGTGGCATCTGATTGAGACTTTCTTTCTTCTATATCAATGTTTTTTCTAGATCTGTCCTTAGGTTTAGTGTTATGCATTTCTTGCACCATAGCCATGACAAAAGCTCTAATTGTGGCGTAGGTTGATCCTCCTTCACCTGCAAGAACTGGATCCGGACTCATGAGGAAGGTATAAATATTTCTGCACAAAAGTTGCATAAAAGCCTCATTGGCACAAATTAAATAACTTAGTCCTTCTCATGTGCATAGAAATATATCTTTTGCAGAATTAGATGGCTCTATTGTGTGTGAAGTGCTTGGATAGTAATATGTATAAATGGAACAAAGAGTGGCTACTCAATGAGATATGATAAGATCTGAAACTGTTCAAACTGAAACCCAATTCCATACATATAGGGCTCATGTTTCACCATGTTTGTGGCCTGATTGAGACTTTCTTTCTTCTATATCAGTTTTAGGTTTTAGGAGTGTTATGCATTTCTTGCCCATAGTTCAGACTGATTGTGGGAGGTTGATCCTCCTTCACCTGCAAGAAAGTCCGGACTCATGAGGAAGGTATAAAATTTCTGCACTAGTTGGAAGCCTCTATCACGACAAGTCTGGTCCACACGGTTTAGAAATATATCTTTTGCTGCATTATAGGCCTACAAAGTGAGATGTGGGATCCCACCCTGGCCATATATGTAAGCATTTATGTTCACCATGTTTGTGGCATCTGATTGAGTCAATGTTTTTTCTAGATCTGTCCTTAGGTTTAGTGTTATGCATTTCTTGCACCATAGCCATGACAAAAGCTCTAATTGTGGCGTAGGTTGATCCTCCTTCACCTGCAAGAACTGGATCCGGACTCATGAGGAAGGTATAAATATTTCTGCACAAAAGTTGCATAAAAGCCTCATTGGCACAAATTAAATAACTTAGTCCTTCTCATGTGCATAGAAATATATCTTTTGCAGAATTAGATGGCTCTATTGTGTGTGAAGTGCTTGGATAGTAATATGTATAAATGGAACAAAGAGTGGCTACTCAATGAGATATGATAAGATCTGAAACTGTTCAAACTGAAACCCAATTCCATACATATAGGGCATGTTCGTTTTGGTAAAATTTTAAAATTTTAAGTATGGTGTGAATATTTAGGTGATGTTGGAGTTTTATTATATTTGTGTAGAATTGTTGATTGTATTGATGTTTGTAAAAAAAGTAATGTTGAGTTGTATTGGTATTTATGTAGAAGTAATGTTGGAATTGTAATTTTAGAGAGTTGGATTCAAATTCTAAAAATTTCACCATAACAAACATGCCCTTAGTTTGTGAGGTTAATTCTTTTCTAAACTTTTGCCTATGCAGATATTGGCTTTTTTACATTGATGAATTTAGCAATGGACTTATTGTTGGTGCTATGAACAACTTTTAGTTGTAATTATTGGTCCAAAGTACTTGTTTTCATCCAAACCTTCTCTTTGTTTCCACCAAACAAAAAAATGTTTTCCTTTTTCCTTTTGTTGCAATTCTGAGCTAAGTAGTAGTCCCTTTGTTCTGTGGTCTAGATGCATCATCTGATTCTAGTACATCTCCTTCAGCATACATGCTAGGAATTATAAATTCGTTCACAATGCTTCCTATCTGCTTAAGATTTTATTGGCTGGTATCTGCATAAGATAAAATCAAGCTGATTTGAATATGTTCCGGCTTAAATGATTATACTGTGGACTTATAGAAAGGCTCATTATTATCCTATAACTTTCTCGGCAGATGCTTTTGACTCCTAAAGATCTCAGTTTTGTTGGCTATACATACAAGAACTTTGAAGCTGTCAAAGGCTTACACAATTCTTGTGGTATGGGAAATTCTTTCTACTCAAGTATAATTTGCTCTGATCTTTTTCCATCTTCCCTATATTTTTTCTTCAAAAAATATGTCTGTGAGTGTCATTATATCAAACATGATATGTTGCTATTTCTCTTGGTAGTCACATTTTCTTATGTATTGGTTAACTACTTGGCAAACAGTCTTTGATTATTTGATGCTTTTATCCTGCAAACGAGACGAAAGCTATTGAAGTATTGGCTTATCCAACCAGATTTCACGGCTGGCAGTTTTATCATATGTTTGATGCCTGAAATAATTATACAAGTTACTAATCCACAAAAAGATGATATGAGTTTTCCACTTGACATTATTTGCCCTCAAAATTTAGCAAACATGTTCAGTTTGGAAAGAGCTTTATAGAAAAGTGTTTGCAATTTTCTTTAATCGATGTGAAAAGAGTATTTTTGAAATCTTTTTTGGTAAAGACAAGTAGAGAAGTGGTTTTTGTAAACTGAAAAGTGAGAAATTGTTTTGTAGCACAAAATTAAAATGTTTGACAAGGGGGACCCAAAAAGTGGTTGGAAAAAGCTTGGCCCATAGAAAATGGTTAGAAAAGGCAGGATACAAACTGTTGTTGAAAAAAGATGGAATCCACAAGAATATGACTGGAATGAAAAGTGGGACCCTTAAAAAGATGGTTGAGAAAAGGTAAAAAGTGAACATTGGGATTCACAATTTTGAGAACTGACAAGTGTTAAGAGAAAAAAAAGGGGAAAAAATCTGAGGACAATGAAAAGTGAAAAGGTGTGAGAAATTGAAAGTTCAAGACTGTTTTATAAACGTATTGGCTCTGAATGAGCCATGCTTAGATTGTTTAGGTTTACTCAATTAACAGATATATGATATTGTCCATGATCGTTACCTGGATTTCTGAAAGATATTTCTCTTTCCTTAAACAAAACCATTTATGGAAAGGCAAATGATATAGATATTGTAACCTGTGTTTACTTTGTTATGTATAACAATTCAGAGACTGTCTTTTGCTTATGACCAATAATGATCCAATTTCAATGGCTTAAAATGACTGCAGATTCAAAGAGGACCGAATCACCACAGCGGTCATCCACTGACTCTATCCACAGTAATAGATCACGATCCAGTACTAGCATTGTCTCGTGTTTGTTTTTGTCATTTTGTATCACTTGGAGTAGTAGTTTGTTAATGGAGGTTATTCCTCGCTAGGTGATTCTTCGATGGACTACTCTGCTGACAACCCAGAATCAACTTTGCTCATGTCATTGAGAGATGCCATGTCACAGTGAAAAGAGTCCAATCCTTCCATGTAAAGCTTCTCATAGACAGATGGACTAGCCCACTTATGAAGAAGGTGTGTAGGCCTGCTTATTTTTCAGCCAGGTTTTACCCTATTCTGCATTATGAAGCAAGTTAACTGGCATAGTGTTGCAGAACTAAGTGTACAGTATATCGAGGAACTTCATGAATACCCACCATTTTGTTTGGTTGGTTGGTAGTAGTAGTGGCTACAATTGCAAGTTTTTGTATGGAGTAGGAATCTGAAATCTTGTTGAGGTCCTGACTACCCAGGTTGGCAAACTAAACATGCATTCCCTTGTGGCAGTTGCTGGCCTTTTTCTTTTTTTTTTTTTTTTTTTTTTGTGGGGGGGGGGGGGGGGGGGAGGGGGGGGGGGAGGGGATTCCGTTCTGTTCTTCATTATAGTCTAGGAAGCTGTGAAATGATTTATACTGGTATTGTCTAAGAGAATGGGCAGCCTAGGGCTTTCTGTGAGTTGACCTGAAATCAAATTGTTGTGTCCAATGGTTGATGGCAAAGTTATTGTCGTCGAGATATTATGTTGTCAATATTATGTTGTATATATCTTTTTTGAGATGTGTTAGCAATATCTGCTGCTTTGATTTCTAGCTTGTTTCACCAAATCAAGCTAGTATCTTTTTCTAGGCAAAAATACGTACAGAGAATACAAAAAAGAGTCTCTTTGGGACCATAAACAGAATAGGGAATAGCGGCTGGCTAATGGGCAGAAGCGGCACAAGGCCTACCCATAGGAACAGTGACCCAAAGGCCTACACATTGGAACATGGACCCAAGGTCGGAAGAAAGAACCGGGCTCAAGGCCCAAAAACAAACGCATCCACAAACACAAGTGAAGGGAGATGGACCCAAGGTATGAAGAAAGTAACCGCGCTTAAGGTTCGAAAACAAGCTCAACCATAGTCACACGCTATAGCCGCAGATAATAGGGCTGTGCATGAGCAGTGGTGGTAGAGGTTTCTGCCCC
The DNA here is from genome assembly GCA_003952965.2 of Morella rubra. Taxonomy (NCBI): domain Eukaryota; kingdom Viridiplantae; phylum Streptophyta; class Magnoliopsida; order Fagales; family Myricaceae; genus Morella; species Morella rubra. The sequence goes on from CM025854.1 coordinate 7,136,570, forward strand.
CACTGCAACTGCTACCGCTATGGTCGGTTGTCTTAAATGAATACCGCCATTGGCCTGTTAGAATTAACGGATACCAAAAGTCTACCAGAATCATGACAAAATCGCATTTCTTAAAAAAATCTCAAAAATCTAGAAATCGGTGAAACCCCATTCGAACTCAACCAAATCCCAAATGAAAATTCAAATCGCATTCAAAATCAAAGCAAAGTAGAGAGGGGAGAGAGAAAAGAGAGATCAAAAGCAACAATATAGAGAAAAGAGAGAGATATGCTGTAGCAGTGCCATGGAAGAGGAGACGAGAGAGGTGCTGTGGAGATTGTTGATCGGGAGGGGAGAGAAGAAAACAAAGAAAAATTTGGGGGAGGGGGAGGGGTTTTGGAGAACCCTCAAACGACATAGTTTCTCTTTAAAGAGAAACGACATCGTTTTTATAAAATATAGTAAAAAAAAAAAAACGATTTTAGGTGGTGGAATAGTTAAACATGGATCTTTACCTACATGACCCAAGAAAGAACAACGAATACCATTGTTAACTTTCTTCAAATTTTGAAAACCTTCCATGGTAAATACAGTAGCTCCTGAACATCCTGGTGACTTTTTAGTAATATATAACAATAAAGACAATATGTGGCATCTTTTGTAGGAGAGCATTCTAAACATTAGAAGATCTTATACCAAGATTATTGAAATTGTCGACGATTATTCTCAGCTCCAAAAAATGGGTACTCATAACCATCTGAAGGAGTAAATTGATATGGTCTGGTTTTAAGATAAACTTGTCTAATTTCATCTTGCTGATTAACTGGATACTCCCATATTTGAGGGTGTAACCCTAGATCTCGTTCTAGAGTTGAATATCTATGTCTTGCAATTCAATTATTGCAATCTTTGAAGGACGTTGCTCTTGCTCAGGAAATGAAGTTTAAGAACTAGAAGTTGATGAAGACACCTTGGAAGCATCATCTTTTTTTCTTCAAAAAAACATTTGGCTTGCCCATAATATAAACAACAACATTTTATAGAACCTAAAAAATAATTTTTTATTAATCTATAGAACTTGTAGCACAAATAATCAATGAGTACTAATAAAATTTATCACAACAAACATTTAACAATCATATGAATATATGTTAATGACTTCTATCATTATAGAAGTACGAACATTAGGCCAATAAAATCTCAAACAAAATTTATCATGACAATCAAATATTAAAGAAGAAAAAAACCTACTTGTTGAATTGAAGCATAATTTTTTTTATTAAACTCTCTGTTTGACAAGCTCCAGCATCATAGAATATGCATAAATAATTAAAATATTATTTCGATGAATTGGATTAAATATCATTGCAAAGAAAAAATAAAAAATTTTAGAAGGACAAACCAGAAAGATAAAAATAAACTTATAAAGTTATTTAATTGAATTGTTAGGTGATTGTAGAAGAGGTACCCGTAATTCTGAAAAAAAAAAAAAAAAAAACTTGAAAAGAGATTCTGGCGTTCTGGGGCTTGTTAGGATAGCATTTGCGGTCTGCCTTAAAAGAGATAAAAGATTGAGCGTAGAAGAAAAGCCATTTACAGCGTAGAAGAAAAGTTGTCCTTGAAAAGTTCAAAAGTTTTGATGTTGATGAGAGACAACGTAGTCTGTAAAAGATGTAAAGAATAAAACTTTCAAAATTCAAGTTTGATTCTCAATGAAGGCGTGAGTTGTGGCCTGCGAACATTGACCATTCAACATTTCAAACTTCAAACTTCAAGATTCAATATTTATATTTATTAAAGATAACGTGGCAATATTTGCTTTGAAACAAAATTCCTTGATAAAAGGAAATTTCTAAAACTTTCGGGGGCAGTGGCTCCCACTCGCCCCTTGGATTCACCACTGCATTCGAGTGATAGAGTTTTTCTAGCTTATTCCTAATCTTTATTGTATAATTGTAGTCTAATGGTATACCAGTTTACTATTATCACAAAAATCTTCAGGTTGTTCCATATATAACTCTTCTAGATTCCCATTCAGGAAAGTTGTTTCACATCCATCTCATGCAGCTCTAAATTAAAATTAGCTACTAAAGTCATGATTATTCTAAATGAATCATTCTTAGAAATCATAAAAAATGTCTTATGATAATCAATGTCTTCTTTTTGAGGAAACTCTTTTGCTACAAGTTTAGCTTTGTATTGATTAATGCTATCAAAAACATCTCTTTTGATTTTGTAAACCTATTTACAGCTTATGGCTATAACTTCTTTTGATAGCACAACTAGAGCCCAAACTTGATTTTTAGCCATGGATTCCAACTCTTCCTGCATGGCATTGAACCAAAGTGTAGAGTTATCTCCACTCATGGCCTGTGAGAATGTACTTGGATCATTCTTAGGTTTGATATCAAATCAGACTTTTGAAGGTAAACCATATAATCATTAAAAATTGTCAGTCTCCTTACTTTTGAGGATCTCCTTATTCCTATCTCATCTATATTTGGTCATGTTGGAGTACTATCAACTTGAACTTGTTCTTCTTGAATTGACTATTCTTGAGTTGATTGATACTCTGAGAAATCATTTTGACTTTCCGCAACTACAATCAAATGTCTCTCAATTGAAGGTGTTTCAGAACCTCTCCTTCTCTCACCATGAAATTTTCCTGAGAAAATTCGCACATACACTTTTGAAAAGTAAATAAAGATGATTCATTTGTTCAGTGGTACATTTTGGAAGTGTTTCTGAGCTTTCATTTTTGACGACAATGGTTTCTCTAGCGCTACGGAACAACAAGTTAGTGAGGTCCCATTCATCGTTGGAGGAAGAGTTAAAGGAGTTTCTCAACCTCTCTCAAGTCATTAGCAACTTCTCAGTGTGTAGTAGCGACATCTTGGGGAGTTATAGAGGCTGGCGAGCTTGCCCAGGTTGTCCTCGAATGGCAACAAGAATGGAGAGGTTGACGCGATGGAACATCTAGGGTTGCCGTCGGGGGGGGGGGGGGCTCCTTGCCACCCCTTTGTGGCAGCGAGAGCCACCCCTCGCAAGCGAGCCCGATCTAGGCTCCCCACTTTGCAGGGTGGCTCGCGGCCACCCCAAAACCAGGGAGGCTGGTTGCTAGGGAGGCCTCGTGACTCCCTGGTTCTTTCGGGGTTTTTTTATATTTAAATTGTTAATTATTTTTTTCTTTTTATACTTTTGTTTATTTTACTGATGTGGCGCAATAAAAATGATGTGACATTTTTAAATATATTTTGTTACACGTGTCATTAGTTGGTTTTCATTCGTAATAGTTGACTGGGGAATTCGCTAACGAGGATGGACGGAAAGACTATTTTGACAACATCTCAAAATCCAGGGACTAAGTGTGATAAACGCGAAAACCAAGGGACAAATTTTTAAAAGTGATCAAAACTCAGGGACGAAAATGTTCATTAACCTTTTGAATAATGATGGAAACCTAGGTTAGCTAGAAGAGAACAATGCTGGGGCTAACTTTAATACTCCTAAAGTACTACTTCAGGTAGCACAACAAGCTATGGTTGAGATCGCCAGGAATGTCGAAGTCATTAATTGATGTACTCAAACTAAAAGCTGTACATTTGAGTAGTTCAGTCATTTGCCCCCTCTTACTTATGAAGGGAAGAAAGATCCAATTGCTGCAGAAAATTAAGTTTAAGAGATTGAAAAAATGTTACGAATGCACCGACGAGCAGAAAGTTCTTTATGTTTTCTTTAAATTGACTGGAGAGGCAACGTATTGTTGGAATTCAAGGAAACTTCTTTGGAGTAGAAGCTAGGGAGAGCAACTATTACGTGGGAAAAATTGAAGGAATTCTTCATTTTTAGCGCTACTTCCTTATATCCACAAGGGATGCTAAGGCAAGAGCATTTGCGTCTTTGAATCAAGAATGATGGTCCAACAGTATGCATCTAAGTTTGTTGAATTCTCTTGCTTTGCCCTGTACCTAATTCTAAATGGAAAAAAGAAGGCTAAAAAATTCAAAGATGGTCTCAACCCAAGGATTTATGATAGGGTCATCGGGTTTTAGAAGAATGACTTTTTTGAACTTGTTCACAATGCGAGGAGTATAGAGGGAAGTCTAAAGAGAAGCGCAGAAGCTTATGAATAGAAGAAGAGACCTGCATCACAAGGATCCTATTCCAATAATATTCAAGGCCCTTGGAAGAAGAGGCATATTGGCAGCAACTCGGGGCAAGCACAAGAGCAAAGGAACGTGAACAATCAAGGCAACCAACAAGAAAGTCCTTGTTTGGAATGCGATATAGAATGCATCGGGGAGAGCTTCGTGTTAGAAGAAATGTGTGCTACCGATGTGGCAAGGAAGATCATTTTGCTTGTGACTATCAGACATCGCAAAACAAGAATGACAATTTCAACTAGAAATGCACTAGCAATCAAGGCCCTAAAGAAAGTGATCAGAGGAACATAATACAAGTTCGAGTTTATGAGCTTCCTCTAAGAGGTGTAGAGTACACCAATGAAGTTGTGACATGTACAATTCCTCTCTTTTCTAAGAAGATGAATTTTTTGTTTAACCGGGGCCTCCCACCCTTTGTTGCTACCACTTATTTTAAAATGTGTGGAGTCGAAACTCAGCCACTAGAGTGCAATTTGTCAGTAGTCACATGTAACATCCCGAACTTTTAAACTTCATTAAGTATCTTAAATTAGGTAATTAAACTATAAAATAATATTTATTTGTTATTTTCGAATTAGTTGCTCTTATTAGATTAAAAAAAGAGAAAAATTCCCTAAAAATAGCTAGTAATTGCCGAAAATTACTAGAAAAATTTCCACTTTCATTTTCTTTCAAATTCTTCAACTTAGTGATGTTTTTTTACTCCTATAAAATTTTATAAATTTCTAAATAGAGACTTTTTGCATTTAAAAATTAGAAAATGATATAATTTCATTGTTTTTGTTTATATAACCTTTTTAAGTCTAATATTTTTCAAACTTTTTGCCTAGGCTTATGTTATTTTCGTAATTACTAAGCCAATAGGATGTTTTCTAGCCTGGCCGTGTGTCTTAGGAATATTTTTGAGAATTATTACATTTAATTAGCTAAAATAGGTTTAGAAAATTGCTTTAATTACATTTGGGCTTGAAATGAAAGCCAATTGGGCCCCCATCAAGCCCATACTCGGCCTAGCAAATCCCTGAAGTCCAAGCCACCTCATCTTGCCCCCTAGAAACCGGCCATGCCCATGGTTTTGCAAACATGTAATGATTGCTAATGATTACCCATGTTTACTACAAGCAAAACCATGCAACACTTGGTGTTCACCAAGTAGTTGCCGCCCAAGACCCCCCAATCCCCTCATTTTGCTTGCATAGATCACTTAAGCTAAGTCTAGACACTATGATTGCTAACCTAACTAACCCTAAGAACCTAGAACTAACCCTAGTAGCTTAACTAAGGTCAAGAGCAGTATAAATAAGGTGCAAGTGTGAGGGTTAGCCTCACACCTTCATTCAGCAACACCTTAGAGATAGAGAGAGTTGGAGAGAGCTAGAGAGTTGGAGAGAAAGAGAGAAAGAAGAGAGGAGCAAGCCATGCCCCCTAGAGAGAGAGAAAAAGAAGAATTTTTGAAGAAAAGGTGGAGGAAGGTTGAAGTATCTTGTGCTTTGGTCTTTGAAGTTGTTATTTTGAATCTTTATACTAACAATGAGCTTAATCTAGGTTTTTGACACTCAAGGAGTCATCAAAGAGTCAACAAGTTCAAGAGGTAAGGGTAGATTCAAGTTGGTGATGAATGTTGGCATATTGATGTGATTAGGTTAGGAAATGCTCAAGAACATGCTAGGATTGAAACTGAGATCTTTGATTATACTGTACATGTTGTTAGAAAAGAGGTTATGTTGATTAGATGTTGGGAAATGTGAAATCTTTGTGCAAATGAAAGTAGTTATTGCTTAACCTTGATTTTAGACATATTATGATTATTTTATGTAATTTGATGAAAATATGTAAATATTGTGTTGCTGGGTGATTAAAAGGATGTTAGGAGACTTAAGTATAGTGTGCATGTAAGAATTTACATGTAAAATAGAAAAATGAGGAAATAGACAACATATATGCTAGTTTTGCTATTCTGAGAGGAAAGTGCACATAGGTGGTTATCGCATGGGCCAAACAACCTCTTTTTAACACCAAATTTTGTTAGGCTATCACGGGATAGAGTCAAGAGTCTATGGTCAAAATTTCAGATCAATCGAGGTTAAGGTGAGAGAGTTATTAGCACTCGAAAATTAGGGTAAAATGGAGTTTTTTAAGCAAAACAGGTCATTTTATGTGAAAACAAGCTGGACTTTATTTCTAATGTTTGGGCTGATTCTAATGAGCCCTGGAACTCGTAAAACTTGATAAGATGTGGGCTTTCGAGTGGAGCCCAAGTATATGTCCTTGTTGGACTTAAAAAACCTAAATAGGATAGCTTATTAAAAACATATAAGTTGTTGGACTTGCCTTTATTTAAAAATTGGAATTTCTTAAACAAAATTTAATGAGTAGCTTGCTGATTTAGAGAATATTAATTTGAAAATTTTGTCTTAAGTGAGATTTAGTGTACTTGCTTTTGAAATTAAATACAAGTCATGAATATGTGATTAAATGAATATTTGCCATGTGAATGAAATTAGTGCATAATATACATGTGACTAGTGAATGAGATTAGTGCATAAAATACATATGATTAACGAAAAATATGAGATTAGTAAATGATATCAAGCATGGTTTATATGACATGAAAACATATGCATCGAATGAGTCATGTGCATTCATTTCACGGATATCAAATGGAAAAGTGAGAAAACAATGATATGGGTGACGGAACCGATCATCTGGGGGAGTGCAACCATCACTACAGGGTAGTGGACGGCGCCCTGGGTAGAAGGTAATAGGAGAGGCTTTGCTCGATGTTCTGGTGTGATGGATAGCACATGACTGTCCCTATAGAGAAGGAGAGTAAGACGCACAACCCTGTTACTTAAGGGTGAAATAACGGACAACAAAGAATATTAGAAAGTTTATACGGCACAAGCATTACATTCATTCATCATTCTGCATCTTATCATGTGATAATGACTGGTATTGCTCCTAAGACATTAACTATCTCCTGAATATGTAAGTACTGCATCTCTTACTGTCAACTGTTTATTTTACTGTTTAGGCTTAAATGCTCTAAAGGTCCCTGTGGTTTAGTGTTTTCCCAGAGAGGTCCTTGTACTTCACTTTGGATTGTGATAGTCCCTGGGCTTAACGACATTCCCAAAAGGGTCCCTCCATTAGTGTGGCCCCACCACATTAACGGTTTTGATCGATGTGGCAAACGAAGGACACGGATTCACCAATGAGGTGCTGCTATGTGGAGACCCAATTTTCTCTCTCCCATTAGACGCCACGTCACTCGCCATGCGGTTTGCCACCCCAGCTGAATGAAAACGTGCGTTTTGCCTGAATGTGGAAATGTGAGATTGTTAAGTGACGAAACTCTTTGAGCTCTGTGATTATTCGGCATATGCATTCCTCTATGGATGCCTCAACGAAGGTCTTGACGTCCCTGTGAAGATTCAATAGTACAAGTCCTCTCTTCCTCGTACCAAAAGCTTTGAACTTTTGGCATTCCCGCTTAACTTTTTTATGTGACGTCACTATCACCAACACCTGTAATTTCTGGGTTTTCTGTGTTGGTTACTTTCACACTTTAGTCTGTATGAATGCTCGAATGATTTTATTCAGTATAATAGTGACTTATATACAAACTGATACAGCTATAACAGATTCAAACTAAGTAGCAAATTTATAACTTTTATAACTAATTTTCAGTTATTGTAATAGGCCCCCTCAAGCTGGATGATGCATATCAATCAATCCAAGCTTGGAAACTAAAATGGAAAACTTATCAAATGACAAAGGCTTGGTAAGTAAATTTGCTAGCTGATGATTAGTCAAAATATGAAGAGTCTTTACAATCTTATGTTGCACCATATCTCAAACCACATGACAATTAATGTCAATGTGCTTTGTCCTCTCATCAAACACGGGATTTGCAGCAATATGTATAGCTGCCTTACTATCGCAGAACAACAATGTCGGCTGAGAAAATTGAATCTGAAAATCAGCAAATAAATTTGTAAGCCACTTGAGTTCACAACAAACTGTAGCCATCGACCTATACTCAGCTTCAGCCGATGAACTACTCACTGTAACTTGTTTCTTTGATTTCCAAGAAATCAAAGAATTACCCAAAAACACAGCAAAACTAGTTATAGAATGGCGAGTGTCAGGGCATGCCACCCAATCCGAGTCACAGAACGCCTTAAGTTGAATAGAGGATTTGCAGGAAAGAAAAATGCCTTTGCCAAGACTGCCTTTGAGGTAACTAAGGACTTTGAGAGCAGCTTCATGATGAGGCTGCCGTGGTTTGGACAAGAACTAGTTGAGTGTATTGACAGCAAAACAGATGACGGGACGTGTGATGGTTAAATACAAAAGTCGCCTTACTAATTTTCGATATGCACTTGGATCAGCAAGGAGATCACCATCTGAATTTTTCAACCGTTGATTACAATCCATGGGCACTTTGGTGGGCTTGGCCATGAGCAGACCAACATCAGCAAGCACCTGTGAGGTGTATTTCCGTTGACAAACTGAAATACCAGAAGAACTTCGAGCCACCTCGAGGCCAAGGAAGTAATTCAAAGGCCCAAGATCTTCGAGCTTGAAATATGAATCCAACCAAAATTTAAGGGCTGTGACAGGAGCATTATAATTGCCAACCAAAATTATATCATCTACATATACAAGTATAGCAAGAAAATCTGATCTAGTGAATTTTATGAACAATGAATGGTCAGATTGAGACTGCCGAAAACCATACTGCAACAAGGTGTGAGAGAACTTTTGGTACCATTGGCGGCTTGCTTGTTTGAGGCCATACAATGATTTTTGCAGCTTGCATACCCGTTTGTCACTAGGAAAAGAGAAACCAAGTGGAAGTTGCATATACACTTCCTCATCTAATTCACCATGCAAAAAAGCATTATTAACATTCATTTGATGCAAATCCCAATTATGAACAACAGCCAATGAAAGTAAGCATCTAACAATAGTTAATTTTGCAACTGGAGAGAAGGTGTCAAAATAATCCACACCCACTTGCTGCGTGTATCCTTGAGCAACAAACCGGGCTTTATATCTCTCTAAACTACCGTCTGCTCGAATTTTTCATTTATAGACCCATTTGCACCCAATGGCTGACTTGTTAGGAGATAAATCAGTTAACAACCAGGTGTTATTAGATTCAAGCGCGTGATTTCTGCTTTTATAGCTTCTCTCCATAAAGGATTTTTGACAGCCTCATGATAAAATTTCGGTTCAACATGAGTAGATAAGGCTAAAGTAAATGCTTTGTGAGATGGAGACAAGTGAGAATATGAAATGACAGATGAGAGAGGATAAAGAGGTGAAAAAACACCTATACTAAAATTAGGAGCAGGGTTGCATGTGGTAGTTTTGGCCAAATTACAGTGATAATCGTGCAGGTACTTAGGCTGCTTCTTGATTCTTGAAGAACTGTGAGGAAGATCAGTAGATTAAGGTACAAACACCGGATTCGAAAAAGGAATTGATGGATCTGAAGTGGCAGAAGAAGGATGAATGGTTGAAGTGACAGAAGGAAAGAGTGTTTGGATGATCTGAAGGAGGAATATCTGGAGGCGTTGTTGAAGTGGTAGGTGAAAGTGTTGAAATGATAGGAATATTCAAATGAGAGTTAGTAACAGGTGGAATTGGGATAGGTATATTCGGAGACTCATAAGCAGTTGAGGAAGAAATAGTTGGAAGTGAAGTTGGGAGAACTAAATTGGTGAAAAAATCATCAGTATCAGAAAATGAGGAATGAAGTGAAGTGTTGTGAAAGGGAAACATAGTTTCATGAAAAAGAACATGTCGGGAAATGATGACTTTTGAACTAGAGGGATAAAATAATTTGTAACCTTTGATACCAGCGAGGTATCCAAGCAAAACACAAGGAAGAGCACGGGAAGAAAACTTATGTCGTGTGTGAAGTGGAGTAGAAACATAAGCTAAGCATTCAAAGGTCTTAATATGATTATAGACCGGAGGCTTATCATATAAAACTTTAAAGGAGATTTGTTTTTGAGTAATGGAGTAGGAATTCTGTTTATGAGGTATACGGCAGTGAGAAGGCAATCACTCCAAAAATAGAGAGGTAAATGAGCTTGAAAACGGAGAGACCTAGCGACATTTAAGAGGTGTTGATGTTTGCGTTCAACAAGGGAATTTTGTTGAGGAGTGTATGCACAACTCCTTTGATGCAAAATACCATGTTGATTATAAAATGTAGGCATTCTGAATTCTAAACCATTATCTGACCGAATAGATTTAATAGTGGTGTGAGAGTGATTTTTAACCATAAGACAAAAAGATTGCAGATAACTTTGAGTTTCAAATTTGGTTTTTAAAAGATAAATCCATGTGCACCGTGAGTAGACATCAATAAGAGACAAAAAATACCGAAAACCATCATACGAAGAAACCTGAAATGGGCCACATATATCACAGTGTAAAAGGTTAAATACATGTTGAGTTTGTGAAGTACTAGAAGGACAAGGAAGTCTCCTTTGTTTGCTGAGATGAAAAGTATCACAATGTACATCAAAGTGTGAAGTAGAGAAATCAGAAGGTGGAAGAGAAGACTTTATTTGTTGCAAACGTGAATGAGAAAGATGTCCTAGGCGACAGTGCCATAGAACATCATATTGCTGAAGACTAAAGTTGCAGGAGGCAGTTGTTTAAGAATCAAGAGGAGCTGTAGTAGGCTGCACAAGCTGATATAGACCTTGAAAAATTTTAGCAACTCCAATCGTCTTCCAATGAGCAAGGGCCTAAATGTAACAAAAATCATGAAGAAAGATTAGACAGCAAGATAACTCAGTAGTTAACTTGTTTGTTGAAATGAGATTGACATTAAAATTGGGAACTAACAAAATGTTTTGAGAATAAAACTACAAGTGAATGCAACCGTGCCAATACGAGTAGCAAAGACAAATTGATTATTTGGTAATTTGACTTTTAGGTGTATGGTGGAATCAATGGTGGTTAGAAGATCAAGAGAACCGACCATATGGTCAGTAGCCCCAGTGTCAAGAATCCAAGAAGGAAAATTGGATTGACATTGATAAGAAAAAGAGGGGCTATCAGAAGAAAAATTACTTGAAAATTAGGAACAAGTGAATTAGAAGAGGAAGGAATTGAAACATGATTAACCGAAGGTGAATTAGAAGTTGAGGGTGTCATGTTTTGCTGTTGAAGAGAAGAAATGAAGTTCTGGCACTGCTTTTGGATAAGTGATAAACCAGGGGTTGAACTGAGATCCTGATCAAGAGTCACATTGTGAGCAAACGTGGCAGGGCCATTGCGTCCTTTGGTGAACTTAAATCCTGGTGGGAACCCATGAAGTCTATAGCACTTGTCTCGGGTATGACCAGTCTTCCCACAGTGTGTACACACCAGCTTAGAAGAAGATTTTTCACCAAAAGATTGTGAAGATGCTGATTTAGTGAGCATGGCAGTAGAATCAGACAAAGAAATGGTATTAACTCCTAACTGTTCTTCCTCTTGAACAACAAGAGAGAAAACCTTGTTGATTGGCGGTAGGGGATCAGATAGTAGTATTTGACCTCTGATATGTGAAAACTTATCATCAAGGCCCATGAGGAATTGAAGCACAAACTCACGTTCATGACTAGAAATAATAGATCTGGTAGCCTTACACTCTGAACCGCAGACACACGCCTCAATAGGAGAAAGAGAATGCAGCTCGTCCCAATGCATTTTTAACTTCGTGAAGTAATTGCCGATAGAAGAAGCATCCTGAGTGAGAGTAGCAAAACGCTTTCTGGTGTGAAAGATCCGTGGACCATTAGATTGAGTAAATCTTTCTCGAAAATCAGTCCAAATACGATGAACTGAATCAGTATGTATAATGGAACCAGAAATCTCCTTACATATGGAATTCATCAACCAGGCAATTACCATCAGATTGCATCGAACCCAGGCAAACTAAGAAGGACCGTCTTGACTCGGTTTGGGGATACTCCCAACGATAAAGCCAAGCTTGTTCTTGATGGTGAGAGCCATAGTCAGGGATCGGCTCCATGTAGAATAGTTTTGTGCTCTAAGAAGAGGCTGAGAGACCATAACAGCACTTGGACTCTTGGCATGATGTAAAAATAGAGGATTAGTGAGACTTTCATCCACGAGAATAGAGAAGATGTGAGGATCTGAAAAAATAGGATTGACGGGAGGCTGAAATTGTGGATTTACGTGTGGATGAGATTGTGGATTGACGGGAGGATGAAATTATGGATTGACGTGAGGATGAGATTGTAGATTGATAGGAGGATTTGTGGGAGAGTGAAGTTGTGAATTTGGGGAAAGTTGATGATCGGTGGTGTTTTTTGTAACATGTGTCATATTCTGTTTGAAAGAATGCGGTAAAGAGAATGAAGTGAAAGGGAATTGTGGAAGCTTTTAATTTCGCACTAATACCATTTCACACTTTAGTCTGCATGAATGCATGAATGCTTGAATGATTTTATTCAATATAACCGTGACTTATATACAAACTGATACAGCTATAACAGATTCAAACTAAGTAACAAATTTATAACTTCTATAACTAATCTTCAGTTATTGTAATAGTTACACTGCGTGTGGATGAAATATAAGCATTCTCCTTGGAGCCCCCAGTTTCTTCACTTGAGTCCTCGATAGAGCTCCCATTCTCCCCTTCAGTCTTAGATTTCAGTGACTCAATCATATCCCTTAGTTCTTTATTCACCTGTCACACGGAATTCCAGAGCTTAATGCAAATGCAAAATCCAACCGTAAAATAAGGAAATGGGTAATGCTACATTTCCTTGCTGTGAAGACAAGAAATTCAAGGCCATGCATTTTCCAACAAGAATTCAACCCAAATTGCAGCCGGGTTACTAGTTTTTGACACACTTGAGAATTTTTGAGGAAATCAAAGATGTCTGTTGAGCAAGACGGGCAGCTCATGACATTTCTTTGTGATCGAAACACCCGCCCACCTTTGATTCTCTCCCTCACAAAAGTTTTTCCGAAAAATGCTCCTTCTAAACATCTTTGAGGCCCGACTCTTTTGATTCTCTTCTTTCTCTCGTTGGTTCTTGTAAGAAAGAAGACAAGGAGTTAAAGCCAAAGCATGTCAAGCTGCTTTCCTATGTTCGCAATTTCTGAATAACCAGCGATCGCTGCAGTAGATTATTGTTTGATGAAAATCATTTCTCCTGAAAATGGAAGACTCAAAAAGCATTTCTATATAAAATGTAGCCGTTAGAAACAATACGCGAGCTTGTACTGTCTTTGCACTGAGATCTAACACCAACTTGCCGTCGCATGGAGTTCTTTATTACCTTGTTGACACAGGCATTCTACAGGTTTTTTCTCGCTATCCAAACATGCCCAGAATGTTTTCTCACTGACCTAGTTGGAGATTTAAGAACTAAAAAACGCCACAAACTTCAGAACTTTCCCAGGAGAACTTCAAGAACATTTCTAAAAAACCAACACAAATTTTAGAGGGATAAAGAGTAAACGGTAAAAAAAATGGTCATGCCCAAAAAAAAAGAAAAAAGAAAAAAAAAGAAAGAGAGATGAAAACGCACGTTTACATAAGCTGGGGTGGCAGACCGCATGACAAGTGACGTGGCGCCTAATGGGGGAGAGAAAGTTGGGTCTCCACGTGGCAGCACCTCATTGATGAATATGTGGCCTCTATTTGTCACATGGACAAAAACTGTTAATGTGGTGGGGTCGCACCAACGGAGAGACCTTTTTGGGAATGTTGTTAAGCCTAGGGACTATTGCAATCCAAAGTGAAGTACATAGGCTTTTCTGGGAAAATACTAAACCATAGGGACCTTTAGAGCATTTAAGCCTACTGGCCTTACTATTTCACATGGACAAATATACATGAGTGATATCCATGTTTGACTCCGTGGATCATCAACCTGGGAGATGACTCTATGTTTATGCAGACCTTATCTGGGTGGACCTCACCCTGACTTGAAGACTGAGCCTATGGGACTAGGGTTAGCATTAGAGATTTCCTTAAAGTGAATCACTAGGTGTCAAATAGTAGCCTAATTTTGTAAGGGGCTAATGGGAATAATACTACTAACCATCCAACCAGCCAAGTCCTCCATATACATCACATAGCCCCCTTGTTTCCTCCAAAGACTTCAGTCTGGATTCTTTCTTGTCCTGTATGTCTCATCCAAGACAGAACCCCGCTGTTCGAGTCATATATTTCTCATGAGCTCCCCTTGGGACCATGTTTGAGTCTTGGTCGAAGGATCCTTAATCGTGGATTCAGCCTACCTGGTCCCCGACCCGAATGACCGTTTCTCCTTGACAGACCCCCTTTCAGAACCACAGACCTTATCTCCAACCTCACCCTGACTAACTGAAGACTGATGCCCGTATGTATATAACTTCTTAACACTAGGGTTAGTTAGAGATTTCGTTAGGCTTAAAGTGAATCACTAGGTTAACTAATTTTGTCAAATAGTAGCCTAATTTTGTAAGGATCCTAGGATCCTCCCTAATCCCTAATGGCCTTCGAATAGGTTGACTTCTTTCCTTGTGTTTGTTACTACTATCTCATGTCAGAACATGTATCCAGTGTTGTTTGATTGTCTTTTTTTTTTAAAAAAATATTTCAATGTTTTTAAGATTTTTAACTTGGCTTCCAATTTCATCTTAATATTTCCAAGAATATGTACAAGTCTTATGCTGTATTTTCGAGTAATATTTGGTTTAAAATTTCAAAGAAACTCCACAGTCTCGAGAACTTAAAATAAGAACGTGTCGTAATCTCGTAATTTATAGCATCTTTATTACTATAAAGAGAGTTTAGATACTAATATAGGCACGGAGGTTGACATCACACTACGCGAGAGTTCAGTGGTGTGTAAAAAGATGCTTAGAGATTGTTCCATTATTTATAGGAGAAAGAATACTTCCAGCAGATTTAGTCGTATGAACATATATAGATTCAAATTTATTCTTGAGATGGATTGATTAACGTCAGTATATAGTGTCGTAGCAAGAAATGATTTTTGTTTTTTGATTTATTGAAGAAGGATGTTGACAGTATAAGAGACTATACTAAAAACATCTAGAGCATAAAAGCTAAAGAACTTAGAACATCTGGAAAACCTACAAAAGGCCAACCTAAAACTGAATTAGACCAAAAAAGAGAGAATATAACATAAAGCCTGTTAAACCCTCCAAAGGCAAAGCCTTGTCATAAAAACATCTACCATTCCTTTCCCTCCATAGACTCTACTAGATACAAGCAGGGATCATCTTCCAAATGGGCAAAGCAATTGGATCCTCAAACTTCTTCCTCTAATCTTTTACACTTCAACCACCCTCCTAGGCATAACCCACACAAAGTTCAAAATGCTCAGGACATGCGCCCACAAACCTCTAGCAATCGAGCAATAAAAAAGGATATGATCAACTGATTCTCCATCGCTTCTACACAAGTAACACCAATCAATCAAGCAAATACCCTTCTTCCTTAAGTTGTAAATGGTCAGGATTTTGCCAAGAGAAACCTCTCAGACATAGAAAGTGTGAGTCCAGGTGACAACTCAAGAAGGGGGGGTGGTGAATTGAGTTCTAATAAAAATTAAAACTTTTTCCAAGATAAGCCAATAGAAATATTTAAAGATAGTTTAGCATAACACAATAACAAGTATAAGATAAATAAAGGAGAATAAATGTTAGAGAGATAACACCAGTATTTATAGGTGGTTCAGCCAAGACTAGCCTACATTCACCCCTAAGGCTATTTCCTTCCTTGAGTTTTCTCCACTATTCACCAATAGTAATCACACCTTAGCTTTTGAGTTCTAAGTAATTGTTATAAGCATTTTGTTGAGATCACGCTTCAACTCTTACTACAAATCCCAACAATCTAAGGTGAGATTTCTTCTATCCTCATGGGTAAACCAAGTGTATCCTCACACTCAAGTGTTTTACAATGGATAGATGAAAGAAGTAATAAAGAATGACTCTTTATCTAGATGTGCAATTACAAGGTACATTAATGAGCAAGAAGACAAGATTAGATGATGAAAGCTGAACTTTTGGCAGGTGGCAGCAATAACTTTCTTGGGATTTGAGGATTTTTTCTTCTTCAAGCTCTTTTTCTCTCTTTATAGGCTAGGTCCAAGATGATGATACAAGTTGTTGTCTTTATCTCTCTCATCTTGTTCTATTTATAGTCATCTAGACTTGTGTGGTCCCCAAGATGCTTTATTGTACTGTTGGAAAGGTGCCCTAGACATTTTAAAGGCCAAAAGAAGAGCTAACGTCGTTTTAGGAAATTTTGCAAAATCGCAGTATGTGTTGACACCATCTTCTTGTCTGAAAATTGGCTCTTGAGTGTCTGTGGCGTTTGTCGACACTATCTTCACATGTGTTGACACCTTAAAAACATCTCTCGGGTGTTAGTGACATGTGTCAACACTATCATCGATGGAGAATTTTTTAATGTTTTCCTTATTGAAACACTTTTAAATACCTACAATGAAACATCGGCATACTTTAACTCATATAATGATGTTATAAACAATTTAGGACCTATTAGAGAGATAAAGATTCAATCCTTTTGGAAAAACGATTTTCAGTGAATGTGGATTGATAAAACTGAGTTCTAAAATCCTTCAAAGCGTATAGCATTTGTTATCATCAAAATTAAAAGATATTGTTCAAGGTGCAACCTTGGGCTAATAGAAAGCAACTCTAGGAGGAGCCAAGTTCTTCTAGCACTGGCGCCAAGGAAAATCTACTTTGGAGGCACTTAGAAGGTGATCATACATCGATTTAACTGAGAAGGCCCCACTTTTTAGAACCCATCCATAGCCACTTATCCTCACCCCCTCTCCTCCAAACCTTCGAATAGAGTAAATAATAAAACGCCAAACAAACGTGCATCTCTTAGTCGTTGATTGTTCTTTCAAAGTGGACATTCAAAACTATGCCTCCGAACCCTCCCTCCAAACAATCAGCCACCCAAGCATCCTTGCTACGAGATAAAGAGTATAAAAGAGGAAACTACAACCTTAATGGTCTCTCTCCACACCAAAGGTCATGCCAGAATCAAATTCTGGAGCCACAACCCACCAAAACTTAATATTGTCCCGGAAAAAGTTCCACTATTTACTTATGTGCTTCCATAACCTTACTCCATATGAGCCGTGGGCCTCCAAAGTGCACCGACCACCCATCTCGCACCTATACTTCTTCAAAATAACTAATTTTCACAAGTTGTCTCTTTCATATGTGAAAAGCCATAGCCACTTCCCAAGTAATGCCTTGTTGAACGAAGGAAGTCTTCTTAGACCAAGCCTACCAGCATTAATAGAGGAGCAAACTCTGTCCCACTTAATAAGGTGAAACTTATGCTCTTTCCCACCACTGGCCCACAAGAAATCTCGTTGAAGCTTCTCCAATCCATTAGCCAGTACCATCAGGATAGGAAATAGGGACAAAAAAAATGTAGGGAGGCTAGAAAAAGTTGATTTTATCAGAGTAAACCCTACCCCCTTTGAGAGATGAATACGCTTCCAACCCACCAATCTTCTTTCCACTCTTTCAACAATGTCGTCCCATATGCGAACACTTTTAAACTTCGCTCCAAGAGGAAGACCAATATAGGTCATCAGAAGTAAAGAACTCTATAACCCAAGATATTAGCCAATACTTGAATTCCATTGACTCTGCCAATAGGGATAACCTCAAATTTACCAAGGTTAATCTTAAAACCAGAGACTGCCTTAAAACAAAGAAGCAAGCATTTAAGGTTACGCACTTGGTTCTCATCAGCCCTACATAAGATAAGAGTATCATAGGCGAATAGCAAGTGCAAAATACACATCCCATTACTACCATTTCGCCCAACCTCAAACCCCTCGATATAACCCCTCTTAACCAACTCATTCATCATTGTACTTAGAGCTTCCATGACAATTATGAAAACGAAGGGGTGAAAGAGGGTCACCTTGACGCAAGCCACAAGAGCTACCAAAAAAATCTTAAGGAGAGTCGTTCACCATTACCAAGAATTTGACAGTAGATATACAAAATGCAATCCACTTACATCACTTGTCATGAAACCCACATCTCCTCAGAATATACGATAAAAAGTCCCAATTCACATGGTCGAAAGCCTTGTGAATATCCAGCTTGCATAATAATCCAGACACATTCGATCTCAATCTAGAATCTATGCACTCATTGGCGATCAACACTGAGTCCAGAATCTGCCTACCCCTAACAAAAGCATTCTGAGAAGGTGAGATAATTTTCTTCAACACAAACTTCTGCCACCAAACTGATTGGGCAAAAGTCTATCAAATCCATAGCACCTACTTTCTTAGGAACGAAACAATGAAAGTAGCATTCAAACTTTTAACAAATTCCCCCCTTTGAGCAAAGTCATTAAACATCGCCAACACGTCCCCTTTAACCACCTCCTAACAAAATTGGAAGAAAGTTAAAGAGAAACCATCCGGGCCCGGAGCCTTAGACCTCTTAAGCAACATGCTTCCTTCTTAGAAATGGAATCAAACTCCATCCCATCCAAAGATGACCTCCAAAAAAAAGGTTCCTTGCACAAAGAGCTATAGAAGTGGACAATTCTCTCGACAATAACCATTGGGTCTTCAACTATATCCCCCTCTACTTCCAAAATAGAAATCGAATTGACCCTCTGATTTGAGTTGGCTATAGGTGAAAAAAATTGGTGCATCTGTCCCCCTCTTTAAGCCAAAGGGATCTCGACTTTTGTCTCCAACTAGTCTCCTCTAACTTAATCAAGTGAGCCAATTTCACCCAAAATCTCCAACTTCCTTGCTTTCCCAATCTCATCAAAAATCCCCTCTCATCCATCGAATCAAGGGACGCCAATTCTTTTAACAAGGATGATTTTCTTAAACTAAGATCACCAAAAACTTCTTGGTTCCACACTTTCAAGGTTTTCTTCAGAGCCTTCAGCTTTGAATCAAGCACAAAGCTTGGAGAATCTGAGAACTCGTACGAATCCCACCACTCCTTAACATGATCAACAAAATCATTCTCTTTCAACCACATGTTCTCAAAACGAAAATGCCTTTTCCCACCTCTAATCCTATCGCTCTCCAAAAGAATGGCGAAGTAGTTCGAATACAAGCGAGACAATCTTTTTTGAGAAGCCTCAAGGAACAAGGAATCCCAACTGAGGCCAAACAGAAAATGATCAATCCTGGACCACAACTGAGAAGCTCTATTATTAGACCAAGTGAATACACCCCCCGTTAACAGGACATAATAAATTGAACTCCGAAATAAAATAAGAGAAATCTACCATTGCATTCCCCAACCCTCCTCCACCCGAACGTTCACTAAGGATGCGGGTGACATTAAAGTCTCCACCAATACACCGCGAGAGATCCAACAGATTACAAACTCCTACAACCATCATCATTAGGACTGTAGGCTCAAGAAAATAGCCACTGCATCCCATCCATAAGTTTCCTAAATACAACTGAAACAGAGAAAGAATTGATCCAAGAATCAACCAACTCTAACACCTTTGTGTCCCACATAAGTAAGATACTCCCTGAGGCAACATTCTTCTCTAAATTGCATCACCTCACATGAGGTCCACCCCACAACTACCTAACCACAGCCATAGACAACTCCGCCACCTTGGTCTCTTGAAGACACCAAATTCCTTCCAAACCCGTAACAAATTCTCCATTCCTTTACATTTCTGTCTATCATTTAGCCCCCTAACATTCCAACTAACAATTCTTGGCATAATTTATACTTTAACAAGGACTTCTCGTCACTCTTATCCTTCCTAGAGGAAGCAGACTTCCCATTGTAATTGATAGAAGACTCAAGACACTTTAATTCTCTTGCTAACTTTCCATTATTCCTACTAGGCGACTTGAGGCTACTCTGCACCTTATCTCTCTCCAAGGCAACAAAGAGATGCATCAACTCTTCTTGGTAACCCTCACTAGATAATCCCACCAGATGCCTGAAAGAGGACACCATGTTTAGAACCCATCCCGAAGCCCTTCCAAATTTCAAACTCTCAATCCTCCTTCCAACGGTTTCATACCCAACTCAGGCTTAATATCTACCACAAGAAATAGCTCCCTCTCTACCCTATTTACTTTCGGCAAGGCTACTTCATTCACAATATCTTCCTCAACATGGGTCATAGGCAACCCTTGAGAGGTATCCTCTATAATTATATCAAGATCAAAGAACCAGCAACCTTCTCGGGCACAGCTCGAGCCTTACCAGTGTCACAGCCCACCTCTTAAACCAACACAAGCTCTTCCATAAATAACTCAGAATCAACTACAACATCTACGTAAGAATCACCCCATTCAAGACAGAAAGACACCACCCTTGGATCACCAATAACCTTCAGACAACCCAAAAGAGGCTCCGCAGACCTCTCGGGCTCCACCAGGAGATTTGCACTATCATAGACTTGCGCTGATCTCTGACAGACAACTGAAGAAGTCACTCTAACTGCTCCAGCGACCTTTGACCCACCCAAAAGAGATCCCCCAGGAGAATCACCCAACTCCAGTGCCAGAAAGGTGGCAGGGTGACACTGGGTTCAGTGAAACAGGGTTTCGGCGTCGGTGGGACACCGGGACCCACTCCATCGTCCACAGATGTTGCAAGCAAGTGCCCTTCCTTCGATAGCTGGAGGTGGGAACTTCCATACATGCACGATGTGATAGTGACGGGAGTTCCAGATTCGAGATTCGCAACACCACACATGCCCGATCCACTTGGCCCAACACCCAGCCCCTAAAGGGCCCTTCTTGCGTCGACCACACTAGGCTGGGGTATAGAGGAGACCTCTAGCTCAATCGGGGCTAGCACACTAAGAGTATTGAGACCCATATGGGTTCGAGCCCCATTACCAAAGGAACCATAAGCCTGCACAGAGCCCCGCAATAAACACGCTTGGGCTTCTTCTTCAAAAGGCCCACCATGAGCCGGATAAGCCCATCTAGTTCCTTATGAAGACTTAAAAGATTGTTTCGGATATACATTACACGCCTATTCAGAAGCTCTGACTTGCCAGCCGCAAGCTCTTTTAAGTTACTCCCTTTGGAAACTATAACGCCAGCCTCCATGACAGCATGCGAAATCATCTTCTACACATGCCTTTTTAACAAATCATAGACTTATTCAACGTCACACGCCCCATTCAACACACGGTGGCCTGAATTCACCATTGGCTTTCCTGCCTTCACCGCTTCCAGAAAAGACACCTCACTCCGGTGACTAGAGCCACCATGAGAAACAAGTTCTTGCTTGGCCTTTCCAAACTACTCGACCGCCACTTGGAAGATTCCTGCCAACTCCTTCCGTCCAGCCCCTTCTTTATCTTCATGGATCATGACAACCCCTCTC
Organism: Morella rubra; assembly: GCA_003952965.2. NCBI lineage: Eukaryota > Viridiplantae > Streptophyta > Magnoliopsida > Fagales > Myricaceae > Morella > Morella rubra. The sequence goes on from CM025854.1 coordinate 7,158,133, forward strand.
CGGTGACCTTCACCATATTGAGAGATAGCCACAAATCTACTAGCCTTGTTGGAACACCTTTGAGCTAGGAAGGCACGAGAAGCTTCGTTGAACTTCAACACAACAATTTGATTTCCAGCAATCGTTAGCATCTTATCAACCATATTCACCATCCACAAGGCCCCGTATTTCCCTAGAAAGATCGAGCTGGAAGACTTCCGGCTCCATTCCAACAACTTAATAACACCCCTTTAGTAAGGCTGTGTTTGAGAGCTGGTTTCAAGGTTACTTTTTGTTTTCGATTTCAAAACATGTTTGAAATTGATTTTTATTGGAAATCGTAAAAATAGGTGTATAGGGTTGAAACTAGTTTGGAAAGTGTTTTGCATTATTAGAGTTTGTGAAAAAACTAGTTTGAAAACTGTTTGTGTGAACAAATTAAAATAAAAACTGTTTTGAAGTAAATAATTATTATTGCATTTTGTAAACGTTGTTAAATCTATATCAAATTATTATTAAACGATCTATCCTTTAGGTTAGCTAAAATGGTTAGTTTAATTTCAATTACGTAGAGCTCATTGTAATTTACAACACTTATTCATTAATTACATGATCTACACCGATCGTTTTGCATGTGTCCATATTTATCATTTTTCAGCAATGTGTCTATGCTTTTGACAAAACAACTGCAAAAAAAAAAACGAAAAGAAAAAAAGACGGAGTACTTAGGAGGCTCGTTGTAGATCGAACTCACGTCTTCAATGGATTTAGGAGGCGATTTTATAGAGCATTGTACTTGTGATTATGCTGTACTAATATCTGTCGAGCACCACAGTGCGCATTAGTGTCTGCATCAGTGTTCTTATAGTGATTATTAGGCATAATTTTTTTTTGAATTTTCGATATTTTGCAAAACTTTTGGCACTTTATTTCACCCGCCAAAATTATAATCCGTTTTGGACAAACCTTCTCACAATTTTGAACCAAATGTAGTACCTTGAGTTGCAAGCACAGTCATAATATATTATAGATCATTGTTAAGCTTGTGTGGATGAAAAAACCACTGTCAACCTATCGCGGTGGCTGGCAGTACCTTTGTTCCCTTGTTTTGTAGATGTAGCTTTTAATTATCCCTGTTTTCATATTTGTTAAATTGTATTATTATTCCTAATACCTAGTCAAATGAGTAGTTATTAATGAAGATAATTAAATGAGGGTCAGAACCTGTTCGAATGATTAGTTATTAATAAAGATAATACGGATTAGTGAACAATAAGGAAAAATTTCATAATATAGATAGAGTATATAATTCACACAAGTATATGCATAGTAAGTTTGGTTTGGGCTGCTTTAATTGTAGTTTTTACAATATTATCTACAACTTTTACATGCAAAGCAATGCTCATTCTTATGTGACCAATTCTTGTTACAGGTTTTGCCATATATTATCATCTACTAAATATAAGTCAGAGATATAATGGATATATCCATTTTATGTCAAAACGGATCTTTTTTGGTTTTTTATATCCGTTCCCTTAGAGAGTTTTCTTGGTGTCTTGGTTGAACCAAATTACTTATTCGTCCTCATTTGCGGATAACAAATTTTACTAAAGCCCTTATTTTCATATTTATAATTCCTTAACTTAATTTATAATTTTTTTTTTATAAGAAGAAAATCTTGAAATTTCATAACTTCCGAATTGAAATGAATATTGAAGTTGAAAAAAAAAATATAAATTCCAAGATCCTATTGCACGCGGCTCGTGAGCAAGGCCGGGCATGCGAGCGCCGCTGGAATTTCCATTGCGCGGGCCACTAGAAATTCCAGCCCCATCTAATTTGGCATAGAAATTAGACTCCTATATGTATAATGAGTATGTTAGACCAAGTCAAGATGGGGCATCCGTCTTTTGGACTAATGCACTTTTAAAGCTTTGATTAATCCCCTCATATCATACTTTGTCTTATTATATATATGCATTAATGGTCAAGCCAGCTTATTGGGTACTGTAATTAGGTTCAGCCCTATGTTGCCGACTGCTAGCTAGCTATTTCTTCCCAATTCCTTAAGATCTATAAACTTCTTAAAGCTACTTCTGCTGACTTAAACTCTGACAAGAACTTGTGTGCATAATAAAATTGTTCCTCAATCCACAATCTCTCCCTTGTATGACAGGACCTTGTATGCACAATAAAATCATTCCTTAATCCACCTCAGCCATGATAAATCAAATGCAAGGGAACCAAGAAGAGCCAACCAGCAAGAACAATGAAAACAAAAATAAAAATAAAAAATGCTTGTGCGAAGCATAGTCACGGCACGTCTGTTTTAAAGCAGAGCCCACCAATATAAACCATAACGCATCCCTTGTTACCATTCGTCCCCTTTCTTTCAAATCTAAGCATTTGATAAGAGGTAAAGAGTACAATGGCTTACTTGCAAATCGATGCAGAATCCTAGAAGAAGACCACGAGCTGGATCAGAGTCCTAGAAGAAATATTTAGCTCTGGTGGACGAGAGAGAGGGACAGAGGGATTTGGTGGAGGAGGGCGATGGACGAGAGAGAGGAATGGAGGGCGAAATTGTGGAGAAGGGTGATGGACAAGAGAGAGGGACGGAGGGCGAAATCGTGGAGAAGGATGATGGACGAGAGAGAGAGAGAGACGGGATTTGGTGGAGAAGGGCGAACTGTTTGAATAGGCCTGGGCTACTTAGAAAAAAAAAAAAGAATAATCCTAGGCTGACACATGATTTTCAGACAGCATCGGAAATAATTTTCGTAGGGCCAGACAAAATTATCTCGACTTCGTAAGGGTGAAATTGAATTGTTTGGTCTTCGAAAGGAGTATCCAAAGATTGAAAACGTGAAAATGAATATAAAAGGAGTTCTCAAACATAGCCTAAATCTTCGAAAGAATGCCATCAGAACTAATCGGCAGAAACGAAACTAGCAGAAAGACTCAACACTGGACAAGGATTGTTGGAGATTCATCTAAAGAACACACTAGCTAACTCCTCTTCTAGTCCTAGAAATCGAGTCGATTTGACAGTCATTTTTAGACCTCCGGAAAACTAAAATTCAAATTTATTGAGTTGTGTGCACTTTCTCTCGTTATTAGTCTCAACTATCCCAGCAAAAAATCTATTTCTTAGAGCAGGCACCGAAGAAACAAATCGAGTAGTAAAAAGAATTTCGTCGTGTTTTTCCTGAATACGCACATAAATGACCCCGGCTATTAATCATTTATATAAACTCCGAGCTGATTAAGCCGGCTCAACTTTGTCTTCCAATTATACCACTACTCCAATACGCTCTCTTAGATCCTGAACGAAACAAAAGATGGGCACAACAGTAATTTCAAGATAGCCCAATTCATTGCCGATCAAAACACAAGGGGCTTCGTCCTCCATGGCTTTGTACGAACCTTCGATTTCGACCTCCAACTCATACAAACCTCAGAACATCCAATCCGGAACTAGTTCTTGAATCCTCAAATCTCAGAATCCTAACAGCTCCAGAAAAAACATCGTCACTGGTACCACAATTGAGAAGGTATACAAATTTCTCTATCTTTTATTTTGTGCTGATTTTACTTCCTAGGGTTTCCTTTTTTTTCTTCCCTCCAAGTTTTCCACAGGCAATTCGACGTAGATTATGGTTTGATATTCGTGAGTTTCCTGTTGATTCAACTTCTAGGGTTTCCCTTTTTGTTTGGATTAATTTTTTTTGGTTTTTGGGTTTGGATTTTCTTGGAAAGTTTAGTTCAATGAGGTGAGTTTGAGGAAAAACCCCCAAGAATTGGAAGATAACAGTATTTTCAAACTTAGAACAACCAACCTCTGAGTAGAAGTATCTAATTTTATTTTTGAAACTTTATTAGCATGATCTTAGGAATGGACGAGTTTAAACGATCAAATACGGAGAAATAATAGCAGAAATATCTATATGAGGAAATATTATTATTATTTAAAGTGTTACTCTTACTGACTGGTATTTATGGAAAGTTAGTGCCAACTGATCTTGCAATGTCCCTTTTGAAGTTAATGGTATAATGGTGGTAATTTTCCCGTGAATTGAATGAGTAAGATCAGCCATGTAAGTAGGAATAGTTTCACCTTATCAGTTCATATCCTGTACTAGTGACATTTCAGGTGTTGTTTGGGAGTCGGCAACTTAAAGCATCTTTCTTTCTTTCTTTTATTTTTTTTTGGCGCATTTAGGTGTTTTTGAACTTAGTTCACTGCCAATTATATTAAGCAGCTCAGATTAAGGGATAAGAGTGTGAGCTGAAAGTAGAATTTTGTATCACCTATCTAAACCAAATGCACAAGTGTTTGTTATTGCTGATCTACTTATGTCCTTGTTGCCATACATATGAAAGAGCATTAGTTATATCGTATGTAACATATCAACTATCATGGTCTAATAAGAGAAGAGAGGCAGTAAGACCTACAATTGTAGGGCTTTAGGATTTAAAGCATACACGATGAAAGTAGTCATTTGTGAACAACTCAAATAAGAATAAAAAAGTTTATTTTCCAGATTTAAAACATAGTGCTCTAATGTGTCGACATAAGCTCCTACTGCAAATAATTGTGATTATTTTGTTAATAGCTAGGAGTCATTAGAGGAAGCCATCATCCTTGTCCTGGTATAATCATGGCTTCATTCTTCCATTGAACCCGGGCAGAAACCATTAACGTTGACAAAATTTATGAAATTGATGGGTTGCAGGACAAGTAACATTTTCTGATCCTTTTACATGGAAGGCAATTGAGAATTGAGTAGTGATGCATGGATAATATTCACCTTAGAACATAAAACGCCTGGAGTTGGGAAATAGCACGATTTGCAGGGAAAACAAAATAATAAATATCTGTTTAAAGGATTTCCTTAACTTTAGTCTTCTTTGTTTAGGAAGCATCCTTTTCTAGAGATCAGCCGAATCCTAAGAAGAGGAGAGCTGGTTTATTGCCCATCATTTTTTTTTTGTCGTTATTTATTGTTATCAGACTGTGTATGCACGTCTCTGTTTATCTGGGGGATTTTATCTATCCTCTTTAATAGATTGTTTGACTAACTATCTATAAGAAAAACAGAAAGGTGAGATCTCTAGTGATAATGTTGTAATGCCTTTTGGTTTGGACCATGAAAGTTTGAAACTTGGGGAGTATCACAAGATAATAGGAGATCTCTGGTTTATGGGATATCAGTTTATTTTTTTTCTGTTTTATTAACAAAGACACCTTTTTTCCTTTTTGGTACTTAAAACACTTGTGTTAATGTTCAAACATCTTTTGCAACTGAAGCTTATGGTCATTGGTTATTGCAATGGAAGCTTATAGTGTGAATGCTCTCTGTATGTCATGTAATTTGGATTTGGATTTGCATTTGTTTATGGTTTGTCCATTGCAGGAGTACAGTCCTGCTCCCACTGTCATTTCAAAACAGCGGCATAAAATTTTGCCTTTATGTGCTGTTGTACCACAACTTTGTCATGCACCACTGTGTTTTCTGGGTCTGTAACACAGAAAATGTGTGGAAACTAATGCAATGGCAACATCTAGCAAGTTTGATCTGCCTTCTGGTAGCCCCGATAGACCGTTATACACCACTGGGCAGCGTGGACCCCACATAGCTGCTCCATTGGACAGATCTAGTAGCTTTCGTGAGAACATGGATAATCCAATTCTATCTTCCCTTCCAAATATGTCACGAAGCAGTTCTACGGTAACTCAAGAAAATGTTGTGAAATTCATGCAATGCTTGCGTTTTGATCCAAAGTTGCTGGTTGCTGAGCATAAGTCTAATCGTCAACTGGACTTTAGACGACATGTCAGTGCTGCACTTAGCATTTCGCCAGAGGATTCTCCATCTGGTTCGTCAAAAGGCAAGCAGTTGCCATCTCTGTCACCAGAGGATGTCAAACGAGTAAGGGCTAGTCTTCATGGAAGCTTTGTCAAGGCGAGGTAGTTCTCTATATACTTTGCATTTTAGATTAGAGTTTTGACTAGTTATAACAATATTATTTTCTACAGGGAGCGCGTTAAAGTTTTCAATGAGTCATTGTCTGTGTTCAACCAATTCTTTCCTAGCATACCATCAAAGAAGAGATCAAGATTGGAAAGCTTTGCTAATGACCGGTCTAGTGTGCTACCAAGTGATCGGTCTGTCCTGGGGCCAACTGTAGGCAAGATGGGAAATCAGAGTCATGCGGTCACCGGTGGTTTTGAACTTGAGCAGCAAAAATTGGAAGAACGAACTAAAAATTCTGTTCCAAACAAGCGCACACGGACTTCTTTGGTGGATGTCAGAGTATGTAACTAAGGACGAGTATCTCATTTAATGAGCTTGTAACTGCTATTTTTGTTTTCACATTGATTAGATACTATAATTTCATTCTGTGACTTATTGCTTTTTCAAAATCACCAGATGCCATTATGGGCATTGGTGTAGATATTGTGCATTTACAGCATTCTACACATTCATTACTTTCCTATAATATAGAAACTCTCTCAGTTAATTCTTGGCTCACAATTGTGACCAGTTTGGACTTTTGTTTCCCTGCCCAGATTGGGTGAAGGTTAGGGACCTTATTACTCTGTAGTTTCTCAACTTTATAGAATTGCCGGAGTTTTGGTTATTTAATTCCTATTATATTGTTATACTATATATTGCATGCTGTGCTGGATTTTCTTGCTTTACATATTTTGCTTTGGTGTACTGCAAACTTTGTATAGCATGCATTGCCTGAACTTTTATTCCTCTAAGACATCACTGACATAGAGTATAATCCATCTAGATGGACGTGCGGAGTAATGCTCTTGTCAGGCCTTCGGGGGCTATTGATAGGGACAGAGAAATACTAAGGCCTGCAAATGGTGGTGCCGTTCACACTGAGGATCGATCATTACCTATTGGCGGTGATGGTTGGGAAAAATCAAAAATGAAAAAGAAGCGTTCTGGCATAAAGCCAGATGTCTCTCCAAGTACAGTGTCAAATAAACCAATTGATGGCTACCGGGAAGCTAAACAGGGAATACAGCAGAGACCTGTTGCTGATGCCAGGTCAAGGTTAAGTGGTGAATCCCATGGTTTCAGGTATGACATCTAACTGATATTTATGCATCTGCCAATGGTGACTATTTGAAAGGATAGAAGTATCCACTTGGCTGTGCTGGTTCTTTTAGCTGCCACTTTGTATTATTTAGTTGTTTTTTTCCCAGGAGGAAGTGTAGGAACCCTTGGCCTTCCGTAGGGCAGGTGGCCTTTGTAGTCATTAGAGGCCCTTATTGAATGGTAGAAAAACTGAAAGAGTGGTGTTCATGGTTAACGACCTCATTACCATATGTTCAAGCCTCCGCTGAAAATATTGCCGGGGCAGTCAGCATTGCTGATAAAGACCTTGTTCGTTTTACTGCAATTTCATTATTTGTTTCTTTTCTGGTTTTTTTTTTCCCTGATTCAGTTGCCTTTTAAAAGGGATGAGGGTTCTGCTATGCGTCTCACTTCTCAGGTTGTTATTATTGCTAGATTTTGTTGGAAACCTTGAATTTCTCATTCTAATATGTAGTCGTACTGCATACGATGAGTAGTAAGAAGGAATAAGTTCTCTTTTTTAGAGGTAGTGATTAATTGAGAAGACAAGGGGGTAGATACGGAATTAATGACGTACATATATGGTATTTTATCTGTCCAATCTATTTATTTTGTATTCTGTATGTACCGTCATTCACTGCTGTATGGTCCTTTTATAGGCTACATTGAGGTAAGAATTAAGGAAAGCAACTTAATACTTGATAATTGATGTTTAAAACACCTAGGTCAGGCCTCAATGCACGAGGCCTGAAATTGTTGCCATTAAGGGGAATCTGTGGTTTATATAACTCAAAGATGGGTGAAACGTAGGAACATATATTTGTGTTCTTTTCTGAAGTTCATTTAGTCTCTCTTAGTTTTTCACAGGATTCAGAAACTGAGACTTTGTCTCTTATACCATAATCATGTAATGCTCAAAGGCAAAGCACTTGATGTTAAGGATTGTTCTAGCAAGTCTGTGTTTCGATTATGTTATAATTTTTTTGCTAGCAGTAGTGATTGGTTATATTTTTGCTAGTTTGCAATAGAATCTCATCCCCTAGATTGAATTCAGAAGGATGTACTTTCCTTTCCTTGGGGCTTTCTCTTCACAATATAGGTTTGAAAAGTTTTCCCTGAGTAAGAGAATAAATGTTTGTCGGGTAAACTTAGATGTTGGGTCTCTGCTTGAATTTTTTTGGTTGGCTTTAATTTTTGTTATTATCCCTTGTAGCTTGTTATCTAATAGTTGTTGTAATATATGTTTTTATAGGCCTGGAGTCCTTAACGGAGCTGTTGGAGTTGGAAAATCGGATGTTATCTCACAGCAGATTGGCTTGGGCATGCGTTCCTCCATCCCTAGGACTGACCCGGACAATACTTCCCTTACGACTGAGAGGAGAGATCGTCCTGTTGGTTCAGATAAGGAAAGGGTGAACCTTAGAACTGTTAACAAGTATGTGTAACGTCCTTATTTTCTCAAGTATTTGGTCATTTAGTCTTCTGTGAATATTATAATTGCAATTGTTTCTTGTATAAAAAGTTTATCTCTTCTTTGGGTTGTGTTCCAATATGTTCTGTTTGGTGAGACTTTAGCTTGCTGTTGAAAGCCCCTTTTTTGCTTACAATTTTTTTTTTTGGTTAATCATTTTCTAATAAGATCTTACAATAATTTTACTCTCTTGGTTCGTGTGATGCTTAGGCCAAATGTTCGTGAGGATTTTAATTCTGCCAGTCCTACCTCAACTGCTAAAATGAATTCATCTATTCGGGCTCCAAGGTCAAGTTCAGGTGTTGCACCCAAGTTATCACCTGTTGTCCCTAGATCAAATGTTCCTAATGATTGGGAGCTTTCTACTTGTTCAAACAAGCCACCTGCTGCAGTTGGAGCCAATAATCGAAAAAGGATGGCCTCAACACGGTCTTCATCCCCGCCTGTTGCCTGGGCTGGCCAGAGGCCGCAGAAGATTTCCCGAACTGCAAGACGAACAAATTTTCCTATTGTTCCGAATAATGATGAAACTCCTGCTCTTGATAGTGGATCTGACATTGCTGGTAATGAAATTGGGTTGGGATTTGCCAGGCGCTTGCCTGGCAGTTCTCCTCAGCAAGTGAAATTAAAAGGTGATACTTTGTCTTCAGCTACCTTATCTGAAAGTGAGGAGTCAGGGGCTGCGGAAACTAAATCCAGAGATAAGAGTAGAAAGTCTGAAGAGATAGATGAGAAAGCTGGACAGAATATACAAAAGGTGTCCACTCTGGTCTTGCCATCGAGAAAAAATAAGGCAATTACTGGGGAAGAGCTGGGAGATGGTGTTCGGAGGCAAGGGAGGACTGGCCGAGGTTTTACTTCCACAAGGTCTCTCATGCCTATGACAGTTGAGAAGCTTGGAAATGTGGGAACGGCTAAACAGCTTAGGAGTGCAAGGCATGGTTTTGATAAGACTGAAAGGTCATACATTTTCATCACATATTTTTTCTGGCTTATCCTAACAATTTTACACTTATTTTGTAGTCTGACAGTGTTCTGTGGCTCACATTGAAATCTAATATTTTATGTAATCTTTTCCTCAGCAAGGCAGGTCGTCCACCAACGAGGAAACTTTCTGACCGGAAGGCGTATGCACGTCAAAAGCATACAGGGATCAATGCAGCAGCAGATTTTCTCGGTACTTGAACTACAACCTTCTATGAGGAATTTTTTACGGACCCTGAATTTTCTATGCTTATATTTTGTACTGTATTCACTTTTGGTTTAATCTTATTTAGTTGGGTCAGATGATGGGCATGAAGAGCTTTTGGCTGCTGCAAATGCAGTTATTAGTCATGGTAATGTTCTGACGGAAAATTTTGCATCTATAGTATGGCCACAAAACTTATAGTTGTTGGATTAATTTTTTTATTTGTTTTGCAGCTCGTTCCTTCACCAGCCCTTTTTGGAGGCAGATGGAGCCATTTTTTGGTTTCATAACTGATGCAGACATTTCTTTCTTAAAGCAACAAGTAATGGCTCCCTTTTAGTTTTCTGAGATTCTGCGACATATATTAATCTTATATCCCAGACTGATGTTTGTGCCATTAGAGTGTTAAAAATGTGGTATGGATAAAATGGGCATTAGAAGTTTGAATCTAATGTTTTGGCATGTCGGTATGACAGTATTATAAAAATGCTAAGTAGCATGCATCAAATCAACTGTTAGTCTTTGTGGCTGATTTTGTAAGGCAGAAATTCAGTCCTTGTTTGAATAAATTATTTCAGTAATGGTGCAGCCGTTGAATGGTTAGCGTAGAAATTATCTCTAGACTACTTATCAAAAAAAAGTAATGATCTCCAGACTACGGCTTTGGTCCAAGATTAACTCTTTATGATACTTGAATAGGCACTTTATGTTATATTTTCGTTTATATTTCTAGAGTCAAGGGTGCTTGTAATTTTATGATTGTTAGTTGTGGGCCATTGTTGTAGTTCTTGGGTTTTATTTTATTAATAGGTGAGTCTTATGTAGTTTATGTGTTTTTATGTTTGGGCTTTTGTCTTGGATAATAAGAAGTTTGTTTACTAGCCAAAGTAGGTGTCCTAGTCCTATTAGGGAAGCTAAGATCTAGACAATATACATGCTCCATTGTACACTGATAGTTTAGAGGGCATTTAAAAAATATAAGAACTTTGTTTCCTGGAAGGCTTTTATTCCTATATTGTCCTCTTCGCTGCTTATAATTTTTTTCAGTTAGTGTTCATGCTACTATCTGTGCACTCGTTTGCAGCAAGTTTCTTTTATGTTTTCCTCCTTTTCGACCTGAACCACATCCCTTTCTCGCTACCCTTTGAAACATTTAACTGTGGATTTTCTGTACCTTTTGATAGCAACTGACCCTTCCACACCCACCTTAGAGAACCTATTTATTGCTGCCAGAAGTTCTCCAGAGTCCAGTTCTTCGCCTAAGATATGCAATGGATAAAAGCGAAACCGGTGTCGTTCACTCCCAGTAGATATGTAACTTGATACTTGCAATAGAATGGTGTTGTAAATTGTGGTTGCTTTTGGTAGATGGACCACCTTTAGATTTTCTATAAGATGATTGGGTTGTTCTGTGGATAAAGTTCTTGCTAATCATAGGAGATTAAAACATCATAAGATAAAAGATGTTTGGCTTATGTTTGGATATTTTTTTTGTCCCTTTTCTTTTCTTATTTTAAAAGTTTCATCTTCCCTTAAGTAGAAGTAGGTTATGAATATCTAAGTGGGATGTATAATGTTCAAGGCTTAAAACTGTCACTGTTTTCTGAGGTAATCTGTCATTGCATCATACAGCTCTGTCCTAGCATCAGGAACTCTATTCTAAATGTATTTATTTATTTTGTCTCTGTCAGGGGAATCTTGATTCTGCTTCTACGCCAATTCCACATCAGTCTACTGTTCTTGGCTGCAGTACTGTTCCCAATGGATTTGGGTTTATGGAACATGAGCCAGAGATGGAGATTGCTACTGACAAACGAAGCAACAAACTGCTTGAGGATCAGTTAGGGCCAGGTTCAGGGGATCAGAGTCTGATTCCATTATGTCAGAGACTCGTTGCAGCTCTAATTTCAGAGGAGGATTGTAACAGGAGATATGAAGACCTCAAATGTAATGAATTTGAGATGGATGGAGAGTTGGAAGCCAATAGCTTGAATGACCAGTCACTACTTAGCTTTCAGTTTGCTGGGCCTACTGCTTTAGTTGGCTATAGGATAACTGGGAAGGCAGAGCAGGATCAACCTGAAAGGAATATAGTCGGCATTCTAAACATGGGGATGAACTCAAGCTTTGGTCATTCCCCAAATGGCTTACATTCAGACGAGTCATTGATGCCTCGCATGGCCTGTTCAGAATTTCAGTATGAAAATTTGCAAATAAATGAAAAGATTCTCCTGGAGCTTCAAAGTATTGACATTTTTCCAGAACCTGTGGTAAGTTGCTTCTACAATAATATAGTGTGCACTTTTTTCTTCCTAATGTCTGGTCTTGGCAATTATTTGGACAGTTTTGTCATCATCTGCTTGATTTTGTCAAATGTGTGGTTTCTAATAATCCAACATCATGGAATATCTGTCCTGGAAGCTTCTAATGTTTTACATCCTGCTCTTTAGCTTTATCATTGAAGTGGGTTTCGTTTACATTGATTACATGCTCTTTCTTCTTCAGCCTGACATGTCAGAGATGCAGGATGAAGGAATCACTGATGAAATCAGTAGATTAGAGGAGAAGTACCGAGGACAGGTATTTGATTCTGTTGCAAAAGCCCTTTTCACCAAATCAAGTATCACTGCTCTTTTTTGTGGCCATTTTCGACATCCCATCTTCTTATGGTTAACATGGAATACTCTCCCTATTGGACATTTGCCTACGCTTATTTCACCTGTCTAAGTTTTGGAAGTGAAAATGTACACATCCGCCCCCCCAAAAAAAAAGAACATACTTGGAGGTTTTTTTTTTTTTTTTTTTTTTTTTTTTTTTAAACTCGGGCAAAAAATAGTAGGACTTGGGAGTGGAGAAATAATATCCAGATTCTCATGTCTGAAATAATGTATAGTAGAATTTCCTGTCTTGCAATGAGCTATATTTTATTCTTAAGGTATTCATCGTAGGACTGTTTTTGTCAGGTTTCAAAAAAGAAAGGCTTGCTAGATAGATTATTGAAGTCTTCCTCAGCTACAAAAGATGACCAAGAGAAGTAAGGATTTTATTCTTTGTCTTCTGCTAGACTTGCTCGTTTTCTTGCACTTGAGGGTTTTTTCATCACGGTGCAAACAAAACATTGTTCTCTTGTAGGGAGTTTGAAGAACGTGCCCTTGACAAACTTGTTGGAATGGCTTCTGAGAAGTATATGGTAAGCTTCCTAATGATCAGTCCTTTCTTTTGTCTTTGCTTTCTAATTACCAGTCCTTTCCTTGTTTGGAATACCGATAAAATGATTTTTCCGGGACATGATTAAGAGCTCAACTATTCAGTGAAAAGAAGTAAAAAGAGAAGAAAAACGCTGTAAGTGCAAAGTTGATGTTGGTGGCTCCTTAATGCTAGGAATAAAGTTTCCTGCAATTAGTGTGAGGTTGGGCTGTACAGAACAAAGTGAAACATATAGTAAGGGAAAAAAGCGAGGAGGAAATTTGAGAAAGAATAGAAGAGAGTGACGGTATGAGTCTTAAGCCTTGAGGGTGCATGCTTGGCAAAGTACCATATTACTGCATTTCTTAGAATAATATCAACTACTGGAAGGGTTTCCTGAACTTTTAACTAAGGAGGACATTCTTTCTTTTTGGCTTTTTGGCTTTCTTTTGGGGACAATATTGCTGATTACCTTTTTGTTTGTAAAGATGAAAATTGCTAGTGTTAACATGGTAGAGGGGAAAATCTTTTTTCTAAAAGAAAAAAAAATCGAATAGGGAAAATCCAAGATATTTATGTCTCAAGGAACCATCAAACTTCGTGGTTTAATACATACATATCATGACCTAGTCGTAAAGCTCACCCATCATGGAGAGCATGTGTTGCTTGAAATGAAAACTCTTCAAATTTAATGGTTGCATTCCTGAAGTATTTCTGATGAGTTCAAGTGTGGTTGTCATTGACAATTGTTTTTGGTTCAATATTGAAAACTATGTGCAGTGAAATGGGTAAAGGGCCTTGGATTTGGTTGGAGGTGGTGCTTTTGTCATTTAGTTCTGTTAAGAAGTAGATGTAAATCTTTTAGCAAGGCATCTTGAGCCTGTATACAAGCTGCTTGATCTTTTTTTTTTTTTTTTTCTTCCATTTTCCTGTTTCCTTTGTTCTTGTCAATAAGATTGGGATCTAAGACCTATGGCCAGCCAACGCCACCTCTTGGGCTGACCCTATTCACAAGCTACCAAACCATAGAATTTTCTAGTGCTTTGCGTAGTTAGACTTTCTTTATACCCAATTTTGGAGCAGTACTTATTACAAATTTAAGAGAAAAATAAATACATCAGCTAACACATGAAGAAAAACAAAACCTTGGTCAACCAAATCTTGTGGCCCCCTCTGTATACATAAACTTTCGGCGAGTTCATCCCAGACAGAGCTAACCACTACCTGTGTCTGCCCCCCCGGGGGAACAAAAAGAAAATGTAATTGTAACTGTCCACGATTATCTTTGAAGAACTTATTCACTGCCTTAGGCTATTATATAGTGAAATGTTGCTGGAGTTCAGTTTGTTAAGGTTCATTTGCATGAATGGTCAGCTGAATTTAAATCCTTGTTGTTTTATAGTCCTGCTGGGGTCCTCATGGCACTGGTGGGAAGAGTTCCAGTAACAAACTAGCCAAGCAAGCTGCGTTAGCGTTTGTCAAGCGAACATTAGAACATTATCATAAGTTTGAGAATACAGGAAAGAGCTGCTTCAGTGAGCCGTTATTCAAGGACATTTTTCTTTCTGGGTCTTCCAACCTTAATGTTGCACAACTAGCAGATACTACCACAGAGGGTGAATCAACCAAACCATATGCCTCCATCCGTTCTCTGGAAGGTAGGTTCTCCAGTCTCTTTGTTGCGTAGTGGATAAAAGTAGCGGCAATCTGCTTAATGTTCTCTATAGCTCCGAACATGTAGTCCCATGTTGACTGTGATTGCTTGTGCAAAGTTCTGGGTGGGGTTTTTGTAGTCTGCAAATTTCCTCTTTCCTTTTTGTTTTGTACTCTTTGGCACAATTCAGTTATGGACTTTCTTCTTTCTTTTTCCTGTTTCTTCTGCAGCTTCTCTGGGTTCACAGCAAAGCCCTTCACACTTTTGTCGGAATACAGATAACCATGATATAAACTCTTTGGATGTACTTACTCCTGTAAATCACTTATCTGAACAAATCACTGGCAGAGAAGACACATGGTCAAACAGGGTGAAGAAGAGGGAATTGTTGCTTGATGATGTTGGTGGTTCTATTGGTACTTCAAATGCCCCATCTAGCATTGGTGGTTCTCTCTCAAGTAGTGCTAAAGGAAAGAGAAGTGAGAGGGACAGAGATGGAAAGGGACACAGCAGAGAGATGTCATCTAGAAATGGGACTACCAAAATTGGTCGGCCAGCTTTATCTAATGTCAAAGGAGAAAGGAAATCTAAAACGAAGCCTAAGCAGAAAACAACTCAGCTATCTGTTTCTGTAAATGGCCTCGTTGGCAAGATATCAGAGCAACCCAAACCAGCACTGCCTTCTGTATCAAAGTCAAATGAGATTACTACGAGTAGCAATGTTAAGGAAAAAGATAGGTTTGGCTTGAATGTATTGGATGACCCTGAGTCTCTTGATCTATCAAATCTACAGCTACCGGGAATGGATGTACTAGGTGTGCCAGATGATCTTGGTGGTCAGGGCCAGGATCTGGGGTCATGGTTGAACATTGATGATGAGGGATTGCAAGATCATGACTTCATGGGCCTTGAAATTCCAATGGATGACCTTTCAGACTTAAATATGATGGTTTGAAGTTGCTTCTTTGTATAGTCTTGTTCATTATACCATTGACACACGAAACAAAGTCGCTGTTGTCAAGAAATGACCCGTTACGTGGATAGTCTTTTGGCTATTGGGTTCACAGCTAGGTTATATAAATTCTTTTGTAGGCTCTTGCACAAGTTGATTTTTGAGTGAACCTTTCCGATGTTTTGGATTTTGCTCCTGTTTTAAGTTGGTGACTTCGACTGTAAAGTTTTGTTCAAGGTACAAGTTTAGTATGTCCTACCATAGCAAACACTGGACCCTGCTGTAGCTGTCACAAATGAGAGAACAAATGCCTCTTGTACATACATTTTATATTTCTAATAAAATAAGCTTTTTGTCCCATTATCTCCTGGCTGATTTGATTATATGTTATTGTATTTCTTTCTCTCTTTACCTTTGTGACTTATGATTCCTTATGAATAATTTCATTCTGTCATCTGCTACAGCTGAAGGTTGCGGTAAGTGCAGTAATCTCATTCTAGGTTTGTGAATCATGTACATTTTCCTTGAGAAGGTTTAACTTATTAAGTAATTGCTGCTTATAATCATGGCTTAGTTTTCTCTTAACCCACTTTATTCCTACTCTATATTACTTTTGGAGTGTTCTCAGGGTTTTGGTTTTCATAATTTCTCGGGCTAACCAATGGTCAGATTTTTCTTGCCCAACTTTGGTCTGCTTTTGCTCTTTAGAAGTCATACTCTAGAGATGACTGTTCATAGGCTAAGTTTTTGTGACATTATTTCTTATGGGCAGGCCATGATCCATGGTAGGAAGTCACATACACTCTTGTAATTCACGTTGACTTCATGGATTTTGTTGTTGCGCTAAAGCTCATGATGATTGGAGGGACCAATGTCAGGTATGTCATCTACCTTGGAGCAGGATTTTCTTTTTTTTGTCTTCTTCCTTTTTTTCTTTTTGGTCTCATTGTGTCATCTTTGGTAGGCACTCTCGTTTTTGGTGGCTGAAATGGGGTCTTCGACCTCCAACCTTGTCCCTATTGGAGACTACGATCAGTCTCTGACTCCAGCCCCAAAAGGCTCTATCCCCGAGCCGGAGGTGGCTTTGATATGTCGGTGGTGGGCCATACTTTTCTGGAACCGAACTACACAAGAAGTAGTGACTGAACTGAAGTCTGAGGAGTTGCTTTAGGGATTGAAACTGAACTGTGACTGAAGAGGATGTTGACAAGGTTAGAATCATGAAGAAAGGAATTTCGTGAACTAGAGAATCTGAAATTAAGGGACTTCAGCAGCAGACGCTTTGGAGAGAGGAGGGGAGTTCATGAATTTGGGAGTTGCAGATTGTGAACACTGAGATGAGAGAGAGAGAGAGAGAGAGAGAGAGAGGAAAATTTCAACAATTGAGGTTTTGGGTGCAGAATGTGTTGCCTATGTACCTTAAGAAGACAATGTTGTTTTCTGGGTTTTGTTATGCTTAATATTTGTTTTAAATAACTGCCTTGGGTCGGGGTTTATGTATCCAACCTCTTGCCCTACTTACTCCAGAAACCAAGATTTTCATAAAAACTGCGACTCCACCAGGGTCTGTGGGCAACCCGCACAGCTTGAAATGGGTTGGATACGGGTCCAGTCAGACAGGTGGGTGGGTTTTTGAACACCTCTACTTTACTTGGTTCAAATCATGTTTCAGATTTAATTTGAAGTTTTGATCTGTGTTCCATCGAAGACATTTATTTATGCTTCAAGTTGACACCTTAAGATTATGCCTTGGTAGATGGCTAGATGGCATTTGACTCGAAGTAGCGAGGTTCATCCCTTGGAAAATAAAATGTTTCTTGCTTCAGATTGGAACTTGAAAGCATAAACTCTAATATCCATTTCATGGTTACAATTAATGTTGTTGATGCAGTTGCAATTTCCAAATCACTGGGTGTTACTTTATTTGGAAGATTGTCTGACAATCTTGTAGAATTATATTTTGATCTCATTACCCTTGAGGCAGTAGGTGGTTTCCAGAGGATCCAAGTTATCGAATATCAGCTTCTTGCCCGAGTCTGGTTTGAGGTCTTATACCTTGTTTAGTAGAATTTGAGTTGTTTATGAGAAATTTGATTTTTGGGAAAAATATACTTTTCGCATATTAATGATTGGAGTTTTACACTTTGTACTTCCAAATATCGATTTTGTCTAAGTACTAATTGTGTACACTGCACTTTTCACCCTTATTTTTTTTTTTTTAAATCAAAACATCCATTCTTATTCAAAATAAAGACAGAGAAAACACAAACCCCAAACCAAACTTAAGGGGATTAGTCCCGGCGTACAATCAAGATAAATTAGGAAAATGTTCAATATTACAGGGATTCCTTTCTGAGATTAATTCAGTGGCGGCTCAACGAGCTAATTGATGCATAGCATCATTTGCCTCCCGACGGATATGACTAACCTTGAAGCTCTGGAAGACACTTTTCACCCTTAATTTGAACATAATTTATACTTTCTCTGTGAAATGAGGTCTTTACCTCGTAATAAATATAATGGTTAAAATCGTTATTTTATTAATAAAAATACCAATTTATGTCTTTAAAGTTGAAGAGTATAAAGTGTGTTCATTGATAATTGAGAGATGAAATATGATGACAGTTAAAATTTTCATTTGCAAACATAATTAACTCAAAATTTTAGTAAAGGAAATAATAATAAAAAAATTTTGAAAGTATTTTTCTCCCTCGTCAAATCATTTATTTTCATTACAATAAATATAAAAATTTATTCAAATCATCTCTCTTGTCATTTTTACAGTAATTCTTATAAAATTATACTTTCCACCACCTCTGTCTCACAAAATCTAATAAAATTGTAATCTACCTCACCTTTTACAATATTTTTCAAGATTTCTAAACTAGTGTACCAAATAATTAATTTATGGAACAACGTGTTTAACCCTTATATTTCAGCTGGATAACATTAAACTCAGGTTTTAAAAGAGCAGACAATATTGAAAAGCACTCCAAGAGAACACAGAGATTGAGGCCGCTATCAGCCTTTTTGTCACGAACTTTTTTGATAGTAGAATTTGATGGTTTATCAGGCAGATGTGAAAATATATTTTCTCTACTTGTGCAAGAAAGATATTTTTTCTTTAACAGACGAGGATAATCCATTCATGTGCACCAAATTCGGACAGACTTAACTTTAGATTCAACGTGACTGTAAACACAGACTGACTGGACTCAATATCCTCACAAAATATTTTCTCTTACTTTGGAAAAAGAGTAACAGCCATGAAACACTCGTACGACTCCGGCTCTAACTCCACCAAGTCATTGCGGCCATGACTACAGACGCTTGACGTGGCACATTTATAGTGGCCTGCTTGATTCTGGAAATCTAACTTGTCTTTCATCTTCCTGCACACAATTTTGAAAACCAATGGCGGATCTCATATGCCTGCTTCGTGATTAATTAATTAAGAATTTACCTTATATTTTACAACTTTTTTTTAAAGTACCTTATATTTAACAACTTAATACTCATATTTCAACATATAATATTTAATTGTGATTGATTCAAATGACACCTATTATTTTTTTCTTTCTTTTTTGGCTCAATAAAAAGAGATAGTTGTAAATTTTTGAAAAAAAAAAAGATAAAGATGGTCTCCAAATTAAAATTGAATGATCTAATTCGAAAAAAGAAAGACACAATATATATTTAAGATCTATACTTTCAATACTTGATGCATACAATATCGAATGTTGTAGATCTCATACTTTATGCCATTCTTGTTTTGAATTAGATGGTCCAATTCGATCGGTAAAATAGAAATTAATAGTAAAATAATATTATTATTTTTCTATTGAGCCTCATGTGGTATTGAAAAACGATTCACAATGTAGGTTGTGCTTGTTATGAGCGGAATACGCACAAAAAATCTTTTTTTTTAAAAAAAAAAAAAACTGATTCCTTTTGTGTTTCTAAAGCAAAGTCTTATCTTGTGAAAATTTTTTAGGAACAACATTCACAATCATCTTCACGATTCATTCACTTAAGATGAAATGGGTATCAAAATCTCACTCTCTCAAAAGATTTGACATCTTCATTGCCTGCATCTCATGAGTGTTAATTCTAACTCTGATACTATTTCTCATAATTTAAAGGGAAAAAAAAGGAACTAATTTCTTCTAAACTCAAAGAAACAAATAGTCAAAGTAACCCTTCCCTAAGTCCACGCCTGCACCCCTTTCTTGCTACAGTTCCCAGCAGCGGGGAGCTGTACACATTTTCCCTTTTCCGGTTATTTTTTGGGTCTGTCCTTCTGTGGCTTTGGACTTCAGATCTCGGCTCATTTTGAGCGGTCTTTGGTAACCACGGGCTCATGGGCTTGCGTCTCCTCTTTCAGGCGCTCCATTCAGCTGCTCCTTGCCGCAGATTTGCCGGCGTGTGACGTTTCCGCACCTGTTCCCCTTTCCCCCTGTTTGGGCCGTTTCTGATTTTTTTTGGGAGGACGCGCCTCTCACGGCGCACTTCAGTGGCTCCTGGCGCTCTAGTTTGCTATTTTTCGGGTCTGCTGGCTTGTTCCATTGTCTCCTTTGGGTCTTTTATTTTTGTTTTTGTGGTTTCTTTTTATTTGTTGTTCTATTGGTTCTGGGTTGGCGTATGTGTGCATTGTACCGCCATTTGGTTGTGCTCGTTGGGACGCTGCCTCTGTTGAGGATATAACTCACCTTAAAGCAATCTTCACTTATTTTGATCTTTCTTGATAAAATACAAATATCCTCTTATTCCCCACCCCCCCGGGGAAAAAAAGAAGAAGAAGTTGGTATTATCTAGAACCACTTTAAAAAACTCTCTATATACGACTCCTTCATAATTCAACCAAAAAGTATATAAATAGTAAACTCACTATAGGAAGCTTGATAGTTTCTTATTCACCCGAAAAAAGCAAGTTAGATTTTTTAATTAGTTTTATGTTGGTTATTTTTTCGGTTCTCTCTCCTTTTAGCGAACCAAGGGCCTGATTATGTTCACTCCCAATCGGCTAGGCATCTCGTTGTTGAACACGTATGTTCTGCTTTTCATGTGTCTCTCTCACATTTTTTTTTTCTAAGTATTGGTGGAGTTCATTTCATAATGGATCGAAATACAAGTGTTGAATACAGGGCCATCTAGGGCTAGTAATGTTGACATGGGGCACAAAGTCCCACTACAACATTTTTAGCCATAAACCAGAAGGCCTTAAAGGCCACAAACCTATGAACAGTAAAGGTCCCAATACAACTACACACATAGGCCTCACCAAACCGGGTCATAAGACCCACAAACCCAACTCAAGTATGTAGACCCAGGGCATAACACTTCCACGCCATGAACGGCGGATACCGTCGCCGGAGGAGGAGGTCGTGAACCTCAAACCCGCTTCCTCGGAAGAGCGCCCGCACCAACACCTGCAGCAAAAGGGCACATGAAGGAGAATCCCAGCCAAAAAAGGAGGAAGAGAAGGCGGCAGCCCAAAAAACACTATGCGCGTCAGATCCACGCCCCCAGGAGTGACGTGTGGGGAGTCGGGAGATGGTATTGTGCTGCCGGACAGGGGCGATGTCGTAGATATGGAGTCGCTGATGCCGACCAAGTGGTGTGTGCTCGCCGAAAAACTCCCTGTCGAAGTAGTCGCCGCTCTCTTTTCACCGGAACAAGGACCCAAAACAAAAAAAGAACAAACCACCCTTATTTGAAATAGGAAAACTAAAGGAAGCAGCCCCACTGACAGCCAGCTAGAAGATGGGCGGACGGGAGGAGGTGGAACCCCTCCTGTCGCCTAGAAGAGAGATGAGCTCTAGAGGGTAGGGTTAAGAAGAGAGGGGTGGGGGAAGTCTAGAGAGAAGGGGGACCCTCTCTCTCTAGACAAAGACTTGTGTTACGTGCTCGAAGATATATGTGTCTCTGTCACATGACTTCTCGCAATTTGTATGCTTTATAAAGTTCCTCTTTTTGGCCTCTCTTCTTCCTCGCACTTTCATGCAGTATTTGTGTCGGTAAGGTACTCACATATCCCTTCTTCACTCTTGTGTTGGTCTCAGTTTTCGTCATTCACAGACAATACAATTCCCAACAGGTCTTTCATAGGGTTGTGAGTTAATTCTAGAATACGAGATCTCTGGTGCTGAAAATGATGAGACAGTAGATTAGTTGGATATATGTGGCTTTATTGAAACATGAAACTAACTACGTAGAAAGATACCGAAATGGATACCGGGAGAAATATTTTTGATTTTTCGATTATTGACAATTTCATATTGAAAAAAATCAAATGTTGAGCTGGAGCATGCTAAAGATCGCTTTCCAATGACGTTGTAATATCTTAAGGGTAAGAACGAAAGCGGATCTAATCCAGAAATTTTAACTGCACCTTTTGAGATCTTACAGAAAAATAAGACATGTACAAGAAGTTGCCAGAATATTATTGAACAGGATTCTCTAACCCTTTGTGGATTTACGACCATATGTAAAAGGAGGCCAGAGATGGAAGATGTTGTGACAGTTGTACCCCGATTTTGCCCAGTTCCTACTCGAATGCTGTTGGATGACCATGTTTCTACTGGCATGAATGATCATTTGAGCCATTTAACTACCCATTTTTTTGCTGTCTACGATGGACATGGAGGCTATCAGATATGCTGCGTAACAACCTAAGGAAAGTACTAGCCATCTGTTTCACTTCAAAAAAATGGGTAGTTAAGTGGTCATTATGTGTCAATTTGTTAGCGAAACTTGCGTTAACGAACCCAAATCCATCTTATGAGTCAATTTCTTGTCGAAATGAAGATTGTGCAAGTAATAGTTAAGTATGTGAAATTGCAAAATCAAAAGATGACGAAAACAAAGTAGGAAGCACCGAGTTCATCTCATTATATGATTCATGTCCTTAAGGTGTTACTAGGCACACTAATAGCATTTCTGGCCAGAAACTCATGGCTTTGAAAGCAAATTTTGAGGAAAGTTCAGTAACTTGGTACGTCGATGCCCAGAGAAATTTTTTATTTTCAGATTGGTGACAATTCCAGACTGAAAAAAAGTCAAATGTTGAGCTGGAGCATGCTCAAGATCGCTTTCGAATGGCTTTGTAATCTCTAAGGGTGAGGACGAAAGCGGATCTGATCCAAAATGTTTTACTATACCTTTTAAGACCCTGCTAGAAAAGAAAACACGTACAAGAAGTTGCCAAAATATTCTTGAAAAAAATTCTCTACCGCTTTGGGGCTTAATTACGACCATACGTGGTGGAAGGAGGTCAAAGATGGAAGATGTCGTGGCAGTTGTACCCTAATTTTGCAAAGTTCCTACTCGAATGCTGTTGGATGACCATGTTTCTAATGGCATGAATTAAAATTTGAGCCACTTAACTGCCCATTTCGTTGCTGTCCACGATGAACATGGAGACTGTCGTGTATATAAGGACCCAAGCAAAGTACTAGTCACATATGTGCTTTGACTTCAAAAAATGAGCAGTTAAGTAGCTCTTATGAGTAAATTTGTTATCGAAACATTCATTAACGTATCCAAATCCATCTTATGAGTCAGTTTCTTGTTGAAATAAAGATTATGCAATTAATAGTTTAGTAGGTGGAAATGCAGAATCTGAAAACGATGAAAAAAAAAAAAGGAAGTACGGATTTCATCTCATTATATGGTAATTCGTGTAATTCATGTCCTTGAGGTATTAGTAAGCACAGTAGAAGTATTCCGGGTAGAAACTCATGGCTTTAGAGGCAAATTTTGAGGTAAGTTCACAAACTGGGTGGATGGCGAGAGAAATATTTCTGTTTTTTAGATTCGTGACAATTCCTGATTGAAAAAATAAAATGTTGAGCTGGAGCATGCTCAAGATCGCTTTCCAACAAAGTTGTAATATTTAAAGGTGAGGACTGAAGCGGATCAAATTCAAAAAAATTTACTGCATCATCTGAGATCCTGACGGAAAATAAGACACGTACTAACAATTTACCAAAATGTTCTTAAAGAGGATTCTCTACCCTTCTGTGGCTTTACGACCATATGTGGAAGGAGGCCAGAGACGGAAGATGTCGTGACAGTTGTACCTCAATTTTTCAAGTTCGTACTTGAATGTTGTTAGATGACCATGTTTCTAATGGCATGAATGATCATTTGAGTCACTTAACAAACCATTTCTTTGGTGTCTATGATGGATATGGAGGTTGTCAGGTATGCTGTGTAATGACCTAAGAAAAGTACCAGTCACGTGTTTGTTTTGACTTCAAAAAATGTATTGAAGAATGTTGAATTTGCTGGTCACTTGGGGTAACCACGTCATTTTACATAAGTCACCAGCTGAGTTGTCCTTCGTAGAACAGAATATTTTCTGTTAGCTACCGCATCTTTTCTGCCCTCTCTCTCTTTCTGTGACGATGTACGTGAACGCCTCAGGACAGCTCTCCCTCTGCTTATTCTCTTTGCCTTACGTAGCAGAGTTAGTTATTTTGGTTTTGCTATTCTTACAGTAGTGGTGTTTTTTTTTCTTCTTTCCTCTTATTCTTTGTAAGTGTATATATATCCTCTTTGTAAAGTTTTTTTTGAAGGAATATACAACACATACGAGAATTATCTCGTCCAACCTTCGTCTTCCTCTGCCATTTTCCTTTCACGTTCTTTTATCAAAACTTATATGGTATCAGAGCGAGTGTGAAAGAAAATGGCCGATGAAGTAGTGACCCATGACACCGAGAACCCTTTTGCTGAACCCAAATCTCGCTACCTCAACTTTAACGATCTTTCCAACCCGTATCGCCTTGATAATGGCGACAACCCAGCCACTATACTGGTCTCTGACCTCCTCACCAGTGAGAACTACATCCCCTGGTCTAGAGCTATGCAGCGAGCTCTTAGAGCAAAGAACAAAATGGGCTTCGTTACTGGTGAGTTCTTGAAGCCTAATGACCCGAATGACCCTCTCCATGATGCTTGGGTGCGTTGTAACGACCTCGTTGTGTCTTGGATTCAAAATTCTGTCCATTCCACTGTTAAGTCCAGCCTTATATTTGTTGATAGTGCAAAGGATATATGGGATGAGTTACGGGAACGACATTCGCAACTGAATGGACCCCGGATTTTTCAGTTAAAGAAGGAGTTGGCTGGACTGGTTCAAGGAAAGGACACGGTAAGCTCATATTATGGTAAGCTCAAAGTTCTTTGGGATGAGTTTTCTATTTATGACCCATTACCAGAGTGTTCTTGTGGGAAGCTGAAAATTCTGATAGAGCGTCAACAAAGGGATTATGTGATTCAGTTCCTAATGGGCCTTAATGAAACTTATTCTAACATTCGAGACCAAATCATGTTATTAGACCCCTTGCCTGCTGTGAATCGAATTTTCTCCTTAATCCAGCAACAAGAAATCCAACATAAGATGTATTCTACTTGCCCAACCACCGATTCTATGGCATTAGCTACTCGTAAGGGCTTCCGTGACACCAAACCAAGAGGGAAATTTCAAGGGAACTACAAGGACAGCAACCTCTTTTGTACACACTGTCGTATACCTGGACACACATTTGGGACTTGCTTTAAGGCTGGAAACGCAGATCCACCGACTTGCACCCACTGTCATATGACTGGTCACGTTGTGGAGAAATGTTACAAGCTCCATGGCTACCCTCCTGGACATAAACTGTATGGAAAATCAAAAGGCAGTGCAAACTCTGTTATGATAGAATCAGAAGACATTGAAGAAGAACCTGTTGCTTTTACCAAAGGGCAATATCATCAGATACTTGCATTGATTCAGAAGAAAGATACTCTCAGTGATAACATGCATTCTGTGAACCAAGCTCAAGCATTCAAGCCTTCACCTAGCACGCTCAAGGCCTCCAAGATGTCTGGTATGATGTTCTGCAACTCCAATGTGCCTTGGATCATAGATACCGGTGCTACAGATCACATGATCTGCAGCACCTCATGTTTTACTACACCACCATCCCACGTCAATTGCAAGGTGAAGCTTCCAAATGGTACTGATGTGCCAGCCACTCACATTGGTTCGGTCAAATTAACAGATTCCTTGGTGCTGCAGAATGCACTTTGTGTTCCAAATTTTTCATTCAATTTAATTTCGGCAAAGAAGTTAGCAGAAAATCTCACTTGCTGTGTGGTTTTCTTTTCTGATTGTTGTTTTGTACAGGACCTTTCGTTGTGGAGCACGATTGGGATGGGTAGAGTGCACCATGGACTGTACCAGCTCCAGAAAACTGATGTTCCTTCCACTGCCTTGACCAGCAAACTCACCACCTTTACCAACTGTTCTAGTTTAGCTACTTCTGCTGCTACTTATGCTGTTAGTTCCTCAAATCTGTGGCATTGCCGCCTAGGACATGCCTCTGAGTCTAGATTACAATTAATTGATGATCCTATTGTAATAGACACTCTTTCTCATGACAATGAAGTACCCTGTTCTGTTTGCCCTTTGTCAAAATTGCACAAGCTTCCTTTTACTGAAAGTCAGCATAAATCTTCTCGCATTTTTGAACTTATCCACTGTGATATATGGGGCCCTCTCTCAGTTACTGCCCACGATGGATCCCGTTTTTTCTTAACTATAGTTGATGACTTTTCTAGGAGTACATGGGTGTATCTCCTCAAGGCCAAATCTGAAGTTCGAACTTGTTTAGAGGCTTTCTATAATCTGGTGGCAACCCAATTTGAAGTGAATATAAAGTTTTTGAGAAGTGACAATGGTGCCGAGTTTAGGATGGTGGACTTTTATAATGATCATGGCATAATACATCAGAAAACTTGTGTAGAGTGTCCACAACAAAATGGAATTGTTGAGAGAAAGCACCAACACCTTCTAAATGTAGCCAGGGCCCTGAAATTTCAATCCAACATCCCTTTATCATATTGGTCTGATTGTATTTTAACTGCTGTTTATCTAATAAATAGAACACCCACTCCCTTGCTCAAGAACAAAACTCCTTTCGAGCTTTTGTTCCAAACCAAACCCAAATACAATCACCTTAGAGTTTTCGGATGTTTGGCCTATGCTGCAACTCTCTCTCATGGTCGGCTGAAATTTGATCCAAGGGGGAGAAAATGTGTTTTTCTAGGCTATCCTTTTGGTGTTAAGGGGTATAAGTTAGTGGATCTTGCCACTGGTAGCATTTTCTTGTCCAGAGATGTAGTTTTCCATGAAGGAATTTTTCCTTTCCATTCCTTGCAGCCCATTACCACTTCTGATGCTCTGAAACCGCACATTCTTTTCCTATGCCTTTAGAACCTATACAGAACTCTCCTACCCCAAATATTACTTCACCTCCTCCTTCTCCTAATTCCACCAATTCTACTGACACTCCAGACATTCCCACGTCTCCAGCCACCACCATCCCTTCCAACTTACCTCCTAGGAGGTCTACTCGAGAAAGAAAACCACCGGCCTATCTCCAAGATTACCAATGCCATCAGACCGGGTCCACTCACTCACTCTCATGCTTGCTTCATGACAAGTCCAACAACAATTCAGGTAAGGCTTTTCCCTTAGCTGCATCTTTATCTTCTCATAGAATGTCGTCATCTTACTTAGCTTTCAGTGCTGCCATTGACATTGAATCTGAACCAAGCACTTACCGAGAGGCAGCTACAGATCCAAATTGGTGCAAGGCTATGGAGACAGAGTTGACAGCCTTAGAAGCAAACCGAACTTGGGAACTCACTGATCTGCCGGTTGGAAAATTAGCAATTGGATGCAAGTATGTATATAAACTCAAATACCGATCTGATGGAACATTGGAACGTTACAAGGCACGTTTAGTTGCCAAAGGATATACGCAGCAAGAGGGAGTGGATTATCATGAAACATTCTCACCAGTAGCTAAGATGGCAACAGAGTGTTTCCTTTCAATTGCAGCCATTAAAGGATGGGTTTTTGCCTTTCTCCATGGAGATTTGAATGAAGAAATCTATATGGAGAAACCACCTGGTTATACAAAGGGTGGACCTAATCAAGTCTTTGAAACAAGCATCTCGTCAATGGTATGCAAAATTTTCAGCTTCCTTGATTTCTTTTGGTTTCACACAATCCAAAGCCGATTATAGTCTTTTTACTATGGTGTCTGGAGAATCATTTACAGCCTTGCTGGTATATGTGGATGATGTTATCGTTGGTAGCAATTGCCCTGCAACTGTAACAACTCTGAAAGAATTCCTGAACACTACCTTCAAAATCAAAGACTTAGGTGTTTTGAGATATTTCTTGGGTATTGAAGTGGCCAGAAATGACAAAGGAATTCATATTTGTCAACGAAAATACACATTAGATATTCTTACAGATTCGGGTAAAATAGGTGCTAAGCCTTTACGGCTTCCTCTCGATCAGAATTGTAAACTGAGCAAGACTTCTGGAACACCATTATCTGATCCTACCCACTACCGAAGACTAATCGGGAGTACAGTTTGCAAAGTCTCTACTATGCATTTGGATGCAGCCCACAAGGTGTTACGCTATCTTCGTGCTGCTCCAGGACAAGGCCTTCTATTCTCCAGCACTTCCTCCTTAGCTATGCGAGCTTATTGCGACTCAGATTGGGGAGCATGTCCCGATACCAGAAAATCAGTTACCGGGTACTGTATTTTCCTAGGAGATTCTCTCATCTCCTGGCGGTCTAAGAAACAAACCGTGGTTTCTCGCTCATCAGCAGAGGCAGAGTACCGTGCCATGGCCACCACCTCCTGTGAGCTTACTTGGTTGCGCTACATTCTCTCTGATTTCTTGATTGATCATCCTCATGCAGCTATTCTTTATTGTGATAATCAGGCTGCGCTGCATATTGCAGCAAACCCAGTGTTTCATGAACGCACGAAACACATTGAAATGGATTGCCATCTTATTCGAGACCTCATCCAGTCTGGTCTCATCTCCACTGCCCACGTTGACACCCACTCGCAGCTTGCGGACATATTTACGAAGGCACTGCCTTCTTATGCTCTCCACGGGCATCTCTCCAAGATGGGCATTGTTGACATCTATGCTCCATCTTGCGGGGGGATATTGAAGAATGTTGAATTTGCTGGTCACTTGGGGTAACCACGTCATTTTACATAAGTCACCAGCTGAGTTGTCCTTCGTAGAACAGAATATTTTCTGTTAGCTACCGCATCTTTTCTGCCCTCTCTCTCTTTCTGTGACGATGTACGTGAACGCCTCAGGACAGCTCTCCCTCTGCTTATTCTCTTTGCCTTACGTAGCAGAGTTAGTTATTTTGGTTTTGCTATTCTTACAGTAGTGGTGTTTTTTTTTCTTCTTTCCTCTTATTCTTTGTAAGTGTATATATATCCTCTTTGTAAAGTTTTTTTTGAAGGAATATACAACACATACGAGAATTATCTCGTCCAACCTTCGTCTTCCTCTGCCATTTTCCTTTCACGTTCTTTTATCAAAACTTATAAAATGAAAAGTGTAATGGCTCTTATGAGTCAATTTGTTCT
This sequence comes from Morella rubra, assembly GCA_003952965.2. Classification (NCBI taxonomy): domain Eukaryota; kingdom Viridiplantae; phylum Streptophyta; class Magnoliopsida; order Fagales; family Myricaceae; genus Morella; species Morella rubra. The sequence goes on from CM025854.1 coordinate 7,187,137, forward strand.
CGAAACTGCATTAACGAACCCAAATCCATCTTATGAGTCAATTTCTTGTCGAAATGAAGATTGTGCAAGTAAAGTTCCGTAGGTGGAATTGCAAAATCTGAAAATGATGAAAATATAGTAGGAAGTACTGAGTTCGTCTTATTATATGGTGATCCGTATAATTCTTGTCCTCAAGGTATTACTAGGCACACTAGTAGCATTTCTGGGCAGAAACTCATGGCTCTGGAAGCAAATTTTGATGTGAGTTCACCAACTGAGTGGATGGAGAGAGAAATATTTTTCATTTTCATATTGGTCAATATTACAGATTGAAAAAAAATCAAATGTTGAGCTAGAGCATGCTTCTATATCGCTCTCCAATGGCGATGTAATATCTTATGGTTGAGGACAAAAGCGGATCTGATCCAAAAAATTTTATTGCACCTTCTGAGATCTTGCAGGAAAAGAAGACAATTACAAGAAGTTGCCAAAATACTCTTGAACAAGATACCCTAGCCCTTTGGGGCTTTATGATCACTTGTGGACGGAGGCTAGAGATGAAAGATGTAGTGGTAGTTGTAGCTCGATTTTGCCAAGTTCCTACTCGAATCTTGTTGGATGACCATATTCCTAATGGCATGAATGATCATTTGAACCACTTAACTATTCATTTCTTTGGTGTCGAGGATGGACACGGAGGCTGTCAGGTATGCTGTGTAACCACATAAGGAAAGAACTGGCCATATTTGTCCTTTGACTCCAAAAAATAGGAAGTTAAGTGGCTCTTATGAGTCAATTTGTTATCGAAACGTGCATTAGCGAACCCAAATCCATCTTATTAGTCAATTTCTTGTCGAAATGAAGATTCTGCAAGTAATAGTTCAGTCGGTGGAATTGCAGAATCTAAAGACGATGAAAACGAGTAGGAAGCACTGATTTCATCTCATTATATGGTGATCCTTAAAATTCATGTCCTCAAGGTTTTATGAGGCATACTAGCAGCATTTCTGGCCAGAAACTCATGGCTTTGGAGGCAAATTTTTAGGTAAGTTCACCAATTGGGTGGATGCCAAGGAAAATATTTTTGATTTTCAGGTTAGTGACAATTCCAGATTGAAAAAATCAAATGTTGAGCTAAAGCATGCTCAATATCGCTTTTCGATGGCGTTGTAATATCTTATGGGTGAGGACGAAAGCGAATCTAATCCAGTAGTTTTTACTACACCTTCTGTGATCTTGCAGGGAAAGAAAACACGTACAAGAAGTTTTAAAAATGTTCTTGAACAGGATTCCCTACCCCTTTGGAGCTTTATGATCACATCTAGAAGGGGGCTAGAGATGGAAGATGTCGTGGCAGTTGTACCCTAATTTTGCCAAGTTCCTACTTGAATGCATGAAGGATCATTTGAGTCACTTAACTGCCCATTTATTTGCTAACTACGATGAACACCGAGGCTTGTTAGGTACGCTGTATAACGACACGATGAAATATCCAGCCATATATGTTCTTTGACTTCAAAAAATGGGCAGTTAAGTGGCTCTTATGAGTCAATTTGTTATCAAAACGAGCATTAATGAACAAAAATCGTTTCTTATGATTCAATTTCTTGTCGAAATGAAGATTATGCAATTAATAGTTTAGTAGGTGGAATTGCAAAATCTGAAGACGATGAAAACAAAGTAGGAAGTATTTGGTGAGCCATATAATTCGTGTCCTAAAAGTGTTACTAGGCTCACTAGCAGCATTGTTGGTCAGAAACTTGGCGGTATGTTTGTTTAATAGTTGTTTTTTAATTTCAAAATGTTTTCTGATCAAAATATGATTTTTTCACGCAAAAAAGTATTCCAATTTTGAATAATTTTTTTTATCTAATTATTGAAAAAAATAAATAAAAACTTTTAAGAAAATCCATAAAACTCCCTTCACAAAAATCTTCTTTTCAAACATATTTTTTTTTACTCTTACATCTTACGGTCATATTTGGGAAGCAAAAATTTTATGAATTCTGAGTTTGTAGAAGCAAATTTTGAGTGTTTTACTTTTTATTTGGTTTTGTAAAAAGTTGGTGAAAAAGTTTAAAAATATTTGATTGTAAGAAGATTTTTAGTGGAGTTTCTCATGTAAGGATAGTTAAGATTTGATCAAAAATTTTAATTAAAAAAAGTTTGTTAAAAAATAAGATAATAGAATATTTGATTTAGTTTGTATTATGAAAAGATAATGCAGTTGGTGTGAGAAAGTGTTAGAATTTGTGTGAAAATTTTAAGATTTAGATATTTGGTTGTAAAAATTTTGACTTTTAGAAAATATTTCTTAGAATGTTGAAATTTTTTTCTAACCAAACATTGATCAATGGTGTTTTACAAGCAAAAATTTTAAGAATTTTGAGTTTGTAGGACAAAAATTTGAGAGTTTGTCCTTTAGTGGTTTGTAAAAAGTTTAAGAATGTTTGATTGTAAAATAATTTTTATTGGATTTTGTTAAAAATTGAGGAGAGAGAATATTAGATTGAATTTTTTAATGAGAAAGTAATAGAGTATGTTAAAAAAATAAGAGAAATTGACAATTTGGTCATTAGGTTTTGACCTTGATGACAAATAGTCATTAGGATTAGTTTTTTTTTTTTAATGACTGAGTCTTTACCCATGTAATGATCCGATCCTTCCGTCCATATTTCGTTGGCACCTCTAATGAAATCCATTAACACGTTAGCATTCTCGCCAGCTCAGCTTCACTTATTCACGTCAATTTCTAATTGACTAAAAATGAAGCTAAACGCACAATTTAACTCATGTAACACCCTCCCCATTTTACAAAACAAAGACACCCTTCATCCTCCTCCCTTCTCCAAGCATAGCACCCTTCGTCCCCCCCTTAGCGTTTCTTTGTCTCCTCCCCTAGCCTCTCCAAGTCCACTTTCGAGTCCCAAGCCACCATGCAAGACCCTGACAACGAACTAGTCATAAGTGTCGAAGGGTGTACTGTGCGTGAGTGTGTTTAAATGCACCTAGACTCTCAGTTGGGCTCATCATAGCGTCTGGAATCCCATTAATACTTCAAGCACCTTGCCCAACGGCTACTGAACACATTGTTCGGGCACTCGCAATGGGAAGTGGAAAGGTGTCATCACGACCCATTGGGCTCAACTAGGAGCCACAATTACTGCAACAGTGCTTACATTCGGGTCTAGCACGATCTCAGTTCTCTCAATGACCTGCTATCCATTACAAAATCAAACTACCATGATATTAAATCGCATCTTACTTACAGAAACAAAAGTAGGATTGAAGAACAACTTTGTGTAAGTAGGCAATCATGAACGAAGAAAAAATACAACTTCTTTTTAGTTCGGATAAGTTCAGTAGTGTTCAAGGAAATCAATGAGCACCAGAACTAGAAAATAACCCAAGCCAAAGTGTCCCTACAAATATAAAACCCAAGCTGCAAGGCAGTAGAAACCATCATGTACAATATTTTACACAGGTCTGGTAAAATTGTGTAAATGCTACGCAACCAATTGAAAATGCATAGAAACATAAGATTGAAAATATATCTTGCACATAACCATTGCAATCCAAGTTCTTTTTAGTTTGGCTAACTTCAGTACTACTACTATGGAAATTAGTGAACACTAGCACCACAACATATCCCAGTGCAAAGTGTCTATAAATTTGACAACATCATTGCTACCATTCGAGTTTGGCGAGATATCAGGTCCCTCAAGTCAATGCTCTACTTTCCATTACAAATTCAAACCAACATGAGATTGAATCATATCTAACGAATACCAGGACGAGAACACATCTGAGTACAAAGTGTTCGCATAAATATAACAAGCTAACCTAGAAGGCAACATAAACCAACAATTCTACATGCTAAATTCATAGTATGCTAAACCAGTAATTATATACTTTGCACTTTTCACACTTAATTTAGACGAAAATTGATATTTTTTTGGACCTCATACTAAATATACATAGTGTTTGGGAAGTTAAAATTTTAACAAAATTTTAATAAATTTTTACTTTTATCAAACACACTTCAAAATTTTACCTTTACTTTTATCACTCATTCACCAATTCCAATACACCTATTTTTTAACACTAACATAAAATTTTACTAAAATTTTATACCCAAACACTATAATAATTGTTAACAATTATTAGGATAAAATTGTTATTTTACTAATAAAAATATCAATTTATGTCTAAATTAAAATTGAAGAGTCCAAAGTGTACACATGGATAATTGAGAGATAAAATATGATGAAATCTTTATTTATGAACTCACCTGGGTAGCTCGAGCGGCAGTGAGAGGCCCTTTGGAATGTGGGTTAGGCGCACACTCAACACACTACAAAAAAAAAGACCTCTAGTGGCGGTCAGGAACCGCCGCTAAAGGTCAAAAAACCGTTGCTAAAGGCTTTAGCAGCGATTTTTTAGCGGCGGTTGTCCTTCGCAATAGGCTATAGCGGCGGTTTTCGAGACCACTGGTGAAGATCGGGATTTATAGCGACGGTCACTTAGCAGCAGTCGAGACCGCCACTACAGACCCGAAACGCTTTTTTGATATGTTTAGCAGCGTTTCCCTAAAACGCTGCTATAGACCCAGCGTTGTTTTTTTCTTTTAATTTTGAATTTTTTTAGTAGTGTTTCCCTAAAAGGCTGCTACAGGTCTTTAGCAGCGTTTTAGAAAACGCTGCTATAGAGCCAACGTTTTTTTTTTTTTAAGAAAAAATTGCAGCAGCTATATTTATAAAAACACTTGCATTTTTAATTTGTAATACAAATTTATTTTAATAACCATAATTCATTGATGTAAAAACCTAAGAACAAGGATAATAAAGCAAATATAATTCATCATTGATTAAATAACCAAGTCTTACAAGTTTTACAACACAAGTCTGCATTGTCAAAGAAAATGAGAGTATATGAGACTTATGCATTAAATTCTTAAGACAAATGACAAGAAATCGGTCATCCGAAGTCCTCCCAATGGAAGCACAAGTCCATGAAGACTAGAACTTTTCTTTATGCAGCCTTCCTTGTCATATGTTTCTAGAGCTTTAACACCTTCATAAGTCTTACAAACAATTGCCAGCATAGTCTCCACTCCTAAGTACTCTGCAAATAGCCTGCATGCCAAATAAGTTGAAAGGAAAATTATGTCAAGCATAATGCGTATGACTGCTTACAGTCAATTATGACAATGTCTCTAAAGTAAGATACCCCATTCCTAACCAAGAATGCAAACAAGTCAGCTTGTTCATTTGACCCTCATAATCAGTAAGTCTTTGTTGCAGTATTTTATAGCACATAAATTCGGTCTATACTTGTATAAACTACTCACAGAGCCCCAAGCTTCACTGATGAAGCTAATAAAAGGTTGTCATCTACTTTTGCAAATCCATATTATGATCAAATGCAGGCAATGATGAGATCGTGACTAATGAGGAATACTAGAAACAAAGAAAGATGCAAAACAAATCAAGTGCAAAGTTAAACAAACCTGCTAAGATTATCATCCTCTAGTTGTCCAAGTGTAGCAACAATACCCAACACATCCTTGGTCAATGGAAGACTGGAAGCTTGAGCACCATGCCGTGTCTTCAATTGACACAAAATGCCAGCAGCAGATTTTTCACGCTGTAGAATCTGTTCAGTTGTTTGCTCTTCAGTCTGAAGTTGGGAGTTGTCCTCATTTTCAATCTTTGCGATGCTTGAAGATTGACACTTGGTTAGATTAATTCAGAGGAAAGTTGTAAGTAGCTGAATTTATGGAAACAGGAAATCCATACAATCAGCCACCTTATTCTATTCTTCAATAGAGAAAAGGCAATTATAATGGGAATTGCTGCATTTTTAATTGCCTAAATAAAACATATATTAAAAATAAAAGTTTCTAATGATGGTCAAGTGAAATTACAGCGAGAAGTTAAATTTTCTCCAAGCTCAAACATGTAATGCCCATCTTTGTCATCATCTCGCCTTGGGGGAGAACCATTTCGAGCCACTTCCTTTTCATATAAAGAAGAACTAATGGTATAGTCTGAGGGTGCTCTTAAAGGTGCAAAGCTTGTTAGATTCCCAAGATCTTGTCCACAAAACATTCCTACCTGCTCTTAAAGGTGCAAAGCTTGTTAGATTCCCAAGATCTTGTCCACAAAACATTCCTACCTGAGCCTACACACAGCCATCCATTCATGTACTACTCAAGATCAAATTACATTCCAACCCTCCCCATTACTTAATAACCTTGCCTGTACTGTACCTTGATTGAAAAAGCCTCAGCGATAATGAAGCAAAAAGAATGTTAATTTAAAGAAGAAAACCACCAGATCATGTTGGGAAAAAATTTCAGACAACAACCATAGAAAATCACCCTCGGCCAATAAATTTTAAAGCACCAAAATACCACAAATCCTTCCCAAAGATCAAATTTGAGTTTCTTTTAACACTTTGTTTGCTCAAAAACCCAATACATCTCCTATAAAAGCAAAATCAAATACATCTTCTATATTCTAGCCAGAAAAAGAAGAAATTCAGGCCCAACAAAGCCTCATCATCTACAAGCGGAAATAACAAATTCTATAGCAAAAAACCAATATTGGAGCCTCAAAACTCAAAAGTTTTTAGCAGCAAGTACAAATTTTCAAACAAGATTTAGTCACTAAAGGCAAAGATGTAAATAGAATGACTTCTACTTTTGGCCATGTTCAAAAGTTTTCAGCAGCAAGTACTAATTGCTTGTCAACAAAAGAAATGCAATTGAAGATCAGTTTAAGTCCTACCTCAGCTGTGACTACGTAAGATATCTCTCTTTCAGAAATCACTGAAGACCATGGCAACCAATTAGCAACGTCCAAAATCAAATAAAAAGTAGTAGGAAATTGAGAAATATTTTATGGGCCCATAGTACATAAATGATAAAACCAATGCTATCAAAGAAAATAGACTACTGACGCCAAGCATTAAGGCATCAAAAAGTATGGCACCAATGCAGGAACAAGAATGCCACAAAGGAAGTATAAAGGGAAGATCCCATATATACTTTTTTAGGTACTGGTTTTAACATGAAGTTGTGTACATAATAAAATGATTAACCAAGCAAAACATCTAACGACCACAATAAGCACGCAATTTTATATAGTAGCTATACCTTTTGCACTACGCTTAAACTTGCACAGAGGACATTCGGCATATTTTGTTGATTTCAAAGATAGCATGGTCCCATAGAACTCACAAAACAGAAAATCACGCGCATGAGAATACTCCATGAGATGCCCATGGCCCTTCAGTCAACTGTCTCTGACGCAGTCCTATATGAAAGCGGTGAGCTAGGGCAGAGGGACGGGAGGCAGAGGAGGGCACTGATTTCTTTTAAATCGATCCAATACTATTATTTTCCACATTAAAAAGATGCTTTCCCATGAAAACTCAACATCAACGTGACAAAAAAATTAGCACAAATTAACTTTTCCAAAGCAGGGGCAAACGGAACAATTCAATATCTCTTAGAAATGGGCAAACATGGACTAAATCTCACCACCTATTCTTTTTGCAGCAAAGACTTCTCTTCAATCAAAAGGAAGAGAGAGAGAATAGAGAGAGAATTGAAAGAAAGAGGAACGAGAGAGAGAAAGAAAAAGGGGAGAAGAGAAGAGAGAAGTGAGAGGTTGGCGAGTAGAAGAATTTGACAAAGGGAAATGGAAAACCAGACAAACTACACCAGCGAAAACGTTTGGCGCTAAATAAAATTTTTCCATCTTGTTTTTTTTTTCTAAGTTCCAATCTCGTTTGATATACAAATAATTGTCTTTTTATTTTTTCTTCTTCTGATAGTTGTCAACAAATATTTATATCATAATATAAAATTTATTTTGTTATTACTACATATAAACATATCAAGTGAGACTTTTTAGCCATCCTATACTTTGTTAGTTCAAAAGTAATAGTATATATTTATTTTAATTACTACTTTATTTGTAGTTGTAATACACATTGTAGCATGCATTGGTACTAGTAATAATAATCTTAATTAAAATAAGTTGGTAGTAATAATATATAATACTTATAATTTAAAAGTATAATGCTTTCTATATAACATTGCATGATTTGTTATATGTGTTTATCATATACATGATATGTGCTAATTAACCTAAGTACTTTATATGTATGTACCTATATACCTAATGACTAAATCATAGCCTCTAAGACCATATATTAAGCTATGTACTTTAATTGCATAAGCTAATCTCAAAATATCTTTTTGTTTGAAATTAAACAATATGTCCTAGTTAAATAGTATTATATTACTAATTATTCAAAATATATATGCTCATTATATTAAAAATTTTTCAAATACATGACAAAATAAAATTATATATTAAAACAAATATAATAATATATAAATAATAATTTACATTAAATAACTTATAATTAATAAGTATTTTTTTTTTTTGCACTTATACCTATAGCCGTGTTTTTGAAACAAAAACGCTGCTAAATACTCTACAGCGGCGGTCACTGTGATCACCGTTGTAGATACCTAATTTCTAACAACGTTTGTGGACAAAACGCCGCTAAAAATTTAGCAAAAATGCTACTAAAAATTTGGCAAAACGCCGCTAAAACTAAAAACACACTTTAGCGGTGTTTTTAGCGACCGCCGCTAAAAAGACCACCGCTATAGACCTATTTTTTTATAGTGACGGTTCAAACAAAATCTATTTTTATGTTTGATAAATTAATTACTAGGCTACATTTATAGATCAAATGTTTTAGAAATACTGAAAATGTTGTAAAAATTGAGGTACATTAAAGTTTTATTAAATTTTGTGAGAAAAAAAAGGTGAAAAATGGAGTTTTACGATAATTGGTTAAAAAGTGAAGAGTGCTAATTTGATAGACATTTTTTATGTTTAGTTTCCAAAATTTTCATTTGCAAATATAACTAACTCAAAATTTTGGTACGGACTTTGCAACATGACAGGCCTCCTCATTTGTCACATCTCTACCTGCAAAAAGGGGTGATGGAGTTGATCCTGGAGATCAAGCGGCAGCAGAGTACCTCTCGAGCTTGCTTTTTGAAAGGGAAGCGAAGACAACGTCAGTGTAATAGAAGACTTGAAAGCGCAAAGGAAATTTAAAAGAAAAACCTAATAGGAAGGAGCTTCAAGCATCTATTGGAGGTGTTCTAATTCGTTAGCGTATGACATTATATGACTCCATAATTACTAACATGGTTTAGCCCTTCAATTTTCTTTTATCTCGACTGCTTGTTCTGCGTACCATGTTTTGTGGACAAGAATTTGTAATACACGAGAGTGACTTTTTATTTACATGACATTTTGTTTTCAAAATTTTAACCCCCTAAAATTTTATCATCTTTACAAAAATTTTTCTCTCCTTACATTTTTACCAACTTTTTTCACTAAATTTTTCATCAATTTTTTCATTCTCTCTCCTTACTTTTTCACCAACTCCTAAAATTTTAAGAAAATTTTGTTTCCAAACACCTTCTGATAAACGGGCACTGGCCAAAATTTTGTTCCCATAAACGGGCACTGGCCAAAATTTGACACTTGTCTTCTCTTCACCTAGGAACAAAAATCACGTATGGATCTGAAATAGTACATAGTTTAAGTATATGTCAACTGTGTAATATAAAGAACATCAGTACTCAAATAGATGACCTTGATTTATAGAGATTGCCTCAGTGAAGATGTTTCCCTCATTACCAAAAAAAAATCAATATTTATGTTTTGATAAATTAATTATTAGGCTATACTTATAAATCAATATGTTTTAGAAATCTTAGAAATGTTGTTCACCATCTTGATATGTAAATATAGCCCAATAATTAATTATCAAACAGCTTGTTTAACCCTTGATTTTGGGAGCCAAACCAATACTTTTATTCCTATCCTAACTTCTACGGCAGTTGAGGAAGATGATCTGACGTGGCTTTATTGAACTAGGGAGTTAAGGTTCTTGCTTTTTGAAATTTCAAACCTCAATTTCAATAACTTGGCATGGCTTGTGGATTATAGGAAATGAAATCTTAATTGCATGTCACTTGGCATGTGGGGCCCATTGTTTTATTAGACAAGGATGACCATGTCAAAAAGGCCTTTATAGGTATCACCCGACCTACTTTTTGCCATATGGGTCAAGCGAAGAGGTGTATATAGTCTAGAGGGGTATCGCTCAACATACGCATGCTCGAACTAATGAGTCACGATTTGGCCGAGGCATATCGCCTCCTAGACGTGGGCAGTCTTGCTCCAGTGAAGGATTATTGGATGTTTCAAAGCCCTTCAGCTCGACCGACGTTTGCCCAGCCGCTCGAGCTAAATGATTATCGAAATTCCAGAGGGGTAGCGCTCACCAGACGTGTGCCGGCCGGCTAGCGCGAGCGAGACGTATGGGTCGAGCGAATAGATTGTGGACGTGCCATAGCCCTCTCGCGCGATATACGTTCTCCAAGCTCTTTTTTAATCAACAAACAACTACTATCCACCACCCGCTCTCATTGCAGAGCTTTCATGAGGCTCTGTCCTCTCTCCTGGCCTTTTCCATCCTCCTGCCCGTCAGGATGTGTCCCCCGCCCCTGCGGTCTCCCTCGTCTGTTCTTTTTCCACTTTTAGCCGCCTTTTGCCTTTTTGCTCCTCTTGCTTTTGTCCCTTCCGCCCTCTACCCCTCCTTTTTTGTCTCTTCTTCCTCGTTTCACGCCTTCTGTCCTATTGTTAGCCTGTGTTTCATTTCCATTGGCCTTCGGTGCTGGTTTTGTGCCACCTTGTCCGAGTGTGGTCTGCTTCGCGGATTCTTGGTGCCTTTTCTGTGCCATCTCTGAGTCTCTCTGGTTCGGTGTTCCTCTGTTCTTACTCTTCCCTCATGGCGACCTCTGGTCATGACATGGAGTCCTTGGTCTCGTATACTGCTACTTTGGGTTGGTCGGATGGTGATTCTTTGCTGGCCGGTTTGGATGAGGCGGAACATGCGACCAGCCTGGTGTTGGTGGGAAAGCTCATTACTGATAAGCCTCTCCACAAGCTGGGGGTTCATCAAACCATTTTTCGTTCGTGGTTTTTTGTGAAAGACCTGGAGATTGAAGAACTGGATGCAAATGGGTTCTTGTTCACCTTTCCTACAGTCACTGCGTTGGAGAGGGTCCTGGCGCAAAGCCCTTGGAATATAAAAGGGCATCTGTTGGTTCTGAAGAAGTGTCTTCTTGGTGTGGTTATTGCTGATTTACAGCTTCATCTGGTTCCCTTGTGGGTTCAAGTACCTGGCTTCCCGTTGGGGTGTGTCACTCGACAGTTGGCTTCGGAGGCAGGTGCTAAGGTTGGTGATGTCTTGGCTATGGATTTTGGCACCTCGAAGACCATTTTTGTTGGGCAGTTTATCAGGGTCCAGGTGCTGTTTGATACCTTCACTCCGCTGGTGGCAGGTTTTTTCTTCCGTCGACCTTCTCGGGAGGACGTTTGGATTAGTTTTAAATATGAGCGTCTCTTGGAGTTCTGCTTCTCCTGTGGTCGCCTTGGCCATGTTTTGGCTAACTGTATAATGCCTCTGGTTGAGCGGTCTGTTCCTCATGGATTTGGTCCAAAGCTGAGGGCGGTGTCAACTGCATACCGGAAGTTTTGTGCCTCTAGCACGCCTCTGGCATTTGCTGCCCGTTTGGACATCCCCACTTCGTCGTCTCCACCGTCATCTCAGTTGCCTCCGCCGCGGTTTGCTTTAGTTGTTGGACGGGCTTCTGGTTCTAGGTCCTTCGCCCGCTGCCTCTTGTGCCGTAGGTTTCCACGCGTGTGATTCCCCAAGCTGATTTGGCGGTCCCCACATGTTCTCAAGTACACGAATCTGACGTGGAGACGGAATCAAAGGCTATAGTGGGTGAGCAATTTGCCATGGGTGCTGGGGGTCAGGTGTACCCCCGGTCTATTCTGCAAGAAGTCAGGCGTCGGCCAGGCCAGTTTACTGAGGGCTTCAACCAGGACTCGTCCGTTAGGCCCACTCCACCTATTGTCACTAATGAAAAGGTTTTTTTTACCAACTTGGAGTTCTCATCCATCTCAATAAGGCCTCCTCCTCCCACCTTCTTAGCCCAAACTCATTCAGTTTCTCTTACCGAATTGGCCCTGATTCTTCTGGCCCTTCGAAAGACTTTCGCCCTATGGAGTGTGAGCAGTCGTCTGTTTCCACGGCTCGCGCGGTTATTGTGCATACGTCGGTGGTTAATTCCTCTAAACGTAAGCTTGCTGAGGTGCCTAGCTCCGATGCTTCCTGTGGGGTCAAGCGATTTACGAGTGAATTCCATCTTCGCTCTTTGGCTGATTCTGGCAAATTGGGGGACCAGCTTCCCTTGGCCCTTTGGCATGGGCTATCTGCCCATCGTCGCCGACGCGACGGTCGGCGTGGTGTTGTTAGGGTGCTCTCCTCCTTCAGTCTTGGGTAGCTCTCTGGCATCTACGGAAGTGGCCATTTTGCCTTTGGTTGAGGGTAAGCTGTGATCCAGTTGTGATTTGTCTGGGGATTCTGAGTTCTATTTTACGGCTGAGGAGGCGGGCCCATCCACTCCCCCCACAGGTTCATGAGGATGCTCTTCTGGAATTGTCGGGGTCTTGCCCTCGGACCTGTAATTCGTGCTACTCGGGCCCTGGTCAAGCAATTTTCTCCATATTGCTTATGCCTTGTAAAGACTAAAATAGGAGACCCTCATGAGGAAATCAAGAGAATCGGGTTCCATCATTTTAGTCATTCTCTTTCTCGTGGCTTGAGTGGAGGTATGGTTTTGGCTTGGCGTGTTGGTTTGGTGTTTGATGTTCTCTTTACGAATCATTTTATTATTCATATTCTTGTGCGGTCGGATCCTCAAACTCAGCCGTGGTGTTGCACCTTTGTGTATGCCCCGAATGATTATGAGGAGAAGTTGGCATTTTGGGCGAAATCGTTGGAGTTGGTAGCCAATGCCAAGGCCCTTGGCTGGTTGTTGGTGATTTTAACATGGTAAGTTTGCAGGTTGAGAAGCAGGGGGGTAGGCCGTTTCGTTCCTCCTCTTCTTATGGGTTGTCTCACCTGAGTAATGTGCTTGGTTTGGTGGATCTCGATTTTTCTGGAGGTCAGTTCACTTGGTCTAATCGTCGGCATGGCCGACATTTGATTCGGGAGCGTTTGGATAGAGGCTTGGCCACTTTCGATTGGCAAATTATGTTTTCGTGTGCTATCATTCACCATTTGCTAAGGGCTGCGTCTAACCACTCCGCCTTTTTTTCTGGATACGTTTGGCGCTAAACATGGGGGGCCGAAGCCCTTTCTCTTCGAGGCATTCTGGACTCGTGATGGGAGGAGTACTGAGGTGATTAAAGAAGCTTGGGCGCATCAGATTGGTGGTTCTCCAGCTTTTAAGTTGGTTCAAAAAATCCACGTTACTCGAGTTAAGTTAAAACAGTGGAACCAAATGTACAGAGCATTGCATACAGGAGGCTTTTAGGGCCTTCACAAGCCCACTACATTGACAAGATATTGGCACGATATAGCATGCAGGATGCCAAGAAAGGTTTTTTACCCTTTAGGCATAATATTCATCTCTCCAAAAAGATGTCTCCTAAGATAGAGGAAGAGAGAGATAAGATGAGGAAGTTTCCTTATGCCTCTGCTGTAGGAAGCCTCATGTATGCAATGCTCTGTACAATGCTAGATATCAATCATGCAGTTAGTGTTGTGAGTAGATATCAATCAGACCCAGGCCCTGAGCACTGGACAGCAGTCAAGCATGTTCTCAAATACTTGAGAAGAACCAAAACTATTGTCTAGTGTGTGGTGGAGAGGATATGCTAACTGTTCAAGGATACACAGATTCAGATTTTCAATCAGATATTGATGATAGAAGATCCATATCTGGATTTGTGTTTACATTAGGTAAAGGAGCAGTGAGTTGGAGAAGTTTTAACTAAAACACAACTGCTGACTCCACCACTGAGGCAGAATATGTTGCTGCCAGCGAAGCTGCAATGGAAGCTGTTTGAATACGAAAATTCATACAAGAGCTTGAGGTTGTCCCTTCGATTGAGTCCCCGATCACCATTTATTGTGATAACAATGGTGCTATAGCACAGGCGGTGGAACCTAGGGCTCATTAAAGGAAAAAACACATAGAAAGAAGAATTCATCTTATTCGTGACATTATGAGTCGGGGTGATATAGTAATGACTAAAATCGCATCAGCTGAGAACATTGCAGACCCGTTCACTAAACCATTGACTCAAAAGTGTTTGAGAAGCATTTAGAGTCTATGGGTGTCAAGTACATGTCTGATTGGTTCTGAGTGCAAGTGGGAGATTGTTAGATGTATGCCCTCAAAACCAATCATTTTGCATAATTATGAGATAATTATTATTATTGATTAATCACTTGTATATTATTTTGGGTACATGCAATGACATAAGATGTCATATTGTTGAGCAATATTGTAGAAAAGTCAGGCCAATGATTAATGAATCGGAGGCGGGGAGTATGACTTTCGGATCCTTGTTTACTCACTTTGTTCTAGACCGAGATACATGATAATGTACAAATAGGTCTACACTCGTTGTGCCTCTATAAGATAGAATGATGGACTCCGTCATTGAGGTGGTGACCTTAAGCAGACGAGTGGGTGCAATGTAAGAGTACATGCACTGAACCGGATCAAATATGAATACCTTCTGGAAACGATCACTGATGTAGAGAATGGTATTCAGCACAATTAGCTTATGTTGTCCTTAGACCTGAGAGAGTTATGCAGGTTTGCTTGTTGTGTGCTTGTGCTTGTGCTTTGACTGAATTATTTGGTGATGATCTTCGTAGATCAAATATTCCAGATAAGGTTGGGCCTTGTGCATAGTAAGTGAATTTGTATAATTATTCAATATGGAATCCACCAGTCTCTTGATGAGGCAGTATATTCATTATGTCTGTATATTGTTGGACTCACATAAAATGCTGTGCAGCGAATTTTGTGAAAAGTGTTTTCACGATTTTTACTTATTAATATATGAAGTAAATATTTGCGAAAATGATTTTGGAAAGTTTTGGAAGTCCAACTAGTTACAGACTGAGAAGTAAGAATTATATGAGCTAGGGACTTAATTGGTGATATTATTCTAGTCCTATTAGCTCATGTGGAATATAGGATGGTGGAAGGATAAATAAGCGTATAATTGTTAGCAAAAAAGATTTCACAAAAACAATCTCATTATCTTGGGGGTCAATTGTGATATGTTAATGGACATGATCACAATTTGTAGAAGCCTATAAATTCGGATTATAGAATATAAGGGAGTTTAATGAAAAAGTGTTTTTCATGATTATCCTATGGCCGAGATTGAGATCCCTAAAGATCTCACGCTATAGCACAGTTGAGTTCTGAGCCAGCCATTATAAATAGCTCAGAAACTCATTTGAGGAAGAAGAATTCATTTTCACACGAGAATTTCTCTCTCTAGATTGTCTCTCTAAAATCTCTCTCAAAGCTGTGTGCATGGATCTGAAGGAGGCAGAACGCTTGGGCTGCTTTGATTCAATGATCCTTTCCGCTGTGCTTTCGCGATCCAACAAGTGGTATCAGAGCTCAAATCTGTGAATGATGTAGGCATAAGGAAACTTCCTCATCTTATCTCTCTCTTCCTCTGTCTTAGGAGACATCTTCTTGGAGAGATGAATATTATGCCTAAAGGGTAAAAACCTTTCTTGGCATCCTGCATGCTATATCGTGCCAATATCTTGTCAATGTAGTGGGCCTGTGAAAGCCCTAAAAGCCTTCTTTTCTCGGTTTCTAAACACTTTGATCCCGAGAATGTAAGATGCTTCCCCGATGTCCTTTATAGAAAAATGGTTCGCTAACCATACTTTCACTAATGACATTGCATCGATGTCATTCCCCATGAGTAGAATATCATCAACATAAAGAATAA
>CM025854.1:7221670-7326550 GCA_003952965.2 Morella rubra
ATGCCCTCAAAACCAATCATTTTGCATAATTATGAGATAATTATTATTATTGATTAATCACTTGTATATTATTTTGGGTACATGCAATGACATGAGATGTCATATTGTTGAGCAATATTGTAGAAAAGTCAGGCCAATGATTAATGAATCGGAGGCGGGGAGTATGACTTTTCGGATCCTTGTTGACTCACTTTGTTCTAGACCGAGATACATGATAATGTACAAATAGGTCTACACTCGTTGTGCCTCTATAAGATAGAATGATGGACTCCGTCATTGAGGTGGTGACCTTAAGCAGACGAGTGGGTGCAATGTAAGAGTACATGCACTGAACCGGATCAAATATGAATACCTTCTGGAAACGATCACTGATGTAGAGAATGGTATTCAACACAATTAGCTTATGTTGTCCTTAGACCTGAGAGAGTTATGCAGGTTTGCTTGTGTGCTTGTGCTTGTGCTTTGACTGAATTATTTGGTGATGATCTTCGTAGATCAAATATTCCAGATAAGGTTGGGCCTTGTGCATAGTAAGTGAATTTGTATAATTATTCAATATGGAATCCACCAGTCTCTTGATGAGGCAGTATATTCATTATGTCTGTATATTGTTGGACTCACATAAAATGCTGTGCAGCGAGATTTTGTGAAAAGTGTTTTCACGATTTTTACTTATTAATATATGAAGTAAATATTTGCGAAAATGATTTTGGAAAGTTTTGGAAGTCCAACTAGTTACAGACTGAGAAGTAAGAATTATATGAGCTAGGGACTTAATTGGTAATATTATTCTAGTCCTATTAGCTCATGTGGAATATAGGATGGTGGAAGGATAAATAAGCGTATAATTGTTAGCAAAAAAGATTTCACAAAAACAATCTCATTATCTTGGGGGTCAATTGTGATATGTTAATGGACATGATCACAATTTGTAGAAGCCTATAAATTCGGATTATAGAATATAAGGGAGTTTAATGAAAAAGTGTTTTTCATGATTATCCTATGGCCGAGATATGAGATCCCTAAAGATCTCACGCTATAGCACAGTTGAGTTCTGAGCCAGCCATTATAAATAGCTCAGAAACTCATTTGAGGAAGAAGAATTCATTTTCACACGAGAATTTCTCTCTCTAGATTGTCTCTCTAAAATCTCTCTCAAAGCTGTGTGCATGGATCTGAAGGAGGCAGAACGCTTGGGCTGCTTTGATTCAATGATCCTTTCCGCTGTGCTTTCGCGATCCAACAAGTGGTATCAGAGCTCAAATCTGTGAATGATGTAGGCATAAGGAAACTTCCTCATCTTATCTCTCTCTTCCTCTGTCTTAGGAGACATCTTCTTGGAGAGATGAATATTATGCCTAAAAGGTAAAAACCTTTCTTGGCATCCTGCATGCTAATCGTGCCAGTATCTTGTCAATGTAGTGGACTTGTGAAAGTCCCAAAAGCCTCTTTTCTCGGTTTCTAAACAATTTGATTCCAAGAATATAGGACGCTTCCCCGAGGTCTTTTATTGAAAAATGGTTCGCAACCATGTTTTCACGATGACATCGCCCCGACGTCATTCCCTATAAGTAGAATATCATCAACATACAAAATAAAACATCACTGAACTCCCACTAATCCTCTTGTATACACAAGATTCATCATGTTTTGTGAAAAACCAAACTCTTTGATCATTCATCAAAACGCATGTTCCAACAACGCGATGCCAGTCCATGGACTTATTCAGTTTGCACACTTTTGCCTCATTATCTGGAGATTGGAAACCCTCAGGTTGTTCCATATAAATCTCCTCGTGGATGTACCCATTCAGAAATGCGGTTTTAACATCCATCTGCATATCTCATAATCATAATGAGCGCAATAGACAATAGAATTCTGATGGACTTCATCATAGCCACTGGTGAAAAAGTTTCCTCATAGTCAATACCATGTTTTTGAGTATAACCCTTCGCTACCCTTTGAAGGTCTCTACCTATCCAGTGGGTCCTCCTCTTTCTTTTGAACACCCATTTACAACCTATAGGCTTAATGCCTTTGGTTGATCAACAAGGGTCCAGACCTCATTAGAGTACATGGAGTCCATCTTTAACTCCATTGCCACTTTCCAGTGTGCTGCATCCTTGTCACATATAGCCTCTTGGTAATTGTATGGATCATCATCCAACCCCTCCGATTCCATTTGATAAATCTCATTTAGCAATGATAATCTCACTAGAGGTTCTAATTACCTTTGTACTACGTCAAGGCTCCTGAGTTCTGAACTTTTCAGACTCATTAGTAGGTTTAGTAATATCCTTTCATTAATCTTATCTGCCAGTTTCTGGTTCAGTCGATTGTTCTCCTAATAAACAGTTGCTCTTTTGGGTACCACAAACAAACATTTTTCAGTCCTTGATTCTAGCTTCCCACATTAAACACTTTAACGTGAGCTGGACATCCACATACTCTCAAATGATTAAGACTAGGTTTTTACCAGTCCATAATTCATAATGGAGTTTTAGGAACTGACTTAGTGGGTATCATGTTTAAATATAAACAGCTGCCTCCAAGGCGTAACCCCAAAAATAAATAGGTAATTAGACATGCTCATCATTGATGAACCATATCCAATAAGGTTCGATTTCTTCTTTCTGCAACACCATTATGTTGTGGTGTAGCAGGGGGAGTCATCTGAGATATGATGCCTTTATCTCTGAGATATGTCTGAAAATTACCAGAGAGATATTCGCCTCCTCTGTCAGATTGAGTATCTTGATACTCCTTTCCAATTGGTTTTCTACTTCATCTGAAATTCTTTGAACTTTTCAAAGGTTTCAGATTTTTGTTTCATCAGGTATAGATAACCATACCTGGAATAATCATCAATGAAAGTAATGAAGTAGAAAAACCTCCTTTGGCTATGTGGTTAAAAGGACCACATACATCAGTGTGTACCAACTCTAATAGACTAGTAGCTCTAGTTCATTTTTCCTTAAAAGGGTTCTTGGTCATCTTTCCTTCCAAGCAAGGTTCACATATAGGGTAGGGTTCAACCTTCAAAAGGTCTAATGGCCCATCCCTTACTAATCTGTTGATCCTATCCAGATTAGCATGACCAAGTCTCAGATGCCACAAATAAGTGGGATTCACATCCCTCTTCCTTTTCAGAGTTGTAACACTGGTATCAGCATCTTTCTCAATATTATTCACAGAGTCTACAACATTATCCAAAATATAAAACCATCTATCATAGTACCAGAAGCTACAAACTGATTTTAAACTTGATAACAAGTTTAGAATTAAAACAAGTGAATATCCTGATAAACAAAGTTTTGAAACTGAAATCAAATTTCTACGAACTTCTGGCACATAAAGACAGTCATCCAAAATCAAAATTTTATTTCTTATAGACAAGTGAAAAATACCAATGGATGTGCTGCAACATTTGCAGTCGTTCCCATTTTTAACACTTCCCCTTCATCTACCTCCGGTTTCTTTAAACCCTTGCAACATATTGCAGATATGAGATGTTGTGCCTGAATCGACACACTATGAATTTAATGGACCATCTATTAAATTCATTTCAATGACAAGCATACCTTCACAGGTTTCTTTTGCTTCAAAGAAGCAAGATATAAGCGGCAATTCCTTTTCCAATGACCTAGTTTGCCGCAGTGGAAACAATTTCCCTTAGCCTTTTTATCCGGCTCGCTCTTGTCCTCCTTCTTTGCCTTTGAGCTAGGCTAAGACCTTTTCTTTTTCTTAAATTTCTTGCCTTTGGGTTTGATTCCAGAGGCAGAGCTGCCTTTTGACTTGTCCATTATCATCAGAGAACCTTTCTCCTTTTTGATAAGTTCTTCAGCTGCTTGCAACATATTGAGCAGTTCTGACAAAGTCACAAGCATCTTGTTCATATTATAATTTAATACAAACTGGTTGAACGATTCAGGCAGAGATGCCAATACCGCTCCAACCTTGGTCTCGCCGTCAATTTCTGCGCCTAGTGTCTCCAGTTCTGTGATGAAAGATATCATCTTTAGGACATGTTCTTGAACTGGTGCACCTTCCACCATTTTAGTAGTCATCAGCAGTTTCATACTTGCTGGCGTGCAGAACGACTTTGCTCTCCGAATAGCTCCTGGAGATATACAAGTATCTCTTTAGCTGTTGCTATGCCCTCGCATTGCTTTTGCAATAAGTTGGACATAGATGCCAACACATAACAACGAGCTAATTCATCTACCTCATGCCATTTTTGAAAAACAACTCTTTGTTCTTTAGTAGCATCGGCTAAGACAAGCTGAGGAGTCTCCTCTCTGAGGACATGAGCTATTTTATCCACAGTGAGTACTATCATAAGATTTCTCTTCCAATCAAGGAAGTTTGGCCCAGTCAGTTTGTTATCATCTAGGATTCTAAATAATGGGTTAGGCATTATGAATCTGCAAATATAAGAAAGAAAATTCACAAGTATATTAACAATCCATTAGCATAGGGATTTTAATAGCTAATGGTACCTCCCACTGAATCACAGCAACCAAACGAAAAAACAGAATATAACATTTAACTTTCAACTTATGTGCACATAATCCTATTTTAGTAATCATGGCACAACTTATAAAAGCAAGTAGCATCTACTTATCATGATCACATCACATGTTGTATATCATGCATATACAAATTTCATGATTCTTGATATTTCTTTTGGCCACCAACATAAACACCATCTTCACTATTTTAGTGGACGTGTTTATTTGGTTAAGTGCAACCATCGTCTAAATGACATGTAATTTTGTAATGGGTCGGCATTGCTATTTTAGTCAACACCCCCAACACTCATACACGCTCACTTATCTTCACAAGAAGTATACGGGACAAATTATAAAATCAACAATTGGCCGAGACTATTTTAGTTTTAACCAATCATCAATCAAATAAAATTTCTAAATACCAACAATGGAAGGCCATGGGATTTAATTTTCTTGTAAAATAATCCCATTTAACACTTTATATTAAATCTGTAAAAAAAAAAAAATTAATCCGGTCAAACCGGGTTGGTCAACAGTCAACAGATCAAACCGAGTTGACCCGTTGACCCACCGGTTCGGATCCAACCCGATCAGTGTGGGTAGCGGTCCGGGTCCAACCCGGACCAGAGTCGGGTCGTGGTCCAGGTCTAACATGGACCTGGGCTGGGCTACAGGCTCGGGTCCAACCCATGGCCCAAGCGAACACTGGCTGCCATGGACCAGATATCATCCGGCCATGGGCTGACCCAACAGGGCCCAGCCCGTGCACTCTCTAGCCCTTTTTTTTTTTATTGGAACGAGCCCAATGTTGGGCTAGGTCTGCTGGGCCTTAGGCCGGGTAGGGCAACTATTGCCCCACCCGAGGCCCAAACGCACAACCAGGGCGCCATTTGGCCCCCAAGGACAGGGGCTGCGCCCAACAAAGCTACCAACACTTGGCCGGCCACCTCTCGGCCTTAGATGGCCGTGGGAGGCAGCGGGGTGGCCTAAAAGGCCTCCACCCGCGTGCATCCATGTACCCCGAGAGGGGTACAGGACAGCAGCGGCCACCACTGGCCACCAGGCCACGCGGTGCCATTACAAGGGTTGCCTGGGACCACCAACCGTGGTCCCCGGCCTTCTGAGCCACCACCGACGACTGGTTGTGGCCGGATTAAAGAGAAACTCTCTCTCTCTCTCTCTCTCCTTGCGATTGATACCCATCAAAAAAACAATTTTCATCCTAGAAAACTTGATCAAAATATCCCGAATCCAATTCTTTTTCAAAGAAATCACAAGATCTATAGCCTAATCTAACAGATCTTATCAAATCGCAAAGAAAAACAAATGATTTCATGAAGAAACTCAAGAGCATGCCCGCGGGTTCTTTCTTGCAAAAAATAAACTTTTTCCTCTCTTCAAAAGAGCAAAAACCCACGAGCAAAGAGACACAGCCAGATTAAAATAAATGGTCCAATTGTCTCTTTCGCGTGGAACCCACATGCAAAGCGAATCAGAAGTACGGAAACACTTTCCAACTAACCGATTCGCAACAAACATTCAATGAATCATGAAGAACACGTGAGGTCGAGAGAGAAACTAACTTGGAAATATGAGATTTCACAGATCTGAGCTTGATACCACTTGTTGGATCGCGGGAGCGCAGCGGAAAGGATTATTGAATCAAAGCAGCCCAAGCGTTCTATCTCCTTCAGATCCACGCACACAACTTTGAGAGAGATTTTAGAGAGAGAAATTCTCGTGTAAAAATGAATTCTTCTTTCTCAGATGAGTTTCTGAGCTATTGATAATAGCTGGCTCATAACTCAACTGTGCTATAGCGTGGGATCTTTATGGATCTCATATCTCGGCTGTAGGATCATCATGAAAAACTCTTTTTCATTCAAACTCTCTTATATTCTGTAATCCGAATTTATAGGCTTCTACAAATTGTGATCATGTCCATTAACATATCACAATTGACCCCGAGATAATGAGATTGTTTTTGTGAAATTTTTTTGCTAACAATTATACGCTTATTTATCCTTCCACCATACTATATTCCACATGAGCTAATAGGACCGGAATAATATCACCGATAAAGTCCCTAGCTCATATAATTCTTAATTCTCAAGTCTGTAACTAGTTGGACTTCCAAAACTTTCCAAAATCATTTTCGCAAATATTTACTCCATATATTAATAAGTAAAAACCGTGAAAACACTTTTCACAAAATTTGCTGCGCAGCGTTTTATGTAAGTCCAACAATATACAGACATAATGAATATACTGCCTCATCAAGAGACTGGTGGATTCCATATTGAGCAATTATACAAATTCACTTACTATGCACAAGGCCCAACCTTATCTGGAATATTTGATCTACGAAGATCATCACCAAATGATTCAGTCAAAGCACAAGCACACAACAAGCAAAACTGCATAACTTGTTTAGACTCTAAGCGTGGTATTCGCCAAGGGGACCCTCTTTCTCCCTTTTTGTTCATTTTGTGCTATGAACTGCTCACTTGTTTGTTGCATCTGTCTATTCGATGGGTTGTCCTTCATGGTGTTCGGGTTGCTAGGGGAGCTACCCCTATTTTGCATTTAATGTTCACCGACGATCTTATTATCTTTTGTCGTGCAAATTGCCGTGAGGCTAGGGAAGTTTCATCTCTTATGCAACGGTACTATTTATGGTCCAGTCAAGCTATTAACATCTCCAAGTCTTTTATTGCCTTTAGTGGTAATACTCACCCAAAACTTAAGACGACCATTTTGTTTGAATTCTGATTCCAAGAAATGCAGTTGGGCAACTCTTATTTAGGCCTACCTCTTTATCTGCCACGGTCTAAAAGGAGTGCCTTTGCGGAGCTTAAAGTGAAAGTATTGCGTAAGCTTCAAGGATGGAAGGCACGTGTGCTTTCGCAAGTTGGTAGGACTATTTTGATCAAAAGTGTTGCCGCTGCCATGCCGCTCTACCACATATCTAGTTTTCTTATGCCTAAGTCTTAGTGCGCGGATTTAGATCGGATGTTCAAGGATTTTTGGTGGGGTTTTGACCCCATTAAATCTCGCAATTTCACCATCAAAGCTTGGGTTAGTATTTGCCATCCAAAGAAGCATGGTGGTTTGGGCCTTCGCAAGATGTTTGATATTAATCTCCTCTGGTTTCTAAGATGTGTTGGAATTTGTATGTGCAGCCTTCTAGCTCTTGGGTTCAGGCCTTGAAGGCCAAATATACTGGTGGTGGTCATTTGCATTGTTCTTCGGCTAGGGCGTCCTCTTTTTAGGTATGGTAGGGCATTTGGCAAGCTCGATAGTTGTTAAAGAAAGGTCTTTCCTGGTTATACCGTGGAAGGGTGACTGTTCATGTGTGGCAGAACCCTTGGGTGCCTTCATTACCTTCTTTTCGGCCTGTTCCTATAGCTCTTCATTCTATTGCTACCGAGGTGCCTGATATAGAGTTGAGGGTCTCGAAATTATTTGATTTAAAGCTCTCGGAGTGGCAGTTTGACCTGCTAGATACCTTGTTCCTTGCTGAATCAGCTACAGCTATAGCCAATCTTCCTCCTTTGACTTTGTCCAGGGATGATGAATGGGTTTGGGCTCCTGATCCTCATGGTGTTTTTTCGGTGGCTAGTGCTTACTCTTTAGCCAAGCCCTGGTCTATCATTCTCATCACCCCTTCTAGGGTAAGGCTTGGAGCAAACTTTGGCGTCTTCGGCTTCAAGATCGCCTTAAACTATTTTTATAGAAATGTTTACAAGCTGCCCTTCCTCTTAGGGTTCTTTTGGTTCGGTTCCTAGCTCCTTCTGAGGCCTTGGCTGTTTTATGCCCTCTTTGTGGTTTGGAGGTTGAACCACTGAACACTTATTCATGCGGTGTCAGTTTGCATGGGTTATGTGGCGGGAGTCTCTTTAGCAGTTGCATTTGGACCTTATTCCCCTTTGCTCTTTTACTGTTTTTATGTCACACTTATTGGAGCCACACAATTTCTTTGGGGTTGCTAAAGATTCTCTTCATAGATTTTTTTTGTGTGATGCGCTTTTGTTGAACTCTATTTGGCATCTGCGGAACGACATTGTCCATAATCAGGTGCTTCTGGATCCTTGGTAGTTACTATCTACCATTCGTCCCAGGTATAGAGAACATTGTTTGGCTTGGATTGATTTATCGGTTGGTTATGCTATCGGTTGGTCCCCACCCCATGTGAGGGGTTTAAATGCAACGTTGATGTTGCCATGAGGTCATCTCACTCGGTTTTGGAGGTCGTCATTCGTGACCATGAGGGTTCTGAAAGGATTTCTAGTGATGACATGAGTAGTGAGAACCATGCATCAGAGGATAGGTGTCAAGATGAGGTGCCAGTGGCACCCAAGGGCACCCTTGATACTCCCACAGCGTGCGCAACAAGAGCGCATGACATGGTCATAGCGCGCGGCAATAGCACCACAACTAAGCCATGACATCAAAACGTGCGTCGCTCCAGCACCCCTGACAAGGCATGGCGCCCAAGCAACACCCATGCCTAGCATGCCAGCCTGCCACAGACATACCATGACAAGCTCATGGCCAGCACTTGGCCTTAGCGTGACTTGATGCCGCAGCAAGTTCTTGGCCACTAGCCAAGCCAAGCAGTAGTAGCAGGCAAGCAGACAAAGGAGTGCCATGACACAGGATGGTCACCACCACCACCACCACCAGCCACCACCAGTGGCAGAGCGCCACCATCCCTGCCAGTGCTAGGTGGGGAATGTGAAAGGAAGGTATTGGAAGCCGATGGAGCACCACCACCCATGGAGGTGTAAGCGACGGCGGCAGCGCCGTGGACGACTACAAACGACGGTGATATCCAGACATTTATGGAGGTATCCTAGGAGATTAGTTTCCTTTCTTGTTGAGATTGAATAAATCATATCTTCTAGATTTAGGGATCCTTTCTTAAACTCTAAAAGATTCCTTTTCTTTGAGTTTATCTTGATTTAGGCATGTAATATCAAATCTCCTTGATTAAAGGGATTGATTCCTAAAGATCAGTGATTTGATTTGATTGTGATTTGATTTGTCAATTAGGGTTTGTAAGCACCTAAGGATGTCTATATAAACACCCTTAGGTGCATTATTGATATACATTCAGAAGAGTAGAGTCTTTGGGAGCCTGAGTGCTTTTGGGAGTGTTTTGGCCAAGCATAGGCACGTATATGGTAAGTCATTGTCAGGGCTAATAACCTTGTCATTTGAATTCATTCTAGGCTAATAACCTAGTTTGGGTACCGTTCTTGGGCTAATTAACCCTTGATCGAGATTGGTCTTATGTTATTGTTGTTCTTTGGCTAATTAACCTTAACCACGTTCTTCGTTCTTATCAATAATATCTTGAGTGTTCTCCATTTCTTGTGTTAGATCCTATAATTCAGCTCGTGTATTTTCAAGAACGGTTAAGGAGGATCGATTGGCGTGATCGTGTTTGAATCACGTGGCAGGAGTTGGTGTTGTTAAGGTGGCCTAGACTGGGGTCCCTAACAGGTTCCCTTTGTACATTGTACACGGAGCGCATACCTCACCAAGACCCGTTAGTTGGTGAAATTGTTGCGTTGTTTGGTGCTGTCCATCTTGTTTTATCCCAGCCTGTTTCTTGCTGCAATTTCGGGAGCGATTGTCAATCCTTGGACGAAGATGTGTTGAGCTTGCAGCCTCAGGTTGGTTGGACGATGGAGGTTTGGATGCTTGCTATTCATAGGTTCTTCATTGAGTTTCCTACTCACTCTCTTCGTTGGATTCCTAGGAAGCAAAATCAAAGTGCCCATAAGCTTGCTAAGTGGGCTGCTGTTTCTACTTGCATTGGTTTCCTTTCGGTTGGGCGTGTGCCGGTTGCTGTTTTTAATTTGAACCTTTTATGGGTTGTAGCTGGTTTTATCCTTGCTTATAAAATAAATAAATAATAATAAAAAAGTCCATGTATATAGAAAGAAAACAAACAAAAGATGCAATTCAAAACCAAAAAATCAATCCTAAGGAGGTTGAAAGCCCTCATAAACCCAAGGAAACCACAAAATGATGCTTGTGAAACTCAAGAAAGCATCCCTCCTTGAGGGAGGAAGCAGCCCATTCGACAAGGCTGTGAGTAGCCACATACGTTCCCTAGGCTTGCGCGAACAATATCTTGATTATCCAGTTTTGCATCACATGACGTCAGACGTGGGCCTTTGGCCACTCTTCTTCCTAGCACTTCATTATGTTCTTTGTTAGAAACCGGACATCTATTTTTTCAAATAGCTATTTGTTTAGGTTCCCCTTCTTTTTTTTTTTTCGTTTGAGGAGGCTTAATAGTCAATGCAAAGAGGTATCTAAATCTAACATGTAGTTTTATTAACTTCTTGAAAAAAAAGTTTCATTAACTTCTTTGATTCTCACGTGATGGGAGTTTAAATCCATTCTCCCGCACAATCCTTTCTCTTGCAAATCCCTCACCTCCTTCTGCATCACCTTAGCCGCCTTCTTCTTAGCCATAGAAAAAACCATGTGATCCATAGCATCCTCGTCTTTAGTGGCAAATTTGACGGCTCAAGCGAGGTGATTGATTCTTGTTCTCGTTCTCGCACTTACCTGTGAAATTGTTGACCAAGAACATTGACGAATTAGTTGATTTACAGAGAACACTCAGAGTAAATGCATCTCGATCTTCACGTAATTCCTTCTATAAAATAACAAATATGATCCCGGACACTGGGGTAAAGCACCTCCGATGCTAAAGTCAGTACTTTGGTTTAACGATTTCTCTATTCTTTTTTCTTTTAATCGAAACCTCATCTTATTCCAACAAACCACACAACAAACAAATATTAAGGCGGGTCTGTGCCAGCATACATCCAAGGTAAATCAAGAAATGCTCACAACTACGAGGGTTGCCACCCAAGCTAAACTCAGCTGCGGCCCAACGAGTAAGGTGGTGCACAACCTCATTCGCACCTCGAGGAACATGAAGAGCTTTCCAACTCTTCATCTAACGACAGACATCAACAATGTCCAGAACTATGTGATGGATCCTCCACTCAGAACGTGCAGGGAACCTATTAATCGCTTTCATCACCAACTCTGAATCCCCTTCTAGACTACCGTCTTTGAAACCCATTTGCTGAACAAACTCCACACCCAGCTTGGCTGCCAATGCCTCTCCCACCAGCGGCTGGACAGCCTCTATTTTCAAGAAGGTAGACCCTTTGACAACACCCAAATGATCCCGAATAATTGCAGCAACCACAGCAAATTCATCCCTCGTCGCCACATCCACATCCACGTTAACCTTAACCACCTCAGTAGGTGGAGGTTTCCAAACGGGTTGTAACCCTCCTATTTGCACTTTAGATTTCCAGGCATCCCAATGCTCTCTGCTGATCTTTTGGACCCGAGAAGCCAGCTCACTAGTATCACAACAGATCCCCTCGTGTATAACACGATTCCGCGCTACCCAAATCATATCCATCGCATTGGTTGCAAATAGTTGAAAGCGTTGCTGCTCCTCCATTTCAATACCTATATACCGATGTGGGTGACAAATTTTCTTAATCCAATCCCTCACCGAGCCTGTACCAATCCTTAATATATCGATCTGCCAAGGATATTCACTCCAAATGGCTCTGCTGAATGGGCACTCCAGCATCAAGTGGTGAGTTGTCTCTAGCTGCTCTCCGCACAATGAACATGAGACTTCGGTATTTCCATCAGCTCCACAACTCCTAATACGATCTGCCACTCTAGTCTTTGTCGGCAGTATGTCCCACACAACCTTCCAAAGCAACATTTTCAGCCGGTCATGCATAAGCAACTTCCATAGATCTTTCCACTCACTATGGCTCAAAGGATTTGTACCACTGGCACGCTGCCCCACAACTTTCTTATGAATAGACTTCATAGAAAAGTCACCAGACGCCTCCAACGTCAAAAAAAGAGTCTTGTACACCTGCACCAGCCACCTTAACTTTAAATATTTCACTGGTAGCTTCTTGTGAAAAAAACCTATGAACCACTGTCCTATTCCAGCTATGCCCGTCGTCTAACAGCAGGTCCCTCACAGTCATACCACTCCTCAAGCCTTCACTCTCCTCCCTTAGACACGGTTTAAAGCCTGGAATTGACGGTACCCACGGATCACGATCTAAAAATATCTCCTGGCCAGAACCCACTTGATAACACATACCCGCTGTCAACACCTCCCTAGAGCGAACAATACTTTTCCAAAGCCATGAGGAGTTACCACCCGCACCCACCTACCAAAAATCCTTTCCTTTCAAATATTTTCCACTCAGCACCCTCACCCACAAACTATCATTTTCTGTTATCATCTTCCAAGCCAACTTTGAAATTTGCGCTTGATTTACCTCTGCTGTTCTTCTTATACCCAGCCCCCCTTCACACTTAGGTAAACATATTGACGACCAAACTTTTAACGACAAATGCCTAGCTTTCTCATCTGAATAGCCCTACCAGAAATTTTTCAAAGCTTTATCAATCTCCTTGCACCAACTTTGTGCAATAAATAAAAGCTCATCAGATAAGAAGGTAAAGCAGTAGCCACAGCCTTAATCATCACCATCCTTCCCACTTGTGCTAGTATCTTCACCTTCCAACCTGAAATCTTGGAAAAAAATTTCTCTTTGATATCCTCAACAGCCCTCATCCGTGTACGGGGAAATAACAAAGGAAGTCCAAGATGCTTGGCTTTCGAGGGAAGCTTTTTTAATCTCAACTGATCCAAGATTGATAAGATAGCTTGACCCTGAAATTTTTTACTAAAATGTACTAATGATTTGTCCCTATTCAATTTTTGGCCCAACCAAGCCATATATTTCGCAAGACATTCATCAAGCTTCATAGCCTCCCGGAGGGTCGCCTTTGCGAATAGAAGAAGATCATCCGCAAACAATAAATGTGAAATACTGGGTGCATCACGTCCCACCTTAATTCCTTGGAGATTGCCTCTTTGTTCCTCTCGTAGCAGTAATCTGGACAAAACCTCAAAGCACATAATAAATAGATATGGAGAGATAGGATCACCTTGTCAAAGCCCCCGAGAAGGAAGAAAATGTCCAAAAGGGCTCCCGTTGATAAGGATCGAAAAAGAAGCAATAGATATGCATTGCTTAATCCAATTAAGCCATATAGGACTAAAACCAAACATCTCAAACACCTTCAGCACAAAAGCTCCATTCCACCCTATCATACGCTTTCTCCATATCTACCTTAATAGCCAACCAACCACCTCTTCCTTGCTTGTGATTCATCCCATGAAATATCTCTGCTGCAGCTATATAATTATCTTGAATTGCTCTTTCTGGTACAAAAGCAAGTTGGAAAGGGGAAATAAGCTTGGGTAGCACCACTTTCAAACGATCCGCCAGAATTTTAAAAATAAGCTTATGGATCACATTACATAAACTGATAGGCCGAAAATGACTAATCTTAGAAGGATAGTCAATCTTTGGGATCCTATTAAGCTCAGGAAGCATTACACCAGTCACAAAAAAATCTTGTACCGCGCGTACCACATCCACCCCAACCACTTCCTAAAAATGCTTGAAAAACAATACCGACCAAGAGAACTCATCTTTTAGGGTACAATTTCCACCGCGGGTAAGCATGTCAATCTCCCTTGCACCATTACTTAGATTGCAATAAATAAAAGCTCATCAGATAAGAAGGTAAAGCAGTTAGCCACAGCCTTCAATCATCACCATCCTTCCCACTTTTGGCTCCAAGTCCATCTTCACCTTCCAACCTGAAATCTTAGGAAAAAAATTTCTCTTTGATATCCTCAACAGCCCTCATCCGTGTACGGGGAAATAACAAAGGAAGTCCAAGATGCTTGGCTTTTGCTTTTTTAATCTCAACTGATCCTGATAAGATAGCTTGACCCTGAAATTTTTTACTAAAATGTACTAATGATTTGTCCCTATTCAATTTTTGGCCCAACCAAGCCATATATTTCGCAAGATCAAGCTTCATAGACCCGGAGGGTCGCCTTTGCGAATAGAAGAAGATCATCCGCAAGCATGTGAAATAGGGTGCATCACGTCCCACCTTAATTCCTTGGAGAGCCTCTTTGTTCCTCTCGTAGTAATCTACAAAACCTCAGCCATAATAAATAGATATGGAGAGATAATCCTTGTCAAAGTATTGCCGAAAAAGAAGCAATAGATATGCATTGCTTAATCCAATTAAGCCATATAGGACTAAAACCAAACATCTCAAACACCTTCAGCACAAAAGCTCCATTCCACCCTATCATACGCTTTCTCCATATCTACCTTAATAGCCAACCAACCACCTCTTCCTTGCTTGTGATTCATCCCATGAAATATCTCTGCTGCAGCTATATAATTATCTTGAATTGCTCTTCCTGGTACAAAAGCAAGTTGGAAAGGGGAAATAAGCTTGGGTAGCACCACTTTCAAACGATCCGCCAGAATTTTAAAAATAAGCTTATGGATCACATTACATAAACTGATAGGCCGAAAATGACTAATCTTAGAAGGATAGTCAATCTTTGGGATCATAGTAATATTTGTACTATTAAGCTCAGGAAGCATTACACCAGTCACAAAAAAATCTTGTACCGCGCGTACCACATCCACCCCAACCACTTCCTAAAAATGCTTGAAAAACAATACCGTCATCCCATCCGGCCCAAGAGATTTCTCTAAACTCATCTTTCGTAGGGTACTATAAATTTCCACCGCATCCGGTATCATAGTAAGCATGTCATTATCCTCCCTAGTAATCATGGGGTCAATCAACTTATCCAAATCTGCCAGTATTACAAGATCACTAGATAAGAACTGCTAATAAAAAACCACCAACTCTTTTCCAATTTCTAATCTCCCCGAAATCCACCCCCCATTATCAGATTTCAACTTCAAAATATTATTCCGACATCGCCGAATTATCGTAGAGGCATGAAAATATTTTGTATCTAGTTCATTGGAAACCAACCATGAAACCCGAGCCTTTTGTCTCCACAAAATTTCCAACCGCCTCATCTGCTCATCCAGCTCACAAAGGAGAGCACATTCCCATTGAAAATTATTCAGGGTCGGCAAAGACTGCTGAATTGACCCGATCAGTTCCTTAACATGCGAGATGGCACTCTGTATATTTCCAAAAATGCTCCTATTCCATTGTCTTAAGGCAAACCGAGTGGCTCTTATTTTTTTAAAGAGAGAATATGCAAGCATCCCACCTGTAGCTTGAGCCCAAGTTGTCGCAACAACGCCCATACATAAGGGCTCCCTCGTCCAGTAGCCTTCAAATTTGAAGGCTTTGGGAGCACACTGCTCCATACCATATAGTGACAACACCAACGGCACGTGATCCGAATTTGTGAGGGGTAATGGTGTATCAATGCACTTTGGTACTTCACCCTCTAAGGAATATTGGAAATCCCACGATCAAGACGTTCTCATATATTAGCAAATCATGGCCGCTTATTACACCAGGTAAACTTAGAATCAACAAACCCCAAGTCGACAAAGTCCATGGTATGCATAAAATGTTTTAATCCCCTCGACGTAGAAACCGCCACACAACGACCTCCTTGCTTCTCATCTTGCCATATCTACTCATTAAAATCCCCCATACACATCCAAGGCATGGATACATTCTGCCCAAACTCCATTAATTCCTGCCAAAACTCGATTTTTTCCCTCCACCTCACAAGCCTATAAACAAGAGAGCACAGAAAGACAGGATCACCCCCACGCGGATCCATCTCCAGATGGAAATAATGTTCAGATTGCGAAATAACACGAAACTGAAAACCCAGACGCCAACAAAACACTAAACCTCCGCGACGCCCAATCGGAGGCATAGTAATAAAATACGTAAACCCAATCTTCTTCATAACACGAGCAACAAAAGTACAATCAATCTTAGTCTCCATAAGAAAAATTCCCGCTAGGTCCATTGTCTTCACAACTTCCCGGAGGGCACGAGTTGCCGAAGGTCGTCCCAACCTCCGACAATTCCAAGAAATTAGCTTCATGGAGAAGGTGGGGGCATGGGATGGCCCGCCTCCTCAGCCTTGTCTAAGTCAGCACACTTAACAACACGTGACCGCTTCCTTTGTGCCAGCAATTTCCTCCCAGAGCGACCACTAGAATCCCTCTTATTCCTCCTTAGCGTTATGCTACCTGAATCACCTATATGAAATAGGTCTGCCAAAGAATGTTCCACGGGGACTCTCCCCAATTGGAACTTTAGTCATCACAATATCCTTGCCACGCTTCGGCACGGGATAGCACCCCATCTCACTAGGCTCTAGTTGATGCTTCAGACCTCCTACACTGCTCAAGAGACTAGCCGGTATCAAACCAAACATCCCACTGCCAGAATTGCCACTAGACTATTTCAACCACACCTTTTTCCTTCCTTGAGCCAAATCATACAAATTCACTTGCTGAGCTTGCCCCAGAAGCCCATCACCTGAACGAGGCCCCATTTCTAGCCCATTAGTCCAACCCAAATCAGCCCCGGACTCCCCCTCCGCATTTGACGGTTTATTATCAGGAACAATCCCGCGTTGACTGGATACTAGGTCCTGCTGAGATTCTTCCAAATCATTAATGGTAATAACAAGCCTTGAAATTTCAGGCAATCCGTTGGTATCGACCCCTAACCCCAAATCACGCCTAGTATCCTCCTTTTGGATGGAAGGCAGCTCAGTACCCTTTTGTAGAAAACCTTCCAAAACAGGTTTCGCGCCATCCAACTTTGAATTCCCAATCACCCGAGATTGCGGAACAAAATTCTCTGCCACCACTCCTCCCTTTTTTCCATTCTCCGCCGCCATCTGCCTTTCCCCACTTCCTTCACTCCCAGCCCAATCCAATCCACTCTTAGTCCATTGAGGCACCAGAGTGCCCCCTCGTTCAAAATGCTCAGTTTTCTCCTCCACCACCTGAGCCACCGGTGGAAAACCTCTCATCTTGTCAGTCAGAGCATAATTCTGGAAGTGTGGAGGATGTTGAAAATAAGACCCAATAGTATGGTCGATAAGACCACAATGGAAACAGAAGGAGGACAACCTCTCATATTTGAATCCAATCCAGACCGATGCCCCATCTTCACAATAATAAGGGAAACCCGGTTGTAGTGGCTGAGTTGCAAGAAAACGAATCTTAAGATGAATAAACGAAATATGTTCGCCAATATTATCCATCTCCAGAAACTCCCCCAACTTGTTGCCAATCAACCTTGCATTGTCTTCATTAAAAATTCCAGGGGAAAACCATGGATTTGTATCCAATACACCACAAATGACAAATCCACTTCATCATTGGTCTTCTTCGGTTCCCATTCTTTCAACACCATATAGGAACGCTTAAAATTCCATGGCCCCTGACTTAACAAACGGTCCTTCTCCTCTAATGTTGGAAAGGTAAACAAGAACCGATTCGCCCCAACTTCTTCAATCTTCAGGTCAGATACAAATCTCCAGCTAGCCTTAATGATAGGCTGAATAATATGAAACGGGTAAATTTTCTTGGACACCAACTTTCCAATCAACGACGCTTGACGAATATGGGTCGCTCTACTTCGATTAGGCTTCAAAAATCCTGACAGGTCATCCCAAGAAAGCTGTTTTCTTCTTTCAATGAGTTCCTCCCTTCTACGCACCCCAAACAGTAAAGCCCACACTGGGAAACAAAGATAAACACAGAGCGCTAACTAGTAAAAAGAAAACGTAAGACCTAGGAAGATAAGAAAATGGTGATAAAACACCAGGACGGCCAAGGCCAAGGAATGGAAGGAGAGAGCAGAACGCTTAGGAGCTCACTAGGAGCGGTCCGATTTAACGATTTCTCTATTCAATTTCTCAAGAATCACTTACCTTTCTTCTTTATAGTGCTCTGCTTCTATAGCCTTTTCTTCATGTCTTCATGTTTCCCTTTTTTGAGGAACTTTAATCCCTCCTTTCATCGTGCTACGTGGTACATTCCTTCTACATGTTCCACAGTGGGCGTTAGTCTTTTGTCGTGGTGAACGTTGGGATCGTGGGAATGCTACAAGTTAAAAGTTAGCTTATAATTGTTTACGACGCGTGCCGTGGTTTTCCTTTTTTTGGGGCTTGGTGCGATACGTGTCTTTCATTGTCATTGGGCTTTTTGTATGATCATATTCATTCGGCCCAAATAGATTTGGGCTAGATTGGTTCAATTTTGGTATCATTAGAGTCCCCACATTCTCAGGCAGATTCATTTATGAATCAAGTCGAGAATATTTGCTGATGCTTTCATATACACGTGTGTATGCAAATCAAAGCCAATGCTTAACGAATGGAATTTATTTACTAAATGATCATACATCAGTCCAAGAAGGAATTGTCCAGTCAATTTCTTCTCCTTCAGAACCCAAGCATGAATCATTATAAGTAAATTCTTTGTTTGCATAACATATATCACAAAAATGTCTTCTGTAAGCAATCAACCAATCTTCAAACGACGTTGGTTGGCTTTCTTCTTTCAGGATACAACAAGCTTCTTCTTGGAGACATTCCATTCTTTCTTTCAACTTGTATCAATGTACTTCAGCTATCACCCATCTGGCTGTGGCCTAGTCAATAATAGTATAGCACACAACTCTCATTTGCTCTGTTGTTAACTGTCTCCTCAGTTCTATCATTATTGTTATAGCAGTTCTTCTCGCATCTCCTCCTTGATGAGGATAGGTCAATGCGATGAGGTATTTGGCCTTCACATTTCCTCCTTTTGCCGAAGTATGAAGTTCTTTCAGTCCTTCTCTTACGGTTGCTTTCCAACACATCTTCGCACCGCCTTTGATAGAGAGCTCGTGTGGATTCTGGAATTCGTGACACTGATTACTCCATGCCAGCCACGCTTCTGTAGGGGGTACGGAGGTTATATATTTTCAATCCTAAGCCTCAGGTATACCATAAGTGCGTGGGCTACCTTGCAGAACCTCTTTGATACTGTGCAAAGATTCTGCCATTCCCTTGGGTTGTTACGGATTACCCAGCTTATTATCTCACCCCAGATTTCTTCGGGTAAGCTATGGTTACGGTTTCGCTTGGATGACTACATTGTTTATCCTTTTGTTTTTCTTTCTTTTTGTCTAGGTATCTCTCCTTTTATTTGTTTGATATGACAATTTTTCAAAAAGTACTTTAAAATCCTTGGAAGATCATGGGAATTGATATGCATCATTTCTCCGTCTTCTGAGCAGCACATTCATTTAATGTGGCAGCTTTTGGCGCCTAATGCTCCGATTTCTTATCGTTTGCAGACGACACCTAGCAAATGAAAATCTTCTGATGATTGTTGGAACCGACATGTAGCATTTTTCCGTTTCTTGAGCAGCACATTCCATTTAATGCAGCAGCTTTTGATGCTTGATGCTCCAGTTTTTTATCATTTATAGATGACACAAAGCAAATGAAAATATTTCGACGATCGGTTGAATTGAAGTGCATCATTTTTTCGTTTCTTGAGCAGCGCATTCCATTAATGCGGCAGCTTTTGACACTTGACGGTCCAACACTTTGTCAAGTCTTGACAACGTGTGCCATGCCAGTTTTATTTGGACAGTTGTTACCGAATATGGTTCCTGTCTCAATCGCCAGTGATGTTCGGCTCTTGTCTTGTAGGCTCATTTCTAGCAGTTATCCTTTTGGTGGATTTCAACCAATTGGTTGGATTTTTAAATGGCACGTCTTATTTCAAACCATGTAACTCATAAAAAAGAACTTTTACAAAATAAAAGTTAATTTTATTAATCACGGGTACTGAAATATAACATTTAGGCCAGGCCATTGTCTCATCATATGTTCATGAAGGTATTTGAACACCTTATTCACATAACATGTTTTACAAAGGTCTCTTCTTTGGTCTTTCCTCCCACGGTTTGACATGAAGGGTGGACTATAGCCATCTGGACATGGGACGTAATTTGCCATGTGGAAAATTACCCCTCCACATCCGATGTGGTGTGTTAGCCAGCCTTTCATTGCCCTTGTGAGAATCCTCATTCCCTTTCTTTCGAGACGCATTCTAAAATTCCAAATCACATCTCGTGCCTGCTGGCAAAATATTTCTTCCTCTGCAACGTGGTAAAGGATCACCATGAAGTATTGGGATGATTTGTGCCTTTCTGAAGCTGCTCCTTTCAGTTTGTAGATGACTTCAGGAGTAGTTCCTCCTTCACGCAATTGTCGAACTACTTCGATGAAGACTTCATAAGGGTTTCTCACTTCTCGGCAATGCCCCTTGAGCTGATGCCAGGTGTCAGTTGGCAGCGACGGGGTTGAGTAGTCTTCAAGATTCATCCTTCTATAGGATAGATCAATTAAAGCTGCTCAATAGAATTCTCGGGATATAGCTTGAATTGCTTTCAATCCTCAATGTCCTTTTTTGCCGTGTAGCTGTCAATAACAGTGAGGACATCAAAGGGAAGGTAGAGAAGTTGATTGATTCTATCCATTTTGTTGAACTTATTTTTTGCTTTTTCCATTTTCGAGTGTATGCTTGTCCTATTTATAGACATTGCTGCCGATGTGCCATTTGATCAAGACCTTCATGGTTGCGTACTCGGCATCAATGTGGCTTATTTCTAACTTTATTTCAGCATGTTCTCAAATTTCCCTGACAAAACACTTCGGTTGCCTTTCACAATGATGGGCATTTCAGTCATGTTGACTTGGTCACCTACTTCTCTGTAGATTTTGTGACTTTTCCGATTCACTTGATCATGGTCTGACGGACGTCATTTCGGGATTTTCAGAAAATCTTTGACGCGCCTCGTTTTGCATCTGACTTATGTGCCTTTTTGTCTTTTCTTCCAACCAGCTCTTCTGTAGGCCTTACTATTCCTCGCGATTGTTTGAAAGAATATCTTGAAATGGTGCGCCTTTATCAAGGGCATTTTGGTCATTAGACCACAACTATTTTTGTATATACGATTGCAAGCTTGTTTTCCAAACTTCCTCTCCCGCTATCTTGCTCCTTTTCTTTACTCTCTTGTCTTCTTCTTTGCTCGCATACAATGGTTGATGTTAGACCGTCTCTCGGTAGTGTCACTATGGCCGAAAAGGTTCCGGAGAGGAATCCTAATCGTCGGGGCCCTAGTAGGATGAAACAGCAAGACCTTGACTCCTTTCATACCGATTATCATTTATTCCACCTGGAGCTCGCTTTCATCTTCTGTCTAACGGAGGGATGCCCAATTCTAAGGGGAGGCATTGGAGAGATATGCTTCTTCAAGACCCTTTTGAAGCTCAAGGTAAGATTTCCTCTTCCTTTGAGCATTCATCAAATCTTGACGACTCTGGGCCTTTCCCCTACTTAGATTGTCCCCAACGGATGGAGGGTCTTATTGGGATGTGCTGTGATGTAGCCCATGCGTTTAAGGCTAGAATTTTAGTTGACTTTCAAGGAGTTTTTGTGGTTCTACACTCATATTTCTTCTTCTCATGTTGACCAACTTTGGTATTTTCACCCTCGTCCCTAAAGGGCTTCTTGGGTCGTTCATTCTCCCGATAATAATAAAGAGTGGCATGAATGCTTTTTCTTCATGTCTAGTGTCTGGTGAGAGCATTTTCCTAGAGAGACCTCACACACTGAGTCTTCTTTGTGTTGGAATTTTGGTTCTGTTCTCGAGTTTTACAAGAGAGAACCCCCACTGCTCAATCGTGATGAGAAAGCTTAGGTTGATGTCCTAAATGAAAGTGAACCTATTGACTGGGACGTTCTCCTTTGTAAGGAGAATGTCAAGGAATATTTTGGCTACTCTCACCTG
Source organism: Morella rubra (assembly GCA_003952965.2). Lineage (NCBI taxonomy): Eukaryota > Viridiplantae > Streptophyta > Magnoliopsida > Fagales > Myricaceae > Morella > Morella rubra. Next base: position 7,243,969 of record CM025854.1, read on the forward strand.
AAATTCTATGGTGGGTTGAGTTCTGCCTCTAGGGTTAGGAAAGATTCTCGAGGTCAGTCTTCGGCTGATGGCTCTAGGAGGCATTCTTCTCGTCCTTCACCAGGTGGAGGTTCAAGGAGGGATTCTCCTAGTCTTTCGTGGCCTTAGGAGAGATTCTCCTAAGCTTTCTTTGGGTGGTGGTTCCTCTAAGCGCCTGCATTCTCGTGAGGCTGAAGGCTCTTCCCACCGTTCTGGCTCTAAGCATAGGAGGCATGCTTCTCCTGTTCCTTTTGATCACGAGGAAGAAGAGGCCGAAGATGAGGTCCCTTTAGTCTATAAGCCTTCTAGGCAGGGAGCTAAGAGGGGTAAGTGTTTTTGCTTTATGAGGCTCTTCTTTTCTTGTTGAAAGTGTTGTATTTAATTTGTCATCTTGCTGTGGTAGATTCCTAGGAGATGGCTCCGATTTTCAGTCCTATTGCTAGAGTTCAGACGGAGATAATGGATCTAGAGATGAGGGACATTTCTGAGGCAAGAGTTCCCCCTTCTAGTCCCATGTTGATGAGTCATTCTCCTACTTTTGATGGGATCCCTCCGATTTCTATAGATTTGGTGAGGGCCTCTAGTCAACTTGTTGTCCAAGAGCTTGAGTTGCCCGGGACTCCTTTCGTGGATCATTCAGTCGTTCCTGATAGTGATGTGGTTAACATTCCTCCTGTGGGCCAACCGGGTGTAGTTGTTTTGTCTAACTAGACTTTTATGGGTCATTTGGATTTACCTGGGACTAGAGCTATTTCTGAAGTTCATTTTGATATGCTTCTTGCATCAGGGCTTCCTTCCTAAAATTCTGTAGAGATGCCTTCTTCGTGGCGACCCAGTGTGCTTAGGGCTTCCATTGCAGGTGGTGTGGGTGCATCTAAGCCTGTATTAGCTGGTGAACCCAGTACGCTTACAGTTAGTGTTGCTAGTGAGTCTGAGTTGCCTTTAGTTCCTTCGTCTAAGGGCAAAGAACTTACTATGTCTCCGAGGGATGAACCAACATCGGAGTCTTTTGAAGAGTCCGAGTCTCTAATCCCGCGTCCACCTCTGGTTAAACCTATTTGGCTCTCGAGGCCTGACGCTCAACCTCTATTTGTTGAGGAGATGATGACCAAAGCTTTTATCTATGCCACGGCACCTAAAGACTGATCAAATAGTGTAGTATATGTCTCGTAGCTTGTCGATGTTAGCTACCCTTAATGTTACAAAGCTAGCGCAAGACACAGAGTTGGAGTCCGCTCGTTCAAGGTCGTGAAGGCTTGAAATTGAGTTGGAGGATGAGAAGAAGAAGAGATCTAAGTTACGGACTGTGGCTCGTTGCGCTTATTCCCAGGTCGAGATCTTTGAGGCTAGGGTGATGGCCCTAGAAAATGAGATTGCCTCTTGAGATGCGATAATTGTTGAGTTGCAACGATAAGCCAAGGGGTTTGAGCAAAAATGTATCGGCCTTGAGTCTCAACATACCAAGGATAAGGGTTAATTATTTCAACGCTTCATCAATTACCGCGTAGCCTCATCGAAGTAGGACTGAAACATTGCGGCCAAACTTGTGGAGGCTCGCCACAGCATTTGTGAGGCTTCTGATTCTTTTGTCGTGGAAAGGAAGCAGATGGAGGAGAATCGTGCCACCCTCTATCTTAGAATCCAACAGTTGTTAGCCAACCTTGCGTAACCTGAGAGTCCTTAAGTCTTGATGTGCAAAATTATTAGTGTGGCTATGATGCATCTTTAGCTAGCTCATCAGCAAGAGGGAAGCCATTTCAAAGTGTTCAACGCGGATCGTGATAAAGACATTTATGAAGAACTTGTAGCCTAGCTAGGACCTTGTTATTTTGATCCTCCTCCTGTGGAAGATTAAGTATGTATAAAACTTATGTTTGTTGTTTTACGAACTTCCTCATTCTTATGTATATTTGCAACTTAGTTTTGACTTCTGGGTTTGTCTGGTCTAATATTCTAATATCCTTGATTTGTTCCTCATGGTGGTATTTGGTTGTTCAACTGATATGAGCGATGTCTGCTTTTTATAATGGCTTTCAGCTATGTGGTTGACTGGTGCTCTGTTTTTCTTTCTGTAGTGGCCGTTGGCTGCATAATTCATGTGAATTCCTTTTTAATTCTTTAAGGTTGTATTCGGTGCAACTGGGAACCATAGTTCTCCGAGGTCGTCTTAGGTGCAATTGAAAATCGTAGTTCTTCGAGGTCGTCTTGGGTGCAATTGAAAACCGTAGTTCTCCGAGGTCGTCTTGGTTGTGACTGAGAACCATCATTCACCAAGGTCGTCTTGGGTGCGACTGGGATCCGTCATTCACCAAGATCATCTTGGGTGCAACTGGGAACTGTGGTTCTCTGAGATCGTCTTCGATGCGACTGGGAACCGTGGTTCTCCGAGGTCGTCTTAGGTGCAACAAAAAATCGTGGTTCTTCGAGGTTGTCCTAGTTGCGACTGGGACCTGGTTATCCGAGGTTGTCTTAGTTCTCGATTGGTTATCCGAGGTTGTCTTAGTTCTCATATTGAATGTGATTGGAGATGCAACTTAGTTCTCCAAATGTTAGTTGTTAGCCTGAATCCGTAGTTCTCCAAGGTTGTCTTAACGGTCGTCTTGAATGTGATTGGAGATGCAACTGGAAACTAGGGTTCTCTGAGGTCGTCTTAGTTGTCATTTAACACTCATATTTGAAGAAAACTTCGGATTTTTAATCATAGTAAACACTGATGGTAAACAAGACATAATAATGTAACATAAGTGTAATCGCATAATTGCAAGCAAAAGCGAAATATCTAAGCACGATATTTCCAAAGATGTATTGAATTCCACGGTGTTGTAGCGCTTTTCCTTAAAGATCTTCTAGGTTGTACGCTCCTGGTCATTTGGAGTTGACGATGCGATATGGTCCTTCCCAGTTTGGATGCAGCTAGCTTTGTTGCGGATCTTTTGTTCTAGACAATATTTTCTAAAGCACTAAATCTCATGGAATAAAATGACGTGGCCTAACCTTGGCATTATAGTAGCTAGCGACCTTCTCCTTGTAGGCTTTCATCTTGACCCCTACATAGTACTTCGGGATTCTTCTTCCCATAGGCTCTTGTGGTCGTCGAGCTTCATTTTGATGATCTTTAGCAGCGATCGATTTCCGAGCTCCACTTATCCATTTGTTTGCGGGTAATATGGAGATCAGTAATGATTTTCAATGTTGAGTTATGCACAGAAGTCTCGGAAGCTTCTGTTATCGAATTGCTTGTCATTGTCGATGATTACTGCTCGGGGTAGTCCAAAACGCCATACGATGTTCCTCTAAACGAATTTTCGGACGTTCGGCTTGGTGTCTTTGCCAATGGTTTGGCTTCTATCCATTTGGTAAAATAATCAATAGCGACTATTAGGAACTTCAGCTGTTTATGCCCCCAAAAGGAATGGGCCAAGGACATCAATTCCCCATTGCATGAATGGGTACAAGGTACTGATGATCGTCATCTTTTTCGCCAAGGTATTTATGATATTGGCGAATCTTTGGCATTTTTTACATTTTTGTACCATCTCTTGGGCGTCAGCATGCATGGAAAGCTCAAACAATCCAACTCGAATGACCTTTTAGGTGAGGGTTTTGGATCCTGAGTGATTTCTGTAAATCCCTTCGTGTACTTCCCGAAGTGTGTAGTCGGCATCTCAGGTTCCGAGGCAGCGCAACAACCGTTTGAAGAGACATCAGCGAAATAAATTCTCATCTATGATGGCATACCGCGGTGCTATATTCTTGAACTTCTGGAGTTGCTGCTTGCTAATCTCGGAATACTCCTCTTTGAGTAATTTCATTATCAAGGCTCGCCAATCTTTTGATTCTATTTCGTCAATTGTCCGTATTTTTCTAACATAATTCCCGTGGATCTTATGGTTCTTTCTCGTCCCCTGAACATCTCGGCTGATCTTGATACCTCGGTCGCCAAAGCTTTAGCTCGGCATTTTGATCTCGGGGGATGTGCTGAATCTCAAAAGTTTCGAAACACTTCTTTATCTCCTTAGAGCGCTTTAGGTAAACCGCCATTCTTTCATCTCGAGCTTCAAATTTCCCGTGACTTGTCCTATTACTAACTGAGAGTCCGAGTGTACACTGGTGTGCTTTCCTTTCGGTTGTGAGGAGACCCACTATAAGGGCTTCGTACTCTACTTCATTGTTCGTAGGGAAGTATTTTAACTTGATTCCGAACTCAATTCGTTCTTCTTTAGGTATCTCGATAACTACTCCTATACCTCCTGTTTTGTGGTTGGATGATTCGTCTGCATAACTTTGCCTTGGTTCTAGTTTGAAAGCTTATTCCCAAGATACTGAGACTGTGAATTCTATGACGAAGTCAGCTATAACTTGTCCATTGATTGTGGTCCAACATTGATATTCGATGTCAAATTCTCCAAGCTCTACGGACCATTTGACTAATCTTCCTGACGCGTCTAGCTTTCCCAGGGTTTGTCGTAACAGTTGATCCGTCATGATAACTATAGGATGAGCCTAGAAGTATGACCTTAATTTCCTCGTCGAGATGATGATAGCCAGGGCTAGTTTGTAAACATCAGGATATTGGGGTTCAGCTCCTTGTAACACCCCACTTACGTAGTATATCGGTCGTTGGATGTCGTTGTCATCTCGTATGAGTGTTGCGCTTACTGCTGCGTCCGAGATAGCGAGGTAGATGTGGGTCTGAATATCAACACAAGAGGGGAGTGAATTGGGTGTATAAAAAACTTAGCCTTTTTCGATAAAAATGCATATCTGAAAATATTTAATGCTATAACAAATGAAAAATAATAAATGATAGTAATAAAGTAAGAGAGTAAGGAAAAGAGATAACACCGTGATTTTTAAGTAGTTCAGCCAAGACTTGCCTACGTCTAACCCCAAGGCTATTGCCTTCGTTGGACTTTTCCACTATAATCCAATAGTGCCTATAACTTAGCTTCTGAGTGCTAAGTGACCGTTACAATAGTTTTTCCGAGCTCACTCTTCAACTCGTACACAAATCTCAAAGCCTATGAGATTTCTTCTATCCTCATGGGTAGGCCCAAGTGTATCCCACACTTACAAGGTTTTCAAAGTTTAAAGATAAGAATAAATAAACAATAGCTCTTAAAGCTAGATCAGCAAAACAATGTTCAATAAATGGCTACAAGACAAGATCTGATGATGATGGCAGCGATACTGTAGCAGATCTGTTGGAAAATGTGTAGCCTTGTCTTTTGTGCTTTTCTCTCACTTTTTGGAGGCTAGGTCAAGATTGATGATGTAGAGAAGCAAAAACTATACAAACGATCTATTTTCTCTCTCCATAAGGTTCCCTTTATAGGTCTTCAGTCTTGGGGAGTCCCAATGCCTTTTTAGAATGTTGGAGATGTGCCTTAAGTGCCATAACGACTTAATTCGCACGCTAAGTCATCTTTTTAAAAACTGTGTTCTCACAACATGTGTCGACATATATGGGCCTATGTGTCGACACCTTCATCAAGTCTGGAACTGCTCGCAAGTGCCTGTGGCATGTGTCGACACTTCCTTCACCATGTGTCGACACCATCTTCGCATGTGTCGACACCATACTTTCCATGTATTGACACCATCAAAATGGCATTCTAGCTTCTGTGCTATGTGTCGACACCATGTCAACTATGTGTCGACACCATCTTAGCAGATTGAGTTTTTCAGTGATTTTTGATATGTAATCCATTCATTTCAACACTAAAACTCCTACAATGAAAAATATCATAGTCTAGATGCAAGCCATGGTGTTTAAATCGAATATAGAGCATAATGAATTAAAGAGGGACATAAATACGATTGAGTACTCTCGATTGATGGTGGATTGACAACCACGTATTTTAAAAATACTACAAAGCTATTTTTTTTCATTTGTTATCATCAAAATCGAATTAGATAGCTCAAGGACCAACCTTGGGCTAACAATAGAAGTAAAGGGTTTCTCCCGATATCGGGGAACTCAGGAGTGGGGGATTTGTCAAGTATTTATTTAGTTCCTCGAAGGCTGCTTGACATTCTTTTGTCCACGCAAAGGCTTTTCAAAGTGTCTTGAAGAATGGTAAGCATTTATTTGTGGCACGGCGACGAACCTATTAAGTGCTGCTATTCGTCATATGAGTCGTTGCAGCTCTTTAATGTTCTTCGGTAGTTGCATGTCTAGGATGGCCTTGATATTCTCTGGGTTAGCTTTGATTCCTCTTTGGGATATCAGGAATCCTAGGAACTTTTCTGAAGATACACCGAACGCGCATTTTGCCGAGTTCGAGCACATCTTATATGCCCTAAGTCGAAAGCTTCGGCGAGATTTGTGACATGGTTCGCCGATTCTTGTGTTTTGACTAACAGATCGTCTACGTAGACCTCCACATTGCGCCCTATTTGTTTCAGGAACATCAAGTTGACAAATCTTTGGTACGTTGCTCCTGCATTCTTCAAACCAAAGGGCATTACCTGATAACAGTAAGTTTCTCGGTCTGTCGTGAACAAGATGCATTCTTGGTCCAATGTATGCATCTTGATTTGGTTATACTCTGAGAAGGCATTCATGAAGCTTAAGAGTTGATGTCCTACTATTGAATCAACCAAAAGAATCGATTTTCGAGAGTGGATAACAATCTTTTGGGCAAGCTTTATTTAGATTGGTATAGTTCACACACATCCGCCATTTCCCATTTGCTTTCTTCACCATAACCACATTTGCCAACTAGCTTAGGTAGTTGACTTCTCTGATGAATCCTGACTGGTTTCCGACCTCTTCTTTGATTGCTTGACTCCTTTCAGGGACAAAGCTTCTCTTACGTTGTATGACTGGTTTGACCTCGAGACGTATTTTCAGCTTGTGGGTAATGACTTTTGGATCGATGCCTGACATTTCTTAATGTGACTAGGCGAAGACCTCGCTGTTTGTTCGTAGGAATTCCACGAGAATTTTCTTGGATTCCTCAAGTAGCTTGGTCCTGATTCTGACTGTTCATTCCTTTGAGTCTTCCCAAAGCAATATTTCCTCTAAGGGTTCAACCGATTGTGCTCGAAGTTCTTCTCAATGCTCTATGGCCATCGTTTCCTCCATCATCTGGGTATATGACAAGTAACATCTCTTGGTTTGCTCTTAATCTCCTTTCACTTCCCCGATTCCAGCTTTGGTTAGGAACTTCATCTTCAAATGGTGGGTAGACACTACAGCTTTCAACCTGTTCAACGTTGTCCACCCAATGATAGCATTATAGGAGGAATTTCCCTCGAGAACCAAGAATTTTACAATAATTGATGCTTCGCACAGATATTCTCCTATGGTGAATGGCAATTCCATGGTTGCCAAGGCAAACACCTAATGGATGGTGAACCCTATTAACCGGGTGCTTGCATCGGTGATTTCTTTCCTTCCTAGCTTCATCTGGTCGTATGCTGCTGCGTATAGGATGTCAGCTAAGCTTCCGGTGTCAATGAGTATTATTCGAATGTTGTAGTTCCCTATCATGGCAGTGATAACTATCGTGTCATCATGTGGATATTTGATCTCGGCCATGTCTTTTGCTATGAAAGTGATGGGCTTCTCCTCATTTGATGTCGGGCATCAAGGTCTGCTACTTATCTTTGTGACAAGCAACTATCTTACATAAGCCTTTCTTGGGATTTGGAGGATCCTCCTACAGCGAAGCCTCTAAAAATGACCCTAATTTCTCCAATTGCTCTTTGTGGAGAGAGTCTTTCTTTTGGTCTTGCTCTCTGCCTTTGAGCCTCATTTTCTCGCCAATTGTCCCGGGGTTTGTGATCATTTCTTTGGAAAAGGTCTGAAGCGTTGGTTTTCTAGTTACCGAGCTTCTCTTCTAAATGGTTCTTTGATCCTGTGACGTCCTTGTTTGATAAGAGCGTCTATTTGTTTCTTCAGGTGGATGCATTCGTCAGTATCGTGGCCGTGATCTCCATGGAAATGGCAGAATTTTCATTTGTCTCACTTGTCTGGGTCCAATCTCGTCTTAAGAGTCCATTGTATCTCGGGATCATTCCGGAATTCCATAAGGATCTTTCCTAGCTTGAGGGGTCTGAATTGCAGCCTCGGCCGCTTGACTCGTGGTTCCGTTCTTTGGTCTTTTATTATTGCTTGAGGTATGACCGAAGTCATCTATTTCCTTCTTTTGGCTATCATTCCTCCTTGATCAATTGTTTGTTCTCTGCGAGCTATCACCATGTCTTTCAAGTTCATGTGTTTTTGTTCTTTCTCCATAAACTCTCCAAAGATCTCCAGGGGATTTTTTCCTAGGGAAAAGGAAAATCTTCCATCAGTTAACCCTGCTACTATGGTAGTAAGGACCACTTTATCCTCTAGATCTTCTATGTTTAACTTTTCTTGATTGAAGCGCGCCACATAGTCTTATAGACTCTCGTCTTCCTTCTGTCAAGTGGAAAGGAGATGAATCACTGGTTTCTTCTACTTTTTGCTCACAATGAAATGGCTAACGAAGATTCGGCTGAGTTCCTTGAAACTCGAGATTGAATTTGGCTTTAGTCTATTAAACCAAATGCAAGTTAATCTGGCTAGCGAAATAGGAAACGCTTTGCTTTTGATAGCATCTTGTGTATCCAGCAAGTCCATTTGCGATTAGTAGCCCTCCAAATGGTCCAGCGGATCGGTTGCTCCTGTATATTTTTCAATAACGGGTATAAGAAATTTCGACGGTAGTCGAGTTTCCAAGATCCCTGCTATGAACGAAGATTCCACTTGATGCATCATGCTTTCCAGGGAGGATTGTAGCGGCTTGTCCACTTTTTGCCTCATTTTTCCTAACTCAGCCAGGACTTCTTCCAGCTTCGCGTCGACTCTTTCGGCTCCTTCATTTCGCTCGTGGACTGGTGACAGAGAGCCTATTTCGTAATGTGGCCTACAAAATTCTTCGTTGCGTCTCCTCTGTACTGACGCTTCTCCCTGTTGCATGTTGTTCTTATTCGGCTCCAGGACTCGCTATGTGCGAGACTCGCTATGTATATTTTCGTCCACTCCTTCAATTCTTATTGGATGAGGTTCAGAAGAAGGTTCGCCATATTTTCTCCAATCTTCCCTTTGCCTTTATTCGCCATAAGTCTTTATCATAAGAACTAACATTCCCACAAACGGCACCAACTGACTAATCAGTTGATTTACAGAGAACACTTAGAGTAAATGTGTCTCGATCTTCACGTAATTCCTTCTGTATAATAAAGATGACCCCAGATACCAGGGTAAGGCACCTCCAATGCTAAAGTTAGTACTTTGGTTTAACAATTTCTCTATTTAATTTCTCAAGAATCACCTACCTTTCTTCTTTACGGTACTTTGCTTTTATAGCCTTTCCTTCACGTCCTCACGTTCCCCTTTTTCGAGGAACTTTAATCCCTCCTTTAGTCATGCTACATGGTACATTCCTTCTACACATTTCACAGTGGGCGGTTAGTCTTTTGTCGTGGAGAACGTCAGGATCGTGGGAATGCTACACGTTATAAGTTGGCTTATAATTGTTTATGACACGTGTCGTGATTTTCCTTTCTTTCGGGCTTGGTGCGATATGGGCCTTTCATCATCATTGGGCTTTTTGTAAGATCATATTTGTTCGCCCAAATTGATTTGGGCTAGACAGGTTCAGTTTTGGTATCATCAAACATGATTGATTCTTGTTCCTCGTTCTCTGTGAATCCTTGAGTTTTATGCCCGCACTTTCCTGCCCAGGTGATTCTCCCTGATCTTACTCCATTCTGTGTGCATGAACCACCCGTTTGGCTCCCAAGAAAATCCTCAAGAGAGAAAGCTATTTACAAAACAAGAGTAATTGAGTTTTTGGGTTAGACAGCGAAGCATTTTGTTTCTCGGTCAATTGCTTTTGTTATTGATGTGGGTATTTTTTTTTTAAGCTTTTTGGAGTAGACAACTGCATTTTCCAAGATTCGGTTCACGTTCTTGGGTTCTTTATTGGAGCTTCTACTTTCGGTACGTGTGCAGTTCACATTCTTTTCTCCATTTCTTGGGTTCTTTCTTGCCCAGGTGATTCTCCCTCGTACTCCATTCTGTGTGAATGAGCCACCGGTTTGGCTCCCAAGGAAATCCTCAAGCGAGAAAGCTATTTCCGAAACAAGAGTTTGAGTTCTTGGGTTAGACAGCAGAGCATTTTGTTTCTCGGTGAATTGCTTTTGTTATTGATGTGGGTGTTATTTTCTGAAGCTTTTTGGAGTAGACAACTAAATTTTCCAAGATTGGGTTCACATTCTTGGGTTCTTTATTGGAGCTTCTACTATTAGTACGTGTGTGGTTCATATTCTTTTCTCCATTTCTTTTGAGGGTCTTAGTTAGTCTCTTACATAAATGCTGTTTGGAATTGTCTTTTGAATCGAACGCGTGTTGCGTCTTAATGTTCGATAATGGATTCCACATCTATGAATGTCTATATTTTGCAAATGAATACTTAAATTATGTTCGATTAACTCTTTTGTATGGTCAAAGTCAATGTTTAGAATTGCAGACACTCATGGCTTTGGAGGCTGCCAGGTATGTTGTATGCCACTTCTCCTGTAACCGCTGTTCAGATATAACACGGATGTTGTGTATTATTCATGTATTTATATTTGGTTTTAGGTCATCCATGAACTTCCCACCCAGAAAACCTTTGGGGCTCCTCCTAATTTGTGTGAAGAACTGAGGATGACGATGATCTATTTGAATAGTGATGTTCTATCACCAACGGAAGATAAGAGAATATCACTGTTCAAACAGATCATCGTCGTCAGTATTCAAATTGATATATGAGGATTGCTTCAATTAAGATGTAATAGTTGACTGCGTTATTTGATTTTGCTTCTTGTTTTGTTATAGGTCTTCGGTAGTTTTTAGCTTGGCTTTGGAGATTTTTACTTGTAATCAGTCAAGTTTGATTATTACCACAGTATTCCTCCGCCATAAGTGAGTGTAAATTTAAATTTCAGACATACCGCCGTCTTTCTATTAAAAAAAAAAAAAAAAAGAAATCACCTTCATCAACAAGGAATAAACAAGTTCTAAACCATCGGAAGAAGATAGTCCATGGTTTAAGATATCTGTAACTTGTGGAAGATAGAGAACGTTGGTAGTCAAATAGATCACCTTAATATATAAGGATTGTCTCAGTTAAAATAAAATAGTTAAGTGTGTTATTTGGTTTGGCTTCTTGTTTTGTTATCAGGTCTCTGATGGTTTTTAGCTTGGCTATGAGAATTTTTACTTGTAGCAGGCCAAATTTGATTGTTATCATAGTATTCATCTACTATAAATGAGGGTACTCTAATAAATTTTGGAAGCGCCGTCGTACTTCTATTTAAAAAAAGAAAAGAAAAGATCGCCTTCATCATCAAGAAATTCACAAGTTTTAAATCAAAGTGGTATAGCATATTCTTTACACAAACGAGTGCTACTATTGTTTCTAATATTATTTCGTCGCGTCCTCGATTATGAAATTGTTCAAACACTTTCATATTGAAAGAGGACTTAAAGGTATGTTCATAACTCGAAGTACTTGGCAACTAAATTCAAATCAAATTTTTAAGGTTCATTGGTGTCGTTGGATATGGCATAAGCTTTTTCCTAGCAAGATGTTGGTTATGTGGAATAGAGTTATGATTGTTGATCAGTTGATGCCCGCATTAATCATCTTCGTATATAGTTTCTAAATGTAATCATTGTGTAGAATGTCATGTTGACGATAGGAATCACGTCCTCAGTTTTGGTATCATTCCAGCTCAAGTTTGGGAATTCTTTTCTAATGCTTTTGGGAATTTTGCAACTCAGTTTTGGTATGAACGTCAATATTTGTCTGGAAATCAAATATATCTTTCAATGTGACCCAACACTTGCCGATACATTCATCAAGTAATGGAAAAGGGTTTCCGAGTGGAAACAATAACTAAGCCACAAAGGAAATTGCAAAGGTTTATGCTCAAGCTGGATGCATTTGCAGAACTCTTAAACAAACAATGAAACCAATCCTGTCAGGTGATGATGTACAATAGTTGTTCTACAGGTTTTAACCAATAAATCACATCCTCTGACGTGTCAGGCACGAATGCAATCATAAAACATCAAGTTCATTCTATACGTTTCCCCTTCACATTCCCAAACCAGGATTGGGTTACTCCGACTGCCAATCCTTGAAGATATCTTGGTGCTTACCTGTATAGTGGTGCTCAAGAATCCCTTTATTTTAGTCGCATCGACTACTAGAAACTCATTCACCAATCCTCGAAACTTCTCCCGGGTCGTTTTCCTTCCAAAGCTCAGTTTTATATGCTAGTACCTTCGCAAGTTGGAACTCTACCAAAAGCAAAAGAAATAGAATAAATTAGTCACATATCAGATGGCAACTCTACTTGTCCTAAATGATTTGCCCAATGCCTCCACGATTTCGACAACTCTTCTTTCTTCATGCAAAAGATGGTACGACATATACCCAAATGGAAAAATCAGTGAACCGGAAAGGCAGCAGGTGCCCAAGCATATCACCTGGGCAGCCCACAACCTGAATAGGCCAGAGCTAGAAGCTGATTGATCTGTGCTAGTTCTCCAGTCATCTCCTGCTTTTGCGAGGCCAAGGATTTAATAACGTTGTGGCACACATCACACACAGACTTGAATACATCAAGCGTCGGTATCCACCAAATAGACAAATAGAATTGGAAAAGACATGGGATTCAATTCAATTCAGTCCGGGGATGAAGATTGATCATGATTGTTACATTCAATCACTAATTTAGTGCGAGCAAAAAAAAAATCACTAATTTATCACCGGATTACTTTCTTCCCGCTTGAAAGACAAAAATAATGGGCGAATCACATGAATCCCCCCAACCCCTCCATAGAATTAATGCAGTTTCAAATCAAACCTCATGTTCTTTAAGGTATAAAATACTTAATTCTAAAGGAAGCGCACATGCTCACACGAGCCTCAAATTGATGTTAAATGTCAACATATGAGCCTTAGTCAGAAGCATTTTGCACCCACGTCCTGTCCCCACCCCCACCCCCACCCCACCCCACCCAAAAAAAAAACATCCTTGGACCACATCACTATGGTCATGAGCGAGTACATCATTCTCGATATCACCAGCTGGACGACCCATGTTAGTAACCCCTATATTAACACTGTCATCCTCCATTCACTTTTGTCAAATCCACCACCATTCTCTCTCTGCATTCCAAAACCCCACCTCCCCTGGAGTCAACCTCACAATTCCACAAATACTGAATACCGAAGACTAACAACCCCATCCTCCCCCCTCCAAGTTCCTTGACCTTCCAAAGTCTTGTACAGGATCACGTGCTATAATTCCAGGCCTAGCATTTCATTGAATACCTCCAAATAATGTCGCAATTCATGTATAAAGTATTCACACTAGAAGTTACTGGCTTTAGACATAACAAAAGGGCACGCATTCTGTAAACATAACTACATCATCTGATATACATCAGTAAAAGATATCAATTCAATATTCTCCTTTCACGCAGTCAGATAAAAGTCCATTTATTTAATGAAGAAAAGAACCCCTAATAGCAATGCCACAAAGGTCTTCCTCAGCCTTTACGTTTCTTTGCATCCTCATAACACCCCTCTCTCTCTATCTCTCTCTCTCAAGAAGAGCAGGGATAAGGATTATCTCTTCAAAATTTTTCAGTGTGAAAGCCCCTCAGAATAGGCTTAGCCTTTACCAAGCAACACAAAGCGTGATAAGAAAGGAGAGAGGAGCTATAGTAGCAACACGAAACCAAGTCATTCGTTCTAGGATACTTGCTGGAATGCGAGATGAGTCTGGAACCAAGGCCAAGGGCAGGAACTCAACTAACAGGAACCCTACAATCAACTATAGGCCAAGAGCAAGGATTAAGTAAAATTCTATATTGCCCTTCAAATGTCTCAAGCAATGAAGGATTCCATTCTTATGAACCAGCCATATAAGATCTACAATCTCAAATCTTGGAGGAATCAACACAAAACGAATCTGCTTGCTGAGGTAGCTAATCAGAATGATTGTATAGTTATTGTATAGTTGGTGAAGGCATTATTATTTGCAAAGACTGCAAGGATCGATACTATAAACTTGCAAAGATTCGTAATATCCACCCATGTAAAAGAAACCAGTCATATATACCCTCTATAGGCTTCTATCAAACACCTGATACGCTAATTCATATTTCCACTAAACTTTCGTCAACTGTTAGATTGGCATTCAATAAAGACAACCTCCTCATCCAACATGGGATTCATGGTCTCCTCAATATGTGAAACAACACCCAGACAACTCATCACGTTCAAACTGTAGTTATAAGAATTGATATGCTACTGTCATTTTGATTCGTCATTATTGAGTTCTTCGCAAATCAAAATATTGAGTTCCTCTTGTTAAGTGGGTGATAGGAGCATTATAAGTTGGGACAAACTATAGAGTCATCATGCTAGTTTCTAGTTGGCCAATAGCTTCGATTCACTTTCCTTGCCTAGGCTCTCTTCATGTATCCTTGCAAATGTAACGGAAGATAAAGGGTACACGGACCATATGCCATAATTTGGCATCAAATGTTAAAGCAAAGACCCTCAATCAACTCTTTTTCCAAGGACTTATGAACTCAATTGGACAGGTACTCAAAGCAGCTCTAATGTCTCTTAACGCTAGATATTTGTCGAATAGGTGCAACCTCTTCATCAACATTCTCAAATTTGAAGGACCACTTTACATGCTTGTTTGATAGAATCTAGAATCTCGAATAACTTTCTTTCCTTGATTCAAAGACCTTGCATTGAACTATTAGATCAAACAACTAATGTTCGTATTGTAGGTTTCTTCTTTTTTTTTTTTTTTCTTTGGGGGGGGTGTGCATTCGAACCCTAATCTGACAGTTTAATCGCAAATGTTTTTCCCTCAACAAGAATAGATCTACACCTGAGTATATAAACAGGAAAAAAAGGAGATAAAAAAACACATACTATTCAAAGGCCAAACAACTGCTGATCATGCACCAAACAAATCTTGGATAAAGTACTTAGATCTTATCCTCATAACCAAACCCCCTCTAAAGTCCAGCAAGCAAAACACCTTATAATGAAATAACCAAATATCTTAAAACTATACCTTGCAGCCAAACACCTCTTCTTCTCCCTCAAAATAACTCAATTACACTACTTCCTTGGTCTCCATCCACAACAATCACACAACAGCACTGCCAGC
Organism: Morella rubra; assembly: GCA_003952965.2. Lineage (NCBI taxonomy): Eukaryota > Viridiplantae > Streptophyta > Magnoliopsida > Fagales > Myricaceae > Morella > Morella rubra. The sequence goes on from CM025854.1 coordinate 7,259,221, forward strand.
AATTAGAATGATGCATACGGACTGTGGAGAAGAAATATCTGCTTCGTTTTAGTTTATTGAAACAAAGCTTTGTGATCCACAGAAGATTCAGTTCTTGTTGGATTTTTTTTTTTTTTTTTTTTTGTAACGAGTTTTTGACAGAGAAAAAAGTTGAAGATAGGAAGGGCTGGCTTTGGAACTCATGAGGAGAGAGAAAACTGATACGAAAAAATGTCTTCTGATTACAAAAAATAGGACCAGGCGGTCGTACTGAAGGAGATCAAAGAAAACAAAAAAAAGGATGGGGATGATCTCTTAAAAGGAGTGGCCTCCAAATGCCTTATGTAATTTATACTTCCACTTCATTATGAACCAGCCAGCATCAGGATCCCATAGAGTTCCTACGATAATCTACCAGGAAGATTTCTTTAAATCTTAACTATTTTTTTTCAAATTCCATATTTGTTGATCATTTTTCACGTTTACAATGTGCTGTATATGGTAGTGGAAGATGATATATATCAGTTTGGCATAAGCCATCGATACTAAATCCGCAAGATCCCAACTTTCGAGTTGGAAAACAACTATTAAGATTTACGAAATCTAATTGGATACCACTGTAAGAACTTTAGGAGATCTTAATCCTACCAGCCATATCCTATCTACAACTAGAAATAAGTGAGGGATACAACATAAATAGAAATTACTTGCAAAGGTAGCTAATCACAATTTTTTTTTTTTTATAAGTCAGGCAATTTTATTGAAAGAAAAAGGAATAGAAGTAACAATACAAAGGACTATATTGAGACCTCTAGACCAAACAAGCTAGAAAACTAATGAAATCTAAAAACTCCGAAAAGGGAGAACCCAACATGGCATTCACACACAAGAACAAGGACTGCAAAAAATTGCCCCTCAAACCCTCCATGGACACAGCCACACCCTCAAAACATCTCCCATTCTCTCTCTCCATAAATTCCACCAAATACAAGTAGGGATCATTCTCCAAATAGCTAAGGCCTGAGGGTCTTTAAAATCCCTTTTCCAGCACAACAAAACTTCAGCTACCCTCCTAGGCATCACCCAATCATAGTCCATAATAGAGAGCACTAAGGACCACAACTCCCTAGCAACCAAACAGTGCAGCAAAATGTGCTCAACAGACTCCCCATCACATTTGCAAAGATAGCACCAATCAAGCACATTCACGCCCCTCCTCCTCAAGTTATCAGTGGTAAGGATTCTCCATGGGTGGCTTCCCAAACAAAGAAGGACGCCCTAGGCGGGGCTAAAGACCTCCAAATCTGTCTCCAAGGGAAGCTCTCATCGAAATCCCCAACAAGAAACGAATACCAAGATTTCACCGAGAAAACACCATTCTTAGATTTCACCCATCTCTTCTTGTCTTCAGCATGAGTCCTCAAAACTTTAGAGTAAAGTAAAGAGAAGAGCGAAAACTCCTCAACTCCCAATCATTTGCCCTCCTAACAAACTGAATATTCCATGAAGCACTCCGGAATCCCTCTCCAAGCATCCGCAACATAGCATTCTTATTGCATGCTAGAGAAAACAAAAAAGGAAACATATCCTTTAAGATCTCTCACCGCACCAACGATCCATCCAAAAACGGACTCTCAGGCCATTTCCCACCTCAAAATGGATGTTCTCAGCAAAGGAATCCCATCCTTTGCTAATGTTCTTCCAGAGACCAACACCATAAAAGCCATTGCATACAAGAGTGTTCCACCCACCCAAAGCACAACGATATTTTTCCATGATAACAACTCTCCACAAACTATCTCGCTCAACCCAAAACAGCCAAAGCCATTTCCCAAGGGGGCCCCATTAAACAAAGCAAGCCTTCTCAAGCCCAACCCACCGCAACTAATAGGAGAACACACTTTCTCTCACTTCACAAGATGAAATTTCTGCACGCTATCATCACTTCCCCATAAAAAATCCCTCTGAATCTTCTCCAACCTATTAGCCACCACAACAGAAATAGGAAAGAGCAACAAAAAATAAGTGGGGAGACAAGATAGAGTGGACTTGATCAACGTGATTCTACCACCCTTGAAGAGATAGCACCGTTTCCACCTCGCCAACCTATTATCTATTGAACTCCACTGAAAGTTCAGGGTTTCAATAGATAAAACTCAATATATAGGGTTTGACTTGAGGCTACCCTCAAACTCTTGGGGATTTGCCAAAAGAATTTCTCCTTGGCTCCAAAACCAAGAAAACAAATTGCAAGATTTATGCACTCCGAATAGAGATTTTAATTTGAAATATGCTTTCTTAAGCAAGAAGAAAGATTACATTCTCTTAAGAAAGAAAAGGTGCATCGGATTGTAGCAAACCAAGCAATTTAGTCAACAGAGAAGCAACAAAACCCTACTCCTAATAGCATACCAGCACAAGTGTTTCTCAGTAATTGTCTTTAAATGGAGAGTAAAGCTTGCCCCCTATAAGCTTAATACAGAAAACCAAGACATTAACCCTTTGGAATTCAGCATTAGATCAAGATTTGAACATACCAGAAAAAGTTTTACAAGGTTGCAAGTGGAGATCCTGCACTAGTGAAGTAAGATGAGAGATCAACGTCCAAGTCTTCATACATGGTAACAAAAGGGTGACTCTGAGTTTCACAACAACAAAATACCATTAGATACAGACTATTACTAAGAATACATCACACATTATCTGTTCTACATAGAACGTAAAAATGGAAAATAATGGGAATTATGCATACCATAAGTTGATGTGCCGACTGTCTATCTTCTGGTTCTTTCTGTACACTGGAGCAAACAAAAGACTCCCAAGATAAGGATAAAATCTCATGAGATCAGAAGTTGCAAATATCCAGACTACAATGAACAAAAGAAAGTAAAATATGAAAGCCAACTTCATTAACATAAAATAGAAACAATCACTCAGAACATATAATAGCTGAAGAAAGCTTTTCAGATTATCACCCTTTCCACCATTTTCAGAAAGGCCAGAAATCTCAGGGAAAGAAAAACAAATGTCGGATGAAACACAACTTCCTTTTCAACAACAGCTCTGCGCTAATGCCTTTTAATTACAAATTAATCTCACGTGAAAAATGGCCTTATATGTTTCTTCTTCACACAAAGAATATAGTCCATTCAAACTTTTAAAGAACTTAGCTACTACAACATACAAAATCTAATCTTTACCATGCAGAAATAAACGAGCAGAAATGTGAAGAAAAATGATCAGACGGTGCAGAAGGTGGTGGTTTCTCAACAATAGCTTCCATGAGTTCATAAAAGCTGGTCCATCCTTCACCCTGCTCTGGTGGTGAATATGGGAATTGACCTGTTGCACACTCGAGCAATACTAATCCGAAACTCCAAATGTCACTTTTGTAGCCATATCTGCCTCCAATAATTCTCTCAGGCTATGAACACATTGCACATAAAAAAGCCCGTAAATATCACGTTCAGGCATCATAGGGACACTTCTTAGTAGCTAGAAGAGAAAAAAGAATAATACTTTCATAATATTAATTAATTTACTCACAGACATATAGTTGTACGTGCCAACAAAAGTATTTGCCTGCCCAGAGGTGCTTGCCAATATAGCACTGACCCCAAAGTCAGTAATTTTGACTTGCCCTGTATGATTTATCAACAAATTAGAAGGTTTTAAGTCCCTGTGGATGACGTGTTTTTCGTGATGAAGATACACCAAACCCTTCAGCACCTACATAAATGAGGAAAAGGTAAACATCAAAATAACGTGTTTTAGCTTATAACAAAAATTATGTTTAATAAATGTTAGTTATAGATAAATATTCAAGAAGATAAATTCTTTTCAGATTTCACACCTGCTTACAAATCGCAGCAAGATATGGCTCTGGAATCGTTTTGACCTTTCTCAGAAAATCTAATAGGGATCCACCATCCATGTACTCTAAGATGATTGAAATGGCACCATTATCATAGAAAGATTGGTAACAGACAACTACATATGGGCATTGAGCTGACTGATTAATTTTCAATTCCTGAGCAATTTGCTTGCGATGAGACTCCTCAACATTCATTTGAATTACCTGAATATGGGGGAGAGACTACATAAGAATCAGTGACAGAGTGATGAGGGAAGACATCTAAATGATAGAATATCCACAAATGTTCAGCAGCTGGTATATTGTTGGTTGGCTTAAAAATTCTGAAAAAACATGTAGAAAAAAATAGAAGTAGCCTTTCAAGCTGTTTGACAGGAAGATGAATCATAGAACCATTTAGTAATGAAACGACAAGTAAAAATTGACACATCTGTAGGAAGGCCTGACTAGCAGCAATTCTTTGTTTTCTTTTGACCAGAATCAAATGCACAATTTCAAACCCAAAGAACAGGTTAATATTAAGTGGAAGAACTAAATAAATTTTATTGGACAGTAAAAACTATCCATTGTTTCCGTCAGGTTTGGGCAAAAAAAATTTGCAAGTGATCTCGACTTTACTCATCAAAAATATAACTCCCAAGGTTTGGACTTTCTGACATCTATGTTTGGTTAAAGACCAATGCTTCTCATAGAAATCAAAAAGTACGGCACAAGACAATATTTTGACCAGAAAAACAGAGGGTGAGGATGTCAAAACAAAACAAAAGTAGTTTATGAATAAAATAGAAATAGCCTCAAAAAATCTCTAATATATTGTTTATTTGCAATATGTTGCTTTGCTAAGAAGAGACAGTAAAAATTATAACAGTACTGTAAGATACGGCATAAAGTTAGAACTACAAGAAGGCTTTACAGACACTGACCCTTTTGAAGGACATCAGAAGATATTTGACCGGAAATGTAGAGGGTATCTTATGTAAGAAGTAAACGTATCATAAGTTGTTAAATCTTACACTACCTTTAGTGCAAAAAACTGGCCAGTCCATTTGTGTTGCACCAGTTGCACAATACCGCCGTTTCCTTTTCCTATGACTTTAATAGTGTCTATGTCCAATAAAGTCAATTGGTTGTCTGACGGCTTGATAGGCGGTGGCTGAAGACAAATGGTACCCACATGTAACAAACCAAATAAAATCAAGCAGAAATTGCAAAGAGCATTAGATAAATTAAAAATACATTATATGACACTTTTGCAATGTAAAGATAAGTTCTCGATAAATGTGATGCAGTTGGTGATATTCATTTTTCTAACTCTAATCTACCATTCAAAACCATACCAATATCCAGTAGCTAGCGATGTTGCTTATTTCCCTCCCTGTAGACTTAAGGTTTCAAAGGGAATTTGGTAACTTTCGGCAGTTAGAGTGACCCAAGAACAGTCAACCCTTTATAAAAAAGCTTCAATCTATCATGAATTAGTGCGACCATCAATTACAATGCAGCAGTAGTACTTTGAGAAGTTATTGAGTATCCAAATACGGCTCATTCTCTAATAGTATTCTGAGATGGACTTAACGAGATTCGTGAGGCAAACGCTAATCTGTTGGGAGCCAATGACCATGACTTTTATGTTATTCAACTTAGTGTCCATTTACATGAATTAAGTTGCAGAAAAACAATTAAATTGTGCACTAGTAACTATTTCGTGGCCAATAAACAAAACTCAAATGCTCCCAACACAACTGACTAGCCAACACTTGAACACTGTGTACCTAATTGAGATGATTTATCAAATGTATTTTATCCTCTACGAAAACATGGCAAGAGCAAACACAAGAATTCAAATTTCTCTTTTTTCGCCCTGCATTTTCTCAGCAGCCAAAATGAGGACAGGATAGAAATACCGACCCGATTAGCTCCCCCCTCTTTCTCCCAAAAAGGAAAAACATATGGTTAATTCGAATATGGAGAAGCAAAAATTGGAAACTCCGAGGATGCAGAAAAGCAATTATCATATGTACCCCTTTTCATAGTATAACACTTTAGGAATCAAATGTTACAAAGTAAAACCGCCCACAGAGTCCACGAACATTGGAGCTAACAAAAACAAAACTTCCAGAAACTGAAATGTGAATTATTAATCTTACAACATCAACTTCGCTCTGAGAGACAATTCGAACCCCATCCCTGTTCACGAGCAGATCGCCATCCATAAACGTACCGCTTTGAGTCCTATCACGAATCCATGGGCACAATCAGCCGAAAGGAGCAAAGACATAAGATATACGAGGTGATCGAGAGGGAAAGATAGAGAGTTACAGGAACTTGGCGAAGGAGACCTCATCGGGAGGAGGGAGAGTGAGTTTGAGGTTAGGGAGTAAGGTTCCCCTATTCATTCCGCTGCCGTTATCTTATTCGACGCCTCTCTCTTTCTCTCTTTCTCTCTCGGGGTGAAGAATCGTCCGAGTCTTTCCTAGAAAAAATGATTGGGAGCCTAGGGTTTCAAAGTCGCGAGTTAGTGAGATAAATCGGCTAATTAATTAATAAACGTGGGTGTGGAGTGTGGACTAGTACTAAGGTATATTGGCTGGTTGGTGAGGACCGGTCGCCATTAACACGAAGAAACCAGGAAGGAGATGATGGGACTTCCGTTTAATTTTTTTCTTGCTTCCCAGGGCTCTCTGAAATATTTGTAAATAGAGATACAAGAGATTATCACATGTTTACGCACAACAGTGCTAGTTCGCTTGGCTTGGAAAAAACTCATTTGCGTTCGAAAGGCTGTGTTTAGAGTCTTCTTCTCAATCAGCATTTTTTACGGGTGAAGATTCTTACGGTGACATAGCTATATTGGTCTCCCCTTTATCCTTTTTTTTATGTAACAAACAAAAAAATAATTTTGCTCATTTTGGTTTTTAGGACTTCTAGTGTTAAATTTTTTTATTTTAATACATGTATATGCATAGAAAATGAGCATGTACTGCTTTTTGTTTAAATATGTGACCACAAAAAGGTGGACGTGAAGCACCTTCCACGCAATATAAAAATACTAATTAAAAAAATTACTGCTTGAAATTTTATGAAATTTTAAAAATCTTTGTAACTTTCTTAGAATTGACAAATAAGCATCTGAAAATTACTCGTCCAGACACAATTTTGTCCAACCTTCCTAATGCTACATGTCAATATATGCACATGTTACAGGCCCCATGTCGAGAGGTAAGGAGGTAGGATATATCTTGGTGCAAGGGATGTACACAATTCCTAATGGAAAGAGAATCTTTCATGGGTATGTAGGGGGTTCCCTCGGGGGGTTTACTGACCCTTTTTTTACTCATTCATTTAAAGGTTTTAAAAAAAAAAAAGAACAGCACAGCTTCAAAACGACATTGTTTTGAAGCTGTGCTGTTTCAAAATTTTGAGTGGTTTTCTCCCCCCAAATCTTTCTCTCTAATCGGTAATTACCCACTGCAATACTAGTTACAAGCCCAAACGAGATCGATGATGACACCCATTTGGGGGACACCGGCATAGGCGGTGCCGATGTCGATGGAGGCATAAACGCCACCAATACTACCATGCACATTTCTAAACCTATGCAAAAAGGTGTGAGAGAACTTCTACCAGGACACCACACCCTATATCTACTGTTGAATTCAAACAATGGAGAGTTTAAGATCAAACTGAAATGTAATACGTAGTTTAAGAACCAAAATTATTTCTCTAACACTAAAAACAAAATCTTGTTACATATGAAAACAATTACAATTACCAAAAAAATTCGAGCATTTTCACTATTATGAAAAGCCCATATAGAAGATCATTGTTGTATAACGTTTGTGAACAATTTTTAAATTTTAAATACAACCTAAAATTCCGAACATAAAATATTACACGTGAACACATCTTACCGTCACAATTTTTTTTTTTTTTTTTTGAGACAGAAAAGTAATATATCTTCTCAGACATTTGTCAAACTTGGTTATTTTTTTATGTTAGTAAAAGATATTGCAAGTTAATTTGTTGAAGCCAATGTTTTGAGGATAAGCCACGTATAATAATTTTTAATTCAATGGAGGAATTTAGACCTCAATTTAAAAAACAAGCGGGAAACGTGGTGCGAATTCACGAAAGTCTCCACAAAAGACCAGCAGATTTTGGTCAATAAAACTCGATCTAATAACTTATTTTGGTTGCCATAATAGGTGCTCAAAGAAATATATCTAGAGAGTGTTGGCCGTAAAAATTTTTGATAATTAGAAATTTTGAAAATTTTAAAATTTATGAAAAAATAAAGATATATTATAAATTTTTTAATAAACATAAAATTTTTTAGATGAAAATTCCAGTATCAGAGTTGACCGCGCGATACCAGTCAACCGCGGTGCATAGAAGACTGTACCGGAACGCGAGAGTGCTTTGATCACGACGGACGTCACGGACCAGTTCTTTTCTTTGAGTTGGTTCTTTGGATAAATTACTTTTCAACCGATCATGACAAGATCTTCGTTCACACAAGCTAGTTCCATATGAGAAAATGGCTTTTTCTCTGCCAACAAACAACTTTTCAATAGATTGGGACAAGATATTCGTTCACACTAGCTGGTTCCATTTTCTTTGCTGAGAAAATGGCTTTTTCTCTGCCAATACAACGGACAAAGCAAGTCCGTGGCATGGGTTATTTGACTAGTAAATCATAAGCAAGTCAGCCTTCTAAGTCAAGATTATTAAAGATTATATTATAATCAATTTATAATATTTGTGTCTATATTTATGATTCTTTTTTTTTCTTTATATATTTTTTTGAGTAACAGAAGAATTTCATATGCACTAAATTCGGACAGATCTGATTTAGTATCTCTAAAAGTTGAGTTCAATACTACTGTAAATCTCCAATAAACTGACTGACACTAACCAACTATCTATTTAAGTCACAAATTTTTTACGCAAGTAGTAGTTTAAACCTATAAGTTTGCAATTCACACTCTCTCTCATTGCTACTTAAGCAATCCGAATGAGTTTTATTGCGCTTATCTTTTAAAGTCCAAACAAAGCAAGTTAATTTGTGAGTAACGATGAAGCTTTAGTATCATACGTTATTGTTTAGGAAAAAATAGTAACCTATAATAATGCTTAGAACAAAAAAGGTAACGTTTTTGAAAGGTAAAATGAAAAGTACACTAGACTCCAAGGAACATCGTGCAGTCTTTTTCTTCTACTTGCCCCCTTTCTCTCTCCTTCTTCAATCTTGTGATGTAAAGACAGTCCTTTGGGTTGGAAAAGGGGAGCGTGCAATGCATCTGCAGCTCTCCCTCGAGGGTGGAAAAATCAACTTTGGAGCCAGTGGAGGGTGGGAGCCATCGGCTTGACCCAAGTAGCCACTACGTGCCCCACTTCAATTAGCGGGAACGGCTCACCTCCAGTTTGTGAGCCTCCCGTTTTGCTCTTGTTTTAAAGGGGAAGGTGACACGTGTAGTATAACCGATCAGAAGGTTCCAAAAACGCCACATCAACATCCTGGTAGACGAACGATTTTAACGCTATCATTAACGTCTCCTCCCTCCGTCAAAATCCACCTTTACTGTTTCTCTGCCTCTCAAACAGACAAACATAAAAGCTTCCAGCGTAAAAATTTTAAACCAGACAAACTTCATTTCCAACACAAAAAATTAAATATCTATGAACCCCACTTGGGTGAGGAAAAAAATTTGATTCGAACGCAGAGACTTTGTTGGCAAGTTACCCCCTGGGTGCCTTTTCAGCACCGGACTTAAAGAGCAATTCTCTTCCTGCGGGTGAAGTTGGCATTTTATCGAACATCTGTTAAGCCTGATTACTAAAACAATAGTCTGTTAAAATTGCAAAGTACCGTTATTAGACCGTAGTTCGCCATGTGAAGCTGACTGAAACTTCTTTGTGGAAAAATTAGGGCTGGTGATGTATGACATAATTTGATTCAAAACTGGGGATATTAATATCAAATGGAAGATGGTCAAGATAACTACACCCTCAACCACTATCACAGGTCCACAACCCCTTTGGCCACCATAGCGGCCACATACACATCACCAGTATTGTCACCACAACCACTACATAAACGCTTTTTTTTTTGTTGGGTGAAAAGAAATTGCATATAGTAATAATAAGTCGATACATCAAGGTGGGCCAAACCCATTAAACTTCCAAATGGTAGAAAACAAAGAACGTATGCACCCACTAAAATTAGTAGATGCGGCCCATTGCGCCAACGTGTGCGGAAGCAAGTTATCAACTCGCTTAATTTTTATGGCCATCCAGAAAACGGGCTTGGTAAGGAGGGCTCGAATTTGCTCGATCGTTTAGGAGATGGCCCAATCAACCCGATCATTGGGACGGTTCAACGTGTCAATGACCGAGGAATTGTCACTTTCCAGAAGCGAAAACTCAAATTTTGGAAATGGGTTGTGATTGTAGTTTTAGTTTTGGTTTTGGTTTTGATTTTGGGTTCAACTTTCAAATTTTAAATTTTAATATTTTAATATTGTTTAGTTGTAAGGATTGTTTGATTGTTTAAGATTTGGAATGATTTATATTTTAATTAAATTAAATAATATTAATTTATAATTATTATGATATTCAAAAAATAAGAAAATAAAAAATGATTTTAAAAAATCAGAAAATATATAATTCAAAAAATAAGTAGAAAATAATTTCATATATATAAAAAATTATAAAATAGATAAAATATGAAACTAATAAAAAAATATCCACAAAAATTAAAAGATAGATAAAAATCGTGTAAAATTTATAAAATAAATAAAAATTGACAAATATAATAAAAAAACTATAAATTTGATTATTAAAAAAAAAAAAAAAAACATTATGGCATTGTTTGGTCTCACATTAGGTATTTGCACTAGTTACATATTCATATAAGTGTGTTTATGATAATAAGGTCATATTATGTAATTGAAATCATTATAACCGTGATAAAATTGTATCCTATTTCTAGACTTAGATAAAATATCTCTAGCCTCTTCGTCAACAACCCATAAAAGCATATTTTCCTGTTTTTGGTTTTTAATTCTTTCTTTTGGGCAATATACTCTACAAATGAAATTAGGAAATATTAATGAATTGTTGACGTCATAAATGCCACATAAATGATTTTATTTGGTGAGATACTCAACCAGAAGGACAATTGTATATATCTTCTTTTTCTTTCTTTCTTTTTCTTTTTCATTTTGTGCAAATAATATATTGACAATTTTTAGAGAAAATAGAGATGTATGCTAAAGAAAAAGGATAAAGCAAGAAAATATTAACATTCTTGGTAAAAAAAAGAAAAGAAAAATTAACAGCATGTTACGAAAATTCCAAGAAAACAAATAAGGTAATGTAAAATTAAAATTTATTTTTATAAAACTTGCACATTTTTATCTGGGTATTTTAATTTTTATGGATATTTTTTATTAGTTTCATTTTATCTATTTTTATAATTTTTATATTTATGAAATCATTTTCTACTTATTTTTTATATATTTTTCTTATTTTTTAAAATTTTTCTTTTTTTTTTATTTTTTGAATATTATAATAACTATAAATTAATATTATTTAATTTAATTAACATATAAATCATTCCAAATCTTAAACAACCAAACAAATCCTTACAACTAAACAATATTTAAATCTTAAAATTTGAAATTTGAAAGTTGAACCCAAAATCAAAACCAAAACCACAACACAACCCATTTCCAACCCCCAAATAGCCCTGCTACCATTTGGGTTCATAACATTCCGACAAAAGTTCAGACGCCAGGAGCGCCCCATTCGCTTCAGCACAGGGTGGTCTTGAGGGGAAAGAACTCTGGTGGCTGCTTTGAGAATACCACACAAAGGATCTAGAAGCACCACTGCAACGGTCGACAGATTCGATCGAGTAGCTGCATCAAATTAAGCTATGTAACAGTTGGAGGGAGAGGGGCTAGGCTTTACCTTACGAGAAATGGGGACAGAGGTCTAAGCAAGGTATGGTCATTTAGGGCTTGTTTGGAAATGGGTTGTGTTGTTTTGGTTTTGGTTTTGGGTTCAACTTTCAAATTTCAAATTTTAAGATTTAAATATTGTTTAGTTGTAAGGATTTGTTTGGTTGTTTAAGATTTGGAATGATTTATATGTTAATTAAATTAAATAATATTAATTTAAAGTTACTATAATATTCAAAAAATAAAAAAAAAAAAAAATTTTAAAAAATAAAAAAATATATAATTAAAAAATAAGTAGAAAATGATTTCATAAATATAAAAATTATAAAAATAGATAAAATATGAAACTAATAAAAAAAATCCATAAAAATTAAAATACCCAAGATAAAAATGTGCAAGTTTTATAAAAAAAATAAATTTTACATTACCTTATTTGTTTTCTTGGAATTTTCGTAACATGCTGTTAATTTTTCTTTTCCTTTTTTTTTACCAAGAATGTTAATATTTTCTTGCTTTATCCTTTTTCTTTAGCATACATCTCTATTTTCTCTAAAAATTGTCAATATATTATTTGCACAAAATGAAAAAAAAAAAGAAAGAAAGAAAGAAGAAGATATATACAATTGTCCTTCTGGTTGAGTATCTCACCAAATAAAATCATTTATGTGGTATTTATGACGTCAACAATTCATTAATATTTCCTAATTTCATTTGTAGAGTATATTGCCCAAAAGAAAGAATTAAAAACCAAAAACAGGAAAATATGCTTTTATGGGTTGTTGACGAAGAGGCTAGAGATATTTTATCTAAGTCTAGAGATAGGATACAATTTTATCACGGTTATAATGATTTCAATTACATAATATGACCTTATTATCATAAACACACTTATATGAATATGTAACTAGTGCAAATACCTAATGTGAGACCAAACAATGCCATAATTGTTTTTTTTTTTTTATAATAATCAAATTTATAGTTTTTTTTATTATATTTGTCAATTTTTATTTATTTTATAAATTTTACACGATTTTTATCTATCTTTTAATTTTTGTGGATATTTTTTTATTAGTTTCATATTTTATCTATTTTATAATTTTTTATATATATGAAATTATTTTCTACTTATTTTTTGAATTATATATATTTTTTAATTTTTTAAAATATTTTTTAATATCATAATAACTATAAATTAATATTATTTAATTTAATTAAAATATAAATCATTGCAAATCTTAAAAAAATCAAACAAATTCTTACAACTAAATAATATTAAAATATTAAAATTTAAAATTTGAAAGTTGAACTCAAAATCAAAATCAAAACCACGACCACGATCCATTTCCAAACAAGCCCTTACAGTTCTGGAAAGCTGTTGCATAACCGATTGGGGTTCCAAGGTGAGTTTCTCGTGAAAATTTTTATTTCTATGAATCCAGATGAGATCGCATGCAACGGTCGCGAAGAGTTGAAAATGGTGGGCTTCATCTGTAGGAACATGAAGAGTAGCAATTGGGTCCAAGATGATGCTGATTCATTCAATTGGAGGCTGGCAAGCCATTCGAAGAATACAGAGAGGCCACTGGCTGTGCCTCTAGATCAGCTGAGCCAATTTACATTTGAAAAACAAATTGTCTGATGGATTCTTGTTTCCATTCTTTGCAGATCTGACAGGAACTATCAAAAGTTGGAGGACTCGACATAGGGAGGAAGGAAAAGAGTTGACATGCCGTCGGTAAGATCTCCCAAACCAATTTTCATAGCAAAAGTTCAATTTATTATGAATTTTCAGATTCCAGAGAGTCTTCCATTCCCTAGTATATAGATTGTGAGTAGTCGAATTGATAGTGCCTAAGATGAGATGATAGCCAGATTTCACAGTATATCCCTTTTTTTTTTTGTGGAATCCAAAGGAGTTGGTCAAAGGTAGAAGAGGGGGTGATCTTTTATGTTCAGAATGGCCTGAATAGAAGATAAGTCAGACAAAGAAGCCAACTTAGGTAAGTCCTAGCCAGTTGCAGAGGTGTTAAATAGGGATCAGACTGAATCAAGTTCATTGATGACCAATAGAGATGGATTAGAGGAAGGCAGATAACCAGGTAGATAAGGAATCCAAGGATCAGTCCATATCCGAGTAGACACACCACTATTGATCTGGGTGCAGAGACCTGCTTGAGAGTAAATCTCGAAGCTAAGATGCCCCTCCAAATCCAAGAAGAGGAGGAGGAGGCGTAGAGATTTCAAAACTGATCTTGAACATGATACTTCCCTTTTAGAACAGAGGACCAACGAGAGGAAGGGTAAGATAAAAATCTTCATCCCAGTTTAGTAATAAGAGCAAGGTTAGCATGTTCCATCTTACAAAGACCTAGACCACCTGTTGCTTTGGGAGAGCAAATAGAAGACCAACTTTTAAGAGTAAGATTGTGAGTCCTATCCTTTGAAAAACTTCACCAGAAGTCTTTAAACTGATTATAGGGATAAGGAAAACACTCATAGTGTAAGAGGGAATAGAGGAAGCGACAACCTTAATTAGTTGAGTTCTAGCTTCTTGGGATAAGAGTTTAGCATTCCAACTCCCAAATTTCTGCTCAATGATGAGAGTTAAATGCCTAAAGCTGTCCGTTTTTTATCTATCTAAGAACATAGGTAGTCCTAAATGCTTGGATCTAAATTGGGAAGCGTGAAGGTTGAAGAGGGACTTGATATCCCTAGAGGTGGCTAGGAAAGTGTTCTTACTGAAAATGATGGATGATTTTGAGAGGTTGATTGATTGACCAGACCAAGAGAAGTATTTTGTTAAGCAACGGTGAATGACCCTAGCCCCATGGGTAGTAGCTTTGCCAAAAATAATCAGATCATCAACAAAAAGGAGATGAGAGAAGGAAGGTCCTTGAGAGCCTTTACACCTGTTAGTTATGACGACTTTCCTCCCGAATTAAAAGTTGGGATAGAACTTCAGATCCGATTCTAAAAAAGAAAAAGGGTCACCTTGTTATATAGGCGTCCAGCCTGTGAGGTTTCTAATGCCCATTCGTGAGCCTTTGTTTCTAAGTAGGGTGACTAGAAGTTGCTACACGAGATATCAAGAGAGGAAAAAAAGAAAGGTGATGTCGTATAAAGAGAAAAAGAGAGGAGACAAAATAAAAGAAAAAAGATGAGTTTTTTTCAGGAGTCTTTTCTTTCTATTTATAGGCGTGGTTTTCACACATAAACAAATTGGGTTGTCTCTGAGAAGGTTATCTGGGTACTTCATCAACGCAAAGTTGTGATATTTAGATTAGGGATCTCACTGCAGGGTGGGGTTCGTCAAATTTAGGATTTGTGGTGAGATTGTATTTTTCTCAGAGAGTTGATCTTGTTGAATTCCAATTTGCTAGAACTCAAGTTTTAGGCATAAACTTGAGTATTGTAATCTCTATTTTATTATAGTGGATTTATCTCGGAGTTGTCCCATGATTTTTTCCTTCACACCGAAGGGTTTTCCACGTAAATCTTATGTGTCCTATTGGTGCTTGTTTTATTTCTTTTCTGGTTTGGTTGTTGGTTTGCTTGAGGTTATTATTTAATTTGGGCTTAAAATGCTAATCAAGTCCCTATGATTTAACGTTTTCCTAAAAAAGCCTCTGTACTTCAATTTGGATGAATTTAGTTCCTGTGCTTTATACGTTTTCCAAAAAACGTCCCTCCGTTAGTGTGGCCCCACCACTTTAACGTTTTCTGTTGGTGTGGTTAACGAAGGTCCACATACACCCAATCACATATTGCCACGTGGAAATGCACTATCTCTCTCCTAACTAGCGCCATGTCACCTGTCACGTCATGGGTTCCACGTCTGCTAAATGAGACACTGCGTTTTGCGTCATCTCCTTCGTTGATTCTCTGCGTCATCTCCTTCATCTCTAAAATTCTAATGGTAAACGGCCAGGGAAAAGCAAAAAACATCTGGGAATCCCAGGATTATCAAAGTCAGTTCTTCCATTATTGTTGGCCTTGAGCTTCATCAACAGTTGCTCATATCGAAGGCTCACGTGGAAGTAGCGGTCCCATGAATCTCTTACCTCTGTCGTCAGTAACCATATCTTGTGCTCATATTCATTCTTGTTTACTTCTTTGTCTTTGCCCAGGTTGAACTTTTATTTGGTTGGTTTCTGCAAACAGCTCCTCATTAGACTGCATTGTGTTGTCGTCTTTGTGTTTCTGCCATCTGAGAAAATTACAGAGCCAAAAATATCTGTTTCATGCTAACGTTGACAATATCAAGTAAGGGAAGCAGGAAGATAATTGACACACACCAGAGAAAACCTTAATGCGTCGAGGGTAGAAGTACTCATGGCTTTGAATTCATGATGATGAGTAAAACTTGCACTGGAGGAATTACTCTGGTTCGTTTTTACTTCTCTTTGAAATTGGCTCTCTTTGTCCTGGCTAGCTCATTTTTCAGTTTAGCAACCTGATTACGCCCAAAGAGTAACGCGGTAGTTGTAGCATAACTTTGGGGTGTCGATTCCTCAGGGAGATAGGTGAAAGAAACACAATTAGAACAAGAAAATTAAAGGAAACAACTTAATTATCAATTGGAAATAACTTGATTGAACTATGATTTTAGAAACTTAAAATTATAATGGTGAAAATGGTTACTCAAGATTATGGATAGCAAAGCATCGGAAATTCCTCATTCAAATCTGGTATATCAATTTCTCTTGATTCATTGATTAACACAACTGGGGAATTCAACTCCAAAGTCCCCAATTGGAAAATATAGAACTACAAATCAAAACTTAATTCAAAGGTAACCCTTTGAGAAATCATTCACCACTTTAAAACCATATGAGTTATTATTCTTATTGACATAACCTAATGACGACAATATACCTTGTGGGTAATATTACAGCAGAAAATCAAATCAACAAGATAATAACTTATCTAAAACACAATCATGGATGTTAATCATTCCATAGACAAAACATGACTGAATCTACGAAGAGAATCATTCCCAGATCATTCAGAGACGAGAAAACAAACTAATAACAATTGGAGAATGATAAACAAGAGTTGTATGAACGTGAAGAACGATTACATGAATCAAAAGCAAATAGATAATACCATTATTCGTACGAGTTCATCCCTGGACTTGCTTGGAGATTTAGCTATCCATTCGAGCAAAGAAACTCTCTCCCTTAAAAGATAGCTAAAGAAAAGAAAAAGAAACTCAAAAACCTCCCCAAAACCTAGCCTCCACGAGCTTAAGAAGTCCTTTTCCACGTCCTCCAAGCTATCTTCCTTCCAAAGAAAGAAAATCGTATCCCAAATTCGCACATTCAACGTTCCAGATTTTACTCCTTATATTTGGGGCCATTTTTCTCATATTAAATGTCGGCATTTGAAAACCGTTATTTCTGGGTAAAATGTAGCCCTTTGCGTTGGCTTTCATATCCTTTTTGAATCGCATCAATCCGATATCTGACGTGAAAGATATGATAATAAAAGTGACGACTGCTCAGAGAATATCGTACCAATAATTCTCCAGATATTGCGGCGCCTATTTCGCCTAGTAAAAGTCCAAATTTGAGAATCTCTATTTCTGGAGAAAATGTTGCTCTTTAAGTCAGGATTCCAAAGCTTCTTGAATCGGATTAATCTCATCTTAGACGGAAGAGATATAACAAAAATACTGAAGACTGCGCAGAAGATCTTCCAATTCGGGATTTCTTTTCAAACTCATTTCATTCAACTTCTAGGTCTTCTTGCTTGATTGGATAGAGCCAAAACTAGAATTAAGCTCCATCTCTTAGGGTTAGAGGTCAACTCTTCTTAATTTATTTCCTGCAAGAAAATCACCAAAGATTAATCACAACTAGACACTTTGTAAAATAACATTCAAGTTGAAAAAATACCATTAAAATGTCCGAATTATACGTATGGATTAGCAAATGAACATGAAGAAGTAACATTCAGAGTGCACTTTTATGCACTCATCACACCCTGAGCACATAATTCTTCTCTTGCAATTATATCCCACTCCAGCCGCAAAACCTTTTCCTCAAGAGCAACTTTACAACGTTTGCAGTCCTCTGATTTAGATAAAGCATTCTGCATGCTACAGATTTTCTGAATATTTAAGATCCTCTCAGCCTTCATTTCTTCATTGTCTCTGGCCAATATCTGGAATGAAGCTTCTAGTCTTTCAGTTTCAAGTTTGGTCACAGTGAGTGATCTCTTAAGAGCCAAAACTTCATCTTGAAGCATTCTTTTTTTTCTTTAATTGGACCTTAAGACTGGAAATGTCTTCTGCGACATGCAACCTCTTGAATTCAGAAGATTTTAGCTGTAACTCAAGTCCTTTGACGATGCTTTTTAGCCTACTTTCATTAGATGCACCATCTTCCAACAACTTAGAGCCTTTCTGTGATCAGCCACCAGAACTTCTTGGTTTTGCTTGCAGGCCACGAGGTTTCAAATTCCATTCGGAGAATATCAAGCTTTTAGAGATGAAGGAGATGACGCAAAACACAGCATCTCTTTTAGCAGACGTGGAACCCATGATGTGGAAGGTGACATGGCTCTAGTTAGGAGAGAGATAGTACATTTCCACGTGGCAGTACATGATTGGATGTATGTGAACCTCTGTTAGCCACTTTGACAGAAAACGTTAAAGTGGTGGGGCCACACTGACGGAGGGCTTTTTTTGGGAAAAAATATAATACACAGGGACTAAATTCATCCAAATTGAAGTACAGGGAATTTTTTGGGAAAACGTTAAACCATAGGGATCTAATTAGCATTTAAGCCTTTAATTTGCATAGGGACATAATTTGGCCCAACACACCTTGCCGTAGTCCTCTGGATGAATTGAAGTAACCATGATTGCTGCCATTGAGAAGAATGGAGAAGGAGGTAGTAGAAAGGCAAAACAAAATCCAGCTGATGAAAATGATTGGAAATCCAAAATTCCTTAAAGTCAGGATGATGGGTTGCCATTCTATTTGATCGAAAACTTTTTCATGTCTGCCTTATAAGCCATTAGACCCCTTTTGCCTTGATTTTTATAATAGAATGAAGAGCTTCATAAGCAATAATTGAGTTCTCTTGAATCAAACGACCTTTTATAAAGGCTGATTGGAAAGGGGATGTCATCCTCTGTAGATAGGCCTTCGGTCGAGTAGCAATAAATTTTGATATGATCTTGTATACAATATTGCACAGACTTATAGGCCGGAAATGTTGAACTCTTGAAGCATTCTCAGATTTTGAAATTAGTGCAAGATGAGTATGGTTAATACTATCTGGCATTATACCTGTTGAGAAGAAAATATGAATAATAGATATAAGGTCAGTTCTCAGGATGTCTAAATATTTCTAAAAGAATAATGGAGCTAACCCATCCGGACCAATGGCTTTAGTAGGCCCCTGAGAAGCTGACTAAAACTTCTTTGTGGGCAAGTTAGGGCCGGTGATGTAAGACACAATTTGAATCAGAACTGGGGATGTTAATGTTAGATGGAAAATGGTCATGATAACTACACCCACAACCACTTTAGCCACAACATACATATCACCAGTATTGTCACCACAACCACTACATACATGCTTAGTCCATCATGACATCCATTTTTCCTTCAATGTCTATTGGAGCTAACTAGCTTCTAGATAGTTACCTGCTACATCAAAAATACGAATGTTGTTATAGAATTAGTTATTCTTCTGTTATTTGTTACTAGCTTGATTAGTTCAGTAGAGTTGTATATAAACACCTAATTTATTTGAATATACAATATAGAATTCTCTCTATTTTCTTGAGTTCATATGACTTTCCACATGGTATCAGAGCAAACTTGCTTGCTCTCTTCTACACTCTATTTTCTCTTATTCTTTGAAAACTTCTTAAAATTTCTCTGCTAAAACTTCGTCATAGCCATGGCAAATGTTGTTCCTACTGCTGTACATAGCAATCCAGTTGTTGACAATACACATACCCATCTAGTCCTGGACAGTGCTTACATAATCACATCAGGTGATACCTCTACACTCCAATTATTTCTCTGCACCTTAATGGCAAGAATTATTAATTTTTGGAGCCGTGCAATGCTTACGATTGGCAATCGGTGCTCTCACCAAGTTTGGATTTCTTGTTGGTAGCATTACACGACCAGCTCTAACTAATCCTAATTTCAATGCTTGGTATTGATGCAACCTGAAGGTTTCTTCATGGATATGTCTCTGTTTCTCCAGAAATTGCACTAGTAATTTTATATATCGACTCGGCTGAGAAAATGTGGAAATTGCTTAAAAAAAGGTACAAGCAAAGTAATGAACCTAAAATCTTTGAATTGCAACAAGAAATTAACATCACCCAAGGCCAATCCTATGTCTGTGATTATTTCACTCGATTGGAATCTCTATGCAATGAGTTACATCAGTTTTCTCCTATGCCAATCTGTTCTTGTGGAATTTTTCATGGATGCGCATGTAAAGCCCTACAGATCATCAATGCTTGTAAAGAAAAACATTTAACTATGGTTTTTCTCATGGGATTAAGTGCTACCTATCTTACTGTTCGAGGAAATATCCTGCTCATGTAACCTTTTCCATCTTTTAATGAGATCTATTCCTTAATCATTCAAGAAAAAAGACAACGTGCTTTTACTCGAAATCCTGGATTTAATCATGAAACTATTGCTATGATTGCTTCTCATAACAATTCTGCACCTGAAGTTGTTGCTGCACCTGTTCAAAGAAGAAATTTCAATAATACTAACATGTATGGTCAAAGAGAACGTCCTCTCTGTGCTTACTGCAATCGAAAAGGACATATTAGGGATAAGTGCTTTGAGTTAAATGGATATCCTCCTAGCTGAGTTTCTAAAAAGAAATTTTCTCCTGATACTCATAAGGGTACTCCTCATCATTCAGCACATCAAGTTTCTGCAAGCATGGAAGATGCCGCTAATGATCCAAGTTCTATTGTTTCTCGAGAGCAAATTCAATAGCTTCTATGTCTTCTTTAATCTCAAATTAAACCTGACTCTCCTTTGCACGCGTCTCCTCCATTTGACACTCCATCTCTAAGTGTTGCTAATATGGCAGGTAACATACTTACAATTCACACAGTTAGTCCTACTATTGCTCACTGTCTTTCATCTTCTTCTTTTACAAATCTGCATTCACCTCATTTTTGGATTGTAGATAATGGTGCAACCGATCATATGGTGTGCTCTCTTTCTTTGTTATCTACTCTTAGCCAACCAATAAATGCCATTGCCAGTCTACCAAATGGTCAATATGCCCAAGTTACCCATATTGGTTCAATCCAACTTTCTCTTCATCTCATGTTACAGAATGTGCTTTATAGCCCTTCTTTCACATTCAATTTAATTTCCACAAGTAAATTTACCTCTACATCACAATTTGGCCTAATTTTCTTGTCTAACAAGTGTTTCATTCAGGACCTATATGCTAGGAGAACGATTGGAGTACGTAATCAAAAGGGAAGTCTATATCTGCTTTAGTCTACTTCCATTTCGACTTCTAATTCTTCACTTCCTTCACATGTTCAGCTTTTACAAATAATATTACCACTGATCTATGACATATTAGACTAGGTCACATGTCATTTTCAAGAATGAGTTTGTTACTAGATATCATTCCCAATGTTTCTATTAGTTCAAACAAACCTCAATGTCAAGTTTGTCCTTTGGCCAAACATCACAGGCCTTCATTCCCTATTAGTTCGATCATAACTTCCAAACCATTTGATCTTATCCATTGTGATATATGGAGCCCTTTTGTTGTAGCAACTATTCATGGTCATCACTATTTTCTCACAATAGTAGATGATTACACCCGTTGTACCTGGATATTTCTCATGAAACTCAAATATGAAACTCGTCTAATTTTAGAATTTTTCTTTCATTTAGTTGAGAGACAATTTGCCTCCAAAATCAAAATACTTCGAGCCGATAAAGGCCTTGAATTTAGCATGACTTCTTTCTTTTCTACCAAAGGAGTTATGCATCGACAAAGTTGCACTTACACCCCCCAACAAAAATGGGTGGTTGAGGGAAAGTACCACATCTTTTAAATGTAACAAGAGCTCTTCGATTTCAATCAAATCTACCCCTCAAATATTGGGGTGATTGTGTCCTGACAGCTACATATTTGATTAACCGATATCCATCTCCTTTACTTCAAAATAAGTCTCCTTATGAGTTGGTGTTCTCTGTCAAACCTTCATATTCACATCTACGTGTGTTTGGTTGTCTATGTTTTGCAACCAATACATCACCTCACAAAACAAAGTTTGATGCTCGGGCTCAGAAGTGTGTTTTTCTGGGCTACCTCTATGCTGTCAATTGTTATGAACTTCTAAACATTGAAACTCAATCTATTTTCATTTTATGAGATGTTGTATTTCATGAATCATCATTTCCTTTTCATATATCAACTTCAGATCAATCTCACAATATATCAGATTTTGTTGTTCCCAATTCCATTCCTGATAATGTTTCCCACACAGAGCAACCTTCATCAGTTTCCTCTTCTATTCCTGATAATGTTTCCTATACTGAGCAAACTTCATCAGTTTCTTCTTCCATTCTTTTAGTCAGCTCTCATAATATAACTCCTGAACATCATGATTCATTTGATGTTCCTCCACGAAAATCAAATCAAACTCGACATCCTCCATCCTACTTACAGGACTATCATTGCAGAATGGCTCATTCTTTTGCTCACAACTCACTACCTTTTTGTCTCTTTGCAACAAACTTCTAGTTCAACATATGATTTGGGTAGCTATCTCTCTTATACTGTCTTTCCCATTCACATAAAGCTTTTAGTCTAACTGTCATTAATCACCCTGAACCAAAATCATATAAACAAGTAGCCCAACATCCAAAATGGCAAGAGGCTATCGTTAATGAAATGACAGCCCTTGAAAACAACAACACTTGACTCATTACATATTTGCCTCTTGGTAAGCAGGCCATAGGCTGTAAATGGGTTTACCGTGTGAAGTATAGAGCTGATGGCATTGTGGAAAGATACAAAGCTCGGTTTGTTGTCAAAGGCTTCACTCAAAGAGAATGAGTTGATTATTCTGAAACTTTCTCCTCATTAGCTAAGATGACAATCATTCAATGTTTTTTAGCTCTTGCTGCATCTCAAAATTGGTTTTTAGAACAATTAGATGTCAACAATACTTTTTTATATGGAGATTTTGATGAAGAAGTATACATGATAATTCTATCTGGTTTTGCCAAAAGAGGGGGAGCACAAAGTCTGCAAGCTACTTAAGTCATTGTATGGTCAAAACAAGCAAGTAGACAATGGTTTCACAAGCTTTCTGCTGCTTTGTTTTCCCTTGGTTATTAGCAATCTAAAGCTGATTGCAGCTTGTTTACAAAGGTTGACGGTGTTTCTTTTATTGCCCCTCTAGTATATGTAGATGACATAATCATTGCTTCAAATGATATGTCCTATGTTACTCAAGTCAAGAGTTATTTATATGATCAATTTAAAATCAAGAATTTGGGCAAGCTGATATACTTCTTGGGATTAGAAATTGCTCGCACTATTGATGGCATCTCTCTAAGTCAGCATAAGTATGCATTGGAAGTCCTAGAAGACAGTGGTTATCTTGGTTGCAAGCGTGCTTCATTTCCCATGGATTCTAAACTTAAACTTGATCAAACTGATGGAGCTTTATTGGAGGATGCTTCTTCTTATCGACGTCTTGTTGGCCATTTATTGTACTTAACAATTACTCTACCAGACTTACTCTATTTTGTACAAACGCCTGCTCAATTTATGGATAAACCTGGTCAATCACATCTCCATACAGCTAATCATGTTCTTCTTTATATCAAAAGCACCCCTGCTCAAGGTTTATTCTTTCCTGCTTCCTCTTCTGTGCAATTGAAAGGGTTCTGTGACTCTGATTGGGCAGTTTGCATTGACAGTAAACGATCTATCACTGATTTTTGCCTTTTTATTGGAGATTCTTTAGTTTCATAGGGCTCCAAGAAGCAAAGCACATTCTCAGGTAGTTCAGCTGAAGCTAAATATCGTGCTCTTGCTTCCACTAGCTGCGAAGTTATTTGGCTATTACAGATTATTCATGATTTACGCAAACCTCATTCTTCTAATGTCTCCTTATCTTGTGATAGCAAATATCCTCTTTTCTTAGCAGCTAATCATGCTCAAACAAAGCATATTGACATTGATTGTCATTTTATTCGAGAACAGCTAGCTAAAGGTATCATTAATACTTTCTATATTGATTCAACTCATCAATTAGTTGATTTGTTTACCAAGGCACTCGGCAAGGCTCCCTTCCAATTTCTTCTTTACAAGCTTGAATATACAATATAGAATTTTCTCTGTTTTCGTGAGTTCATACGACTTTCCACAATGTCAATTCTCATATCAAATAGCATGATTTCAGAGTAGTTCACTGAGAGCTTTGAAAAAATAAAATAAAATAAAATGATACACTAAGGAGGACGTTGTGTAGAGCTTAACTGTTCATTGCAAGCCATATAATGCACAAAATATCTTTCAAAATAGTCGCATACTGTCGAGAAGAAGTGCGAGAAAAGTTCAGAAAAGGAAACGGATGATGTGAATATGCTGAGTATGCTAATAGTTGATCAAACGTCAATGTCCCCTCTTCAGCAATTTAAACCAATACCCATCAAGAGAAGGAAAAAAAAAAAGTCCAATTATGAAGACTCGACACTTTACACCTTATATATATATATATATATATATATATTTTTTTTTTTTTTTTTTTTTTTTTTGCACCCTTCAACTATGAGGTCTAACACTTTACACTATTATTTTTGTCATATTGTAGCAGCACCCACTAAATATTTATTTCAAACACTTTGAGTCTTTTGTTAAAATTTTTCGTCCATCTAAATGAAGAGTCTAAATATATTTTTCATCTATCGACTATAAGTCATGACACGTTATACCTTGAACTATCTATTTTGTTATATTTCATCATTAACCACCAATTGTGTACACTTACACTCTCTGCCATTACTTTAGAAGAAAATTGAGATTATTTTGTTATTGAAATAACGAATTTATACTTATAATTTTTTGACCCATGATATTTTTTTGTAAGGGTAAAATAATTATTTCACTAACAAAAGTTTTGGTTTTTGTCTAAATTAAGACGGAATGTACAAAGTATACACGATTGATAGTTAATGTATTTAATATAATGAAATTGATAGTTTAGAGAGTAAAGTGTCAGGACCACAATAGTAGGTTGGAGAAAAGTTTCTTTTCCTAAATGAAAAGTGATTTTTTGGAATGTGAATTGTCAAATTTAGCCCCATAATTTTTGTAGCAGTGCCATTTGCTAAGGTAAAAAAGGTATTTCATATGTCAAAAAATTAATTTTTAACGGATGTTACAAAGTATCTAAAATCAATAGTTAGTGAATGTAATGTAATATAATAAAAATAATAGCTTGAGGTGTAAAAAATATCAAGACCTTTATATTTAAAGAGTGCAAAGTATATTTATCTATAAAAAAAAATCATGTGAAAGGGGAAAGCAAAGAAATTCGTGTTTTTTTTTTTCTAACCAGGTGTTCAGACCAGCTTACACGCACATCAACTAATCTCGAAGTATGTGCATTCTTCTTCTCATATAAACCGAGCAATTACTAGTCCAAAAGCCCTAGGGTCTAAAGAGTTGGTAATATTTATAAAATCCTAAACTTGGAACCTTGGAGGCAGTATATCACGAGGTTCAAGTCTTAACCATTAGGTCAATCTCTAAAAATTATATTTTTTTTTTTGGCAAAATTGCAGCCACCGCAAAATAAATAAATAAATAAATGAGGAAAACAGTCTTGATGTGAGTGACCCTGTCGCGAAACATCTGTCCTTGTTATTTTCCTAATGAGAGCCGGAAAACCAAAAAACTAGGAATGCAACAAGAAGGAAAAGGAAAAAGTGCTTTAGAATTTCTTTTCAAGTAGTTTCCCTGAACTGATACTCCTGCAAACATGACAGACGTACCTTTTCTGCTCCTGGCCTCGGGAGAAACATAGGAACATTTATTTTGAAGGTCCGATCATCCATAAAGTCCAAAGCACACAAGAAAGGCTCGTGCCAATATGCCCGTCACTTGCACAGACATTGAGTTGAAAGCCATCTACTCCTGAGATTTACTTCGAGCGACCAGGGGTGTAAAGCGGATATATCGGAAGCCAAATTTAATATTCTCACATCTGGTCCACTAGTTAGTAGATATTTAAAATAGATTTTACTTTCATTTCTGACTTTGCCGGACTTAACAGAAGTGGACGTCAGAATTTCGATAATATTTTGAATAATATTTTTAGCCCATTTAAGCATTTTTTACAAAAAATAAAGATATTCATTCATCACAACGGTTAAACATGCAGATTCACAACCATTAAACTGAACCAGCCATTAAACTAATTAAGTTGCTTCATAGCCATTAAACATGTAGATTCACAACCCTTCACTAAACTAATTTTCTCAGAAACTGTCAAGGAGAGAGAGAAATTGAGAGTAAAAGAAGAGAGAGAGAACTGACTCACTACGTGAAGGTCGAACTGTTGAAGGAGAGGGGAGGACTTCGAGGAGGGAGAAGAGAGTTAAGGGTTTTTTTCAAAAAAACCATAAATCGAAACGGCACACGTTATATATATATATAAACAAACTAAATGACATCGTTCCATTTTAAATAGAACGACATCGCTTTAATATTAAGTTAAAACATAAAAAAATAAAAAATCAACGAAACTGGCTTTCTATTGAACCGACATAAACTTTCGCTTCCGGTTCTACTTTCAGGAAAGCTTCAAAATCACCTCTTGTTCCGGTTCCTAGAAGCTACGGACCCCAGCTTCCTGGAATTGGAGCCGGAGCTTCGCTGGTGGCCAAACTGGACTTACACCCCTACAAGCAGCTGTGTTTGCAAATTAAAATTTTGATAAAATAATAATTATAAAATAATTTTTCTCTCCATCCAATTATCTTTTTTCATTACAATAAAAATAAAAAAATTAACTCAAATCATCTCTCTACTTCTTCACCGATTCGGTTAGGAAAAAAAAATACTTCTTCATAATTCTCATAAACTAAAATTTTGACCATTCAAACACTCCATCTAATTTCTATTATCTGAGCATTATAAACATGCTCTCAATCATTGCGCAACAAAGTTGGCCATTAACATATGATCATACTATTATTTACGCATTAATATTTTTAGCATGTAGGTAGAATAAAGATAATTATCAGGAGTACATTTCTCTATTAACTTCCGATCAGAGTCATTCTAAGCATTCATACAAGGAAAAAGTTACACACAAAACATAACAATAACATTTATATTGCTGTGTTCAACATTACAGACTCATCTCCCTTGGTAACCTATACTTGTATATACACAGTTGTCAGTCCAGATTCCGTGAAATTAATACACAGTGAAAACCCTTCTTCACAGCAATCCTTCCTCCTCTCGTATCTTTACCATCAAGACTACTCTATTATGATGAACAAGTCGGGTTTAATCTTCAATGATGTTGAATGAAAACTTGGATAGCAGCTGTGGCACGCCTGATATGATTGGTCCATATGTCTGCAATGCAACAATTGAAAAGAATCAAACCCAGCTGTTACCTTTATCCAAATGGGAAGCTGGATGTCCAAGGAGATCATATCAGTTCGTTGAATTTTAATGGAATTTTAAGCACAAAATTGGGGATACAAGCCTAAGAAATCCTTTTTAAGGTCATAACAATCTAGCGGGAAGAGGCCTATTATCGGTATCAGGAAGCATTCTCATTACAAACAAGTGCTAGGAATGTAAAAGATGCTGAAGCAAAAATAAAGATCTGGACTCTTCCCAAATCTAATGTGAATCACAACAGACTGACTCATTTGACATCATCTATGATTTACAAGAGCTGAAATTCATCACCTTGTGATTTTCATGAATCTGGCACAGTGGAACTGCAAGCAATTTTAGGTTCTTCGGGACAATGAACCTTCGACTAACTGGCAACCTCACGAGAAAGAGTTTTGTGCACTCCTACAGACGAGAGAAGCATAAGAAAGAAGTTTTCAATGAGATAAACTTGAAAGAAGCGGTTTAAGCATTTAAACTACCTTAGGCTTTTTTACATTAGAAGGCAAGTATGGATACAGTAACGTTTCAAAGTCAGGTTTCCACCACATCCCAAGCAATTCTCCAACCTAAGAACGATGAAATACTCAAATCACCTTTTGCATTTTGAGGATACCGAAATATAAACATGATATACTTTAAAGGACTTGTCTGATACCTCCCATTCAGTCTCATCATCACTTCCATTGACAGAAAGCTTACTTGACAGCTTACGTCTCAACCCAACAATATCTGGAACCCCAATATCAATATGAAAGGCTTCCAGCTCAGTAAACCCTTGGACAATACTATCTCATCTTGACAAAATAAGGTTCAATGAGCTGTCGATTATTACCTGATTCACCAGGTTTTAAGCGGCCACCAGGAAGCGTAAAGATGGAGTTCCTTACTTGCAACAGCAACAAATGTGGATGTTTGAACAACTCAACCTGATTTAACAATGTTGCATCCTTTCAATGTGGTATCATATGGGATGGTCTCTTTTGAATGGAATACAAATTGCCAAAATCATGGTATTTAAGTAGAGAGCTCAAAGAAATAACACTTGGTAATCAAGGAAACAAAATCCATGCAGAAGATGTCAAGCATCCATCTGCCCACCCCCTCCTCAAGAGACCAAGAAGTTGAACAAACAGATCACATCATGAAAAGAGAACTAAAATTACTCAAAAAAATCTAAAGTAGATGATCTGTCTCATCTAGGCACTTCCAGGTTTATCATATATTCTCAAGCAAAACTGTCTTGTTTTGCAGTATTACTGTGGCCCTTAATTTAGGCCAACTCCCCACATATACATGTCAGAGCCTCAATGTGCTAGAAAACATAGTTAGAGTGGAGGCAGGCTTTCTCAATAAATAGCTGCCATTCCAACCAAGACTAAAAACACTGCTGTCTTGGCCACGTATGGTTAGCAAACAATCCATACTAGTAGCTTATTGTATATACTGGATCTGTATTTGCTTATAATACAGTGGAGGCAAACAACAAATCAAATGACCTTCCGACTAATACCAATGGATAGATACCACGGAAGTGGTAGCTCAACTGGTCACCTTGTAGTGAGGGTGGGGATGCAGATCCTTGGATCAAATCTCCTAGCCGCATTTCTTGATTGCACTTTTGTGGGGCTGTGGTGAGGTCTCCCCTTCTTGAGTGCGGTAGCTATGGGTCAATCCAACACCTGCAGTAGGTGGGAGCCCCTATGGTTACTTTCAGGAGGAGTCGGCTAGGCTGGTCGCCCCCTACCACCCTTTTGATTATAAAAAATAAAAAAAATACAACGGATAGATTTCTCTTATTCTCCACCTCATGACAGCACATTCAAATCTAATTTGATGCTTAAGACGTTTCTATGTCCACAATGAACTCCACCCTAGCCAATATTGAACCCTTTCACGAAAAGTCACAGTTGAAAAAAATAAATAAAGAAAAGAATAGAATAGTCACACAGTCACTTATTGCAATTTTTATTACTTTTCAAACACAGTATGCAATTTCAATCTGATCAACAGATTCAACACTAACCAATACCAGATTTTTCTGCTATCACGCTTCTAGAATGTCCCATCAGTACATAAAATGGGTTCGGATCATCTCTGCCATTCACTTCACATCTAAACCCGCTTTTTTTCATTTATTTTTCTTCTTTGTGCCGTAGTAATAAAAATTAAGAGATGAAGGCAGAATTGGTATCGTAATTACCAAGAGTTTTAAGTAGAGCTGGTGCAAATCGCAAAGATTACTAAGCAATACCATAAAATTAACCTTTAGCATTCACAAAATTAAAAACGAAAAGATAGAAAAAATTAGTATAAAACTCACAAGCCAAAACAAAGATTATCATGATAAAGACTAGATAACTGACCAGAATAACCGCTTCTACACGAGTCCTCAACCCATGAGCAGCATAGCTAAACGCAATAAGAACAAAAAAGTTAAAAAGACAAACAAACAAATGAAAACAAAACGAACCCAGTTAAGCAAACATATGAGTGAGTTTGTGTGTTGGGAATGGGTGTACTTAAACTTCATCCTCTGAATACGGTCGGCCAAGGTCTCGTCTTTGAAGGGACTGGCTTCTTTGGATCCAAAATAGTAGCTACTGAGAGGGTATATATCAATTACATCATTACTCTGATCGCTGCCGTTAATTTCTCTGACAGCACCGTTCGAAAGCATTCCATCTGCCATTTCCAGTTGCCCTGAGATTCCCGCACACAGAGAAACACGAAGGAAGATGACGCCAAAGAGCTAGCGAAAGTGAAAGTGCAATACAGTGTTGTACGTTTATTCTGGAACGTGGCGTTTTCCAGAGAGGCCTCGGTTTCTTAAATAGGCAAGTAAAGGATGCTGCGGGAGTGGAGAGACTTTTACGGGCTTGGACTGTTACGTCTCGGACCATTCGTACTTTGGGCTTTAGAAAGGTCGTAAGAACGTTGTATATATTCAGAGCCTGCTACAATTTCTGGGTTTGGAGCCGTTTCAGTTATGTACGGACTACCCACAGTACAAGAACACGTAGAACTTGATAAGCCCTCGACCTTTTTCTTTTTCTTTTTTGAAAGAAGTTTATTAAAGTGCGGGCTCTCATTAATTGAAAAGTATCATTTATGTCCCAATTAAAAAAAAAAAAAAAAAGCTACTTTTTTTCTTTCTCACTATTTACTACTCCTGTATTTTTTCTTTATTTATCATACAGGTCCTTGAGATTTCAGTTTATGACACATTAATTCGTTTAGTTTATAATTTAGATAAAATAAATTTGTAAAGTGACCTACTCGTAACAAATTAATCCTCGCGTATGTTTTTCTAACAAAAAATATAAAGTCGCGTCACTACCAATCAACTTATGCAAAATAAAAAAAATCCATAATTGTACAAAATAACATGTATTCAATTATTTTTTTAGAGTTAAAAAAAAAAAGGATAAAAGGGAGCCAGGTAATTTTATCTACACATTATCTGAAGTGCCTTGGTCACAAGTCGCTTGAGCCCAAACCATTGGGCCACCAGCTTCGGTGGTGACGTACTCCGTATCCAGTTGATCCTACGTTTTTCGTGACAAACTATTTGGAGTTTGGACCCGTCGTAAGTCGAGCTCGCAGCTCTACTGGACGTGTGGCGTGTAGCCGACCGACAGTGAGAATAGCTTGGACGTGTGATTCCTCCACTTCTACGACGACGAGATTCCTCCCGTGACCCACGCCATTCATTAGTCTAGGGCAGAGCATTTGGACTTTGTGCTTCCATTTGTCTATTGTTGTGAGTCTTTAAAAACTGCCAATTTGGTTGTCGTTTTGGTTGGATACTTCCTTTTTTTTTTTTGGGGTTTCAGTGTGTTGAATGTAATTTTGTGCTTGATCTGAAAAATTCTGTATTGTAGTATTTCATTAGTAGTTATTAGCCTAATGTAATTTCATTTGCCTACTGATAAAATTATACCCTAATATTTTCTTTTAATTTTCAAGTCAAGTAGTGTGATCTGAGAGTAGCTTATAAAGTTCTACCGAATACTTTCTTTTTAAGAGTTGAGTCCTTTTAAAAACTGTATGTGGATCAATCTAATAAGTTAACCTTTTTTAACCATACATGTAGATTCATTTAACTTTCTCCTAATTAACTAAAAAAAACTTCTAAATTAATTAAAACTTAAGACGTAAGTGACCCAATTTGCTTTGCTTCATGATGAAGGAAGTGAGAGAGACTCAAAGTGGTTCAATTGGTTGATTGCATTGATAGAAAAGCAGGTCAGTCCAATTCTACCAGATAAGTAGGTATCATTCAATTAACTCGAATATCATCCCCAACCTCCATCTGTGATCTGTCTACATCAGCGTCAGTTAAAAAAAAAGAAAAAAAAAAAGAAAGAGAAACGAAAAATTTAAGGAACTTTAATCACTTTCATAACAACCCAGTGCGGATCACAAAAGTCATATGCTTGTATCCTTAAATCGCGGCTTGATCTACAATTGAGTCAATGAGTTGACTCGTCAAGTTGCGTATCATCCATCTGGAAATTAACCCTGCAACCACTAAAGGAATGTTGAGTTGGTCACGACGCTTTTTCTCTCACAACGTTTTGAGGTTACCCAAAAATGTTTAAATTTCTACCTTTTTTTTCCAAAAGCTTGTCCCTACAACTTATTTAAGCAATTAAACAATCCATCCAGAACTGACCTAACGCACAAGTGAATCATGCAGGCACCACAATAGTGAGTGATAGCCTAATTAATTTGGGTGTCTGAAAAAAGGCATCCAATAGCGGGTTTGAGGTTAGAGATTTATGAATTGAACACCCGCCTCTAAAACTAATTAAAACCGTACCGTATAGTGGCAATCTTTTTTTTTTTTTAATATATAGTAATTATGATTTAATTTGAATATTCTTAATCAGATTAGAATTATTATGATTATGTTTAATAAAATTGAGCTACCCTAGCCTCCTCTTCACTTTTTTTATTTAGAAAAAAAAATAAATCATGCTGACATTAAATTGTGGCTAATCTCAATATTAACTAAGATCATTACTCCAAGCTGACCCTATAAAACTATATCGATTAGACCGAAAGATCCATTAAGAGATGTCCTTGGGGGTTGCAGGAGCGGGGGCATGGGCATGGGCATGCAAGCATTCATCTGTGCTTCTTGTGCATCGCACCATTAAGGATGCGAAAAGAGTTTGCCGTTATTATTAATGACACGTTGCATAATCCCTCCAGACACCTCCGAAAGACCATACACCTGGTAATTTATACATTTGACCCGGAAATAACAATTACATTAGGATCCTCCTATTCGATGTGTTTGTTTTTGTCTACAAGAAAGGGCATTAAAAAATCTCAGGGTCGTGTTAGTAAAGTGCTTAATATAAAAAGTCTCGAGACTCAACCACGTATCTTATTATTCCTCAGTTTCCAAATTTGTGGTCCGCTAATATAATAGGAAATCATAATCGTCTAAATCCATACTCTTCGTACAGGTTTAAGAGGTAAAATATATTCAATAAAATATATATTCGATAATATATGGATGTTGGATATTATCGAAATTATCGATCCAATTATTGCTGTCGCCGACAAATAAAGAAAAGGCGGAATAGAAGAATAAGAAAATGGTTTCTTTCTTAAGTTACCCGAAAAAGGAAAAATGTTTTCGCACGACCAGTAAAATTTCACGATTCCTCAGAAAAGTGAGAAGTCAAAGAAAGGGTGTAGATGTCTTTTGAGGTTTCTATCCAATCAAACTTCACGTTTCAGCTATCTACGTCACCGACTTATGAGTAACACCTCCTCAAAATATTTTTCCTTTTCGTTTTTTTCTTTAAATTTTATTTTTCCCCATTTGATTTGTTCTAAAGAATGATAAGGTGAATGAACATGAAAGCTGGGAATCATTCTCTTTCGTATTGGAGACAAAAAGCGAGGCAATTTTGCATTTCTTTCCTTGTTTAATGCAGAGACGGATCCCCTGTCGTCATATAAAATAATAAAAACTGTTCCCGGTTGCAAAAAGGCTGTATCTTCGTGTTCCTTGTTTTCTCTGTATCTGATCTGAAGAAGGCAGGAACGCAAGAAAGAAACGTTCTTTCCGTTGCTCAGTTCTTGTTCTTCATAGGCAAGTTTGATCTTTTATGGCATTCCTTTTTTTCTTTTGCTGATATATTTGATGGAATTCTTGTTTTAATCATCTGGGTATGTTTGGTATGTAAATTAAGTTATGAATTGTTGTTGTTTTCATGTGGTTTAAGGAATTTCTGGTTCAATGATTGTTGGGGTATTCGCAGTTTATGGCAATTTTGGTGGTTTTTGTTGTTAATGAAAAAAGATCGGGCGGATCATTAATGGATTGGAATGAGATTTTCTAAGTAAAGGTGGTACTTTCTTTTTTTTCTTTTTTCTAAGCAAGTATATATGGTACTTGTCCACCATTTTATGAGATTTTCATGATTTTGAATGGTGTTCAGATGGAAGGATATTACAAAACATAAATTATGGGTAAAATCTATGAGGCTCTACGGGATGCCCCCAACTTGTGTGTGCAGTGATCTTTCGACGGAGAGCATATATTTAGACCTCTCTTCTTTTTAATGACGTAACATAAGGACCTGACTTCTAGATCCATTTCTGTTCACTGCTCCCATGTGCAGGAATGTAGCCTCTGAAGGTTGTAAAGAAGATTGCCAGAGGAAATTATAGTATAGAGCAACCCTATTTCTTAGTTTTAGTTATACACTGGTAAGCTAAAGGACATTATAGTAGAGAAAACATATTTCTTATTGTTAGTTATACACAGGTAAGCAAAAGGAAATTATGATAGAGAACAATATATTTCTTATTGTTAGTTATACGCAGGTAGTCGTGAGATAGGATCGGCCTACGCTTTTATTAGTGCCTTAGTGCTTGACGATTCTGCTTTTTTGCCAGCCATACATAATTGGAAATTTTCTTTTACAACTTTTTTTCTGGGCAAGATTTTTTTACAACTTATGCCAAATATAAAACTACCATACTCTGCATACTGCAAATAGGGTTGTTATTCTGATCTTTTTCCTCACTTTTTGGCTGCATTAACTAGAGCATGCTGATTTTTGTGCTCTGCCTAAATGCTGCAATCCTAAGAAGCTGCAAATAATTAACCAAACTTCACTTCCTTAACACACTTACAGAAGGATATGAAAAAAAGTTTAATGCCATTGTCAGGTATTCTTTCATCTGTAATCCTAAAACACACACATCTTGTCAGAATGCTTCACACTTTTTTTAGGGGGAAGAGTTTATGCATCATTATAGACTTTCCTTTTGGCCCTTGCTGAAGAAGTTTACACACTTGCAGGCAAAAATGGGGACAAAATCCTCTTGTAATTTATGCCCCTTTATTAACTTGTTTTTTTTTTTTTTTCATTATTGTACACTTGGTTTTTATGATTGTTAAATATTTGTAGAATAGGCGAGATGTTCGATGGAATGATTACTCATTTCTGCTAATATAGTTACAAGATTCTACTTTTCAATTATTTTCCACATGTCCTATTTGCAACACAATGGGGGATAAGTATCGAAGTTGCCTGGATATTATTAAGTCTGACGAAATGCTTCTAATTTGCAAATCAGGTTTGTGCGAGGGGTGCAACAGAACCAAGGACTTCAACTTGCAGTTTACATCATCTCTGCAAAATGGATCAAAGTAATTAAATCTCTTAATCATATTTTCTTATTGTTGCATGTAATTTGTTAGATATATTTTTGAATTGGAAACAGACTAGTGGTGACCTATGGTTCCATCTTCTTTGTTGTTCTTCTTCATGTTTTGATGTCTTGTTTTTGCTAAAATTAAATGCAAAGCCTGAAGATTGCAAGTATCATGTACTTGATGTGATATGCTTGAGCAACTAGGCTAAAGCCTATATTTAATCTAGCCTGGAAGGCCAGCACTTCCTACTTGAAAAGCTACCTTGTTCATGGGCTTTTTACATGAATATCCTGCCACCTTTCCAAGCATAAGAGATGCATGCACGTGGCTAAGAAACGTGAAGGTTAATTCTTCCTAACTATAAGTTTGTGCTTCTTGTTGCAGAGGCTGCTAGAAATGGCCTCGAGTTGATGAGATCAGTTTCTGCAAAGCAGCTTGATCTCTTAAGGTCATCCGCTCGATACATTTCAGCAGTTAAAGGTATTCATCCTGCTTGGACTAAATGCATACTTGGTAATAAAATTTGAGAATCCTTGTGCTTTTTTGGCTAATATGTCTGTGTTCCAATATGTATATTATTATTCGTGTTTAGTTCTGGTGCCACTGATATCAATCGAGTGATACCACCATGGGTATCAACCAGGAATTCGTTTATTTCCAGTGTTCTTTCTACGTAAAATCTGCTTTCATCACTTCTTGTTTTGTAATCCATGACATATGAAACTTCTTGCCTGTCATTTGCATTCACGTTGTTTAATCATGTTTCTTGCATGTTCAGTTAAAGTTTAGCTTAATCTGACATCTCTTAATTTTTCATGTAACAAAATCTTCATAGCATGTTGGTCTATATGAAGTGTTGTCCAGACAAATGAATGTTTTTTAACTATGGTAGGGCAAGTATCAGATGCCGTGGGCCATGAAAAGGGAAAGTATAGCCTCATTAGAGATGTGGAAGATTCGCAGCTAGGGCTTTATGACAAGCCCCTTCCGTGCTTTGGCTGTGGGATAGGATGGTTTTCGTAAGTATCTCGTGATTTTGTTCCTTCTCTTCCCCCCCCCCCCCCCTGGGGCCCCCCAAACAGCATCTTTCATCATCTAATGGTTCTATTTTTTGTTACAGATTTCTTTTGGGATTTGTGTTTCCACTTATGTGGTACTATGCAACAATTCTCTATTTTGGGAATTACTATCGCAGGGATCCTAGGGAGCGAGGAGGACTAGCAGCCTCAGCAATTGCTGTAAGTACTCCCTCTGTTCTCTCCAACCCTCTTTTTCTTCCTTTGAAGCCAGCCTGCGCTGGGATCTTCTCTATATTTCCTTATTCTAAAAATCATGCACCCAAACTGCTGCTGGATTTAGTTGTCTTGTTATGGTTCCCATTTTTTCGTTTTTGCATTGTAAAGGGTCTCTTCTATGTCTTGAAGCAAAATAATTGTTCTCATTGCAGGCACTGGCTTGTACAATAGTGTTGTTGGTTATAGCAGCTTTTCATTTATTTTAGCTCGTGTCTCCCCGGTCCCAGGATGCTTCTAAACAACCGCATGAGTTTGAGAAGATCGAAGTACAATTGCAAGTATATACACCTCTGTGAGCATCAGAAAAATGAGGTAGATTGTGAGGACATGTAGATAACACGGCGTGACAGAGAAGGGGGAAAACATAAAGTGCCAGGACTCTCCCCCTAAGTCTTGTATTATGATGAAATCCAAACTCCTCTGTAACCATGATCCTGCATTTGTATGGAACAGAGGAGGAAATTTGTTTACGTGTGAACTCAAATATATCTATGATAGCTTATTTGTTTATTTGAAGTTCAGTTAATGTCCAAGGAACCCAATGCGTCAGATAATGAGTCATATAAATTACATGCTCCGATATAGATAGAAGTGAGACCAGGGAATCGGCATGTTTTGGGTGTTAGTGGCTGTTTCAAGGGGAGTCTATTCTAGGATATGAACAAATGCAAATTACATGTTAATGATGGTGATCGTGATGGGCCCTCTCGATTAAATCCATCTACATTCTACTGTATTTGGTGGTCAGGATGGCTGTACGAAAATGCCACAGTTTTAGTCAAAAAGCTTTCTGAAACATGAGATTCGAAAATTTATTCAGAAGAATAGGAAAGGAGGCAGGTTACTAACTCCCAACCATGGACGCAGGTAGCTTCCTGAAACATGCAGATTTTCTTAATTTATCAAACAGAAGCCTAGAAAGGGGATTTTCTGTCTGTGTAGCTAAAAAAGAGAGAACAATGGTGCATTAACTGATGGGTGCAATAAATTTTTCTCGTTACCAGAAAAGAAAAAACAGATAGAAGAAACAACTTTTGATAGATAATTCACACTATAAGAATCCAAATTTAATAGACCTCTTAATAGAACCACATATCTTCCCTTGCTAAAGTAGTTTAAAATGGACTGTCGTGCTGAGCATACTTTTCATTAAAAAAGCAAGGACAGAGTGAAGAGGGTCCAAACTAGGTTTAGCAATACTAAAGGTTCTCTCTTTTTAAGAAAAGTTATTGAATTTATAAAAAAATTTCGGCTAAACATCAAAATCTAAAAATTCTTTCACATACCTCAATGAAATTCAATTTCAAATCCCTAGAAAACACAATCTTCTATCAAAAATAAAAAAAACTTCTTCAACTCCTCTTCTCTATAATTTTTCACAAACTCTAAAAAAACTCCATATTCTACCAAATAACCTTTCAAATTTTCTAGTAACTTTTCACCGACTCCAAAAAAGAAATGTCACCTAAAAATTTGAAATATAAAATTTTTTCACACCCCGAGCAAGGCTTAGGGGCAAGGAAAGACCCTGTCTCGGTTCACATAATCTGCTAAAGCTGACCCCGCAAAGCTCTAAAAAATCAAACAGTTTTATATTGGTGTGGTAGTAGTGGTTTTAAGAGCAAGCTTTCCAAAATTTATCTCCACCTTCAAAAGCATTTTCGCTTCCCAATGATACATTTCCAACTTTGTACCTGTTAATCAGCATCTAAGTTCTTTTTTTTGGGGTAATTAGCATATAAGTTCTTTAACACAATACAAATGATTGCTTTTTTTTTTTGCCCCCTTTTCAATTCTTGTTTATGTTACTTACATGTCTTTTTTAGTAAGGAGAGAAATCTATTATCTATTGTGCACTAAATTCGGACAGACCTAACTCAACTTGATCACGCTTGATGGACTTAACATCACTATAAACCTCAAACATGTACATTGACCCCTCACCACTAGGGTTATTCATTGTTGAACTGAAATCGACCGAGCCCAATAGGTATGCCCCGATTTTCATAGGGGCTGGTTTGGCTGTCAACCAAACTCCCTTGAAAAATAAGGGGGTTGGTTCGGGACTAGGTTTAAGGGGTTCGGCCATGAAAATTGAATTAAACTGGCCCCTAAATAAATAAATAAATTTATTTTTATTTTTGATAATATTTAGAGAGTAAGACGACACGGTTTCGACTCACCTTCCAGTTTGATTTTTCTGTCGTCTCTCCGGCGAAGATATTAATCCTTTTGTCTTGAGTCACGACATCTCTCTTCCATTTGCGATTTGCTCTCCCTCAGTTCACTGTCACAGGGTCTTTCGACTCTTTCCCATTTGCGATTGATTTGGTCTCTCCCTCTCCGTTATCTCAGTGACTCAGTCTCTCACATTTGTTATTTGTTTCTCACATTTTTATTTGTTTTGTAGATGGTATCCTAGAGTTTGATTCGGCCAAAAATTGAAGATTTTCTAGATTGCATCATTGGAGCTTGGATTCCGAGGTATTCTTGTGAATCTGTGGCTTGCTTGATTGTTTAATTAGTAGCCTTGAATGATGCAATTGATTTGATTTTTGCAATTGATTTAGAATTAGGATTTCAGATAGTTAGAGAATTAAGGATTTCTGATTGCTTGCTTAAATGATGCAATTACTTGGATTTCGATGCATTCCTAGATATGCTTGCTTGATTTAGTAAATTAGTAGCCTTGAATGATGCACCTAGTTTGATTTTTGCAATTGATTTATAATTATGGGTTTCGGACAGGTACAGAATTAAGGGTTTTGATTTTTGAAATTGCTTATTTTTTTTATCTTTTAATTGCTTCAATTGCAATCTGGCTGAACCTAGGGACACTTGTCTAGATGGAATGTTGTGGATTTGGCCTTTATTTTAGTGTTTTGTAGGATTATGTTATTATTTGAAGCATAGTTTTTAAGATCTGTTTTTGCTTATGTTGTTGCTGTTGTCTTAGAAAGGAGAATGATGCTGAAAATGTGATGAATTAGGTTATGTGATTGAACTGTTTGTTTTGTCTTTTTTAATTGCTTCAATTGCAATATAGATTAATCTAGAATGACGTGTTCTTTCTCGTTTTGAAAAATATTGGTTTTGAGCTTGGACCATTTGGTAATATGATTTTGAGCTTGACTATTTGGCAATCTAGTTTTGAATTTGGTCATTTGTTTGTGGCTGATTTGCATTGTTTCGATTTTTTTTTTTTTTCATGTGCTTTGGGGTCTAACCTCCTAATTTGTGAATGGTTGTGATTTTAATGTGAGTAGACATGATTGGGAAGTCCGCAAAGCACCTGGTTGAAGATTGAAGCACATATAAACCCTTTTCCTTGTTTGCCTTTAATTTTTCTATTTTATTGATTTGCTGAAGGTTGCTCGATCGGTTTGTAAAAAGTTAGTGAATTTTTTTAAAGATATTTATAAAAATTATTTTTTTAGGGATAAATGTAAAATCAGTTCTTGTGATATATGCGAAAATTGAATTAGTTTCTGTGATAACAAAAGCATAAAATTAGTCCTTCTGATTTTACTTTCGTTTATCGTTAATCCCTTTACTAGGGACTAATTTTATATTTTTGTGAGATCAAATGGACTAATTTTATGCTTTTGATATTACGAGGACTAATTCAATTTTCAGGTATATCAAAGGGACCAATTTTGTATTTATTTTTTTAAAAGATATTTATAAAAATTAATTTTTATTGAAAGTTATAAAAAGATACAGTGAGATATAATTTTATAAAAAAAATTAACAAAAAAATATTAAAGTTCGGTGAAAAAGTATGGAAAAAGAAGATTTAATATATATATATTAATGTTTTATGTTGCATATGGATGATTGCTTATGCGATGCCTAGAATTTGAATGTTTTATGTTGCATAAGTTTTCAATTTAGAGCTTCAGTGAATGCTGGCCGAATTTGAGCTGCAATTAGGCATTACAACTGATTTTTTTGATTAGCCCAAGCCCTCGACAATTTGAGTTGCAATTACACTTTAGAATCTGGCTTTTTGAATGGCCCAAGGCCTCAGGAATTTGTGTTGCACTTAGGGCTGAATAAAATCGGACTGCAGACTGAATCGAACCACAAAACCAGATCAGACTGGACTGGATTTGTAGTCTTAGTGGTACAAATCCGGATCGGATCGGATCGGATTTGGAAAACCGATTATATCCGGTCTAGGCCTTTTGAAAAATGATCTGGACCAGATTAGACAGATTTATTAATATAAATAATAATATATTTTTTAATTTTTTTGTACAAATTTTAAACTTTTACCCTAAAATTATTTGTCTAGTTAGTATTTTTTGTGGATTTTTTCATTCATTCATTCTCTGCCATATGAGATTAGAGTGTTAGAAATGTTATGCAAACCACATTTAGGAAAAAAAAAAAAAAAAGTCTAGACCACTTATAAGTGGTCCAATTCGGAACGTTTTGGACCGAATTAGACATAAATGGTCTGGTCTAGTCTTTCAATTTAAGCACAACCGAAAATTCGATCCGATCAGATTCCAGCCTAAAAATCAAACTGAATTTCCAGTTGTGCAGCTCTAGTTGCACTTATGCTTTAAAATCTGGTTTATTGAATGACCCATGCCCTCAAATAATTGTAAAAATAGACTGTACATCATGGATCCATTTAAAAATTATTTTGGGGCCCAAATGAACAACAAATAACCAAAAAAAAAAAAGTTATGGGCCCAAATAATAGAATTGGAAAATTTGGCCATTTGAAGGCTCAAACTGATCGAGCACCAAATCTAGTCGGTTCGGTCAGATTTGTGCTCCCTCAATTTGGGGGTCAGTCCATAAAATGGACGAACCGACCACCTCGACTCAATGGTCGGTTTGGGGTGAAAACTAAACCAATATGTAGTAACTCCTCCATACTCAATACGCTTACATGTCTCTTTATTATAGTTATATTTCTTCTAAACACTAACAGTCACTATCTTTGTTTTATTATTTTAAAAGTGTTTTTTGATTTGAAAAACATTTTCTAATCTAAACATGATTTTTTTACACAAAAAAAATTAAATCTGCAAAATTTGTTTTATCTAATCCTTAATTTCTATATAAAAAAAATAAAAAATAACTTTTACAAGAATTCATAAAAACTCCACTTACAAAAATTCTCTTTTCAAATATTTTTTAAGGGTAAATACAAAATTAATTTTTTTAATCTCACAAAGATATAAAATTAATCTTCACAATTTTTCACAAAAATATAAAATTAGTCTTCATGACTGTATAAAAGTATAAAATCGGTCCCTCCGTAGAAGAATCAACAATAAATAAAAATGAGACTAAATAGACTAAATTTATACTTTTGTTATAATGATAACTAATTCGATTTTTATTTATATCACAAACTGATTTTACATTTATCTTTTTTTTTAATCTCATATTTTAAAAACTTCCTCTTTCAAAACATTTTTTCGTGTCACCGTTATTACATATACTTCGAAACATATTTTTAAATTTTTTTCTTTAACATTAAAAAAATAATTTTAAAAACACAAAACAAACACAGTGGGATCTGGGTGCAGTGCGTCTGCGGATTACCTTCCTACGTTGGTAAGTCGTCGTAATCATGAAAAACTTTCCGGTCTTGCGAAGAACGACATCTGAACATCCTTTTGTTTTTCAGAAGAACATCGCGACGTCGTACTCTCCTTTTGAATTCCGTTTCGAACGTTTTTTGAACAAGATGGCAAAGATGACGTAACGACGTCGTGTTCTCTCCTTTTTTTTTTTTTGAACCTACGCGACGTCGTACTCTCTTTGGTTGAAGAGGAGCAAAAACCCTAACTTTGTCTTAAACCCCGAATCATTTCCTCCGGTTGCAGAGCTCCTCGTCCAAGTCTGTTTGTTGCAGTTAACGCTCAGACGGAGTGATGGTGTGGTTTCAATGCGAGGATTGCGGTGAGGACCTAAAGAAGCCGAAGCTCCCCAACCACTTCAGGATTTGTTCTGCTAGCAAGGTCTTACCTTATATTTCCTTGTTTTCGAAACCCTAGTGCCCTCATGGTCTGCTTGGTTGCCAGGAAAAAGTAAGAACTGGAATATATGATTCGAATAACTTTATGACGCCACGGAAAGACAAACCTCCAAGTAATTCCTACCATTTGTAGCCGAACAAATTCTACAGAATCCCTGTTCTTCTTTACGTACTTTTTCAGCAACCAAACAGGGGGGTTTCTCTATTGTTCTTTGAATTGAAATTCCGTATTTTTTTTTAGCTATTCGTGGTTCAACGTGCAGTTTTCGTGCATTGATTGCGGACTAACATTCGGGCAGCAGAGCGTTCAGGGTCACACGCAGTGTATCACTGAGGCGGTGCGTGTCTCATTTCTTCATTTTAGTAAACTTTAATTCAAGAATGGCCTTATTTGGGAGTG
Source organism: Morella rubra (assembly GCA_003952965.2). Classification (NCBI taxonomy): domain Eukaryota; kingdom Viridiplantae; phylum Streptophyta; class Magnoliopsida; order Fagales; family Myricaceae; genus Morella; species Morella rubra. The sequence goes on from CM025854.1 coordinate 7,302,108, forward strand.
GCGTAATGGGTTGAGTCATTCAGAATCATGGATTATTGGTTCCTGTTAAATGAAATGGTATGAAGTTTTTAATGGCTAGCTTTTGCTGCTCCATATCTGTGGTTCTCACCAAATTTCTTTGAGACTGTGAACAGCTTGTTCTCGAGGTGGGTTCTGTGTTGGAATTTGTGCCATTAGTCCTACAATGCTAAGTGCTTGAATGTCTGATGTGATCTTTGAGCAGAAGATTATTGCGTCAACCATATGGATATTTGGGGCTGTATCTCCTTTTAGTGTTAGGCAAGAATCGAGTTTCTATTTTTCCAGCTACTGTTATCATATTTTTTTGTCAACTGGGATATATGCTGTGATGTATTTTTGGTGCATCTGGGTGGTTAAAATCATTTGCTTGTATTTGTTTTCAGGAGAAATATGGTCCTAAGGGCCAAGGGAAAGCTTCAAATGGCCCAACTCCCAAGCCCAACAAGGATTCTAAGCCAAAAGCTGATGTTGATATAAATGTTGGTTTATCTGACCGTCCGCCATGGTTTTGTAGGTATATTTTTATTTTTTTGGCCTTGTGAGCGTGATTCTATAATCATCAAATTGGGAAGATGGTGTGAAAAAGAAAATGCCATTGCCATTGAGATTTCCCCCACCTAAACATAAAGGAAAAGAAAAGGAAAAAAATCTGCTCCACTTCTTGGACCTAAGTTTAAAGGTTTTATCGAATAACCATGATTGTGGTATGAACCTGGGGTTTTAGTCAATTCATATGTTTGATTTTGGATTCTGTTCTTGTTTCTGCTCAAAACTAATTAAAAATGATAAAAAAAGAAGAAGAGAGAGAGATTATTGTAACAACTAAGTTTAGATGTATTTGGAAGTATTTGCAAATTCCCTTGCAACTCAACAGGTGACTTGAGGTTACTTATTATGATTGGATCTGAGTTTTTGTTCACTTCATACCTTTTTGATTTGTCAGTCTCTGCAACACTAATGCTACTAGCAAGCAAACCCTGCTTCTCCATGCCGAAGGGAAGAAGCACAGAGCAAAAGCCCGAGCTTTCCATGTAGCAAAACAACCACCTAAGCAGACAGAAGAAGCCGCTCCTGAGTCAAAAATTCCTAGTGGAGACACTGGAAATGATGAATCGATTGTGAATGAAAATGCAAAGCAACCAAAATTGCAAGATCCACCTAAAGCTGATGCTGAGCATAACAACTCAAAAGCAGACACAGGAACTCCACCATCTAAGAAAAAGAGAAAACTTGATGCATCTGTGAATGATATTTCAAGGAAAAAGACTAAGGATGACAATTCAGGAGAACTGGGCAATGGTGAAGTGATTCATGGTAAAAAAGCAGAAGCAGAGGAAACAACGACTCGATTGAAGTTGGCAGAATCTAGCTCCATTAAAGAAGATACCGGAAAGATAATTAAGTGGAAGAAGTTGATCACGTCAGCCTTGAAGTTGGTATGTGTCTTGAAGAAGATTGCTCTTTATATTTTGTTTTCATTAGTTTTCAATCTGCACATAATCGTTCTCATTTGCTCATTTACGTATTTCTGCTTTTCTCTTTTGGTTGTATATTCCCTTTAAGCTACATGGATTGAATTTGTAGTTGTGATATAAAACCTCGACAGCATGAAAAAGACAACCACTTCCTGTTTCCATGTGCTGAAACTAAGATAAAGCATAATGTAGAGCACTTCTTTATAATAACAGACTTCTGATATTACCTTTCTGCTCTTTATCAAGTACATGCTTAGATGTGTTGTTTATCTTGTGCTGGGAAGCAGTCTCCTGATGGAGTTCTAAAGATGAAGAGACTGAGAAAACTTGTTCTCAAGACCGTTCGAGAATCCGGCATAACAGAAGATGAAACCAAACTCGGTGATATGCTGGAGCACAAGGTCAGCCGCCATTTAATAGACAGTGCTTTCTGTTTATTTATGTTATATTTTACGTAGGAGATGAGCCTTGACAAGGCCCTAATAATTTCATGATTATCTTGCTTGATACCAGATAAATTCAAGCTCCCGATTCAGAGTAGAGAACAAGTGCATCCGTCTGGTGGCCAAAAACTGAATCACCTTTTTGAAGCAGCACAGAAACGACTTCCAAGAATCTTGTGGCGTAATTTATCCAGTACAGCTTTGGCAGGCATTTGCTCATCTGTCATTTATTCAAGACTGAAGCTTAGCTGGTCCTCATTTGATGCGTGGATTCCATTTCAGGGTCTAGGCGAAAATTTTTGTTTTCAACCTCCTCTGCTCAAAAATTTCAGAAAGAAATATAGTTTTGATCTTATTCTTGTCAGGTTAAAAAATGACACTGTTCTATTGTATTTGATGCAATCTATTAGTTATGACTAAGAGGGTAGGCTTTGTTAAATTATAACAATAATTACCGATGATAACCCTGCCCTCGTGGCTATGAGCAGTTTATGAGTATGATTGAGTTTTTGACTGATTGTTTTTTCTTCCTTTTTTTTTTTTGGGTGAAAATGATTATGTTTGATTTATTCCGAGGAGAGCAGGTGATGATTTAAATGCAAAATTTCTATTCTCACTTGATAGTTAAAGAAAAGGTAGAACAGGCTGTCCACCCGACGCCTGCTGTTGGAAAGGCTTAATAAGAAAACTTCGGTAGCCAGTGGCTGTCCTTTCCCAAGCTGTCTTTTTTAGTCTACAACTTGTTTGTTACAAGTCCCCACTCGAAGTTGCAATCCTCCACAAAAACTCATCAACGCCAAGCGTTGTTGATGCGCGTACTAATCACGAAGCAAACCTCATACGCAAACTGCTATCTTAATTCCCCAATGGATCATGAAGTTAAGCATCAGACAACGTCCTTCAGAAAGCAAGGTGGGGGGAAACCATTGGATCCCCACTGTTCTTGAATTGTGCCATAAAGAGTACGTGTGGGGGATAGGGAATGATTTAAAGTGCTACGCTTCAAATTATATCTTTTTCCACGAAACGGTTGGTACTACTCTGCCTATGATTTTCAAGGAGGGGGAGCGGTAGGTTTCACGCCCGAGCTGGCTTTTTTTCCCCAAAAAATTTCCTCCACGAAAAGGGCTGGTTTAAGAAAAGGTTTGGTGCTATTTCTGTAAAAGGTCGTTTTACCGATTTACTTTTGATGCCAAGGGTGTGCTCAATAATGCATTAACTCCATGATTTCTTGCAACTTTCAGCATTCCCAGTTATTTGGGCTTTAGAGGGATGTTTCCTTTTTTCAGTAATATTTTGGGTGCAAGTTAAAAGCTGGTCTGGTTTTCCTTTCTTAGCTCATCCCAAGTTTGGAATTTTGGTTGGGAGATATCTCATCCAAACTCAATCGTTTTTGCCACTTTAGCCACGGATTAAGAAATATAATTAAGAAGATAATGGTGGCTGGGAGCCCTTAAAACCAATGCTAGCTGCAGAGGTCGACATCAAAAGGTGGCTGTAGATATTAATAGCTGCCGACGGTAAAAGGAAAGAAGTTGTTTCCCCCTACTTTTTGACATAGTGGACCGTGGTGCCGCTTAAAGACGTGCTCTTCAAATTCTCTGTTGATAAGCTTTATTGGATTTGAATCATTACAGCCACGCTCCAATAATTCAAGCAAGAAAGAAAGGGTCCTGGTTCGAGAACAGCACACTGTACTTGCTCTGTCATATGAGCTACACGTGGCCTTAGCTTGGAAAATCAACAACTGGTTCTGTCGTTTTGCTAATTCATACAAATAACAACTCCAAGAGATATTTGCAAATTCCAAGTTCAAACGAAGAGTCACGTCTCATAAACCAAACCACATATGCTTCTTTGTGTAGTGTTGGTTTGGTTGCCCAAATCGAACTCAAATCCAACCAAAGGGTATCGGATGGGAAAACTGTCGTGAAAGTGCAGCCATGCCATTTGGTAACGGAACAACCAAATACACTAAAACGTGCACCATTTTATTTTAGCTTGGGTAGTATTTTAGAGGAATATATTTGTCTCTGTCAGTGTCTGTCTTCCAAAGCTGGTTTCCGAAACCCCACAGGCCACACCCCTTTCTCTGCAAGCAAAACCAAACAGCGAATGCAAAAGCTTAAAGCACTAAACGGAGACCCACCAGAGCCCTTCTGGTCACCAACTACCACAGCCACCTCCATGCCTCGCCGTCGCTCATCCTACTCATCGTCTTCTCTGCTTCTCTCCCCACCTCTACTCATCATTCTCTTGCCGATCATCGCCTTACTCCTCCTTTTCTTCGCAGTCCCTCCATTTCTCTCATTCACTTCCCAAATTCTCCGACCAATAACCGTCAAGAAAAGCTGGGACTCCTTCAACATCTTCCTCGTCCTCTTTGCTATTCTTTGTGGGATTTTCGCCAAAAGAAATGACGATGGATCGACCCCCGATGACAGTGACACGGCCAATTTCTCCAGTGTCTCACACAAAAAGCATGAAGAAGAATCAACGTCACAGCAATGGTTTCAGTATCCAGAAGAAACAAAGAACTATGACCCGCACGTTTGGACACCGGCGTCACCGGCAACCAGCGTGACTCGGTTGAAGAGAAGCAGTAGTTCTTACCCAGATCTGAGGCAAGAATCATTGCAGGATAACGGCGAGGACAGGTTCCAGTTTCGATTCTTTGACGACTTTGAAATTAACAAGTATCGTTCCCTCAGGCCCAGAAGCGAATCAGAAGAGCCCGAAATTAAGGTAATCCCTGTTGATACGTTTGTGCTGCGTCCTTCGACGCCGCCACCACCACCTAAGTCTCCTGCCCCACCGCCTCCGCCGCCTTTTCCATCGCATGCGGTTCTTCACAAACCAAAAAGAACGTACCATACCGAGAGGCACAAAGAAGAGAAGGTGGGTGACAACGACAGTGAATTCCAGAAAACTCCGTCTCCTCCAACACCACCGCCTCCCCCGCCGCGACCACCTCCATCACCAGCGCGAATGCGATCGGAACAGAACCATGGGAAGAGTGAACGTAGAAAGAGCAATGCGAAAAGGGAAATAGCTATGGTTTTGGCTTCGTTATACAACCAGAGGAAGAGAAAGAAGAAACAGAGAACCAAAGATATCTACGACAACTCTGTTCAGTCTCCAGCTGAGCCAGCGCACTATGCGAGACCTCCACCCTCGCCAGTTCCGCCGCCGCCTCCTCCTCCTCCTCCGCCTTCTGTTTTTCACAGTTTGTTCAGAAAGGGGAGCAAAAGCAAGAAAGTTCACTCAGTCCCCGCGACGCCACATCCGCCACCTCCTCCACCCCCACCGCCACCTACTAAACCTTCGAGATCATCAAAGCGGAAGACTCCGGTTCCAACTCCACCTCCTGAACCGTCAAGGCGGCGAGGTTCGAGTTCGACAACCACTGGTCGGCCACCGTTGCCGACGAGGGCGAGCAACTGGGAGGAGAATGTGAGAGGCGCACAGAGCCCGGTTATCCCAACGCCTCCTCCACCGCCTTTCAAGATGCCGGAGCCAAAATTCATGATGCACGGGGGATTTGTTAGCATACAGAGCACGCCTAGCTCTCGCTCTGGATCTCCGGAGTTGGAGGACGTCCCTGCTTCACTGCTTAAAGAATCTGCGGAAACAGTCAACGCCAGGGAGGGCGGAGATGGGGCGAGGACGGTTTTCTGTCCGAGCCCGGATGTTAACACAAAGGCCGAAACCTTCATCGCGATGCTCTGCGCGATGGTTGGAAGCTCGAGAAGATGAATTCCCTGCGAGAGAAGCAAAAGATGGGCCTTAGTCCAGGCCCAGGCCCATATCAGGCCTAGATGACCTGTTATATACCCTGCTATGACAGGATTATTACGGGGCACACACAAACCGAAACTATTATCATATAACAGTATACAGAATATTGGTAAGAGACATTTGAGATGGGGCTCTGATTGTGTTTTTTTGGTCAGCTTTTGGAGCCCCAAAACCCGCTAATGGTACAGAGATATTTGAAGATGGGGCTCCGATTGTGTTTTTTTGGGTCGCTTTTGGAGCCCCAAGACGGTGGAAAAGCGAGCTTGAACTACAGAGTTAACAGTTTGCATGGTTCTATTGTGTTAAACGGTAGCGTACAGGTTATAAGGCACAGTAGGGTAGTGGATATTGGGTTCGTACTTGTAAGAGATTGTGAGGAGTTTTGGGTTGAATTACTATATATATTTACATGGTATTTGCTGTGGCAGATTGCAGTGTGCATAGCATAGGTCTGTTGGCCTACCTGAGCTAGTGAGCTTCTCGGAGAATAGAGGCCTTTGATTTTCAAGTTTGTGTGTATTTGAGGTCGAAGTCGTCTTGGAAATCAGGAGCTGCTGTGTCCTATAATTCTTCTTTCTTCCATGCATGGCGATATCATCACAGTCGCTGATCTTTTATGTCATGCCCGTTATATATATATATATATAGATACTTTTCGCGTCTGGCTGACATTTTATCCTTCATATTATATCAATTTTTTTATATTTTATCTATCAACGATTATTTATACCTTGTAACTCGAATTATTAATATTGACAAAAATAACTATTTTAGTTCAATATTAAGGAATAAACTTTTAAATGTCCCACATTAAGTTCTTAAACTTTTAAATTTTCAAAATCATATCACATGATTGATTTATATCATATAATATGATTTTAAATAATATTAAAATTAAATATGATAAAATTTGTACTTCAGGCACGTAAATGTCTAATAAATGGGAGTTAAAAGGTAAGATTCTACTCAATAGAAACTTAATTTAATTAAAAAAATAAAAGAAATTTCACTTTATATGTTTTAACTATTATACATTTTGTACTTTATATTTTAAATTAACAAATTCGACGTATCGCACCCAAACATTTTAATATATTTTCTTTTTATTTACACTTGCAAACTGTTTAATGAGGCCAAAACGAATAGAGTTTCTATTTTTAAAAATTAACATCTCGACCGCACTTCGACCTTCGAAACGGAAGACGGGAAAGACGAAGGGGAAGAAAAGAGAAGACTGGACTAGGGTTGGTTGTTGACTGTTGTACTGGCAATGAAGCTTGCAGGTCTGAAATCGTTCGAGAACGCCCACGACGAGTCGGTGTGGGCAGCCACGTGGGTTCCGGCCACTGAGACCCGACCCGCGCTATTACTTACCGGGTCTCTGGATGAGACCGTCAAGCTCTGGGGCTCGGACGACCTGGTCTTGGAACGTACCAACACAGGCCACTGCCTCGGCGTGGTGTCTGTGGCGGCTCACCCGTCGGGCCTAATCGCTGCCTCGGCCTCTCTTGACAGCTTCGTTCGGGTATTCGATGTCGACACCAACGCTACCATTGCCACTCTCGAAGCTCCACCTTCTGAAGTCTGGCAATTGCGCTTCAATCCCCAGGTAATATGCCAAATAGAAATTTCCTTTTTTCAATTCGTCTATTTTTCCTTTGGTTAGTGAGAAAATGGCTGGAAGAAAAAGAGCTAGAAGATTTTGTTTTGGTGCTCTTTTTGGCTGTATTGCAAGGTAAAAGAGCTAAAATTCTGAATTATAGATCTCTTTTTTTGTCTGGTTGTTGAGAAAATAGCCGGATTTAGTTTGATGAATTGTACGTCGGAGCCTTGGCTTTGTATTCTCTAAGTCAGGTGGTTGTGTCAATGTGCGTCAATTAGCTTGTGCTATGAGGTGCTTCTTTTTGTTACATTACTGTTTCTGCTTATCGCTTTTGATTCCTGTGTTTCTTCCTCCTTGAAATCAAAGAACTAAGTTTGAGTCTATTTATTAGTTTTTCTGTTCATAAGCGAGTCTATTTGTTTGTTGATATCTGGGTTGTTTCGTCTTTGTGGCTAACACCTGAAGTAGTCTGTGGGAGGGGCATTGTGGATTGACCTGTTGATTCGTTTCGTGATGATTTGTCTCTTGTGGTTGACCTCAAGTAGCTCTCGGGAGGGGCATTATGGATGGACCGGTTGATCACTCCCACTGTAATTTATGTCTTGTCACCGACTTCAAGAGTTCACGAGAGGGGCATTGTGGATGGACTGGTTGATTGGTCTCATGGTCTAATTTGTCATATATGCTTATTAAGCATATTGGCTTCAGATATTTATCCTCGCATCTACTAAAGCTCATAAGGAATTTTTCCATTGCTTTTGTAACTTGTGTAAACTAGTGTGTTTTAGAGGCCCCCCCCCCCCCCCCCCCCTCTTTCTCTCTCTTCTTTTTTCTCCAATCTCAACTGGGAGACACCATCTTCTGCCAGCTTCTTAATTCCATTCTAGAACTATGGAAATCTTTGAAGACCTATAGAACTGACATTAGCAGGCTACGGTCAATTTTGGAGGCCTTTGGCTCTATCATCAGTAATCTTAGAAGCTTTTCTACTGCAAGAATTGAAATTATCATCTATTCCTTCGTCGATTGAATCTGCGAGTTGTCCTTTGTATAGAAAAGCAACGTATTTTATGTATAAATTTGTAATTCTAGTTTGTGCTTTTTTGTTCTTGAATAGAGGTTTTGTTTCTGTAACATGTTCAAACTTTTTGAAAAGCAGATGCCTAAATAATTCTCTATTCAAGAAGTATTCTTTATTTAAAGAACATGTGTATGTAACAAGTACGAGAATAATGAGCATAGATAGCAGTCTCATTTCCAGCCCATTCAAACCAAGCAGTGTAGAACATAATGCTTACACTCTAGGCTAGCTCGCATGCAAATCATCAATGTCTCTCTTCTTGGAGCTCAATTTCTATTGAGACATCTCTAATCTTGGCTTGGAGGAAGACTTGACCACTTCCCCCCTGTTCTCAAGTAGCCATGCAATGGAAATGTCTAAAAGAGAGATGATGATGTTAAACAGCATGCGTGTTGTTATGGCTTCGAAATGGTCCTAGTGGTCTCAAATGTGTGGATAATTTAGAATGCCTTGCAGCTGCTTCAAAATAACTACTTTTTCTCTGTTGGAGAATGTTCAAAGATGCACTCTTTTATTTGTTCTGGTTTTTTTTTTTTGGGTTCGGGGGAGGGAGGAAGGGAAGAGAGGAGGGAGGGCGGAAGAGTGGGGATGGTTCCTAGTTTTTCTTCACACAGTGGATTAGTTTTATCTGCTTATGGAAATAAAGCTACCTATGAAACCATGTTGCTATTCTTTCTTGTCTACTCTACAAATATGGTTGGCTTCCTGAATGGTTTGCTTCTGCAAATTGTGCGGAAGATATGCAACCATGTATTTAAAAGATGAAACTACTTTTATTCTTAACAAATCCTTGAAGAAAAATGGAGACTGCAATGTCCATCACCTTGTTTTGAATGTTAGTGCAGACTTATGCGAAAAGTATCTCTCTTTCAGGGTTCCACTCTAGCTGTCGCTGGTGGGGGTAGTGCATCAATCAAGCTTTGGGACACTGCCACGTGGGACTTGATTGCCACTCTACCTATTCCTCGTTCAGAAGGTCCCAAGACCTCTGATAAAAGTGGCAGCAAGAAGTTTGTCCTATCAGTTGCTTGGAGTCCTGATGGGAAGCGACTTGCTTGTGGTTCAATGGATGGCACCATCTCCATTTTTGATGTAGCCCGTGCCAAATTTTTACACCACCTGGAAGGGCACTTTATGCCGGTAAGGTCCTTGGTGTACTCCCCGATTGAACCACGGCTACTCTTTTCAGCGTCAGATGATATGCATGTGCACATGTATGATGCTGAAGGGAAATCCCTGGTTGGAGCCATGACAGGTCATGGAAGTTGGGTATTGAGTGTGGATGTTAGCCCTGATGGGGCGGCTATTGCAACAGGCTCAAGTGACGCAACTGTGCGGCTCTGGGATATTTCTATGAGGGCTGCTGTGCAGACAATGAGTAATCATACAGACCTGGTTTGGGGAGTGGCATTTCGACCGCCAGGAGGAATCGGTGTTCGGACTGGTCGGCTTGCTAGTGTGTCAGATGATAAGAGCATATCACTGTACGACTATTCCTAAGTAGCATGTGGACAGTGTATGGCACTCAGGTTTGTGTTGGTAGAAGTAGTTACTAACTTCTTTTGCTGCTGTTTTATGATATTGATCTCAAGAAAATATTATTTTTTGTTTTTTTCTAAGCATCTCAAGAAAATATTCGGTTTGCTTGTTTGGTCTTCTGATCGACCATTTTTACGTTTAAACTGCAATGTGCTTGAGTGGGAAGTTTATTCGGGCTATTTCACAATGTCCAAGGCGCAGACCTTGCTATATATCATCAGATTCCCAAGCCTCTGTTTGAATTACGATTTTTACCAATAGTTGGTAGAATTAGCGAGATTGTTGGCTGAAATGAATTTAAGAAACCAATTTAGGGGAACTCAAGAGAAAATTCGATCAAACAAAGGAATTCAGAAAGTTGAACTATGCTTACATGCCTAACTGAAGCAAAGTCACCTTTGGTTAACTCCACTGAAGCTAAAATCACGGAAGAATTGTTGTTTATACAGAATTGAACAATGATCAGTAGCACCAAGATCTATTATACAAGATAAAGAGAAAAAAAATAAGGCTTAATTAGTCACTAGTCTTTGAGATATGACCGAATTTCAAATTGGTTTTTAAAGTTTATTTCGTCTTAAACTAATCATTGAGGAATTCTTCATGTTTGGTCATTCCGTCAACTCTGTTGTCACTATTAATAAAAAAAATTTCACGTGACTAACAAAGATATATCATCACCAAACGCAAGTAGCTACGTGTTCCCAATTCACTCAAACTGTCAAGTTAGACTGATTGGTGTTAATTTAAAATCCACCTTGTATTGTCTATGCCACCTAGATTTAAAATGTTAGCTCAAAATGCTATGTTGGACATATTTTTTGTTATGACAACGCACTTCGAGTGACTTGGACTTACGTGGCTACTTTGATTGATAGTTATGTGTCTCTGTTAGTCACATGAGATTTATTCTATTAATTGGGTCAACTGAATAGGCAAATTAACTACTTTAAGACAAAGGATTTCATAAAAACTAGTAAAGGAGTAAATAAACTTAAGGACTAGTTTGAGATCCGGTAATACTCTAGTGACAGATGCACTAGCCGTGAAGCGCAGATGATTTGAATTTTATAAATATTTAAGGCAAAGAATTACTCACATGGCTCTTGAATGATTGCTGGCAGTGGAACTTTAATGCTTTTCTCTGTTAAAGTATAAGTAACAGAAGTTGATTTTTTTTTTTTATTTTTATTTTTTTTTTTAAAAAAATTTCGGAGTACTGATGAAGCTGGATAGTCATGTAACTCATAATATCTATCAATAATTGTATTTCCAACTATAATTTCTTGATTAGAAAATTATTATTTTACAATTGGACATTTGAAGATGCACCAAATTTGATTAACTTGGGTTGTAAAATATGGATTCTGTATTGACGTAAATGTGATTTTGAGTAGGCATTCTTTTTGAAGACTAAAACAAAATGCTTTTTTTGATTAGAGTTAATGGCTCTAAAAGCAAAATTTGACCTAGACATAAAAGAACAATAATGTGAACCAAAAGCAAAAATCCTAACCATTGCATATCATATGGATAATCAACCAGCTTCTTTTAATAATTTATATGAGTATATATAGGCGGAGGTCCTAATAAGTTATAAGCTCATTTCAATTAATTTTTTGGGTAAACATCATAATAGCCACCATAGTTATGGGTTTCTCCCCCAAGTGCCAATTTATCTAATTATGCCCCACAAATTGAAAAAAAAATTAATTAATTATCGTATGCAGTTCAATTTGACGGTTAAATTAAACGCAAAGTGATATAGACTGACTGAGATGTCGATAAAATCTTAACAAAATAAAAAATAATACGTAAATAGAAAATAAAATAAAAATAATTTTATTTATTTATTTTGTAACTTGTGGGATGTAATTAGATAAATTGAAACTTGAGTTGCTTATTATGATGTTTTTCATTTTTTTTTAGGGTAAACTCATAGTTAGCTTCCTATGTTTGGGCAAAAATCAAATAGCTCCCTTAACTTTTAATCTAACAATTTGAGACCCATAACTTTCAAAACATATCAATCTTCGCCCCTGTCTAAATCAGGCGTTAAGTCCAACGGAAAATTCTGCAAAATGATCGAAATGCCCCTCCTAAAGCTAAATTTTAATAAATAAATAAAAATTTAAGAAATAAATAAAATAAATAGATTATTGAAATAGAGTTTCAATAGTTTTATTTAAAAAATTTAATTTTTTAAAATATCATTTTATTTTTTATGAATTTTTTTAATTTTTTTAGTAATTTTATTTTCGAGGGGCATTTTGGTCATTTTTTATATTTTTCCGTCTGATTTAGACGGGGTGAAGATTGATAGGTTATGAAAGTAATGAGTCTTAAATTGTTAGATTGAAAATTATGGGAGCTATTTAATTTTTATCCCAATATAGGAGACTAACTATGACTTTGTCCCAACATAGAGCGGTAACTTATATCATATTGAAGCTGAAATACGAGGATTAGGCACAGGAACATAAATCTCCAACTCGAATTCTACGGTGGCTTGAATCTTTCTATGAAGATTACAAATCCTGTTATGGTGATGACGTGCAACAATCACTTGACACCAGAGACATAAAAACAGAAAGAGTATTCCAAAAATTATGGCTTATCGAAGACAATGGAAGTTCGGTACCATGTGACAGAAGACAGAGAAGAATATTTTTGGATTTCATTGCAGAATATTGTGTACAGAGTGTAATATATACATACAAGCTTGCGTAGCCGCCTAGGTTCAAGATTCTCGGGTATTGTGTCGAGCATCCAGTGTGCGTAAGAGAAAATTCGAGAAATCTGCATCAGTCGGGCAGAACTAACTTCCTCAATTACAACAAAGTCGCAGCAATCCTTAAAGAAATCTGGTAATGCCAGCTTTGACCTTATGCTAAGAGTTTGCTCATCGGGATCATGAGTAATCAATATCCCTCCGCGAGTTCAGTGGGGCAGGAGCAACAACGAGACTCGAGCGAAACTGATGGAACTGAGTAGAGACAAGGGGTTTGATGAAGAAATCAACGATATGGTCTTTCGTAGAAAGAAAGTCAAGGTGGAGGGGCTGTAATGCAGGGAAAAGATTCTGTAAAAATTTAGAAAGAGAAGGAAAGATACGGAAGAAAATTGCTTCAAAGGTACAACAACGTTGCTTTCCTTAAATGATATTTACCCTCACCAGTTTGTGCACAAGGTAAGTCAAATTCGTTTAGGATACAATAGAGCCAGGATTTTAGAGATCCATTCATACAAAATGTGTAGCACAACTCACAAAAAATGTACGTTCAACTTTCTTGATAGTTTCAAACAGTTTACATTTAAAATGGAGGCAGTTACTTAACCAAACGACGTGAGTTTTCAGTTTAAATCCAAACAACGTGATTATAGCAGTTTAAAAACTACTAATATCGTGGACACAATTTATCAAATTGTGATCACGTTTTAATATCCATTATTAGATAACTAACCATACGGATTTAAACTATAAATAAAATCCACCGTTGGATTTTCATCAAAGCTAAAATAAATGAGATCTGACCGTCGATCAAAAGACCAAAAATACACTGCTCAGATCCTCGCTGCGATGCTTTGTGCTAAGTGCCAAAAGCACCCCTAGCGCCCTACAAGCCAAGCCAAGCCAAGCTCGCGCGCGTGCATGTGGTGCCCTGTAGACTCCATGTCTTGCACTATATCAAATACATACTAAAGCTCTCTAATAATAAATGCAATCCTAGAAAGTAGGAGTTCCCATGTGGGACACTTTAATAAACTCCAATCTCAAAATATAATATATAATAATAATAAGTTTGAAAACACTTTAACAGATTCGGTTCTAAGAGTCTTTCTTTCAAGAGGCTACAAGTAGCTTTCAAGTTGTATAAACACATTGATGGTTACAATCTGGCTATCTCATTTAACTACAACTCAGTTTGGTGATAGCTAAACTAAGCCATTTTTTTTTCTTTCACTTTTAAACTAACGTTCCCCTTTCCTTGTGAAGAAAATAAAGCTGCAACTCATGAAGGAGCAAAGGTAACTCACTTGAAATGAAGAAGAAACATCAGTGAAATGTTACGTGTAATATGTTGTAACCATAGAATATATTCTTTTTTTGCTTTTTGTCATAACGGCTTATGAAGGCTGTTATTCCCGCGCTCTGTTATTGGAGCAAAGTGTATACATGGGGCTGCTGCCTTGTATTTCTTTTTAACGCAATGTACAGAATTTTCCTAATTTTCTTAATTTGATATGGTATTATAGTTCTCTTAGTCGAGAATTTTTTCATCGCCTGTTATTCCTAGCAACATGTTCTTCCGATCCTCCTCCCACCAACACTTCCTCAAAGGATGATCATTCTTCCAATTCTTATTTTCTCCACTATGGTGAGAGTCCCGACTCTGTTCTAGTTTCGCAACTTCTTCTTATTTTCTCCACTATGTTGATTACTCTAGAGGCCAAAAATAAGCTCGGTTTCCTTGATGGGTCTCTTCCCCGTCTGCCTCCCACCGAAGTTTGGCTTGACTCAGTTTGGTGATAGCTAAACTAAGCCATTTTTTTTTCTTTCACTTTTAAACTATACGTTCCCCTTTCCTTGTGAAGAAAATAAAGCTGCAACTCATGAAGGAGCAAGAGGTACGCTGACTCAAGAGCGAGAAGATAGAGATTTTGAAATGAAGACATGGCTCTTGAATGATTGCTGGCAGTGGAACTTTAATGCTTTTCTCTGTTAAAGTATAAGTAACAGAAGTTGTTAAAAAAACGGAGTACTGATGAAGCTGGATAGTCATGTAACTCATAATATCTATCAATAATTGTATTTCCAACTATAATTTCTTGATTAGAAAATTATTATTTTACAATTGGACATTTGAAGATGCACCAAATTTGATTAACTTGGGTTGTAAAATATTTCTGTGACGTAAATGTGATTTTGATAGGCATTCTTTTTGAAGACTAAAACAAAATGCTTTTTTTGATTAGAGTTAATGGCTCTAAAAGCAAAATTTGACCTAGACATAAAAGAACAATAATTGAACCAAAAGCAAAAATCCTAACCATTGCATATCATATGGATAATCAACCAGCTTCTTTTAATAATTTATATGAGTATATATAGGCGGAGGTCCTAATAAGTTATAAGCTCATTTCAATTAATTTTTTGGGTAAACATCATAATAGCCACCATAGTTATGGGTTTCTCCCCCAAGTGCCAATTTATCTAATTATGCCCCACAAATTGAAAAAAAAATTAATTAATTATCTGCAGTTCAATTTGACGGTTAAATTAAACCAAAGTGATATAGACTGACTTTCGATAAAATCTTAACAAAATAAAAAATAAACGTAAATAGAAAATAAAATAAAAATAATTTTATTATTTATTTTGTAACTGGGATGTAATTAGATAAATTGAAACTTGATGTACATTTTTTTTTAGATAGTTTTCCTGGGCAAAAATTGTTCTTTCAATCCCACAATTTGAGACCATAACTTTCAAAACTATCAATCTTCGGTCTAAATAGGCGTTAATAGAAAATTCTGCAAAATGATCGAAATGCCCTCCTAAAGCTAAATTTTAATAAATAAATAAAAATTTAAGAAATAAATAAAATAAATAGATTATTGAAATAGAGTTTCAATAGTTTATTTAAAAAATATTAATTTTTTAAAATATCATTTTTATTTATGAATTCTTTAATTTTTAATTTTTTTCGAGGGGCATTTTGGTCATTTTTTATATTTTCCGTCTGATTAGACTGGAGTCTTAAATTGTTAGATTGAAAATTATGGGAGCTATTTAATTTTTATCCCAATATAGGAGACTAACTATGACTTTGTCCCAACATAGAGCGGTAACTTATATCATATTGAAGCTGAAATACGAGGATTAGGCACAGGAACATAAATCTCCAACTCGAATTCTACGGTGGCTTGAATCTTTCTATGAAGATTACAAATCCTGTTATGGTGATGACGTGCAACAATCACTTGACACCAGAGACATAAAAACAGAAAGAGTATTCCAAAAATTATGGCTTATCGAAGACAATGGAAGTTCGGTACCATGTGACAGAAGACAGAGAAGAATATTTTTGGATTTCATTGCAGAATATTGTGTACAGAGTGTAATATATACATACAAGCTTGCGTAGCCGCCTAGGTTCAAGATTCTCGGGTATTGTGTCGAGCATCCAGTGTGCGTAAGAGAAAATTCGAGAAATCTGCATCAGTCGGGCAGAACTAACTTCCTCAATTACAACAAAGTCGCAGCAATCCTTAAAGAAATCTGGTAATGCCAGCTTTGACCTTATGCTAAGAGTTTGCTCATCGGGATCATGAGTAATCAATATCCCTCCGCGAGTTCAGTGGGGCAGGAGCAACAACGAGACTCGAGCGAAACTGATGGAACTGAGTAGAGACAAGGGGTTTGATGAAGAAATCAACGATATGGTCTTTCGTAGAAAGAAAGTCAAGGTGGAGGGGCTGTAATGCAGGGAAAAGATTCTGTAAAAATTTAGAAAGATACGGAAGAAAATTGCTTCAAAAGCACAACAGTGTTGCTTTCCTTAAATGATATTTACCCCACCAGTTTGTGCACAAGGTAAGTCAAATTCGTTTAGGATACAATAGAGCCAGGATTTTAGAGATCCATTCTACAAAATGTGTAGCACAACTCACGAAAAATGTACGTTCAACCTTTGATAGTTTCAAACAGTTTACATTTAAAATGGAGGCAGTTACTTAACCAAACGACGTGCAGTTTAAATCCAAACAACTATCCATGATTAGATAACTAACCATACGGATTTAAACGATAAATAAAATCCACCGTTGATTTTCATCAAAGCTAAAATAAATGCGATCTGACCATCCGATCAAAAGACCAAAAATACACGGCTCAGATCCTCGCTCTTGTGCTAAGTGCCAAAAAGCGCCCTTGCGTGCATGTGGTGCCCCATAGACTCCATGTCTTGCACTATATATACATGCTAAAGCTCTCCAATAATAAATGCAATCTAAAGTAGGAGTTCTCATGTGGGACACTTTAATAAACTCCCAATCTCAAAATATAATATATAATAATAATAAGTTTGAAAACACTTTAACAGATTCGGTTCTAAGAGTCTTTCTTTCAAGAGGCTACAAGTAGCTTTCAAGTTGTATAAACACATTGATGGTTACAATCTGCTATCTCATTTAACGAGGTGATACAAGTTTGGCTTGACTCAGTTTGGTGATAGCTAAACTAAGCCATTTTTTTTTCTTTCACTTTTAAACTATACGTTCCCCTTTCCTTGTGAAGAAAATAAAGCTGCAACTCATGAAGGAGCAAGAGGTACGCTGACTCAAGAGCGAGAAGATAGAGATTTTGAAATGAAGAAGAAACATCAGGAGTGAAATGTTACGTGTAATATGTTGTAACCATAGAATAGAATATTCTTTTTTTGCTTTTTGTCATAACGGCTTATGAAGGCTGTTATTCCCGCGCTCTGTTATTGGAGCAAAGTGTATACATGGGGCTGCTGCCTTGTATTTCTTTTTAACGCAATGTACAGAATTTTCCTAATTGTTCTTAATTTGATATGGTATTATACTCTCTTAGTCGAGAATTTTTTCATCGCCTGTTATTCCTAGCAATTGTCATGTTCTTCCGATCCTCCTCCCACCAACACTTCCTCAAAGGATGATCATTCTTCCAATTCTATTTTCTCCACTATGGTGAGAGTCCCGACTCTGTTCTAGTTTCGCAACTTCTTCTTATTTTCTCCACTATGTTGATTACTCTAGAGGCCAAAAATAAGCTCGGTTTCCTTGATGGGTCTCTTCCCCGTCTGCCTCCCACCGATGCTCTATTTGGTGCTTGGTGCCGCTCCAACACTACGGTGTTTTCCTGGATTATCAATGTTGTTTCTAAAGAAATTGCTGCTGGTGTTATTTATATCAGTGATGCTAAAGATGTTGGAGTGTGAGATCGTTTCTCTCAAGCCAATAGGCCTCGCTCAACCACAAAAACAGATTGCTTCTCTCACTCAAGGATGCTGCCTACTTCACAATCTTAAGGGGTTGGGGGATGAGTTGCACAATTATCAGCCTCTTCCTAGCTGCTCTTGTGGCTGCCGATCTTGCAACTGGTTGCTGAATCCCAACAATCTGAGTATGTTGGACTTTTTTATAGGATTAAATGAATCCTTCACTCAATTGCGTGCTTAGATTTTACTGTCTGTTTCCTTAGTTCTCCAAGAAGAACGGTAGAGAGGGATTACTGTCACCCCTCCTGTTGAGTCCATTGCTGATAGGGATCTTGACAGTTACAATTTCGAATTTCTCTGCCAATTTGACTCCAGACTTAAGTCAAATTTATTTAAATTTCGTATTTCAAATTTTTGTATTTCCTGTTGATTGTTAGGTAGTGTTTATCCAAGTTTGTTTAACATGTTATTTGAATTCCATGTTTTTATAACCTTCTAGTTTATAAAGGAGGAGTTGATGAATCAATAAAGGCAGAGAAAGATTAATAAATTTAAATTTGTTTGAAGTGAGACGCTTCCTATTTTGGTGAGACAACAAACATGAGTGTGTGATGAGCCACTCATTCTTTATCTTTATCCTATTAAAATTAAAAACATTAATCCCATTACCCTGGGCGGATAGCGGGAATTGAACCCGCATCTTCTCCTTGGCAAAGAGAAATTTTACCATTCAACTATATCCACTTGTTCTTGATACACAACGTAATGTATGCACCATTTTTGTGCATAGCTAGGCCAGATACTCTTTTTTTTTTTTTTCAGAGTAATTGCAATTTTTTTTTTCGTTTAATAAAAAGTTCATTTTTGAATTTGGATTAGTTAAAAATTCTTATTATTTTATTCTAATTAATATTAGTTAATATTAGAATAAAATAATTCCATTGGTTCCCTTGCATCAATTGCTTTTTTGAGAAAGCAATTTCAAGGTCTTCCCAGACAGTTCACTTTTCGAGGAAAGGAATGCCCACAATGTAGCCATTGTGGCAATCTTGGTCATACTATCGATAAATGCTATAAACTTATTGGGTATCCTTCTAGTTATCACAATAAGAACAAATTTCCAGCATCTGCTGCTAATGTCATTGGATCTGGTTCAAATTATGCTGATGCACTCTTTAAACTAGTTGCTCTTTTTATGACAGCTTCTTCTACTTCGTTGCCTTTCACTCCTGAGCAGTGTCAGCAGCTCCTTTCTCTCCTCAACACTCAGTTTGTTCAACCTAAAGGACTTGCAATTTCAGCTGCCAATTTGGTACATTCCTACAATGTCTTAGGTAGTAACTGTTCTCTGTCCCTTTCTTTTCTCTCTCAAACTTGGATTATCGATACTGGTGCCTTTAACCACATGATTAATTCCGTTAGCCTTTTTTCTTATGATATTAAAAAATGTCAGTCTAATGTGAGCCTCCCTGATGGTCAGTCAGTCATAGTTTTTCACATTGGTACCGTTTATTTATCTCCTTCTTTAGTTCTTAAAAATGTTCTATGTGTGACCAAGTTTTCCTTTCAACTTGATTTAGACTGACTTCCAATAAATCAGAAACTGACTACTTGGACCTTCCCTGTTAGATTTGTCTAACTTCTTTGGATGGTTACTCCTAGTTTGATTCAAGCTCCTTACTAATTGGAAGATGATTGGGCAGTGGCATAGACATGATCGGATATGACTTCTACGTTGAAATTGAAATCAGAAATCTAGACAAATGTTGATAGGACATTTACTTATTTGCCGATTTGCAGGTTGCTATCTTCTCAAACACTAATCTATCCAGGTATATACCTCATTCCCTTTCCAATTATATCTCCTATTCTAAATTCTCTTCTCCTCTTCATGCTTTCTCTCTTTGTCTTTCTACTATCTGTGAACCACAATTCTTCCATGAGGTTGTTGGTCACCCACATTGGCGTGAGCCCTTGTCCGTTGAGATTGCTGTCCTTGAGGCTAACCGTACTTAGGACATCACCACTTTGCCTGCCAGTAAGCACCCCATTGGTAAATAGGTGTATATACTAAAGCTTAAATCATATGGCTCCTTTGAGAGATATAAGGCCCGCTTGGTTGCCAAGGGCTACACACAATGTGAAGGTTTTGATTATTGACAAAACCTTTTCTTCCTTTGCCAAAATGGTGACAATCCAGACTGTTCTTGCTTTGGCTACCATCAACAATTGACATCTCTCCCAATTGGATGTCAACAATGCTTTTCTCCATGGAGAATAAACAGGTTTACATGAGTCTCCTTAAGCAGGGGGAGAAACATGTTTGTCGACTTCTCCTTAAGCAAGCCTCAAGGCAATGGTTTAGCAAATTCTCCACTACCTTGATTGCTCATGGCTTTGTTCAATCCACCCTTGACTATTCTCTATTTACAAGTCTGGATGGAGTCTTTTTATATCTCTCTTGGTATACGTGGATGACATTCTCATTGCATCCGATGATCCCCACGCAATTGCTGAATTGAAGCTCTTTTTAGACAGTACATTCAAATTAAAGGATCTTGGTGTTCTCAAATATTTTTTAGGCATTGAAATAGAAAGATCAACCAAGGGAATTACTCTTTGCCAAAGAAAATATGCTCTGAAAATCTTGGAAGACAGTTGCATATTAGCAAGCAAAGTCCCAAAGTTTCCCATGGAGCAGAATATGAAGTTAAGTATCAGTGAAGGACCTTTGATGACAAATCCTGAAGACTAATTGGGAGACTAATTTACTTAACAATAATCAGGCTAGACATTGCTTATTCAGTCGAAAAGCTCAGCCAATTCATGGATAAGCCACGAGATACACATTTTAAGACTGCTGTGCGAGTATTGCAGTTTATAAAAGGGACTCCAGGCCAAGGGATATTGTTGTCTGTTGCATGTGAGGTGCATTTGAAAGCCTTTTCAGAATCTGATTGGGTAGGGTGTGTAGATAGTAGGAGATCAGTAACTGGTTTTTGTGTTTTCCTTGGTGACTCATTGATCTCATGGAAATTGAAGAAGCAATCAACAGTTTTACGATCATATACGGAGGCAGAATAGAGGTCTATGACATCCACTATGTGTGAGGTTATATGGATAATAGGATTACTCAAAGACTTGCATATATTTCACATAAAACCTGCTCTGTTGTTTTGTGATAAGTAGGTAGCTTTGCACATTACTGCAAACCCAGTCTTTCATGAAAGAACTAAGCAAATAGAGATCGATTGTCATATTGTAAGAGAAAAAGTGCAAGCTGGGATTATCAAGACTATGTATTTGAAAACCAATATGCAGCTCACTGATGTATTTACTAAGGCACTCGACTTCATCAATTCAGCAGTTTAGTTGGCAAGATAGGGGATTTTAAATATTTATGATGCAATCCAACTTGAAAGGGAGTGTGAAGAAAATAAAGCTCAACTCATGAAGGAGCAAGAGGCACACTAACTCAAGAGCGAAAAGATAAAGATTTTGGAATGAAGAAGAAAGAGAAGGGGTGAAATGCTACGTGTAATCTGTTGTGACCATAGAATATAATGTCCTTTTTTTGCTTTATGTTAGGGGAAATTACACTTTGCACAAAGGGTTGACATACAGTCTTTTGATTTCGTGATTGAACTTTTGATTTCCGTCGATTGCCACCCCGTAGCCAATTTCTCCGTTAAGACTGACTGTATTAAGCGCACGTGTCGTCCACGTGAGGTGCTTAAAATTTTTCTCTCCATTTTGCCCTCCATTCTATCCGTTTAGAATTTAAAATTCGCATTTCCTTTCTTTTACCCAGCACCTACAAAGATCTGGAGTTCATCCCCTCCCTAAAGACATTGCTGAGCCTTAGCAGTGCTTAAAATCCAGAAGAAATGACATCACACTGGTAATGCTTTTGCATTTTTCCCTCTCATTGCTCTGTACGTTTCTTAAATGTTTTTGGTCTCCTTCATGGAAAGTGTATTTTCTATGAAGGAGACTTTAACTGGATTTAGTAGCTAGTTTCTTATACCTTTCCCGAGGTTTCGATGGAGATGTTAAGCGAACCATAGCAGCTTTTTAGAACTGTTCCTTCTGCAATATATCAAAAACTGATTGGAGATGGAGAGTATCAAAAAAACCAGTCATGGCTAGCTAAACAAAGAAATATAGGGGTTAAAAATTAATCAACTACCCAATATATACAATAGGATATACAATATATATAGCAGCTGATGTTTCTAGTCCAATATAACTTACAAAAATTAATGCATGTCATAAAGGGAATGTACTTGAGACTTAGAAGGTAAATACTAGTATGATGAAGAAGAAGGCAGAGAAGAGGAGGAGAAGAAGCAACAAGACGTGTAGGAGGAGAAATTGCCAAGGAGAGGACTGAGTTGAGTTGAGTTAAGTGAGGGTGGTGAAAGGGTTCAATATATAGGAGATGAGAAGTGGGATTTTATGAATCAATGAGAATGATGTCATTTTCAAAGTAAATATATCATTGACACTCACCAAATTTTTTTGTTTTTATTCAAAGGGGGGGAAAAATATAGAGAGAGATTATTATTAGTCGAATAAGAAGGAAAGGTCAGTTTGGAAGAGAATATGTGCCACAAATTGGGTCATTAATTTCTTCCATGAAATTTTTCCTAGTCCAGTTTTGTTTCCTAATGACAATGACTTCATCTTTGTGTGTTTCTCATATACATATATATATTGATCATAATTACTAGTCATCATGTCCATTTTTAGATTTTCTTGGTAAATATTGTTCCTATTTGTGAAGAATAACTAATTTCGTCAATAAGCATTATGAGCAGTTACTGAATAAGTCTTAGTATAGTTATGACCTAAGTCTTTTTCAAATGCTTAACTAGTAGCCAATACTAATTCTTTCTAATTGAGTTCTAATGGTTATGTGTGCTTCATTTTCACATGTTTTTTAAGCAATTCACCTGCATCACCAAGTACTGCAAGTTCGGTGACAAGCATAGGTGGAGATTGAACTAAAATTCCTATTTATTACTGTAGTGTTGAATCTTGCCTGAAGATTGCCTACACATAAGCAAATTTTGGCATAAGGTTTTTTAGTTGTGTGAACCACAAGGTAATACCTTGTATATGTAGTTTTAGTACGTATGTTTATTATTGCGCTGAAATGTTTATACATGATATGAATGCAGTTTGGGAGATCATGCAGGTTTTTCATGTGGTTTGATTCTCCTATATGTGTCCATGGAAGGAGGGTTTCAAGTCGTATTCGGGAGAGGCACGAAAGGACGCATATAGAGTTTGAAATAGAAAGTCATCTAAAAACAAAAGAGGATGAGTATGCGAAGTGCCCTGCAATGATGGAGGAGGAGTATAAGAAGCACACTGTAAGGATGGAGGAGGAGTATGTGAAACGCAATGCAATGATGGAACGCAATATGGCACGGCTCCGCTTAGAGTTGGTTTCCACAAAATATAGTCACAATGAAGAGAAGAAATTCTATAGGAGGATGTTGACTTTCTCATGGATGTTGATTGTTTTATTGTTGTTGCCTTCTATGTATGTTACAAAAAAAGAAGTGGGTGTTTCTCTACCATTGGCACCATAAACTGAAGTTTGAATTTAGTCATATAATTGCCTTGAAGGCATTATTTGTATTTTCAGCATTATTGACATATGTATGTTGGGAAAAATACTATTCCTTCTTTGCAGAATAACGTGAGAAACGAAAATAAGAAAAATAAGAAATAAGCAATTGCATGACACAGAGATTTATGCGGTTCCCTCAATGTGAGATATGTCCACAGAGTTGTAGAGATTTTACTATTGTAGATCAAAGCAAAAGGAGACAGCCGTCATACATAAAGCAGCATAAAAGGACAAAGCTTTTCTGACATCATAAAACCCTAACCCTGAGTGCTACATATAAAGAACCCCCACTTGACGAGCTACCGGATTTCCTTCCAACTTACCCCACTAATCTTCCAGACCTTCGATGCAGCCTAGATCCAATCGAAGATAACGGCTGTGATGCACTTGTTGGTCTGCTCTTTGTTCGCTTTATGACAACAACTGTAGGCTGAGATGCAACCTCGTTTACTGGAGTTTGAGGCGCTGCAGGTTGTGGTATAGTCCGAGGGGCTACAGGTGGTGGTGGTATAGTTTTTGTTGATTTTCCTCCACTTCCTGTTCTTGCTGCAGAAGGTTAACTTAATACATTTTCTTCATTCTACAAACATGATACAAAAAGCACCCATAGTTAAAAAAATCACGAAGTTCAAACAAATGGGTCATAAAAACCTGAATAAACCTGAGATTCCAAGAGACTTGGAAAGGAACCTGCTAGGATGGTTCCTTTCCATTTTGCTTGCTGGTCTCTCGTAATAGCCGAACAGGATTTGCAATGTTGATTGACCACATATTCAATGATCTAAGTTCGAGGCAAGGGTTTCTAAGAGTGTTGTTCCATACTTTTTGAATCCTAATTCAATCTGTAAATGCTAATCCTTTCTCTCACCGCAACA
>CM025854.1:7326697-7341058 GCA_003952965.2 Morella rubra
TGCCAGCTTCTTAATTCCATTCTAGAACTATGGAAATCTTTGAAGACCTATAGAACTGACATTAGCAGGCTACGGTCAATTTTGGAGGCCTTTGGCTCTATCATCAGTAATCTTAGAAGCTTTTCTACTGCAAGAATTGAAATTATCATCTATTCCTTCGTCGATTGAATCTGCGAGTTGTCCTTTGTATAGAAAAGCAACGTATTTTATGTATAAATTTGTAATTCTAGTTTGTGCTTTTTTGTTCTTGAATAGAGGTTTTGTTTCTGTAACATGTTCAAACTTTTTGAAAAGCAGATGCCTAAATAATTCTCTATTCAAGAAGTATTCTTTATTTAAAGAACATGTGTATGTAACAAGTACGAGAATAATGAGCATAGATAGCAGTCTCATTTCCAGCCCATTCAAACCAAGCAGTGTAGAACATAATGCTTACACTCTAGGCTAGCTCGCATGCAAATCATCAATGTCTCTCTTCTTGGAGCTCAATTTCTATTGAGACATCTCTAATCTTGGCTTGGAGGAAGACTTGACCACTTCCCCCCTGTTCTCAAGTAGCCATGCAATGGAAATGTCTAAAAGAGAGATGATGATGTTAAACAGCATGCGTGTTGTTATGGCTTCGAAATGGTCCTAGTGGTCTCAAATGTGTGGATAATTTAGAATGCCTTGCAGCTGCTTCAAAATAACTACTTTTTCTCTGTTGGAGAATGTTCAAAGATGCACTCTTTTATTTGTTCTGGTTTTTTTTTTTTGGGTTCGGGGGAGGGAGGAAGGGAAGAGAGGAGGGAGGGCGGAAGAGTGGGGATGGTTCCTAGTTTTTCTTCACACAGTGGATTAGTTTTATCTGCTTATGGAAATAAAGCTACCTATGAAACCATGTTGCTATTCTTTCTTGTCTACTCTACAAATATGGTTGGCTTCCTGAATGGTTTGCTTCTGCAAATTGTGCGGAAGATATGCAACCATGTATTTAAAAGATGAAACTACTTTTATTCTTAACAAATCCTTGAAGAAAAATGGAGACTGCAATGTCCATCACCTTGTTTTGAATGTTAGTGCAGACTTATGCGAAAAGTATCTCTCTTTCAGGGTTCCACTCTAGCTGTCGCTGGTGGGGGTAGTGCATCAATCAAGCTTTGGGACACTGCCACGTGGGACTTGATTGCCACTCTACCTATTCCTCGTTCAGAAGGTCCCAAGACCTCTGATAAAAGTGGCAGCAAGAAGTTTGTCCTATCAGTTGCTTGGAGTCCTGATGGGAAGCGACTTGCTTGTGGTTCAATGGATGGCACCATCTCCATTTTTGATGTAGCCCGTGCCAAATTTTTACACCACCTGGAAGGGCACTTTATGCCGGTAAGGTCCTTGGTGTACTCCCCGATTGAACCACGGCTACTCTTTTCAGCGTCAGATGATATGCATGTGCACATGTATGATGCTGAAGGGAAATCCC
Organism: Morella rubra; assembly: GCA_003952965.2. Taxonomy (NCBI): domain Eukaryota; kingdom Viridiplantae; phylum Streptophyta; class Magnoliopsida; order Fagales; family Myricaceae; genus Morella; species Morella rubra. The sequence goes on from CM025854.1 coordinate 7,328,154, forward strand.
TGGTTGGAGCCATGACAGGTCATGGAAGTTGGGTATTGAGTGTGGATGTTAGCCCTGATGGGGCGGCTATTGCAACAGGCTCAAGTGACGCAACTGTGCGGCTCTGGGATATTTCTATGAGGGCTGCTGTGCAGACAATGAGTAATCATACAGACCTGGTTTGGGGAGTGGCATTTCGACCGCCAGGAGGAATCGGTGTTCGGACTGGTCGGCTTGCTAGTGTGTCAGATGATAAGAGCATATCACTGTACGACTATTCCTAAGTAGCATGTGGACAGTGTATGGCACTCAGGTTTGTGTTGGTAGAAGTAGTTACTAACTTCTTTTGCTGCTGTTTTATGATATTGATCTCAAGAAAATATTATTTTTTGTTTTTTTCTAAGCATCTCAAGAAAATATTCGGTTTGCTTGTTTGGTCTTCTGATCGACCATTTTTACGTTTAAACTGCAATGTGCTTGAGTGGGAAGTTTATTCGGGCTATTTCACAATGTCCAAGGCGCAGACCTTGCTATATATCATCAGATTCCCAAGCCTCTGTTTGAATTACGATTTTTACCAATAGTTGGTAGAATTAGCGAGATTGTTGGCTGAAATGAATTTAAGAAACCAATTTAGGGGAACTCAAGAGAAAATTCGATCAAACAAAGGAATTCAGAAAGTTGAACTATGCTTACATGCCTAACTGAAGCAAAGTCACCTTTGGTTAACTCCACTGAAGCTAAAATCACGGAAGAATTGTTGTTTATACAGAATTGAACAATGATCAGTAGCACCAAGATCTATTATACAAGATAAAGAGAAAAAAAATAAGGCTTAATTAGTCCACTAGTCTTTGAGATATGACCGAATTTCAAATTGGTTTTTAAAGTTTATTTCGTCTTAAACTAATCATTGAGGAATTCTTCATGTTTGGTCATTCCGTCAACTCTGTTGTCACTATTAATAAAAAAAATTTCACGTGACTAACAAAGATATATCATCACCAAACGCAAGTAGCTACGTGTTCCCAATTCACTCAAACTGTCAAGTTAGACTGATTGGTGTTAATTTAAAATCCACCTTGTATTGTCTATGCCACCTAGATTTAAAATGTTAGCTCAAAATGCTATGTTGGACATATTTTTTGTTATGACAACGCACTTCGAGTGACTTGGACTTACGTGGCTACTTTGATTGATAGTTATGTGTCTCTGTTAGTCACATGAGATTTATTCTATTAATTGGGTCAACTGAATAGGCAAATTAACTACTTTAAGACAAAGGATTTCATAAAAACTAGTAAAGGAGTAAATAAACTTAAGGACTAGTTTGAGATCCGGTAATACTCTAGTGACAGATGCACTAGCCGTGAAGCGCAGATGATTTGAATTTTATAAATATTTAAGGCAAAGAATTACTCACATGGCTCTTGAATGATTGCTGGCAGTGGAACTTTAATGCTTTTCTCTGTTAAAGTATAAGTAACAGAAGTTGATTTTTTTTATTTTTATTTTTATTTTTTAAAAAAATTTCGGAGTACTGATGAAGCTGGATAGTCATGTAACTCATAATATCTATCAATAATTGTATTTCCAACTATAATTTCTTGATTAGAAAATTATTATTTTACAATTGGACATTTGAAGATGCACCAAATTTGATTAACTTGGGTTGTAAAATATGGATTCTGTATTGACGTAAATGTGATTTTGAGTAGGCATTCTTTTTGAAGACTAAAACAAAATGCTTTTTTTGATTAGAGTTAATGGCTCTAAAAGCAAAATTTGACCTAGACATAAAAGAACAATAATGTGAACCAAAAGCAAAAATCCTAACCATTGCATATCATATGGATAATCAACCAGCTTCTTTTAATAATTTATATGAGTATATATAGGCGGAGGTCCTAATAAGTTATAAGCTCATTTCAATTAATTTTTTGGGTAAACATCATAATAGCCACCATAGTTATGGGTTTCTCCCCCAAGTGCCAATTTATCTAATTATGCCCCACAAATTGAAAAAAAAATTAATTAATTATCGTATGCAGTTCAATTTGACGGTTAAATTAAACGCAAAGTGATATAGACTGACTGAGATGTCGATAAAATCTTAACAAAATAAAAAATAATACGTAAATAGAAAATAAAATAAAAATAATTTTATTTATTTATTTTGTAACTTGTGGGATGTAATTAGATAAATTGAAACTTGAGTTGCTTATTATGATGTTTTTCATTTTTTTTTAGGGTAAACTCATAGTTAGCTTCCTATGTTTGGGCAAAAATCAAATAGCTCCCTTAACTTTTAATCTAACAATTTGAGACCCATAACTTTCAAAACATATCAATCTTCGCCCCTGTCTAAATCAGGCGTTAAGTCCAACGGAAAATTCTGCAAAATGATCGAAATGCCCTCCTAAAGCTAAATTTTAATAAATAAATAAAAATTTAAGAAATAAATAAAAAAATAATAGATTTTGAAATAGTTTTCAATAGTTTTATTTAAAAAATATTAATTTTTTAAAATATCATTTTTATTTTTTATGAATTTTTTTAATTTTTTTAGTAATTTTATTTTCGAGGGGCATTTTGGTCATTTTTTATATTTTTCCGTCTGATTTAGACGGGGTGAAGATTGATAGGTTTTGAAAGTAATGAGTCTTAAATTGTTAGATTGAAAATTATGGGAGCTATTTAATTTTTATCCCAATATAGGAGACTAACTATGACTTTGTCCCAACATAGAGCGGTAACTTATATCATATTGAAGCTGAAATACGAGGATTAGGCACAGGAACATAAATCTCCAACTCGAATTCTACGGTGGCTTGAATCTTTCTATGAAGATTACAAATCCTGTTATGGTGATGACGTGCAACAATCACTTGACACCAGAGACATAAAAACAGAAAGAGTATTCCAAAAATTATGGCTTATCGAAGACAATGGAAGTTCGGTACCATGTGACAGAAGACAGAGAAGAATATTTTTGGATTTCATTGCAGAATATTGTGTACAGAGTGTAATATATACATACAAGCTTGCGTAGCCGCCTAGGTTCAAGATTCTCGGGTATTGTGTCGAGCATCCAGTGTGCGTAAGAGAAAATTCGAGAAATCTGCATCAGTCGGGCAGAACTAACTTCCTCAATTACAACAAAGTCGCAGCAATCCTTAAAGAAATCTGGTAATGCCAGCTTTGACCTTATGCTAAGAGTTTGCTCATCGGGATCATGAGTAATCAATATCCCTCCGCGAGTTCAGTGGGGCAGGAGCAACAACGAGACTCGAGCGAAACTGATGGAACTGAGTAGAGACAAGGGGTTTGATGAAGAAATCAACGATATGGTCTTTCGTAGAAAGAAAGTCAAGGTGGAGGGGCTGTAATGCAGGGAAAAGATTCTGTAAAAATTTAGAAAGAGAAGGAAAGATACGGAAGAAAATTGCTTCAAAGGTACAACAACGTTGCTTTCCTTAAATGATATTTACCCTCACCAGTTTGTGCACAAGGTAAGTCAAATTCGTTTAGGATACAATAGAGCCAGGATTTTAGAGATCCATTCATACAAAATGTGTAGCACAACTCACAAAAAATGTACGTTCAACTTTTTGATAGTTTCAAACAGTTTACATTTAAAATGGAGGCAGTTACTTAACCAAACGACGTGAGTTTTCAGTTTAAATCCAAACAACGTGATTATAGCAGTTTAAAAACTACTAATATCGTGGACACAATTTATCAAATTGTGATCACGTTTTAATATCCATTATTAGATAACTAACCATACGGATTTAAACGATAAATAAAATCCACCGTTGGATTTTCATCAAAGCTAAAATAAATGCGATCTGACCATCCGATCAAAAGACCAAAAATACACTGCTCAGATCCTCGCTGCGATGCTTTGTGCTAAGTGCCAAAAGCACCCCTAGCGCCCTACAACCCAAGCCAAGCCAAGCCAAGCCGCTCGCGCGCGTGCATGTGGTGCCCTGTAGACTCCATGTCTTGCACTATATCAAATACATACTAAAGCTCTCTAATAATAAATGCAATCCTAGAAAGTAGGAGTTCCCATGTGGGACACTTTAATAAACTCCCAATCTCAAAATATAATATATAATAATAATAAGTTTGAAAACACTTTAACAGATTCGGTTCTAAGAGTCTTTCTTTCAAGAGGCTACAAGTAGCTTTCAAGTTGTATAAACACATTGATGGTTACAATCTGGCTATCTCATTTAACGAGGTGATACAAGTTTGGCTTGACTCAGTTTGGTGATAGCTAAACTAAGCCATTTTTTTTTCTTTCACTTTTAAACTATACGTTCCCCTTTCCTTGTGAAGAAAATAAAGCTGCAACTCATGAAGGAGCAAGAGGTACGCTGACTCAAGAGCGAGAAGATAGAGATTTTGAAATGAAGAAGAAACATCAGGAGTGAAATGTTACGTGTAATATGTTGTAACCATAGAATAGAATATTCTTTTTTTGCTTTTTGTCATAACGGCTTATGAAGGCTGTTATTCCCGCGCTCTGTTATTGGAGCAAAGTGTATACATGGGGCTGCTGCCTTGTATTTCTTTTTAACGCAATGTACAGAATTTTCCTAATTGTTCTTAATTTGATATGGTATTATAGTTCTCTTAGTCGAGAATTTTTTCATCGCCTGTTATTCCTAGCAATTGTCATGTTCTTCCGATCCTCCTCCCACCAACACTTCCTCAAAGGATGATCATTCTTCCAATTCTTATTTTCTCCACTATGGTGAGAGTCCCGACTCTGTTCTAGTTTCGCAACTTCTTCTTATTTTCTCCACTATGTTGATTACTCTAGAGGCCAAAAATAAGCTCGGTTTCCTTGATGGGTCTCTTCCCCGTCTGCCTCCCACCGATGCTCTATTTGGTGCTTGGTGCCGCTCCAACACTACGGTGTTTTCCTGGATTATCAATGTTGTTTCTAAAGAAATTGCTGCTGGTGTTATTTATATCAGTGATGCTAAAGATGTCTGGAGTGATCTTTGAGATCGTTTCTCTCAAGCCAATAGGCCTCGCATTTTTCAACCACAAAAACAGATTGCTTCTCTCACTCAAGGATCAGACTCTATCAGTGCCTACTTCACAATTCTTAAGGGGTTGGGGGATGAGTTGCACAATTATCAGCCTCTTCCTAGCTGCTCTTGTGGCTGCCGATTGGTGCCTTGCAACTGGTTGCTGAATCCCAACAATCTGAGTATGTTGTGGACTTTTTTATAGGATTAAATGAATCCTTCACTCAATTGCGTGCTTAGATTTTACTGTCTGTTTCCTTAGTTCTCCAAGAAGAACGGTAGAGAGGGATTACTGTCACCCCTCCTGTTGAGTCCATTGCTGATAGGGATCTTGACAGTTACAATTTCGAATTTCTCTGCCAATTTGACTCCAGACTTAAGTCAAATTTATTTAAATTTCGTATTTCAAATTTTTGTATTTCCTGTTGATTGTTAGGTAGTGTTTATCCAAGTTTGTTTAACATGTTATTTGAATTCCATGTTTTTATAACCTTCTAGTTTATAAAGGAGGAGTTGATGAATCAATAAAGGCAGAGAAAGATTAATAAATTTAAATTTGTTTGAAGTGAGACGCTTCCTATTTTGGTGAGACAACAAACATGAGTGTGTGATGAGCCACTCATTCTTTATCTTTATCCTATTAAAATTAAAAACATTAATCCCATTACCCTGGGCGGATAGCGGGAATTGAACCCGCATCTTCTCCTTGGCAAAGAGAAATTTTACCATTCAACTATATCCACTTGTTCTTGATACACAACGTAATGTATGCACCATTTTTGTGCATAGCTAGGCCAGATACTCTTTTTTTTTTTTTCAGAGTAATTGCAATTTTTTTTTTTCGTTTAATAAAAAGTTCATTTTTGAATTTGGATTAGTTAAAAATTCTTATTATTTTATTCTAATTAATATTAGTTAATATTAGAATAAAATAATTCCATTGGTTCCCTTGCATCAATTGCTTTTTTGAGAAAGCAATTTCAAGGTCTTCCCAGACAGTTCACTTTTCGAGGAAAGGAATGCCCACAATGTAGCCATTGTGGCAATCTTGGTCATACTATCGATAAATGCTATAAACTTATTGGGTATCCTTCTAGTTATCACAATAAGAACAAATTTCCAGCATCTGCTGCTAATGTCATTGGATCTGGTTCAAATTATGCTGATGCACTCTTTAAACTAGTTGCTCTTTTTATGACAGCTTCTTCTACTTCGTTGCCTTTCACTCCTGAGCAGTGTCAGCAGCTCCTTTCTCTCCTCAACACTCAGTTTGTTCAACCTAAAGGACTTGCAATTTCAGCTGCCAATTTGGTACATTCCTACAATGTCTTAGGTAGTAACTGTTCTCTGTCCCTTTCTTTTCTCTCTCAAACTTGGATTATCGATACTGGTGCCTTTAACCACATGATTAATTCCGTTAGCCTTTTTTCTTATGATATTAAAAAATGTCAGTCTAATGTGAGCCTCCCTGATGGTCAGTCAGTCATAGTTTTTCACATTGGTACCGTTTATTTATCTCCTTCTTTAGTTCTTAAAAATGTTCTATGTGTACCAAGTTTTCCTTTCAACTTGATTTCTGCCAATAAATTGACTACTGACCTTCCCTGTTATTTGTCCTTCTTTGATGGTTACTGTTTGATTCAAGCCCTTACTAATTGGAAGATGATTGGGCAGGGCATAGACAGAGATGACTTCTACGTTGAAATTGAAATCAGAAACTAGACAAATGTTGAAGACAACTTTTTGCCTTGGTACAAACACAATTTCAGACCACCATCAAATGCATTAGGACATATAATAGATTTGAATTCATTATGCCTAACTTCTATAACACTACTGGAACCATTCACCAAACTAGCTGTGTTAAGACTCCTTAGCAAAATGGAAGGGTTGAAAAAAAACATTAACACCTTCTCAATGTTGCTATAGCTCTACGATTTCAGTCTAATATCCCTCTCTATTTTTTGGGTGACTATGTCCTCACCGCAGCCTACCTCATCAGCCGAACCTACACTTCTCTCTTAGGCAATAAAACTCTCTATTCTCCTCTATACAGTCACCCTCATTCCTACACTCATTTAAGGGTATTTGGCTCGTTGTGCTATGCCTCTACCCTTCCTAGTTAACGACATAAATTTTCCTCACAAGTTAGGAGATGTATTTTCATCGGATATCCTTTTGGGACAAAGGGTTATAAGCTGTTTGATCTTGACTCCAAAACAATTTTTACCTCTAGAAATGTTGTTTTTCACAAAACATTTTTTTCCCTTTCATGATTGTTCTCTCTCGTCTTCCGCCCTCACACTTCCAATTCCAATCCTATCTTGCCTTACATCATTACCGATTCTCCAGATTCATTTGTTTTTCCTCAACATCCACCTCCACCTTCGACTCCCTCTTCTTCTTCTCCCACCTCACCTCATATCCCTTTTCCACCTCCACCACCTATTTTTCATAGGTCCACTAGGTTTAGATTTATCCCTCACTATTTGCACGATTATCACGCAGGTTGCTATCTTCTCAAGACTCAGCTCCATCTTCTTCCTAAGCTGGTTCTATCCAAATAGGTATATACCTCATTCCCTTTCCAATTATATCTCCTATTCTAAATTCTCTTCTCCTCTTCATGCTTTCTCTCTTTGTCTTTCTACTATCTGTGAACCACAATTCTTCCATGAGGTTGTTGGTCACCCACATTGGCGTGAGCCCTTGTCCGTTGAGATTGCTGTCCTTGAGGCTAACCGTACTTAGGACATCACCACTTTGCCTGCCAGTAAGCACCCCATTGGTAAATAGGTGTATATACTAAAGCTTAAATCATATGGCTCCTTTGAGAGATATAAGGCCCGCTTGGTTGCCAAGGGCTACACACAATGTGAAGGTTTTGATTATTGACAAAACCTTTTCTTCCTTTGCCAAAATGGTGACAATCCAGACTGTTCTTGCTTTGGCTACCATCAACAATTGACATCTCTCCCAATTGGATGTCAACAATGCTTTTCTCCATGGAGAATAAACAGGTTTACATGAGTCTCCTTAAGCAGGGGGAGAAACATGTTTGTCGACTTCTCCTTAAGCAAGCCTCAAGGCAATGGTTTAGCAAATTCTCCACTACCTTGATTGCTCATGGCTTTGTTCAATCCACCCTTGACTATTCTCTATTTACAAGTCTGGATGGAGTCTTTTTATATCTCTCTTGGTATACGTGGATGACATTCTCATTGCATCCGATGATCCCCACGCAATTGCTGAATTGAAGCTCTTTTTAGACAGTACATTCAAATTAAAGGATCTTGGTGTTCTCAAATATTTTTTAGGCATTGAAATAGAAAGATCAACCAAGGGAATTACTCTTTGCCAAAGAAAATATGCTCTGAAAATCTTGGAAGACAGTTGCATATTAGCAAGCAAAGTCCCAAAGTTTCCCATGGAGCAGAATATGAAGTTAAGTATCAGTGAAGGACCTTTGATGACAAATCCTGAAGACTAATTGGGAGACTAATTTACTTAACAATAATCAGGCTAGACATTGCTTATTCAGTCGAAAAGCTCAGCCAATTCATGGATAAGCCACGAGATACACATTTTAAGACTGCTGTGCGAGTATTGCAGTTTATAAAAGGGACTCCAGGCCAAGGGATATTGTTGTCTGTTGCATGTGAGGTGCATTTGAAAGCCTTTTCAGAATCTGATTGGGTAGGGTGTGTAGATAGTAGGAGATCAGTAACTGGTTTTTGTGTTTTCCTTGGTGACTCATTGATCTCATGGAAATTGAAGAAGCAATCAACAGTTTTACGATCATATACGGAGGCAGAATAGAGGTCTATGACATCCACTATGTGTGAGGTTATATGGATAATAGGATTACTCAAAGACTTGCATATATTTCACATAAAACCTGCTCTGTTGTTTTGTGATAAGTAGGTAGCTTTGCACATTACTGCAAACCCAGTCTTTCATGAAAGAACTAAGCAAATAGAGATCGATTGTCATATTGTAAGAGAAAAAGTGCAAGCTGGGATTATCAAGACTATGTATTTGAAAACCAATATGCAGCTCACTGATGTATTTACTAAGGCACTCGACTTCATCAATTCAGCAGTTTAGTTGGCAAGATAGGGGATTTTAAATATTTATGATGCAATCCAACTTGAAAGGGAGTGTGAAGAAAATAAAGCTACAACTCATGAAGGAGCAAGAGGCACACTAACTCAAGAGCGAAAAGATAAAGATTTTGGAATGAAGAAGAAAGAGAAGGGGTGAAATGCTACGTGTAATCTGTTGTGACCATAGAATATAATGTCCTTTTTTTGCTTTATGTTAGGGGAAATTACACTTTGCACCCCTGAACTATGGGGTACCTGACACTTTGCACCCCCTTGTCTTGATTTCGTGACATTAGGCCCACGAACTTTTGATTTCCGTCGATTGCCACCCTTAGCCAATTTCTCTATTAAGACTGACGGTAATAAGCGCACGTGTCGTCCACGTGAGGTGCTTAAAATTTTTCTCTCCATTTTGCCCTCCATTCTATCCGTTTAGAATTTAAAATTCGCATTTCCTTTCTTTTACCCAGCACCTACAAAGATCTGGAGTTCATCCCCTCCCTAAAGACATTGCTGAGCCTTAGCAGTGCTTAAAATCCAGAAGAAATGACATCACACTGGTAATGCTTTTGCATTTTTCCCTCTCATTGCTCTGTACGTTTCTTAAATGTTTTTGGTCTCCTTCATGGAAAGTGTATTTTCTATGAAGGAGACTTTAACTGGATTTAGTAGCTAGTTTCTTATACCTTTCCCGAGGTTTCGATGGAGATGTTAAGCGAACCATAGCAGCTTTTTAGAACTGTTCCTTCTGCAATATATCAAAAACTGATTGGAGATGGAGAGTATCAAAAAAACCAGTCATGGCTAGCTAAACAAAGAAATATAGGGGTAAAAAATTAATCAACTACCCAATATATACAATAGGATATACAATATATATAGCAGCTGATGTTTCTAGTCCAATATAACTTACAAAAATTAATGCATGTCATAAAGGGAATGTACTTGAGACTTAGAAGGTAAATACTAGTATGATGAAGAAGAAGGCAGAGAAGAGGAGGAGAAGAAGCAACAAGACGTGTAGGAGGAGAAATTGCCAAGGAGAGGACTGAGTTGAGTTGAGTTAAGTGAGGGTGGTGAAAGGGTTCCATATATAGGAGATGAGAAGTGGGATTTTATGAATCAATGAGAATGATGTCATTTTCAAAGTAAATATATCATTGACACTCACCAAATTTTTTTGTTTTTATTCAAAGGGGGGGAAAAATATAGAGAGAGATTATTATTAGTCGAATAAGAAGGAAAGGTCAGTTTGGAAGAGAATATGTGCCACAAATTGGGTCATTAATTTCTTCCATGAAATTTTTCCTAGTCCAGTTTTGTTTCCTAATGACAATGACTTCATCTTTGTGTGTTTCTCATATACATATATATATTGATCATAATTACTAGTCATCATGTCCATTTTTAGATTTTCTTGGTAAATATTGTTCCTATTTGTGAAGAATAACTAATTTCGTCAATAAGCATTATGAGCAGTTACTGAATAAGTCTTAGTATAGTTATGACCTAAGTCTTTTTCAAATGCTTAACTAGTAGCCAATACTAATTCTTTCTAATTGAGTTCTAATGGTTATGTGTGCTTCATTTTCACATGTTTTTTAAGCAATTCACCTGCATCACCAAGTACTGCAAGTTCGGTGACAAGCATAGGTGGAGATTGAACTAAAATTCCTATTTATTACTGTAGTGTTGAATCTTGCCTGAAGATTGCCTACACATAAGCAAATTTTGGCATAAGGTTTTTTAGTTGTGTGAACCACAAGGTAATACCTTGTATATGTACTTTTAGTACGTATGTTTATTATTGCGCTGAAATGTTTATACATGATATGAATGCAGTTTGGGAGATCATGCAGGTTTTTCATGTGGTTTGATTCTCCTATATGTGTCCATGGAAGGAGGGTTTCAAGTCGTATTCGGGAGAGGCACGAAAGGACGCATATAGAGTTTGAAATAGAAAGTCATCTAAAAACAAAAGAGGATGAGTATGCGAAGTGCCCTGCAATGATGGAGGAGGAGTATAAGAAGCACACTGTAAGGATGGAGGAGGAGTATGTGAAACGCAATGCAATGATGGAACGCAATATGGCACGGCTCCGCTTAGAGTTGGTTTCCACAAAATATAGTCACAATGAAGAGAAGAAATTCTATAGGAGGATGTTGACTTTCTCATGGATGTTGATTGTTTTATTGTTGTTGCCTTCTATGTATGTTACAAAAAAAGAAGTGGGTGTTTCTCTACCATTGGCACCATAAACTGAAGTTTGAATTTAGTCATATAATTGCCTTGAAGGCATTATTTGTATTTTCAGCATTATTGACATATGTATGTTGGGAAAAATACTATTCCTTCTTTGCAGAATAACGTGAGAAACGAAAATAAGAAAAATAAGAAATAAGCAATTGCATGACACAGAGATTTATGCGGTTCCCTCAATGTGAGATATGTCCACAGAGTTGTAGAGATTTTACTATTGTAGATCAAAGCAAAAGGAGACAGCCGTCATACATAAAGCAGCATAAAAGGACAAAGCTTTTCTGACATCATAAAACCCTAACCCTGAGTGCTACATATAAAGAACCCCCACTTGACGAGCTACCGGATTTCCTTCCAACTTACCCCACTAATCTTCCAGACCTTCGATGCAGCCTAGATCCAATCGAAGATAACGGCTGTGATGCACTTGTTGGTCTGCTCTTTGTTCGCTTTATGACAACAACTGTAGGCTGAGATGCAACCTCGTTTACTGGAGTTTGAGGCGCTGCAGGTTGTGGTATAGTCCGAGGGGCTACAGGTGGTGGTGGTATAGTTTTTGTTGATTTTCCTCCACTTCCTGTTCTTGCTGCAGAAGGTTAACTTAATACATTTTCTTCATTCTACAAACATGATACAAAAAGCACCCATAGTTAAAAAAATCACGAAGTTCAAACAAATGGGTCATAAAAACCTGAATAAACCTGAGATTCCAAGAGACTTGGAAAGGAACCTGCTAGGATGGTTCCTTTCCATTTTGCTTGCTGGTCTCTCGTAATAGCCGAACAGGATTTGCAATGTTGATTGACCACATATTCAATGATCTAAGTTCGAGGCAAGGGTTTCTAAGAGTGTTGTTCCATACTTTTTGAATCCTAATTCAATCTGTAAATGCTAATCCTTTCTCTCACCGCAACAAACACTAGGATTTTCTTTCTTTCCCTATCATAAAACCTAACACAAGCATTCAGAGAAAGACTTCTCTTATGTGTATGATCCAAACACAATTGCTAATTTAATTTAATTTAATTTAATTTATCATGGTAATACCATCTCCACTCCCTAAACATCTATCACATTTCTTTCCTCAATGTTCACATCTCTATTTGGATTTGCCTTTCGTCACCTTTTATTGTGGAAACTCTCTTTTTCATGTTGCTTCTTCATTAATTGCAACAAAAAATAAGCATCATGTCCATAATTCACTTAACCATGAAAACACAAAATAGATCAAACCGTTTCACAAGCCATGCAGCACTGTTCTACTTTGATAGATTCTGTTGTTATCAGATAAATCCAATTGCATTGGAATATGGTTGTATGCCATGGAGAAGGAAAAGAATTATTCAATTTAATGCTATACTTCCCCTATTCGAAAACCAAAAAGCCTTCTAATATTTATGAAAAAAGGAATAAAATTGGAAACTAGAAAATGGAAAATTTTTAGTTCTGGTTTCTGTGACACAGAGTCTAATATTTTTAGACTCTAGGTCACAAAAACCAGAACATATATAT
>CM025854.1:7341157-7355450 GCA_003952965.2 Morella rubra
TTTCAGTTTAAATCCAAACAACGTGATTATAGCAGTTTAAAAACTACTAATATCGTGGACACAATTTATCAAATTGTGATCACGTTTTAATATCCATTATTAGATAACTAACCATACGGATTTAAACGATAAATAAAATCCACCGTTGGATTTTCATCAAAGCTAAAATAAATGCGATCTGACCATCCGATCAAAAGACCAAAAGTACACTGCTTAGATCCTCGCTGCGATGCTTTGTGCTAAGTGCCAAAAGCACCCCTAGCGCCCTACAACCCAAGCCAAGCCAAGCTCGCGCGCGTGCATGTGGTGCCCTGTAGACTCCATGTCTTGCACTATATCAAATACATACTAAAGCTCTCTAATAATAAATGCAATCCTAGAAAGTAGGAGTTCCCATGTGGGACACTTTAATAAACTCCCAATCTCAAAATATAATATATAATAATAATAAGTTTGAAAACACTTTAACAGATTCGGTTCTAAGAGTCTTTCTTTCAAGAGGCTACAAGTAGCTTTCAAGTTGTATAAACACATTGATGGTTACAATCTGGCTATCTCATTTAACGAGGTGATACAAGTTTGGCTTGACTCAGTTTGGTGATAGCTAAACTAAGCCATTTTTTTTTCTTTCACTTTTAAACTATACGTTCCCCTTTCCTTGTGAAGAAAATAAAGCTGCAACTCATGAAGGAGCAAGAGGTACGCTGACTCAAGAGCGAGAAGATAGAGATTTTGAAATGAAGAAGAAACATCAGGAGTGAAATGTTACGTGTAATATGTTGTAACCATAGAATAGAATATTCTTTTTTTGCTTTTTGTCATAACGGCTTATGAAGGCTGTTATTCCCGCGCTCTGTTATTGGAGCAAAGTGTATACATGGGGCTGCTGCCTTGTATTTCTTTTTAACGCAATGTACAGAATTTTCCTAATTGTTCTTAATTTGATATGGTATTATAGTTCTCTTAGTCGAGAATTTTTTCATCGCCTGTTATTCCTAGCAATTGTCATGTTCTTCCGATCCTCCTCCCACCAACACTTCCTCAAAGGATGATCATTCTTCCAATTCTTATTTTCTCCACTATGGTGAGAGTCCCGACTCTGTTCTAGTTTCGCAACTTCTTCTTATTTTCTCCACTATGTTGATTACTCTAGAGGCCAAAAATAAGCTCGGTTTCCTTGATGGGTCTCTTCCCCGTCTGCCTCCCACCGATGCTCTATTTGGTGCTTGGTGCCGCTCCAACACTACGGTGTTTTCCTGGATTATCAATGTTGTTTCTAAAGAAATTGCTGCTGGTGTTATTTATATCAGTGATGCTAAAGATGTCTGGAGTGATCTTTGAGATCGTTTCTCTCAAGCCAATAGGCCTCGCATTTTTCAACCACAAAAACAGATTGCTTCTCTCACTCAAGGATCAGACTCTATCAGTGCCTACTTCACAATTCTTAAGGGGTTGGGGGATGAGTTGCACAATTATCAGCCTCTTCCTAGCTGCTCTTGTGGCTGCCGATTGGTGCCTTGCAACTGGTTGCTGAATCCCAACAATCTGAGTATGTTGTGGACTTTTTTATAGGATTAAATGAATCCTTCACTCAATTGCGTGCTTAGATTTTACTGTCTGTTTCCTTAGTTCTCCAAGAAGAACGGTAGAGAGGGATTACTGTCACCCCTCCTGTTGAGTCCATTGCTGATAGGGATCTTGACAGTTACAATTTCGAATTTCTCTGCCAATTTGACTCCAGACTTAAGTCAAATTTATTTAAATTTCGTATTTCAAATTTTTGTATTTCCTGTTGATTGTTAGGTAGTGTTTATCCAAGTTTGTTTAACATGTTATTTGAATTCCATGTTTTTATAACCTTCTAGTTTATAAAGGAGGAGTTGATGAATCAATAAAGGCAGAGAAAGATTAATAAATTTAAATTTGTTTGAAGTGAGACGCTTCCTATTTTGGTGAGACAACAAACATGAGTGTGTGATGAGCCACTCATTCTTTATCTTTATCCTATTAAAATTAAAAACATTAATCCCATTACCCTGGGCGGATAGCGGGAATTGAACCCGCATCTTCTCCTTGGCAAAGAGAAATTTTACCATTCAACTATATCCACTTGTTCTTGATACACAACGTAATGTATGCACCATTTTTGTGCATAGCTAGGCCAGATACTCTTTTTTTTTTTTTTCAGAGTAATTGCAATTTTTTTTTTTCGTTTAATAAAAAGTTCATTTTTGAATTTGGATTAGTTAAAAATTCTTATTATTTTATTCTAATTAATATTAGTTAATATTAGAATAAAATAATTCCATTGGTTCCCTTGCATCAATTGCTTTTTTGAGAAAGCAATTTCAAGGTCTTCCCAGACAGTTCACTTTTCGAGGAAAGGAATGCCCACAATGTAGCCATTGTGGCAATCTTGGTCATACTATCGATAAATGCTATAAACTTATTGGGTATCCTTCTAGTTATCACAATAAGAACAAATTTCCAGCATCTGCTGCTAATGTCATTGGATCTGGTTCAAATTATGCTGATGCACTCTTTAAACTAGTTGCTCTTTTTATGACAGCTTCTTCTACTTCGTTGCCTTTCACTCCTGAGCAGTGTCAGCAGCTCCTTTCTCTCCTCAACACTCAGTTTGTTCAACCTAAAGGACTTGCAATTTCAGCTGCCAATTTGGTACATTCCTACAATGTCTTAGGTAGTAACTGTTCTCTGTCCCTTTCTTTTCTCTCTCAAACTTGGATTATCGATACTGGTGCCTTTAACCACATGATTAATTCCGTTAGCCTTTTTTCTTATGATATTAAAAAATGTCAGTCTAATGTGAGCCTCCCTGATGGTCAGTCAGTCATAGTTTTTCACATTGGTACCGTTTATTTATCTCCTTCTTTAGTTCTTAAAAATGTTCTATGTGTACCAAGTTTTCCTTTCAACTTGATTTCTGCCAATAAATTGACTACTGACCTTCCCTGTTATTTGTCCTTCTTTGATGGTTACTGTTTGATTCAAGCCCTTACTAATTGGAAGATGATTGGGCAGGGCATAGACAGAGATGACTTCTACGTTGAAATTGAAATCAGAAACTAGACAAATGTTGAAGACAACTTTTTGCCTTGGTACAAACACAATTTCAGACCACCATCAAATGCATTAGGACATATAATAGATTTGAATTCATTATGCCTAACTTCTATAACACTACTGGAACCATTCACCAAACTAGCTGTGTTAAGACTCCTTAGCAAAATGGAAGGGTTGAAAAAAAACATTAACACCTTCTCAATGTTGCTATAGCTCTACGATTTCAGTCTAATATCCCTCTCTATTTTTTGGGTGACTATGTCCTCACCGCAGCCTACCTCATCAGCCGAACCTACACTTCTCTCTTAGGCAATAAAACTCTCTATTCTCCTCTATACAGTCACCCTCATTCCTACACTCATTTAAGGGTATTTGGCTCGTTGTGCTATGCCTCTACCCTTCCTAGTTAACGACATAAATTTTCCTCACAAGTTAGGAGATGTATTTTCATCGGATATCCTTTTGGGACAAAGGGTTATAAGCTGTTTGATCTTGACTCCAAAACAATTTTTACCTCTAGAAATGTTGTTTTTCACAAAACATTTTTTTCCCTTTCATGATTGTTCTCTCTCGTCTTCCGCCCTCACACTTCCAATTCCAATCCTATCTTGCCTTACATCATTACCGATTCTCCAGATTCATTTGTTTTTCCTCAACATCCACCTCCACCTTCGACTCCCTCTTCTTCTTCTCCCACCTCACCTCATATCCCTTTTCCACCTCCACCACCTATTTTTCATAGGTCCACTAGGTTTAGATTTATCCCTCACTATTTGCACGATTATCACGCAGGTTGCTATCTTCTCAAGACTCAGCTCCATCTTCTTCCTAAGCTGGTTCTATCCAAATAGGTATATACCTCATTCCCTTTCCAATTATATCTCCTATTCTAAATTCTCTTCTCCTCTTCATGCTTTCTCTCTTTGTCTTTCTACTATCTGTGAACCACAATTCTTCCATGAGGTTGTTGGTCACCCACATTGGCGTGAGCCCTTGTCCGTTGAGATTGCTGTCCTTGAGGCTAACCGTACTTAGGACATCACCACTTTGCCTGCCAGTAAGCACCCCATTGGTAAATAGGTGTATATACTAAAGCTTAAATCATATGGCTCCTTTGAGAGATATAAGGCCCGCTTGGTTGCCAAGGGCTACACACAATGTGAAGGTTTTGATTATTGACAAAACCTTTTCTTCCTTTGCCAAAATGGTGACAATCCAGACTGTTCTTGCTTTGGCTACCATCAACAATTGACATCTCTCCCAATTGGATGTCAACAATGCTTTTCTCCATGGAGAATAAACAGGTTTACATGAGTCTCCTTAAGCAGGGGGAGAAACATGTTTGTCGACTTCTCCTTAAGCAAGCCTCAAGGCAATGGTTTAGCAAATTCTCCACTACCTTGATTGCTCATGGCTTTGTTCAATCCACCCTTGACTATTCTCTATTTACAAGTCTGGATGGAGTCTTTTTATATCTCTCTTGGTATACGTGGATGACATTCTCATTGCATCCGATGATCCCCACGCAATTGCTGAATTGAAGCTCTTTTTAGACAGTACATTCAAATTAAAGGATCTTGGTGTTCTCAAATATTTTTTAGGCATTGAAATAGAAAGATCAACCAAGGGAATTACTCTTTGCCAAAGAAAATATGCTCTGAAAATCTTGGAAGACAGTTGCATATTAGCAAGCAAAGTCCCAAAGTTTCCCATGGAGCAGAATATGAAGTTAAGTATCAGTGAAGGACCTTTGATGACAAATCCTGAAGACTAATTGGGAGACTAATTTACTTAACAATAATCAGGCTAGACATTGCTTATTCAGTCGAAAAGCTCAGCCAATTCATGGATAAGCCACGAGATACACATTTTAAGACTGCTGTGCGAGTATTGCAGTTTATAAAAGGGACTCCAGGCCAAGGGATATTGTTGTCTGTTGCATGTGAGGTGCATTTGAAAGCCTTTTCAGAATCTGATTGGGTAGGGTGTGTAGATAGTAGGAGATCAGTAACTGGTTTTTGTGTTTTCCTTGGTGACTCATTGATCTCATGGAAATTGAAGAAGCAATCAACAGTTTTACGATCATATACGGAGGCAGAATAGAGGTCTATGACATCCACTATGTGTGAGGTTATATGGATAATAGGATTACTCAAAGACTTGCATATATTTCACATAAAACCTGCTCTGTTGTTTTGTGATAAGTAGGTAGCTTTGCACATTACTGCAAACCCAGTCTTTCATGAAAGAACTAAGCAAATAGAGATCGATTGTCATATTGTAAGAGAAAAAGTGCAAGCTGGGATTATCAAGACTATGTATTTGAAAACCAATATGCAGCTCACTGATGTATTTACTAAGGCACTCGACTTCATCAATTCAGCAGTTTAGTTGGCAAGATAGGGGATTTTAAATATTTATGATGCAATCCAACTTGAAAGGGAGTGTGAAGAAAATAAAGCTACAACTCATGAAGGAGCAAGAGGCACACTAACTCAAGAGCGAAAAGATAAAGATTTTGGAATGAAGAAGAAAGAGAAGGGGTGAAATGCTACGTGTAATCTGTTGTGACCATAGAATATAATGTCCTTTTTTTGCTTTATGTTAGGGGAAATTACACTTTGCACCCCTAAACTATGGGGTACCTGACACTTTGCACCCCCTTGTCTTGATTTCGTGACATTAGGCCCACGAACTTTTGATTTCCGTCGATTGCCACCCTTAGCCAATTTCTCTATTAAGACTGACGGTAATAAGCGCACGTGTCGTCCACGTGAGGTGCTTAAAATTTTTCTCTCCATTTTGCCCTCCATTCTATCCGTTTAGAATTTAAAATTCGCATTTCCTTTCTTTTACCCAGCACCTACAAAGATCTGGAGTTCATCCCCTCCCTAAAGACATTGCTGAGCCTTAGCAGTGCTTAAAATCCAGAAGAAATGACATCACACTGGTAATGCTTTTGCATTTTTCCCTCTCATTGCTCTGTACGTTTCTTAAATGTTTTTGGTCTCCTTCATGGAAAGTGTATTTTCTATGAAGGAGACTTTAACTGGATTTAGTAGCTAGTTTCTTATACCTTTCCCGAGGTTTCGATGGAGATGTTAAGCGAACCATAGCAGCTTTTTAGAACTGTTCCTTCTGCAATATATCAAAAACTGATTGGAGATGGAGAGTATCAAAAAAACCAGTCATGGCTAGCTAAACAAAGAAATATAGGGGTAAAAAATTAATCAACTACCCAATATATACAATAGGATATACAATATATATAGCAGCTGATGTTTCTAGTCCAATATAACTTACAAAAATTAATGCATGTCATAAAGGGAATGTACTTGAGACTTAGAAGGTAAATACTAGTATGATGAAGAAGAAGGCAGAGAAGAGGAGGAGAAGAAGCAACAAGACGTGTAGGAGGAGAAATTGCCAAGGAGAGGACTGAGTTGAGTTGAGTTAAGTGAGGGTGGTGAAAGGGTTCCATATATAGGAGATGAGAAGTGGGATTTTATGAATCAATGAGAATGATGTCATTTTCAAAGTAAATATATCATTGACACTCACCAAATTTTTTTGTTTTTATTCAAAGGGGGGGAAAAATATAGAGAGAGATTATTATTAGTCGAATAAGAAGGAAAGGTCAGTTTGGAAGAGAATATGTGCCACAAATTGGGTCATTAATTTCTTCCATGAAATTTTTCCTAGTCCAGTTTTGTTTCCTAATGACAATGACTTCATCTTTGTGTGTTTCTCATATACATATATATATTGATCATAATTACTAGTCATCATGTCCATTTTTAGATTTTCTTGGTAAATATTGTTCCTATTTGTGAAGAATAACTAATTTCGTCAATAAGCATTATGAGCAGTTACTGAATAAGTCTTAGTATAGTTATGACCTAAGTCTTTTTCAAATGCTTAACTAGTAGCCAATACTAATTCTTTCTAATTGAGTTCTAATGGTTATGTGTGCTTCATTTTCACATGTTTTTTAAGCAATTCACCTGCATCACCAAGTACTGCAAGTTCGGTGACAAGCATAGGTGGAGATTGAACTAAAATTCCTATTTATTACTGTAGTGTTGAATCTTGCCTGAAGATTGCCTACACATAAGCAAATTTTGGCATAAGGTTTTTTAGTTGTGTGAACCACAAGGTAATACCTTGTATATGTAGTTTTAGTACGTATGTTTATTATTGCGCTGAAATGTTTATACATGATATGAATGCAGTTTGGGAGATCATGCAGGTTTTTCATGTGGTTTGATTCTCCTATATGTGTCCATGGAAGGAGGGTTTCAAGTCGTATTCGGGAGAGGCACGAAAGGACGCATATAGAGTTTGAAATAGAAAGTCATCTAAAAACAAAAGAGGATGAGTATGCGAAGTGCCCTGCAATGATGGAGGAGGAGTATAAGAAGCACACTGTAAGGATGGAGGAGGAGTATGTGCAATGCAATGATGGAACGCAATATGGCACGGCTCCGCTTAGAGTTGGTTTCCACAAAATATAGTCACAATGAAGAGAAGAAATTCTATAGGAGGATGTTGACTTTCTCATGGATGTTGATTGTTTTATTGTTGTTGCCTTCTATGTATGTTAAAAAAGAAGTGGGTGTTTCTCTACCATTGGCACCATAAACTGAAGTTTGAATTTAGTCATATAATTGCCTTGAAGGCATTATGTATTCAGCATTATTGACATATGTATGTTGGGAAAAATACTATTCCTTCTTTAACGTGAGAAACGAAAATAAGAAAAATAAGAAATAAGCAATTGCATGACCAGAGATTTATGCGGTTCCCTCAATGTGAGATATGTCCACAGAGTTGTAGAGATTTTACTATTGTAGATCAAAGCAAAAGGAGACAGCCGTCATACATAAAGCAGCATGGAATAAAGATTGGACTTCCAACTTACCCCACTAATCTTCCAGACCTTCGATGCAGCCTAGATCCAATCGAAGATAACGGCTGTGATGCACTTGTTGGTCTGCTCTTTGGATGACAACAACTGAAGTTACTGGAGTTTGAGGCGCTGCAGGTTGTGGTATAGTCCGAGGGGCTACAGGTGGTGGTATGATTTTTTTTCCTCCACTTCTTGTTCTTGCTGCAGGAGGTTGACTTAATACATTTTCTTCGTTCTACAAACATGATACAAAAAGCACCCATAGTTAAAAAAATCACGAAGTTCAAACAAATGGGTCATAAAAACCTGAATAAACCTGAGATTCCAAGAGACTTGGAAAGGAACCTGCTAGGATGGTTCCTTTCCATTTTGCTTGGTCTCTCGTAATAGCCGAACAGGATTTGCAATGTTGATTGACCACATATTCAATGATCTAAGTCGAGGCAACTTCTTTGTTGATCTAATTCAAGGAGGATCAGAGAAGACCCTATATGAGTATGTAAGTGAATCCTAATGTAATTAAAAATTAATTTCAATTAATAATTTATCATGGTAATACATCTGATCCCTAAACATCTATCATTCTCCTCAATGTTCACATCTCTATTTGGATTTGCCTTTCGTCACCTTTTATTGTGGAAACTCTCTTTTTCATGTTGCTTCTTCATTAATTGCAACAAAAAATAAGCATCATGTCCATAATTCACTTAACCATGAAAACACAAAATAGATCAAACCGTTTCACAAGCCATGCAGCACTGTTCTACTTTGATAGATTCTGTTGTTATCAGATAAATCCAATTGCATTGGAATATGGTTGTATGCCATGGAGAAGGAAAAGAATTATTCAATTTAATGCTATACTTCCCCTATTCGAAAACCAAAAAGCCTTCTAATATTTATGAAAAAAGGAATAAAATTGGAAACTAGAAAATGGAAAATTTTTAGTTCTGGTTTCTGTGACACAGAGTCTAATATTTTTAGACTCTAGGTCACAAAAACCAGAACATATATATAATAAAATTGGAAAGGAACCATTCTAGTAGGCAAAATGAAAATTACATCATGAAGGGATGCAATTACAAAGATTGACAAAATTAAAAACTTACCTGTCCATATATAGGAGTTTGTGTTTGCTGCAAGGGAGAAGATAAAATTAAGACGAAGTATAGCAGAAATATATATTAAGAACAGGATAGAAAATTAAGTACAAATGAGCTTACTGTTGATAAAATTTCAACTGGAACCGTCTCATTCTCTTGCAGTTGCAACCTAGCTGCTTGTGAAGAAGTTGCTTTGGACTTTTTACATTTATTCTCACGTGATTGATCGGGCTGAGTGGTGGGTGGAGCCTGTTGCGCAGAGGCTAAAGTTGACTGAGTGGGTGGGGGAGCTTGCTCCGCAGAGGCTGATGTGGGCATTGACTCATCAAAAAGTGAAAAAAGCTTTTCAAAAGACAAAAGAAATTTGTCAGCTATGTCAACTAAAAAATTCAACGTTATATATTCAAAAAAACAAAATGAAGACGTACATTGTCCAAGCCGAACTCTAAGGCTAGGGAAATGTCCTCATCGCCTAAAAATGGGGCAGCTGCAGCACTTATGCCTTGATGTGTCAAGGCTGCTACTTTCTTTCTAGGACACGTCCTTTTATTGTGGCCAGCTTGCTTGCATTATGTACACCTCATTGCAACTCCACCCTTCTTTATACGCGCATTGTTGTTTCGAGGCTCATCTTGGCCTTTCGTTCGAACCTTCTTAGGCCTTCCAGGTTGTGTCTGAACAGTAGGAGGATTAATTGGATCTTATCTGGTATTAATCCATTGATCTTCGCTAGGCATTGGATAGATCATATGATCATAACTCATCATATACATATCTTTGCTGAACCAGGGGTGGATGTAGTCCTCTGGCCTGCTCCCATCGTATAGTATGGTAGAGAATGCATGCGGACACAGAAATCCCTGTCAAATCCCATTTACGACAACCAGCTAGAGGTTGACCACAAATTGTTGGTGTCTGTGCTCCACTTCGAACAACCCTTGACCAGCATAGGTTGGAAGGCAGTGGCAAGACTCTTCGCCTGCAGCCTCAAGCTTCTCAAGTATCTTAAGGCAGATGGTCTTGTCATACTTTTCCATCCCGACCCTTTTTTATTGGTACAGTCGCACCAGTTTTTTTCGAATCATCTTGAACATCGTGATGATTGGCTTGTCACGAGCTTTGAGGTTGTATGAATTGAAGCACTAATGATTGGCTTGTCACTTTCTTGTATGATTGAAGCGAAGATCACTCAGACAGATTGTACTTTCATCCATCACTTGGACTTCCTTCCATATCCGTATAGCTGCTGCCCATACAACTTATCTTTCAAGGCGATGCCCCGATGACTAAAATCTCTGTAATTGGCGTAAAGGTGCCTCACGCATATTTGGTGGTCAGCATTAGGCATGATTGCCTCAAAACTCGGGATCAGTCCCTACAAAACAACATAAACATAGGAAATTAAATATAGCCGAAGATTTATGTAGAAATGGATAATAAAAGGAATTTCCATCACCTTCTGAAGGTCCGAGATAAATGCCCAACCACAAAATGGCGGTTGACCCAAGTCCGAGATCAAAGTCTCTAGGAACCAACTCCAACTATCCTTGACTTTAGCCTCCACCGTGGCCATTGCAATCGAGTACATATTATCGTTGGCATCTCTAGATACTGTTGTAAGCAGTTGCCCTTTGAACGGCCCTTCAAGAAACACCCATCGAGACTAATTAGTGGTCTGCAACTTCCTTTAAAACCGTCTTTCATCACTACCAGCAAAACATACATTCGCTGAAGCGTGGGTGTCAACTTGGGAGGTATCCTCTCTAACTTCAACAGAATACAACTCCCTTTGTTGGTCTCCCTCAACGTCACTGCGTAATCCCACAAATATCGATACTGATCCGAATGTTTACCAAAGATCTTGGCTCATGCCGCTCTCCTAGCCCGATATACTTGACTTTCATTGACATCCACCTTCTACTGTTTCTTCACCTCTTGTGTTATAGAGTTCACCAGGATGTTAGTTGCGACTTGAATTACTCGAGATAGTTAGTAGTGATGAACCTTGATCCAACAATTGAGCTCCTATAGTTCCTAGTGCACCTGGGTAGGCTGAAACTTCTTATCTGGAAGGTCTTCTCGCCTTTCATCCACCTTCCATAAACTCTATATTCACACCTCGGTGCATCTCTGTAGATGATGATCAACCTTATCAGAGCAGTTCTTCTTGAACCGTATATCCTACCCCTTCAATACATTCTCCAATCACACAGCTTCTCTAAACATCTGAGATGACGGAAACTTCATCCCAAGCTTCAAAACAGGGGTAACCAAGTATGAAGCGTGGAACTTAGGTTAGGGTACGCTTTAGGTAGAGTATTGATCACATCATCCTCTGCCTCACTAACTTTGGGAGACTCCAAAACATCGCTTCTTCCAATATCCGAGACATTATCTGTAGCACAAAATAAACAGTTATATTGTATAGTAAAATGACCAAAAAAAAATTAAAATAAAATCATACAAAAAATAAGTACCATCGCTGATACATTCTTCAGTGATTGGCTGCTTTCCTTTAGATGGGTCGCGAGGAATTTCAGATGGTCCTGGAGCACCTCCATCATCACCTCCATTGGCTAAAAAAACTGTCACTAGAATCATCGCCTCCATCGTCACCTCCATCAGCCCCACTAGAGGTATGACCTCCAGCAGAAGAAGGTCCTGCACCGTCATTACGAACAGTGTCAACCTCAACGTCAAATAGCTTGTCATCACTGATAAGGACTTGATACCAAAATGGATCATTCATCCCCAATCTACGTCTCTCACGTTCTTCATCGCCTTCTGCAACATCTCCCCATTCAGCTCACCCTCTGGAATTTCACTGAATGAAACTAAGTACAGCACCACAACAACTTCTCCCTCATGGCACATCACCATTGCTAGAACGTCATGATCAGATGACACAAGGACAACACCATCATCGAGAGTTTTCCCTGGCTGCTTGTAGTAGATGAGGTCACTAGGCTTATATCCATATGCTTTCACAATATCCTCCAGTTCAAAAAATGACAAGCAATCTGCATCATATGCTTCGTCATACACCGACACATCTCCACCCACGTAAGAACACCCGAAGTTCCTACAGAATCTACCGCCATAGTGCACCTTGAATAGAAGGAACTCAGACGACATGTTAAGGATTTATAAAGCACCACACTGTAAGGTAAAATAAAATAATGGGTTAGTATATAATAAATTCATATCACATTAAGAAATGTAAAAGTATATAAAAAAAACATTCAATTCACCTTAAACAATGGATAAGTATGTAAATGCCCCACAGAGTAGTACACTCACTATGAAGTTTTAAGCACCACACCTGCCAGGTAAAGTAAAAACAATGTATAAAAAGAAGTGCATTAAAATGTTTTATGGTATTGATCAATCATACATAAGAACCAACAATAACCATTAAGCCCGCACAAGTGCAAGATTTTAATAAAAATGTGACGCATAAATAATGTTATAACAACCTATAAAAGAATAATTCCCTTTCTTGTGGAAAAGAAAAATCCACCAAAGAATAAGTGAAAATGGTCAACAAACCATAAAGATCAACATGGTGTCAGATAAAAAATGGCTAATGCAAGAAACATAGTATGAATGAAGAACTAAAGATATCATATTTCAAGCCATAGGCAAAGTGTATCTATTCTAAACGATCAAAAGCTTTACAGAGACAATACATCCCTTACTCTCAATACAACTAAAGCTAATTAATGCAGCAGATGAATCTTAAAAGGGCTAATAAGATAGGTAGAGCAAAAGTGACACATTTGGATTACCTGTACAGTTCACATCAAGAAAATCTAGATATTTGAAAAAAATATAAAACAAACAGTACTTGGTCTAGACTAGAATAAGAGGTCCAACAGGCAGCAGACCCCAGAATAGAACCAGTGCTCTTGATCTAGATTTTGCATCACTAGTAGTCACAGAAATGTTGCTAAAAAGCTATCGTCTGATATCAAGCAATATCCTTTCTCTTTGCTTTTCATATTTTGCTGTCAATGCATTTTCTTTCTACACTTATGTGTCAATTCCACTAATGTAAAAATCTTCCAAGAGAGAGTCTATCTGGTTTGAGACCTAGACTACTAAAAATTTCAATAAATCAAATTTAAACAGAGAAATTAACAAAAGCACCTGCAAAATAATTAACAGTCTCAAATACGAAATAACCATCTCAGGTCCCAAACAGGCTCCTCAGTGAATATGAGGAATCATTCCAGACAAATTTAAATCAAATCTCTTGGTCTGCATTGTCAGTACTCTAAGAATGCTGCTAAAGCTATTACCTAAACAACATGAATTTTCCAATTGGTTTTTTCTTTTAATCTTTTGTTTCCGATGCTTCCCCCTCTATTTGAGGCATGTATTCATATGTTAAAAAAGCCTATTTATGCTTTAATAGAGGAAATATTCTCCATGTTCATCAGAAGGCTTATCTATGTGTTACTGTGTGAATTTCAGTTTAACTTTCAAAAGCTCTTTAAGGGAGTCATTATAGCCCTTCAATATGAAGCTAGAAGTCCACTTGTTCTCCCCATTCTTAGTTCACAACATGAAAGAAATATGTTCAATTGTGAAACAACTGTATAGTGTATGCAACAAGAAACCACAATTGAATTCTTGAAGAAAAACAACACTAGTTAATCCAGCCTGAACTGAACCTGTTATCAACCCTAACAAGACCCATATATAATTAGGCTAGTATATTGCTGTGAAAATTAGGACAAACTATGGGAGACATCTACCACCCACGTAAGATTAAAATAAGTGCATTAAAATTCAGCTCACATCCAGTAAAGTATAAAATAAAACAAACAGATACGGTAGGAGCTGAGTTGCATTAACCATAAATATTAAAATAGTGCACTTGTGGTGGGAAAGCTAACTTGTGTAGTTTTTTTTTATCTGCAGAACGTGAACAAAAGAGACCCATGTGCTTTCAAAAAGGTAAACAAATAACATATACAGATTACATTATGGGTTATGGGACCACATGGTTTTTTCTGAGTGAAAAGTAAGCAATAAAGAAGAAGCCTGGCACCAGGGGACCACAGTAAAGCAGGACCACTTTGGCAAACCAAAATTCCATACAGAGAAGACAAATTCCACTCAAAGAAGACAAAATCTTTGATTCAATACTATTTATGCATGCAAGTCACTTAAAAATATGCTACCCACGCAA
>CM025854.1:7383844-7641517 GCA_003952965.2 Morella rubra
ATTATTATTGCATTTGTATTTTTTTTCTGACTTTATTTCTGCATTCGTTATTTTCTCTATTGCACAAAATAACATCACCGACTACTGCATTTTGTTTCTTTTGTATGAATGAGTTATTGTCCATATGTTTGATATTTATACACGCTTTTGTGAGTTTTGGTTTCCATTACATTTCTCAATCTCTGAGTCATCTTGTAATTCAGAGCTTTGTTGTTGTTTGGGATTAAAAGAAAATTGTGAAGTTTCTCTGTACAAAATCGTTGTTTCATTATCTACATAATGTTTTTTTTAAGCATTTGTTCTAAATTAGTAAGAAAATTGCATATAGTGGGACAAAAGTATTGGAATTTAAAGCTACTAAAGTGTTTACTTCTACTCTTGATTCCATTATATATTGTTGTTTATGGCTGAAAATTTACATTCTTTTTTTTGTGTGCTCAAGGAATTCAATACAAAGAAATGATATTTTGATGTGAATTCTCTGTCTCTTGACACCAATATTTCTTGATGTGGTACTCAGGGCTTGTTGTTTGTTTTTTTCTATCAATTGCCATATTTGCGCTATGCAATAATCATATATTCATGCGATCATTTGTTTCCAGTTTATTAAGTGTGAAAAATGATATTTTAATGTCATTATTTTAAGAGATGTAGAAACCTAAGTAGTTTCAATTTAACTCCAATTGATCCTAATCCAACTTAAATGTATTTTGGATTTTTTTTTTCTTTTGTATCTTTGGCCTTACCATTTCAAGAATTGGGTATTGACAGCTCGTTTTGCATTGATGGTTGGACCACAAGGTCGTACAGTTGGTATGGAACATATTCTTGAGCTAGTTTTTTCTTCAATCGAAAATATTCCAAGACATGAAGGTGGTTGACAAGAACCTTGATGGTTCTACGAGTGACCGAAGCGAGACCTCTGCTAGTTATGTTCCTCACATAAAGTTGCGAGGAGTTTGAGGACGAGATAAGTTTCTTACTTGGAACCACATGGAGGTCTACAATTGTAGTTCTTTAGGTGTTTTTTTCCTCGTGTATATATTGTGATGTGGATTTCTTTCAGCTTAGGGAAAATGTGAAATGATTAGAGTTAAAATAGTCTCTTTTCTTGTGCAAATATGGGAAAATGTGAATTGATTAGAATCAAGATCTAATGTTACAAAAATAAAATAAAACATAGGCAATAGATAAAGACAACATATAATAACTGCAAAGTCTTATTAACCAACTAACACAAAAACTTCTAAACTGCCTACATTAAATCCAACACCTTTGCATAAAAAAAAATTAGGGGCTTGTTTGGCAACATATTCTAGTTTTGTTTTTGCGGTTTAAAACAGAACCATAATCCAAGAACCGTAACCGAGACATAACCAGTTTGGGGCTCCTCCACTATAATCCTTGGTTGGCCCGTCTTCAGTTTAATTTGTCTGTCTATCCCAGCATCTACACATAGCTCTGTCTACTTGGCAGGTGCTGACAAGATGATGCATTGATAGTGCAATTTTGGCGGGGGACCTCTTGAAGGGCACCTGCATATAAAGGCACGCACCTTCAATATGCGTGGTCATTTTTAGTGAACCAAGGCTCTGTTTAGAGTATGGACATCCTCTATTGGTCTTTTTTAAAAACCCCACGTTACATGTGTAACTTGCTAAATAAAGCTTTTTTTTTTTTTTTTTTTCATTTAAGTTGTCGCTTGGCATGCCCTGTCTAACTTGCCCAACGGAGATCAAATTTGTTTTATTCGAACCGTCGCTTCTTTTACGCTCTCTCAGGGCAACATTGCATTTATTTTAAACATTTTTACAACCAGAGATTATCACGTTCATGTAAATCTCCATAATTGTTGTAAAATAACATAGATAATAATTATAAATCCTAAAAAACTATCCAGCAATTACGGGCCCATTGGTCTGAAAAACACGAGGACGCATATATTACATGATAGTCGTAGACGACCACGCTTCATAGCGCCCGCCAAAAAGAGTTTTTGTTCAGTTACATGTCTCCACGACATTCCCTACATACAATCCCCTCATCTCTTTTTTAGAAGATTAACTAAATGATGTCTTATTTGGCCATCAACGCCCCAAGTAGCGCCAAGATTATAGCTACCAACGCCAGTACGGTGATTTTCCCCTCTCCTAGTACCGACGCGGTTGCCAAGGACTGTCATACCACCTCCTTCTGTTATGCACATGGGCAGAATGCCTTCATTTACTTCATCTACCCAATAGAAACACCCTGGGTGCTCTTTAGACATAACACAAAACAACCAGAATGCATATCTCATACTAATTTATAAGGAAGCACATATTTTACTGCATTCAAAAGCAGCACTAAGAAGACACATAGAACATAGACACCGAGGCACATACACACAAAGCACTAATGCTTCATAGCATATTCATTACCTAACCTAATGGGTAGCGGTAAAACCATCGCCCGAAGTTCTTCGTCCTCGCTTTAAGCATCCGCATCCGTCCTCCACCACAGCTGCACCATGGTGTCCCATGCATCTAACAAAATCAACACATGGTGTTGATAAACACATGTGATTTGAACAATGTGCTTTCAAAAAACAGCACGGTAGATAGCTACGCTATAATTCGTAATCAATATAGATGATGGTCTCGCATCCTGTACAGCTATATTTCGAGGACCATCTACAAATAATGCAATAATAGACACTTAAGGAATTCATAGCACGACACACAAAAAGGGGTGACGTCCCATCGTATTTAACAGACGTGTAAACCCAGGGGTTAATGATACAGACAACCCTCAAACAAACAAAATAACCTGGTGCAACAAGGAGCAAACAAAGAGGAACATAATCTAGACCCATACGTCACAAGAGCATTAGGGAATAACCCACAAAAGTTTAAACCTAAATATAATTAACTATTGTAAACACAACATCCGACAAAAGCACTACAGATATGCATTTCAAACTCCCTCGCGAGACACCTAACCCACAACATTCCACATCATCTGTGCCATGGCATCTTGCTCGCGACCCATCTGCCTTGCACCTTCAGTATATACGTCCAGGTTTGTTAGATCGTGCCTGAAATTGTTTGACCTCCGCACAATTTGTTCATTCAGGCATAATCCCCTATATACTACATCCCTCGGTTGGTGGATGCGGCAAAAATTATGGAGGTACAATATGATATCACCACAGAAGGTTGTTGTGTCGGTAAGTATATCGGCACTTTTTCCAGCATAGGGAAACGATTCATTAGCATGCCAAAGCATCTTTCAATCACATTCCTAAGCGACAAGTGATTGTAATTGAATAGCTCATTATTCCCATGTGGTGTCCCTTCTACATCGCTGAACCGTGACAAGTGGTATTGATATCCTTTGTATGGTGGTAGAAAAGCTTTCGATATTAGCGGGAATCCCGCGTCCACTGCGTAGTAGTAACCTACAATTAATGGGATTTTTTTAACAATAGAGTTAGTAGAAATCGAATGAGGAGAGAACTTTACATTCATGTAAGAGGTAAACAAAGCTTCAATATGAGTGTACCATCAGGGGGCATTGGAAATTTATTTTCTGATCGTGATGTTACGTCATAGAACACTCGAGATCATATGCCGAACCCTCCTAGCCAGCATATATAAATGTAAACTGCATATCAAAGTCACAAATTGCCAAAACATTCTGTGATAGTTGTGGCTTTCGGTTTCTAAACCTGGTTCTTGTGATGGCGCACGTCCATGCAATAACTTGCGTTCCATCAACTGCCCCAATACATTTCTACATAACCAAAGGGAGCAAATACATCAAACATCCAATGGGGAGGTTCGGAATGTAGAAATGATAACTCCAAAATCAAATTCGATGGTGTTTACTCAACAAATAACCATAGCTATTGCATTTCATACGATATAATATAATTGTAGATTGAGTTACCTTGAACCATGGATAATACTATCGATTATATCGAACATGTGGATGGACTCCATTAATGGGTTATGGCGTCGTTAGTGTTTTCCCCAAGCGGCACAAGGCACGCATCACCACTTTAAAATGTCTTGAAATTGTTTCTAAGGAGTGTTGGAATCGGTCAGCTGCCACGCGCATGCCCAATTTTTGACCGACGATGTAGAAGAAACTAGCAACTGACTCCTCAACCTGCACACCTCAAAACTGCTTGATCAGATTCTTCTCTCTTAATGTATCACACAACAGAACAAATGTTGGACGTTCTAGCCGAAACACGAATAGCACATTCCCCAGATGAGGGCGGCTCAGAAGCTCACAAATGTACTTGTGACCCCCGCAACATAGAAGTACGCTGCGACATCTTTTGAATTCTTTGTCGCTCTTCCTCTTCATCCCAAAGAAATAGCATAAAATCTTCCTCCATACAACAGTCTTCCCACAACGACATTGGGTTCAATGGATCCAACAAATCATCACTATCAGAATCTAAATTGAAGCACTCCATGTTTACCTGTCATCAGTGGTAGTTAGACCACACTCTGGTAGTTAGACCACACTCTCACAATAATAAAGACTCTCCCATATGGTACCTGATTCGAAGATTTGTCTTGACACCTATTGGCCCTATATAGCATCCCATCACCAATTAGGCATGATAGGTTCTATAACCATATGCATTGTCATTCAACCAAACATTTTACTCTCACAACATAATACATTTGGGCACCATCGTAGATCGAGGGAATCTCGTGATGTTTCTCTGCTGATGCCAATAGTTCGGTTTCGATTTCCAACTTCACACACGCATTAACCCCTAATTCCATGTAAACAAGCATAAAAAAAAAAAACAAGCGAGCAAAACACATAACACAATGTATTCTTTTTTGAAATTATACACCAATACGAATAGCAAACACCGAAATAAATCAGTGTGTAGTGTGCCGATCCTAGACTATGTGTGTATTCGTTGTTGATAGCAACACAATGGAGATGATTTAGTGAGCAATACTCAATACACCCTTTTACTATTTTACAATCCGATTAACGCTTCGCACAACCGCATAAAATTGTACCGACATGACATACCTTCGGATTGAGGAGCTGTTTTCACTGTAGATCTGCAACCAAACGCCAGGTAGTTCACCGCCAGCCGTAGTTCAAGCCTAATCTCCCTTCGCTGTTCTAAAGTAGCGGTTTTAACAACCACTTGCACATTCTTCTGTTTTCTATGTAGGAATCACTGTAGGGGTGGGCAAAAAACCCGCGACCCGAATGTCCGACCCGGTTCAGACCCGATCAGGGCGGGTTTATCCGGGTTCGGGTTTAAAAATATTAACAAAGAAAGATTCGGGTTCAGGTATAGTGCTATACCCGAATTATTACTAAACCCGACCCGAATGCTCAAAAATAAAAAAACTTAATACCCTTAGCGAAACGCACCGTTTCGCTGAGGGTATTTTCGCCCTTAGCCTTAGGGCTTTCGCGACCCCCCCCCCCGGGCAGCCTCTCTTCACAATCACCCCCTCTTCTTCGAAAATTCCCCCTCCAGCCGCGCCTCTTCACGCCCAACCTCACTCTCTCCCTCCGGCCACCGTGCTCCCCCTCCAGCCGCCGTCTCTCTGCTCTGTGCTCTCCTCTCTCTCTTCATTTCTGGCCTCTCTCTCCTCTGCGCTCTCCTCTCTCTCCGTCTCTGGCCTTTCTCTCTCTCGGCGTCTTCCTCAAGTTTAGTTGGCAGCCGGCAGGTGAGCTGATCTTTATCCCTTTCTGAGTCTCTGACCTACGTATACAGAGTCACATACTTACAAATTTAGTTCATTTTTTTCTTGAGAAATTGCTATGAAATACATGCCCTGTAGGATAGTTACCTAGATGCACGGTTGTAGGATAGTTGTTACTTATTTTCAAGTGCAATGACATGATCTTGCATTTTGATTGAAAATTTGAAACGTTGCTGCTGATTATCTATGCAGAATTTCCTTGCCCTAACAGTTGCTATTTGCTAAGTTGCTTGATTGCTCCCAAGTCCCATTTAAGGTAACCAGGTATGAGATTCTTAATTTGTGATTAGAACATTATTCTAAATTTCATTCGATGATCTGTTATTCCGTTATTTAACTAATTACATTTTTTAGTGCAGGTTACAAGATTGAGTAGGATTGGTTAGTGCATTGATTCAGGTACAAATCCATTCCATTCACTTAATTTAGTTAATTATTTATTGTAGTTCAGAGTATAGACGATTAGAACATTAGGTTGTGAAACTGTGGAGGATGGGCTTGATTGGAGGATTTGGTTTTGTTTGAAATTGTGGAGGATGAGCTTGATTGAATCATTTGTGCTCTATATTTGTGCACGTATGATTTGTGATTTGTGAATTTGTTTGCATAATATTTGTGGACTATTTATTTGTGAATTTTGTGGAGTAATACTATAATATGTAGAATATATTATGAATAAGTAATCTGATTTTTTTTATCCAAGTAAATTAAACTTAGTTTTTGAAACAAAATGGATGAGTTTGAGATTCAATTCTTTCAAAACAAAATTGATAATTTTAGATTCAATTCTTTTCCATTTTAAAAATTTATTAATTTCCTTTTTTTTTTACTTGTTACTTGTTAGTTCTTATGTCTTA
Source organism: Morella rubra (assembly GCA_003952965.2). Taxonomy (NCBI): domain Eukaryota; kingdom Viridiplantae; phylum Streptophyta; class Magnoliopsida; order Fagales; family Myricaceae; genus Morella; species Morella rubra. The sequence continues at coordinate 7,390,443 of CM025854.1, forward strand.
ATTTTTAAATGAGTTTTATTCTCTCAATATCAGATGGATGATCTCGACTTGGATATTGATGAGATTATGCTCGTCACTAGTATGTCTACATCGGGAGCTGGATCTAATCCTGCTTCTCCCTCGACATTGCCTCCTAGCCCTCCCATTCAATTTGAGGGCCTTGCGGCAAATGTAAAGCCTACTATTACTGATCCTTCTGGGGGTCAGTCTACTGAGGTTAGGCGTACTGTGGACGACCACCATTGCCTAGGTCCCAAAGTAATAGATCCAAAGCGTGGGATCACTTCACAAAGGATCCCACTTCTGATCCCAATGAACCTTTGTGTATATGTGATTATTGTGGTGTGTCTCTCAAGTGCCACTCAAAAATCCAAGGCACGTCCTCCTTGTTGAATCACTTAAAGAGATGTCCGAAATACAACCGGGTGAAAACTAAGTGTGAGAAGGGTCAGTCCTTCCTGAGTTTTGAGGCTTCGAAGTCATCAGATGGCAGTGGCATTGAAAAGAATATGGATTAGCCAAGTATAATGAGAAGAAGATCCGGGAAGCTCTTGCTAGGATGATTATTATTGATGAATTACCATTTCGTATAGTAGAGGGTGTTGGGTTTAGAGACTTTGTTTGGTTATTGAGCCTAGATTTCCTATGCCTTCTCGCTATACCGTGATGAGGGATTGTATACGGGTGTATCAAGAGGAGAGGGAGAAGTTGAGGGATTTGTTTTCAGAGAGGATATTAGGGTTTGTTTCACCACCGACACATGGACTTCTATTCAAAATTTGAATTATATGTGTGTCACTGCTCATTTCATTGATTGTGGTTGGACCTTGCATAAAAGAATTATCTCTTTCCATAAAGTGCAAAATCATCAAGGAGAGACAATTGGGAGGGAATTAGAAGAATGTATGTTGGAGTGGGGAATAGATAGGTATCTTACCATTACAGTTGACAATGCCACATCTAATGATACTGTTGTTGCTTGGTTGAAGAAACGAACACTATCTAGTGAGGGAACCATTAGTGGACATGCATACATTCACGTGAGGTGTTGTGCTCATATCTTGAATCTTATTGTGAATGAGGGTTTGAAGGATGTAGATGATTCAATTGTTAGGGTTCGGAATATTGTAAGATATGTGAGGTCTTCTCCTGCAAGGCTTCAGAGATTTAGGGTTTGTGCAGAGAAGAAAAAAATTCCATGCAAAAGTTTGTTAAAACTTGATGTTCCAACTAGATGGAACTCGACATACCTTATGCTTGAATCTGCAGAGAAATTTCAGCGAGCTTTTGAGCTTATGCAAGAAGATGATAGGCCCCTGTATCGCTCAGTAATGGAGGATGGGTTGGGAAAGAAGGGTTTGAGACCTCCCACTGATGATGATTGGGACACAATTCGAGCTTTCATCAAGTTTTTAAAACTGTTTTATGAAGTGACTTTGAGAATGTCTGGTACCAAGTATGCCACATCAAGTTTGTATTTTGAAGAGTTATCTAACATTCTTGGTCATTTGACAGAATATACTAATAGTGATGATCTTGTGTTAAGTACTATGGCTAGAAAGATGATGACTAAGTATCAGAAATATTGGGAGACATAGAGAAGATCAATAGATTGTTGTTTATAGCTGCAGTCCTTGACCCACGCTACAAATTAGATACCCTAGACTTTTGGTTCAAGGACGAAATGGGGGATGAGAAAGGAGAAGTGTTTGTTGAAACCCTGAAGAAAGACATTGAACACTTGTTTAAGCAATATGCCAGGAAGGCCCATATTGGTGGTGGTTCTTCTAGCTCGTGTACGGATTACACAAGTGGGAGTGAAGCTGAGAGCCAACCTTGTTCTACCATCATTAGGGCTGAGTCAAAACAAATTTGCATTGAATAAGTACCGTCGATTCCGTGGTTCTCAAAATCTAACGGAAAATCGAATGAATTAGAGCGGTATTATTTGGAGGATGTGGAGACTCCGAGTGTTGAGTTCGATCTCTTGACTTGGTGGAAGGTCAATTCTACCAAATATCCTATTTTGGCCTGAGTAGCACGAGACGTATTGGCCATCCCCATCACTACAGTCACGTCTGAGTCTGCATTTAGTACTGGTGGTCGGGTGCTAGATTCATATCGAAGTTCATTAGCTCCATCAACAGTGAATGCTCTAATATGTGCCCAAAATTGGTTGAAGTCCAAACCTATCTTTCATCAAGAGGAAGAGTTGGATGATATTGAAAGTTACAAACTTGATGCAGGTAACTTTCTCATTCATTCTAGTTGTTAAATTTTGTTGTTTTTGTTTCAATAATTAAATGAGTTAAGTTAAATTCAATTGTATTTGTTGTTACTGTTTTAGAATTAGAAGATGATCCATTGGGGATTCTTCTTGGAGAATGATTACGAACGTGGAGCTGGATCATGGTTGCAACAAAGAAGTGAAAGAACAATGTAACTTGTTTAGCTTTGATTATTTTTATATTGTTATTGTTATATGCTCATTTTATTTTCTAAGGAATTGTGTTGTGATTTGTAAAGTGTTGTGCAGGGCAAAAGAGGATTGATTTGCTCTTGACGTTCAAGTCTTCAAGAATACGTTAGTTGCTTTTATTGTGATTTTCATTGTAATAGACTAATAGCTGAAGGCCAGAATCCAGATATTGTAATAGACTAATAGCTGATTTTCATTGACCGAAGTTATTTCTTTTATTGAGAACGCCAAAATCCGAATATTGTGTAGAATTCCTTGTTATTGGTGAATATTCGAATTCCAGACCTCCTGGGCCTGAATTGGACAGCCCAGAACATTTTTGGGCCTTAAAATGTTCTGGGCTAATTTTTGAGGCCCGCCCCAAATTCCGCCCCGAACCCGAGCCGAACCCAACCTTCGGGTTCGGCTCGAAATCCAACCCATTCGGGTTTGGCTAAAAAAAAAAGAACCCGAACCCGAAAAGCCCACCCCTAGGAATCAGGATGAAAGAGTGCAATGCGTGAATTATCACCGATGAGGTTTACGTCTGAAGGTAGTCCATCAACTGAGAACAAAAGCCTACATATGCCCTGCAATAATTCAATACTGATTTGACCATTCACTAACGTCTTTTGTCACGGTGCCTTCATTTCGTAGAATTTTTTTTTATCAGCTTTCATTTCAAATTTGAGAACCGTAGCTTGCTCCGCTGGTGGGCCATATTAGGGGTGAACAAATTAATTCGATAATAGATCCGAATCGCCATTCCGACCCAACCCTACCCAAAATGGCTTGAAATTCTGATACCACAGGTCGGTTATCGAAACAATTTATTTAGTTTCGATTGGATTCGGGTCGGAAGTCGCAATTATATAAGATTTTTGACTTTTGACCTAACCCGACCCTACTCGATATCAATTTTTGAAAAAAAATATATATTTTAATAAGCAGCTAAGCTAATGTTTTATGCTTGAACTTCAGATAGCATAAAAAGATACAAACAAAGGAAAAATTATATTTAAAACTATGTCATTTTTGCTTTGTATATATATAAACTTTAAAAAACCCCTAAAATCTCACCTCATCTCATCTCTTTAAACTCAAACCCTGACGATACCTCACTCACCTCACGCGGCTGCTCAGTGCTATCACATTTTGCCTCTCTCAATTTTCAAACGGTCAAACAAACAATTTAAAGCAAAAAGGCACAATTGTCTTGAAGGCTAAAAGCTGGTCGGCCATCTTGTAAGTTGTAAAAATTAAAAAGCTATTCTTTGAAGTTTGAATCTTGATTTTTAATAGTTATTTTCCTTTTGAATAGTTGACTCTAGCCTCTCTGTTTGCTTATCTAATTCTGAATTTTACTTTCTTTTGATGTTGTCTTTAGTGGAGTCAGGAGTGGAGGTTGGCTACTTTATCTTTGTTTGTTGTTTTGTTCGAGATTCTGAAACCCCATTTTCGTCTGAGGTTTGGACATTGGTTTCTTTATATTATCTTCTTATCTGTTGTGTGTGGGGCCGTGGATGTATTGACTTTTTATGTTATTATTCGTTTTTGTCTTCATTCTTTATAGGACCCATGAACATTAGTGCATTGATTTCTAGTTTTGTACTTTTGTTTGTTTCAAGTTTTGAATATTCTATTATTTGTGTTTCGATCTCCTAGACCTGTATATAAAAATCTTTTAATTTGCACATATGTGGTCTCTGGATGTTATTAAAACTCTTTTACTTTGCACATATGTCCCCTTATTTTAAATGTTAACCTTAAAGAATAAAAAGTTGTATGATCCTATAATTTGTTTAAAGCTACTCAGATATGTATTATAAAATTATTAATATTATGTTAACAAAAGAACTACTATTGCTTTTATGTGATGAGTTCTTTTGATTTTTTTACAGATGGACCCAAATCATCTTTATGACAATAGATGATGAGATTGCTGATTTTTGTGACAAACTAACACCATATCCTATTTCCAATTTGCCACATTGCCCCAAATTCTGATGCAACATCTGAGCCTACAGAATGGCAAGGTAATACTGCTGTCGTCCTCTACTTAGTCACCAGAGAAATGAAGCTAAATCTGAAGTATGAGACCATTTTACAAAAGTTAGATTCAGACCCTAGTGTTCCTAAAGCTCAGTGTAATTATTACATGAAACATTTAAGTTGTCATGCTGATAAGCAAGGTACTTCATCCTTGCTCTATCATATGAAAAAATGTACAGCCCTCAAGGCTGGGGAGGTTGAGTTGGATAAAGCACAATCACATTTGGATTATCCATTGAAAAATAATGGGGAAGCTAGTACTATGGAGAAATCAATGTCACTTGCTAGGTAAAGTGAGAAAAAGGTTAGAGAGGCAATTTCGAGGATGGTCATAATAAATGAATTACCTTTTCGGTTTGTGGAGGGTTATAAGTTTAGAAATTTCATGAATGTTGTTGAGCCGAGATCCTCATTCCCTTCCCGCATAACTGTGATGAGAGATTGTATGAAACTCTACTTGAGTGAAAAGGAGAAGTTGAAGGCAATGTTTGTCAATGCTAATCGAAGGGTTTGCCTTACAACTGATACATGGACTTCAGTGCAAAACTTAAATTATATGTGCATAACTGCTTATTTAATTGATAATTATTGGATATGCATAAAAGAGTTACAAACTTTTTTAAGGTGCCGAGTAAAAAAGGAGTGACAATTGGAAGGGCAATTGAATCTTGTATGCTTGATTAGGAAATTGACAAGATTTTTACTATTACCATAGACAATGCCTCCGCTAATGATAGTGCTGTAGAATATTTGAAAAGGAGAAGCAAGGATAAGGTGGGCACAATATTAGAAAATGAGTTTATGCATGCTAGGTGTTGTTCCCATATTTTAAACCTCATTGTTAGAGAGGGTTTAACATATGTGAATGATTCAATTACAAGGGTTAGAAATGCGGTTAAGTATGTGAAATCCTCCCCTTTAAGACTTGAAAAGTTTAAGTCATGTGCAAAAAGACAAAAAATTCCTCATAAGAGTCTTCTTGTCCTTGATGTTCCAACAAGGTGGAACTCAATCTATTTGATGTTAGATGTGGCTGAAAAATTTCAAAGTACCTTTGAATTGATGCAAGAAGATGATGGTTAGTTTGCTGTCAGTTTGAGTGAGGGGCCTCCTTCCTATGAGGATTGGGATAATATTTGTGCTTTTGTGAAGTTTTTACGAATCTTTTATAAAGTGACCCTGTGTATTTCTAGTTATTCATATTCTACGAATATTTATTGTGATAGTGATGATTTTGTTGTAAGTAGTATGGCTGCAAAAATGAAGTTGAAATACTACAAATATTGAGGAGATTTTGAGAAGATTACATGCTAGTTTTTGTTGCTCTTGTGCTGGACCCGCGTTACAAGTTAGATTCTTTGGACTTTTGATTCCAAGAGATTATAAGCATAGAGAAAGCAGCTGGGCTTATTGAAAAGCTTAAAGTTCTTGATCACTTGTATCGTTAATATTCTAGATATATTGGATTTCCACCAGGGGATGTAACGCCCCTCCCTTGTTTTTTTTTCCACCTGTTTGAAACATATGTATAATATATAGATATAATATATATTTGCTAATTAGAGTTTTCTTGTTTAAATTATTTCTTCCTTGCGCTTACATTATTATTTCTCTTTGCCCATTGTTAATTCTTTTTATTTTGAAAATTTAGTAGTTGCATTTGTTTTCATATTCTTTCTTATTGAGCTTGATACTTGTGAATATTTTGTCACTATTGACATTAAGGGAGTTAATTTTACTAAAGAGTCTTTCAAGTCTTTCAACATGATATATATCTCTTGCTTTGTATTCATTTGTATTGTCTTAAGGGTATAGCCAACTTATTCACTTGCTTTTATGTTTTCCATTATTATTTTTTTGGTTAAATACACTTTGCCCCCTTATCTTTGGGGTCATTTACACTTTGCACCCCGATGTATTATTTTTAACACATTGGACCCCTTAACTTACATTTTTTTTTCCCGCACCCAAATTGTTAATTCGTCAAAATTGTACATGCCCCCCTTATCTTTTGGTGTAACACATTGCCCCCTATTTATTTATAACATTGCACCCCACGTTTTGATGGAATCTCATTTATGTTAGTGAAATTAAGTTAAAAATGTGTAAAATAAACCTTGTGTACAAAAAATGATACACATTGTTTATGGCTCAAATTTCCTCTCCACTTTGCATTTAATGACATCTTATCTTTTGTTACTTTTTACTCTCTCTCTCTTTTAGCCGACTAGATGGAGCTTGTTTATTGGCTCTTTTGTTGACTTATTTACATGCAAGAATACGTGGGATATGGAAAACTTCGATAGCTCTATGTGTGTGGGTATAACTTGGTTTGTAGAGATAGTTGAATGATTGCCTACCTAGCTACGTAGGGTGTGAGTTTCTTCATGTTTGTTGACTAAAAAGAGAAGATCAAAAATCATTGCCCGAAAGTGATAGGAGAAGAGCGAGTGATAGCCGACTGAAAGAAAAGGAAAAAGAAAGAAGAGAAAAGAGGGTTTTGTCTCTTTGGAAATCTAGATCCACCGCATTAAAAAGGTAAGGGGTAGAATGTTTATTTGTGGAAAAATATTGAGTTGTAGATGAGCTTTTGGCATGAGCTAGCTTGCTGTTAAGTGAGCTTCTTTGTAGAATTTATTTGGAAGACTTGAAGCTTGATGTGTGAGATATTGGAACTGGATGTGAAAATGGTGGATTTGAGAGGTCTTAGGGCCACGGTTAGTGGCCAAAACCTAAGGAAGGCCATGGGTTGGCCTAGGAAAATGTCTAGTGAATATGCATAAGTCATGATGTACAACCTCTTGCTTCATTTTCTTATTATGTGATCTGGTCTTATTCAATGACTTTGAAGTTGGATGACCTATTGCATGTGATTTTCTTACTATTTTGTCATCAAATGAGTGTTGTGGCGTTATTGATTTAAGTATGTCACGCCCCATGTCAATACTTACCCCCTTTAGCTCAATCGAAGGTCTGAAAAGGACAAAAATGTCCATGGAGGTTTCTAAGGACAGTTTCGGCATTTCACACAAAACGTTAGGGTAAAAAGGTCCAAAATGGGAAAAATAACTTTATGGCTGTGTAGAGAATTAAATCGATGGGGAAGCCCAAATTTAAGCTAAAACCAAGTAGATTTATAGGCTCAAATCACAAAGTCCGTTTTGCAGCCTAAATGGACTTTAGGCCTAATAACTCTCAAACAAGCTTAGTAAGCCTTGAAACCTTAGGGATAGGCCCATTAGGGTCTAATAAGGCCAAGAGCCCTCACTCATGGGTTTTAGTGAAGATTTGATATTGATTAATAATTTACAGGATTAATTCATTATTAAGCCAAATTAAAAGGAAAAAAAAGGTTATTAATTTGCATCAAAGGAAGGACATTAAATATTAACCTTAGTCCTAAGTTCTATTTACTCTTTCACCGTTGACCGAAATGAAACTCATACCCAGAATTGGTCCTGAGATCGGGTGATGGTATCGTTCACATTGGGATAGTGCAAGCCACCACCGAGAGGATAATGGTTGGTATCCCTAGCGATGGAACAATGCATGCCTAACTGGGTCCTTGTGTCGAGGTACGGGACAGTTCCAAAAGAGAGGAGGGATGTCCAACCCGGACTTTAAGGGTTAAACAGAGTGCAGAAAGACACCACTACCGAACAAAAATAAAAATAAAAAAAAGAAAAAAGCGAAATGACCGGGAAAATGATGCATTCATTATGCATTGCATCGCTCGTACTACATTTATTGGTTTAGTATGAATATTGCATGTTTTGTCCCCTCTATCCCCTCTTACTGTGTCAGTAGGACTCACCCCTTTCATTGTGATTTATTTTGTATGTACCATTGTGGACGTTGGACCTAACAGATGATGGCGTTTATGAGCGAGCATATCTTGGATTTTGACACACTTAAGGTGTACATGGGGGTACATGCCCCAATGGTACCTCAAAGGTCCACCTATGTCCCCACTTCCTTATGTAGAGGACTTTGGGCTGGTCGATGTCGACCCGGCACTCCAGCACATAGTCCCTCCTCCACCGGCTCCGTCGACAGAGGGCACACGGAAAAATGAGCTTGTCAACCTAACCTTCGATAATGAATCGGAGGATGAGTAGACTAGCAGTAGTCACTTTTTTGTTTTTAGTTGGTTTAGGTAGCTATTTCAGCTAGCCGTTTCATGGATGTTGTATTATGGAAAGCTTTGGACAGCTTCTGCTTTAGTGCTTATCTTCTCTCACTTTTGTATTCCTCATGAATGATCTTTTGTATAAGAGAAACTCCATGGTTATAGTATAACTGTTTATATTTTCAAACATTTCTCTTCTTCCATTTTTTTCTTATGCCATATTTGATTTTATTTTCTTTACTCTTTCGATTTTATTTTGTTTTCGTTAGTCAAGACAGAATTTCTAACTTCTAGAATTTTTTGATATGTCATATTTCTAATTTCAAAAATCAATTTTCAAGTAAATGATTTCGCTAAGTTTTTTTTTTTTTTAAAGCCAAGTATCAGGAATTTATAAGATCTATTCGTGCCGTAATCCTCGTTTGTGTGCATACCATCACTATAGGTGAGCCTAGGGGTAAGTGTTGCCACGGGGCGTGACAGGGGACTTGAATCAAGTGGTGATGGAATTGGAAGTAGCCAAAGTTGTACGGTTACAGAAGAGAATTCTAATCAAAGGATTCCCTTGAGCTTCATGTATAGATTTCACCAATATCGGGCAACGCGAGGTGGTGGAGAATACAAAATAGAATTGGATTTAGGGTCCAAATATTTATATTCTAATGTGGTGGAAAGTGAATTCTACTAAATATCCGGTCCTTGGGCAAATAGCACAAGATGTATTGGCGATTCCTATCTTCACTATTGCCTCTGAATCAACTTTTAGTACTGGTGGACACGTGTTAGATCCATTTCGAAGTTCTTTGGCTCCACGCACAGTTGAAGCTCTCATTTGTACTCAAACTTGGTTCAAATATCTAGCTGCTACTTTTGATGCTCAACAAGATATAGTAGAAGATGCTGAAAGTTACCAAGTTGATTCATATCTCTTATTTTGATTTGTTGCTTAGTATTTTGTACCAACGTAAAATGAAACATAACCTTTCATTTCTTGCCTATTCTAACTTGTCTTATTCTCCAATTATTGTAGAGTTAACTTCGAAGAATATTTTGCTTACCGCTGACTAAGCAGATGATGGTTGCTGGCTTTTTTAAATGGTGGGATTTATTTTGTTCTGTTTGTGTTTTTGATTTGTTGATTACAGCTGAATATTTTGATTTGTTGCTTACCGCTGAATCAGTAAATTTTACGTGTGTTTTAGTTGTATTCCTTGCTTAGGTGGTGCCTTTTTTCGCTCTGGACTTTTGGCCAGAAACTTAGTGTTGAATTTTTCTTATTTGTAGAGCTAACTTCGAATGATGGTTGCTGGCTTTTTGAAGTAGTGAGTTTTAATGTTCTGATTATGTTTTTAATTTGTTGTTCGCTGTTGAATATTTTGATTTGTTGCTTACCGCTGACTAAGTAAATTATGCTTGTCTTTTTGTGGTTTTACTTGCTTAGGTGGTGCTTTTTTTGCTGTGGACTTTTGGCCAGTAACAAAATGCTTTCTTTAATTTTGATAAGGTGGATTGTTATTTTTCTAACAAAGGGTTGAACTATGTGTTTTTTTATTATTCTAACAAAGAGTTAACATTTTTGTACTTTGATGATCGCTGAATAAGTAAATTTTGCGCGCGTTTTTATTGTATTCCTTGCTTAGGTGGTACTTTTTTTTGCTATGGACTTTTGGCCAGCAACTTAGTACTGAATTTTTCTTATTTGTAGAGATAACTTCGAATGATGGTTGCTGGCTTTTGCTTTTATTTTTTGATTTGTTGCTTGCTGCTAAATATTTTGATTTGTTGCTTACCGCTGACTAAGTAAATTATGCTTGTGTTTTTATTGTTTTACTTACTTAGGTGATGCTTTTTTTACTGTAGACTTTTGGCCAGTAACAGATGCTTTCTTTAATGTTGACAATGTGGTTTGTTATTTTTCTAACAAACGGTTGAACTATATGTTTTTTTATTATTCTAACAAAGGGTTAACATTTTTGTTCTTTGATGACCGCTGAATCAGTAAATTTTGCGTGTGTTTTTGTTGTATTCCCTTAGCTGGTGCTTTTTTTTCTGTGGATTTTTGGCCAGCAACTTAGTGCTGAATTTTTCTTATTTGTTTAACTTCGAACGATGGTTGTTGGCTTTTTGAAGTAATGAGTTTTTAATATTTTTGATTTGTTGCTGCTGAATATTTTGATTTGTTGCTTACCGTTGGCTAAGTAAATTATGCTTGTGTTTTTGTGGTTTTACTTGCTTAAGTGGTGCTTTTTTTGTGAGGACTTTTGGCTAGTAACAAATGCTTTATTCAGTGTTTACAATATGGGTTGTTATTTTTCTAACAAAGGGTTGAACTATGTGTTCTTTTATTATTCTAACAAAGGGTTAACATTTTTGTTCTTTGAAGACCGTTGAATAAGTAAATTTTGCGTGTGTTTTTGTTGTATTTCTTGCTTAGGTGGTGTTTTTTTTTGCTGTGGCCTTTTGGCCAACAACTTTGTGCTGAATTTTTCTTATTTGTAGAGCTAACTTCGAATGATGGTTGCCAGCTTTTTGAAGTAGTGAGTTTTTATTTTCTGATTGTGTTTTTGATTTGTTACTCGCTGCTGAATATTTTGATTTGTTGATTTCCGCTGACTAAGTAAATTATGCTTGTGTTTTTGTGGTTTTATTTGCTTAGGTGGTGCTTTTTTTTGCAGTAGGCTTTTGGCCAGTAACAAATGCTGTCTTTAGTGTTGACAAGGTGGGTTGTTATTTTTCTAACAAAGCGTTGAATTATGTGTTCTTATTATTCTAACAAAGGGTTAACATTTTTGTCCTTTGATGACTGCTAAATAAGCAAATTTTGCGTGTGTTTTTGTTGTATTCCTTGCTTAGGTGATGCTTTTTTTGTTTGCAGTGGACTTTTGGCTAGCAACTTAGTGCTTAATTTTTCTTATTTATAGAGCTAACTTCGAATGATGGTTATTGGCTTTTTGAAGTAGTGAGTTTTTATTTTCTGATTTTGTTTTTGATTTGTTGCTCGCTGCTGAATATTTTGATTTGCTGCTTATTGCTGACTAAGTAAATTATGCTTGTGTTTTTGTGGTTTTACTTCCTTAGGTGGTGCTTTTTTTGTTGTGAACTTTTGGCCAGTAACAAATGCTTTCTTTAGTGTTGACAAGGTAGGTTATTTTTCTAACAAAGGGTTGAACTATATGTTCTTTTATTATTCTAACAAAAGGTTAACATTTTGTTCTTTGATGACTGCTGAATAAGTAAATTTTGCGTGTGTTTTTGTTGGATTCCTTGCTTAGGTGATGCTTTTTTTTTTTTTTTTTTTTTTGCTGTAGACATTTGGCCAGCAACTTAGTGCTGAAATTTTTCTTATCTATAGAGCTAACTTCGAATGATGGTTGCTGGCTTTTGTTTTTATTTTCTTATTGTGTTTTTGATTTGTTGCTCGCTGCTGAATATTTTGATTTGTTGCTTACTGCTGACTAAGTAAATTATGCTTGTTTTTTTGTTGTTTTACTTACTTAGGTGGTGCTTTTTTTGCTGTGGACTTTTAGCCAATAACAAATGCTTTCTTTAGTGTTGACAAGGTGGGTTGTTATTTTTCTAACAAAAGGTTGAACTATGTGTTCTTTTATTATTCTAACAAAGGGTTATCATTTTTGTTCTTTGATGCTTACTGGGTAAGCAGGACTATTAGTATTGCACCACAATGAAGTTAACATGGATAAGCAGAAGGCTTTCATTTTCTGAAGCTGAAATGGTAGATAGATGAGAGAGATTTATTGCTCTTGCTTTGAACTACTATTTGGTTTATATTTTAGTGGTTCCATAACTTTGTAAACTTGGCTTTTTATTATTCTGATATGTGAGTAAAACTTGATTTTTAATTTTTTGGGATATTACTTTGAAAACTGGTGGAGTTTCGGAGATAGAATGTTTTATTTTCACTAAAGAATTCTAAGCAGTAGTGGCGTTTTTAATGAGCACCCAAAAATCTTAAACAACTTGGCCTAAAAAGTCATATGAAAAGTAAGATAATTGGTCCAAGAAGGGACCAATCCAGCCAGAAAATGAATTTAAGCCCACTTTTTGGCCAAAACGAATTCTGAACTGAGTTGTCGGGTCGGGTTGAACAATATGTATTGTTGGAATGTGAGTCGGCTCGAAAAATATGCATTATTAGAATACGGGTTGGCTTAGAAATACTTATTTTCAGATGGAAATCAGAACAACAAAAAATATTCCATAGAGAGTTGGGTCAGAATTCGGATGGCAAAATTTGCGACCTGTCAAGTCGGAAGCAGTGGCGGACGCAAGGGGGGGGCGCTTGCCACCCTTTCGTTCTGTAAAATTAAAAAAAAAAATTATACGTATTTTTCAATAGCCGGGCCAGGCCTTACCCTTTGACCCAACCCAGCCCGCCCCCCCTTTCAAGTTTCACGCTCTGATTTTTTTAAAAAAAAAAATACAAACAAACAAAAAGAATGCCCGCCCCCCCTTTCACCCTTTGTGACTTTGTCTCCTTCCCAGCAAACCTAGCCAAACTGCGGCACTGCCAGTAGCCCCTCTCCATATCTCCTCCACGGTTCCACCTCCAGCCACAGCCCACAGCCACTGCCTTTCAGCCTCCCTCTCTCTTGGGAGACCTCTCACTCTCAGGCAGCAGACCTCAGCTCCGCCTCCGCCTCCGCCTCCGCCTCCTCCACCGAAACCCCTCTCCTCGTAGCCTCTCTTTCTCTCTCTCGAGATCTCTCTCTATCTCAGGCGACAGGAACAACAGTCGGTCAACGAAGGTAATAAGGAGTTTGAAAGTTGAAACTTTGAAGTTTGAACTTTGACGAATTGGTTAATTTCGTTTGTTTATGTCTAAATTTGTCTTGTAGCTGAATGAATATAATTATATTAATAATTAATATATCTTGTAGTCTAAATTTGTCTTGTAGCCGAACGAATTGGTTGATTTGTTTAATTTTTTATAATTCAGATTATATTGCAATTTCCTCAAATTTTCAGACACTGCTTAATTATTTTTTCAGGTTAATTTTGAAGCTCGAATTTTATTTGATGGTGGGCTTATTCAGGTAATTTGTATACTAAAACCTCATTAGAAATTTAGAAAATGATCTAATGGATTGTTGGTGGATGTTGAAAGGTGGTTTTTGTAGATTGTTGGAGATTGGAGGTCAGAGCTTATGTTGGTTTTGTTGGTTTTTGTGAATTGTTGGAGATTGGAGGTCAAAGCTTATGTTAGTTATGTTGGTTTTTGAGAAGTTGTTAAAATTGAAATTGAATTTGTGAATTGTTGGTTTTTGTGAATTGTTTATTTTCGTTTTGTTTTGTTTAGATCATGGATAAGTTTTTGATAAAAAAAAGTCAGCAAGCGTGGAGTCGTCCAGTACTCCTACTTCTGATGTGAATACTAATTCGAAAAGACCACGCATTTTGTTTAGTCCAGATGATATTATTGCTGACCAGGTTACGTAAACTCATTGAAAAATATGATGTTGGGATTAGGGATCAAATTCGTAAGGAGTACTTCATGAAAGGTCCTTGTCAACCACTTGGCCATGATTTTCCTAAAAAGCAATATGGGAAAACAATAAGGGGTTTTACGGAGTTATGGTTCAAAAATAATGAGTGGTTGGAATACAGTGTATCAAAGGATGCGGCGTATTGCTTATGGTGTTATCTGTTTAGTCAAACTAGAGAAGCAAGATTCGAGGGGGACGTGTTTACATTTACAGGGTTTAGCAACTGGAAAAAAGCAACAGAAGTTTTTGTTGAACATGTTGGTGTATGTAATAGTGTTCACAATGATGCTAAAGGACAATGTGAAGCACTCAAAAATCAGCGTCAAAGTGTGTCACACATGTTATCCGCACATGGGCACGAACTAGAGGAGTCTTATCGCATTCGTTTGACAACGATATTAGATTGCATTCGTTATCTATTGGGGCAAGGATTAGCTTTTCGTGGCCATGATGAATTCGAGAGTTCAATGAGGAAGGGCAATTTTCTTGAACTATTGGAATGGTACAGCTTACGTAAGAAAAAGGTTCGTAAGACAACTCATCATAATGCTCATGGTAACAATCAAATGACTTCTCCAAAAACTCAGAAGGAATTGGTGAGTGCTGCTGCAGCGGAGACCACACTTGCCATCATTAAAGATATTGGGATGGATTTTTTTTCTCTTATGGTTGATGAGTCTCGAGATAGTTCAGTGAAGGAACAAATGACAGTGGTTTTGAGATATGTAAACAAATGTGGACAAGTGATAGAAAGGTTTCTTGGTATGGAACATGTTACTGACACTTGCTCCCAATCCTTGAAAAATGCTATAGATAAATTGTTTGCTAGACATGGATTATCAATATCCAGATTGAGAGGTCAAGAGTATGATGGGGCATCAAACATGCAAGGCAAGTTCAATGAGTTGAAGGCACTCATTTTGAGGGACAATCCTTCTGCTACCTATATCCATTGTTTTGCTCACCAACTTCAATTGACTATTGTGTCTATTGCAAAGGATAACATGGAAGTTTGTGATTTTTTTCATTACACTTCTGTTATTGTGAATATAGTCGGAACTTCTTGTAAAAGGAAAGATAGTCTTCGTCAAAGTCAACATGAGAAGATTTTGGAGCGGTTGGACAAAGGAGAGATTTCTAGTGGAAGGGGCAGAAATCAAGAAACTAGTCTCGCACGACCAGGGGATACTCGTTAGGGTTCACACTATACTACAATAATCCGTCTCTTCACTATGTGGTCATCAATGTTAGATGTGCTTGAAAATGTGAAAGAGGATGGCACTTGCAAGAAACAAAGAGCCCAGGCTAAGGGTATGATGAATAAGATACAAAACTTCGAGTTTGTATTCAATATGCATTTGTTGAGTAATATAATGGGAATTACGGATGCATTGTCACAGTCTTTACAGCAAAAGGATCAAGATATTGTTAATACTATGAGTTTGGTTGGAGTTGTGAAGCGTCGGTTGCAAGCTCTAAGGGAGATGGAATGGGATGCTTTTTTGGAAGAAGTCAACACTTTTTGTGTGAATAATTATATCAATGTGCTCAATATGGAAGACATTATGCCAACTCGCGGTCGTCCGAGTCGTGGAAGGCAAAAAATTACTTATTTGCATTATTTTCGTGTGGAAGTGTTTTACCACGTTATTGATATGATCGCTCAGGAGATGGATCGTCGTTTCACAGAAGTAAATACGGAGTTGCTTCTTTGCATATCATGTCTTGATCCAAGGAACTCGTTTTCAGCGTTTGATCATGCTAAGTTACTTCGTCTTACTGAGTTTTATCCAGAAGATTTCTCAGCAGTTGATCGTATGATTCTTAGACATCAACTTCACACCTACATTGATAATGTGAGAAATACTGATGTTTTTTCTGGACTTCAAGATGTTGGAGGTCTTGCTATGAATATCCATTTTAACATTGGCACGAAATTGGTTTTATATTCATTATATCCACGTCAACTATTCTCCAATCTAGATCTTTCAGGCCAAACAACAGTTGCACATCAAGGAGTAGTTACATCACAACATGGTAGATTCAGCTGGCCACATCAATGCCGAACATATTTTTGGATGACTCCACTATGACTCTTTTTGGTAAGCCCTTACCTTCATCGGGTATGGAATCACACATTTGACAATTTCACATGAGTACCTAATCCTACTACTGTATATCCTGATCAAATATTCGTTCACCAGAATGAATGCAGATGTCCAACAAATACCATCCGTAAGGGAGGGAAGTACAATATCAAAATGCATAATTGACATTAGGTTCGCAGAAACAAACGTTCTAATAGTATATATGATAGTACCCGACACTATACCGCTAAACTCTCTAATGACAAAAACATTGTTACAGTATTAATCGGGAAAGCATATTCGATAAGGAAAAAAATAATAATGAGACAAGATCAGTTCACAACTTTGTTTTATGTTACACCATCATAAGCCATCCAAAAGAAAAGCCACATCCGTACAAAAGAAACGCCACATCCACACAACTACCACGGCATATATACAAAAAAGAAACAGGGTGGCAACTGCAAGACCCATATTTACGATCGTGGCTAAGTGGCTATACAATAGAACTGGTAGACACCAACACGAACAAAACAAGTCAAAATGGGATGCATCAGGTCATGAGGTAGATAGTAGACCAAAACAAGAATTAATGGGATTCTTCTGGTCATACAAGGCTGCTACTTACGTGCCACCCGCCATGGTAGATGCAGTAGTCATGTGTCGGCATCTATGGGACGCATATCCAACATAGTTGGTTGACTTTCACCATTTCCTAACAATTCAGTATTTACCAAAAATGATGGTTAGTCAACTGCAGAGGTGTCAGCTACAACTTATACAACACTACATTTCGTCATCGCCTATTTTATTGATGAGGTCAGTGGAGGTGTCCAACACCAGCAACCTTGCTGCCATCTTGGGCTTCTTGCAAAACGAGTCGTTTTCCATGAATGGGTGACGGAGGTCACTGTCGAGCCCCTTCGCGGTTGGTGGGATGCCAATTTTTCTACAGATGTTCGACGTGGTGCGGATGGCGGAGGGGTGTCGGCAATGATGATCAACTCCTGTCGAGCGCTGAAGGTAACTGATGCAGGGGAGGCAATGTGGTTGGTATTCGTAGTAGACACTAGAGTTGTTGTACTTGAGATAATAATGGTAGAGGGATGTTCGTCGAGTTTGTCCTTTCCGTAGGTATTGCTATCGGTATGGGATGTCATACGTTTTGAAAATGGTAACGCACTTCAACGTGAGGGGGTTTTATGTAACAAGAGGGATAACACATTAACATAAAGAGGATGCAGTGAATTTATATGGGGGTGCGATGGTTGGACGGGTAATGAAGACGTGTTGGATTTTAAGAAATAGCATCGCAACAGGTGTCACTGGTAGGTAACCGTCTTTTCATATTATGACTTGCGTAGTTGGAGTTTATAATGATAACCATCTTTTTTGTATTATTACAAGTGCAGATGGAGTTTATACTGACGGTGTGATGGAGTATCTTTTTGCAGATGGCCGCCATAAAAATCGAAAGTTATTTACATTTTCAAAAAGACTTCGTAACAGATAAAAAAAATACTAGAGTAAACAGTGTTATTGTCTCCGACTTGACCTTTAATTTTTAAAACATCATAACTTATTCAATACACATCTAAATAACACGAAATTTATCTTAAAATGTTCCTCTTTCATGAACTTAAAATTCAAGACCAGACCCATAAAAATCGGACTTAAATTGATCACTTAAAAATTACTTGAAACGAGCGAGAAATCTGAACGTGCAAGACTGCTGACAGCTTGACGTCTGAACTTTTAAAAATCCATAACTTACTCAATATTTATCAGAATCACCTGAAGCATAGCTTAAAATCTTTTTATTTCATAGGCCTATAACATAAAATTCTCTTACAGAACAAAAGATAAATAAATCACATCAATACTTACTCCTAATTCGAGCTTTATGATCAACGAGAAATAATTTTCAGCATGCACTAGTATGGTCATTTGGTCTTTAATTTCAACAATTTATTAGTTATTCATCAAACAAGCATCTATCTAACTTCTGTATCACCTTGCAGCACTCATAGGACACAAAATGCCTCAACAACAAAGCAAGTTCCAGCATTTATCCACTTACGTAAACTTGATACTTAGACAATTTTCTGCAGAATTTTTCGAAAGCTTCAAACACTCCTTTTAGCTTGATTAGATGATAGCAATTGTCTTCATATAAATATTTATAGTACCCACTATAGCTATCCAGATTTATATCTAATAACATCAAACATAAAAACAGAGTGGGTAACTTATAATTCTGCAAAAAGCTTAAAGATTTCCATCAAATTAAGGTTCTGCACAAAAATTCCAGCAACATGTCCACAACTCAGACCTCTTGAACTCCTTGCTTTCGAACATTAAACATGGATGTATTTCATATGGCAGAACTTATAACTTTACTATAAAACCTCTAGGATCAAAATCGTTCGTTACGCTATCCTCACATTAAATTTACTGCAACATTCAAACAAGATATATTATCTCTAACTTGCTCCTCTTTTTCTATTCTGCATAAAAGAAATCATAATCATCTCCTTTAAATTTTCAAGTTGTACTCCTTATAACTTTAGCCCCTGCAATTTATATACATTTGTATCACTCTCCAGCAAACCTCTTCAACAACTTTCATAGCCCAAAGATTGCAAAACACCGATTTTGTAGAAACTAACATTTCTCCTCATTAACCTTCAACACCAACCTCCCATTTACTATCAACCAATTTATTTGTACACCATTTCTCTCCTTCCTTTGCATCTCTAAAATGATTTGCATACCTATAATAATTAGAACTTCAACAACCATTTAGCTCTGAAAAATTTTATAATCATGTAACTCTAACTCAAACTGTTCATCATAAACTCTCTTACACCAATAGAATTTTATTTCCTTGCTATTCCTCACGTACAAATATCACGTTATGGACACCAAATCAGGTTCTCAAAGCACGAAACAGGTCATCATAAATACCTTTAAAATCAACTCCAATATCCTAGCTTAAGGATGGAAAAGTTTCGGCTAAAACAAGCTCTAATCCTAACATGAAACTAGATTCTACGCTCTAATCTAACATGCAAGCAAACTAAAATTTCTGTGGGACAGTAACCACCCCAAAATAGCTCCCAACTTCCTTTCAGACGTTTCATCAAACACCTATAGCGCATCAAAAGTTTTTCCTCAAATCTTTTAACTTAAAATTTGACCGTGCATGTCTGCCTTCCTAACTCCACCACTTAACCCAACATGCAAAGTGTAGAAAAAAAACAATAGAACCCTAACAAATTCACAATGACATCCACGGTTCCCATAAAAATTTCATCAAAAAGAGTAACCACCCATACCTTGGCTTCTTTTGGTTCTCCCTACTGCAACTGAACCCCCCTAGCACTACACAGCAATTCTCCTTTTTCTTCTTCTTCTTCTTCTTCTTCTTCTTCTTCTTCTTCTTCTTCTTCTTCTTCTTCTTCTTCAGTGTTCCCCCCTCTCTTGTTTATGTGCATAAGTGACAAAGAAAGCCAAAAACAAAGAAAATGGGGAGGGGGAAGGATGGCGTGAAACAACGTATTGGGGGGACACGACCACTCTACCTCCAACCTTGTTAGTAATGCCAATCTCCATTGGTTAAATCATGCGGCAGTTTTTTTTTTTTTTTAATTTCTTCCAATTTTTTCCTTTTTGTCACGTTTCTCCCACTACACCGAATCTCTTTCCTTCACTTTTATTTGTCCTTTACTTTGCCACTTCACAGAATTCACGTTTACTCCCTTTTGTTTGGTTATCATCACGTCAATTGCTCCCTTTTCTGTTATCTCAAAGCAGATAACTCAAAGCCTTTAACTCAAATTCTTTTGAATATTGCAATTTAGGTGGATATTCTTAGACAAACAAAAATGAATAGCATAATTGACACCTATAATGCAATTAACACTATTAAATTCGAAAACAAATATAACATTTAAATTATTAATAAAGATGCACGAAAAAGTGCTAAAGGAAAATTTCACCTTAGACATAATTTTAAATCAAGTCAACCATACATTTCTTTTCTCAATAATTTAGGATAATGCAAAAACTTAAAGAGTCAAGAAGTAAAATTTTAATGTCTAAATTGACATCGAAGGAAACCTAAACTGATCGATGCTACTAGTCTCTAAGTCGGGGTCTACATAAACTCATATGATCAAAGTCATGGACGACTAAGGAAGGCTTTGATGCGCATAAAAATCATACATGTTTACCCACAGTTCGCATAGCATCGGAATCGTTCCACAACTGTGGTTGGTGAAAAAACAATCAAAAGCAAGGCCCTCTTACAATAAA
The DNA here is from genome assembly GCA_003952965.2 of Morella rubra. Classification (NCBI taxonomy): domain Eukaryota; kingdom Viridiplantae; phylum Streptophyta; class Magnoliopsida; order Fagales; family Myricaceae; genus Morella; species Morella rubra. The sequence goes on from CM025854.1 coordinate 7,410,990, forward strand.
CAACATTGCAATGCAAAATGACATCACATTTCGTGAGGTAAAAGTATGTGGAGTGGAAAATGCATACTTAAATAAAACCAAGTCAGACATAACATAGTACAATAAACATAAACAAAGAACCAGATCTGCAATACACTCCAAAGTACCCGAAACACAAACAATACGACACGTCCAATAGCAACTTACACAGAAACATAAACAAAGTACCCGATTTGCGATACACCACAAAGTACCCGAAACATAAACTACACGTCTAATAGCAACGTAAATAGAAAATTTACACAGATGTCACATTCACTTTACCGGACTGTGGAACCACCAATCTGATGAACAAGTGAAACTGCATAAGGGACTTGGACATGCAGAACACCAAAGTGGAGATAATATATTGGGTACAAAACAAGTCAAACAGAGAAATGAGATAATGATCAGACGGATGATTCAAAATAAATGAATAAATCAGTGTCGTGCATGGAGCGTAATGGTAAGATCACCTGTAGTTGAGAGTATTCAGAAAGAATCCAGCCACGCCCTTTGTTGGGAGTCAGTCATGACTAGAAATGCCTTTTGTGCAAATTTGGTCTGCAGCTCCCTGCACCCTTTCAACAACTGTGTTTGTTCATCTTCACCCAACAATGCCTGCGTCATTAGGAGACCCTTCAAATAGGGGTCATCACCCAAAACAGTTGCATTGCCACTAGAACCCCCAACTGGAGGCACACTCAGAATGGGGACATTTGAAGTAGAACACCTCAGGCAGAAATCACTCTGCTTGAAAGCAATGTATTGTTCCAGGATATCATTACGTCGTTCGGATATGCCGACCCACTTGAGAAACACACTGTCCTTGGTGTCTTGTTGCGCCTTCCCCTTCGACTGCTTGTGTCTTAGTTGGAAAGATGACGTAGAATCACTGCCCCTCCTACGTGACAACGTACAAGGAGGGGAGCTTGGAAGTTGTGTTGGATAGTTCAGATCACCAATAGATGTAAGGTCATAGGAGTCATCAATTCCTAGCCCACACAATTTGTCATCTAATGCACGTTCCTCATCGGTGTCAAGAAGGTATTTGGTAGATGGTTTATTAAGGTCTCCAGTAGCCGTTGACTTTGAGAAGAGCTCAAACATTAGCTCATAGTTTGCGAGGCCCTTTTTCCAGAATGGGAGTGCATGCTTGTGCATCTGCGTGTGCAAACAGAAAAGGGATGATGCAAACAATTAAATGATATCACAGTATCAAAAATTATCATACGGGATAATGGTCTTTACTGTCAAATAAGAAGTTCATTGGGCGGCCGTCCCTGTCACTGTGTTAGAGACCGGATCTCAACCGAACCCAGTCTCGTGATGTAGTAAATCACAGAAACATGTCCACTATTTCTTCGTCTGCCTGAGCTTTTCCTGAACCTGGTGCTTTGTCTTGTTCATGCCAGTTCTCGTGCTAAGTTGGGTCATCAGCCCTCCTCACATGGCCGTATGTGGAGCGCAGTTCTGAACGCGTCTGTCCCCCGTGGCTTCTTTTAGGAGATTGAGGAATGCAAACTCTTGCTCATTTGTCCAATCCCCGTCCTCCCCCATCTTATAGAAAGTGTATAGTTAGGTTAATTGCAACGATAGGAGATCGAGGGCCTTCATGTGAAAATGGTGACCTTAGTTTAGATGGCATTAAACGAAAACATTGGACTGGGCTGAAGGGACATGAGCTCAAACACATCTGAATTGACTACGGGTAAGTCGTACTAGTCACACAAAGGCAATCGATATTATAAGCAAAGCTTCTAATAGCTATTTGATTTTAACAAACCCGCACGAAGGGATGACATAATTAGAAGATGTAACATGTCTTAATAGAAGAAAATATTTGGCAACAACACAAAATGCATTTATAAATAAGAAGTGCAGTGTACATAGTCATTGTCAATAAGTAATGTTACTTCTGTCTTCTTTATCTTTTGCTTGCGAATCTTGGGCTAGGAGATGGGTATGGCCACACGTCCACGCAAGTTATAAAGCTGTAGGAAATTAGGTGTGAATACACTCAGGGTAATCACGACAATTACATGACTACACGAATGCACAGAAATGACAACCAATCATATTAACAGAAAATGGAACGTATTTGGTTAGAACTAAAGGCATGCATTCTGAATGAGAGGTTAAACAAACATTGGCCGAGCAAATAAGACGCATTCATACAGCCTGTGATCGACATTAAAGAGAATCGCCAAAGTAGAAAAAGTTTGCAACCTTCAATCTCAGCGTGGTGAGTTAGTTGTCAGAGGCAATACATCAAGCATAAATTACGCAAAAGCCGCTACAGATTGCGCATACAGATGATGGGTGTAACTAACCTTGGACCTGGAACGTGTAGTGGGAGCCGTTGTCTGGATGGAAGGTGAAGTGCGAATGCGACAACGCAGGGAACGTCGTAGACAGGGCTCTGGGGTAGTTGGCACCGATGGAGAGGAAATGGGGGAGTGGAGCTCCTAGTCTTGGAGGAAGATCTGTGAGTGGAGCGTTTGGTGACTGTCCTGACCTGCTTAGGCATATTGGAGGAGACTGGGCTGGGATCGGAGGTTCTTAAATGGAGTGGGCTTGAACCTCTGGAGTATATGGGTCCTCGGGTTGCTGCAAGGAAAGAGGGTTGATGCAGCGATCGCAACCGTCGGATGGTTCCATCCAATTTGTAAATCTAATCGGAGGTGATAAGGAGCTCAGAACAAGAGATTGAAATACAAGAATTAGAGTAACTAATTGAGTAATTGATGAGATTAAGGGAGCAGAGAGTAGAATCAAATCTACGATTCTCTCTGCCAGAGCAGTTTCGACAACCCCCCAGAGATAATACACTTTGAAAGGAGCAGGTTGACAAAAGGTGGAGCACTGTGGGGGAAACTGTACTGGGTGTTTCTACAGGTAAGACACCCAAGTACACCCAAGTTTAATGGCTGAAGGGAGGGAAGAGGATGGCGTTTTGGCATTGAATGGGCAGTTGGGGAAGAGGCTCCTATAATAAATTCCCAGGCTAAAGAGCACCGTGGTGTTTGTCCCGCTATTTTTCGCGAGGGAAAACTAAAGTGGGGAGGGAATGCCTCATTTTAGGAATATACAGCTTGGTTAGGAAAATAAGGAGTGGTTGTTTAACTGCGGGGCTTCGCGTACAAGAAGATGGTGTTATTTGGAACGGTTAATCGACATGACAGACGTCAGACTTCGCTTGTCATGCCAATTGCCACATAGCCGCTAACTTTTTTGAAAGACATAGATATAAGGGCACTGACCAGCGCCACGTGGAGGGCAAGTATCCGAGTTTAGAACGCCACCCGGATGGATGAACGACCCAAAACAAAGAATGATAAAAATGGATTCAGGTTCTGTTTTAAGCCGCAAAAACAGAATTGGGATTGGTCGCCAAACAAGCCCTAGATAATTCCCAAACAGGGAAACCAATACAATTGATACTCGAGGTCTTCAAGGTTTTTATACTATACACATTACGAATGCTCCTCATAGGGGTGGTTCGAAGGTAATCAGTGCCTTAGGCGAAACTTTTAAGTGACGCTTTTCATAATAATTTATAAAATAATATATTTAAAAAATAAAATATTAATAAAACTTAGTTAAGAGTATTCTTCTAATTTTTTGAGATGTAAAATTACTTATCAAATTTTTATATTCTAAATTTATTAAAATATCATTTTTAATTGATAATATTGCTAATCCAATTAATCTTTCTTGCGTCATAGTTCATAGGAAGTAAAATTTTATTAGTTTTAGTTTTGAAAAACTTCTTTTTATATAAGTAGTTACAAGTATTGCCAATAAGTTATTATAAAATATAATAATGAAACTAAAATAAAGAGAAACACAAACTTAAAATAAGACTAATAGCACATGTGGCTTTAGTGATGAGTGATATGATGCCAAAGATAAGAGTTGAGAAGCATCAAGAAATAGTAAGTATAAAAACAAAATGGTCGAAAGAAGATTTTTCGATATTTTTGGTACTTAACGGATATTGTCTCAGGTTAAGTTTATCAGGTTAAGACGTTAATCCCTTTTATAGACAGATTTTTAGTTGTTAATTAAGGCTTGGTTAGCAATATAGACTTTTCATTAAAAAGATTGAATGACAGAGACTTTATAAGATTTCTTTGAATTAATTGCAATTAATATCTTTAACTAAGGAGATTTTATAGGGTTGAAATATGGAGACTTTATAAATATCACAAAAAGTTAAAAAGTTAATACTCATTCAATCAAAGAGATTTAATAGACCTCTTCAATCAATCTATTCTTTAATATTTAGTTTTTTAGGCCTTAACATTATATTTTCCTTAAATATACTATTAAAGAAAATTTTGAATTGGGGATAAATATCATAAAAAGTGAAAGTGAAAATTTGATGCTTCTTCAATCAAGGAGATTTAATAGGCCTCTTCAATTAATATACTCTTTAAGGTTTAGTTTTTGAAGCCTTAACATTAAATTTTCCTTAAATATAAGATTAAAGAAAATGTTGAATTGGAGATAAACATCACAAAAAGTGAAAGTAAAAATTTAATACTCCTTCAATAAAGGAGATTTAATAGGGCTCTTCAATCAATATACTCTTTAACGTTTAATTTTTGAAGCCTTAACATTAAATTTTCCTTAAATATACCATTAAAGAAAAATTTGAATTGGGGATAGATATCAAAAAAAGTGAAAGTGAAAATTTAATATTCCTTCAATCAAAAAGATTTAATTGGCCTCTTCAATTAATATACTCTTTAATATTTAATTTTTGAAACCTTAACATTAAATTTTCCTTAAATATACTATTAAGGAAAATTTTGAATTGGGGGCCTTAGGCAACAGCTTACGCTGCCTATAGCGGAAGCCGGCTCCGCTTGATACATGTAAAGGAATAAAAAAAAAAAAAGGGACGGTTATGACCATGATAATTTAAAATAGAATCTAAGCATAGGTAAAATCTCAGATAAAGGGATATATCGAGCATTATTATAAAAAGAATATTTCCTTTGATCTAGGGAAGTTTAATAGAGAAATCCTCAAGGCTTGTGGAGAAGCTTGATGTGTGAACTTTGGCGTGGTTGTCGAGACACTTATAACTCTTGTATTTACTTATCTAACTCTATTATCTTTAGATTTAACCCTTATATTTGCAGCGCGGTATTATTGATTATTCGATGTGCTAAGTTAGTTATTATATTGATTTTCATGAAAACACAAAATTGGAGGTTTATTCTAAAAAAAATTTAAAATCCAATTCACTCTCTCTTTTTCTCTTGGTTGCCTTTCAAACTAACAGCAAGTGTTGGTAAATACTGTCGTGCGAATAATGTCATTCTCATCTTCAAAGTCACCGGTCAGTCCAATCATCAGTTTTATGTATTGAGAAGCCATCCCAGCGAACTACCTTGCCTCTTGAAGAAAAACTTCAACAAAAATAGCGGCTATAATGGAACTTGCATTGACGCAATCCCTTTTATTCTCTCCGTTGCTTTATAAGACAGATCCCTACCTATAGCTACATAAACCCGAGCGAGGGAGCTTGTGACTTCATGCCAACTAGCCATTGTGTCCCTATTGCAGCAACGCGAGGTCCTTGAGTCAAGAAAAGTTTGTGTCTTAAACTTTCAGTTCAAACAAGAATAGTGACAATACTAACGAATTTCATCGATAACCTAAATTATATTAAATAATATTTTAATGAATCATTGATGAAATTCATTAATGTATTAGTAATATTACAATCTTTATTAAGACCTGTTAGGAGTAAAATTTTAAATCAGAAACTTTTTTCTCGTAGCCGAAAAAAAAAAAAACAATTTCCACGTTCATGGAACCTCGTGTACCCACGTCTCAGTACCTTTTCTCAACTATTGTAACTCGTGTTTATTAAAATGAAGATAATAACCGATAAAAACAAATATCATAGTTTGAGGAACAAGTGGCTTATGAATTAGGGATCAGAACACATAACTATTCTTGATAAAATATTCCAAATTAAACTTCTAAATCCTAATCAAAATACTTTTTCTAATTTCTTTCAAAACTAGAAATACAAACTCTCACCATTTTATTTTTTAAAATTATAAACTGAAATAAAATAGCATAACATCTACGCCAGCCAAGTATTTACTCTAAATTCTCTTATATCACTCATTCACGTATAATCTAATCTTGATCTTCCATATGCTCCTAAACTTCATAAGAAAAGAGAAGAAAAAGATAATGAGCAAAGCTAGAAAAAAAAAATACACTTTTTCACCCATGAACTATCAAGTATTTTCTATTTTGCACTCATAAATTCTACATTTGAGACATTACACCCACAAACTACCAATATCTAATACATTATACTCGAACCAAGGACTTTATTAATTGAAGCCCTTACAAAATTTATTGACACGAGCGGTAGTGATCAAAGCCCAAAATAGCATAACCAAATAATTGTTTAGCTGATGATGGATTTTGCGCCATGGAATGGATGAAAAAACTGACCACGTTTCCAATACTGACATACATGAAGATAAGGAGAGAGGGGCAGTTCCTTGAGATTAATGTGTCAAGATAGTTGAAGAAGGCCACAAGTGGAAGCAACCTGACGACACGGTCGAAGGGCTCATCTTTTTGAAAAAATGTCAATTTCTGTTCGATTTGACAGAAAAAATAAGCAGAGAGTGTAATGTGTTATGGATAAGTAGTTTATGGGTGTAATGTCTCAAACTAGGTAGTTTAAGATGTAAAGTGTAAAACCTATAATAATTTGTGGGTGAAAAATATATATATTTTATCCGCAAAGTTATTATCCTAGCATGTAATTCATGAGCCCCAATGTAAAAGGCAAGGAATAGAAATGTTAAAAGCGTTTCTAAATTGCGAACCTTTTTGTAAAATGTAATTATATCTGCAATCTTCTATTCAAATAAAGATACCTATACCTTAAAAAAGAATTCACACCTTTTGAGATATTTTTATAAAAACCCCTTTAACAAAAATTATATGTGCAACAATTCTCAAATAATGCACTACTAAACTATTTTTAAAATTAAACCAGTTGATACCAGAAAAACCTAAAATATATACCTCAAACATACCAAGATGTTATCGGAATATTACTTCTAAAATTTCATAATCAAGATCAAAGTCTAACTAAGTCATCTAAACTAAAATGTAAACAATTATAATGTTCATTTAATTTTTATGCTTTATCTTCGACTTAAAGCGTATTAGCGTCAGCATTTTGCCCCGCCAATCCAATCCATGGTACATGTTCAGCTGAGTTTGACTATACTTTCCAGCTTGTTCGAGCGCAAGTTCAATCAATTTGATTAATTGTGCGCTTGAATAAAAGCCTCATACTTAGAAAAAAAAGAAGAAGAATAAAAGCCTCATAACTTACACAATGTTGGTCTTGTTTGCATAGCTATAAATTCGCCCAAAATTTCTTCCAATTCTAAAATTTTGCTCTGCAAACATAAATAACTCAAAAATTCTGGTAAAAAATAATAATAATAAAATTCTTTAAAATAATATATTTCTCCATCAAATCATTTTTTTTTTCTAAATTTGAATGAAGATCTCAATGTGTATAGTTATCATGCACCAATTGATTTTTTTTAGACCAAAATCTTCTTTAATTCTTTGTTCGAATTGTATGATATAATTTGAAGAAAAATACACACATTATGTGGACCTTATATTATTTTATATTATTGGTATAAACTTTTAGATAATGTAAAATCTGCAGTATTTAATATCATTTTGGTGAATGCTATAAGTTACTACATATTTATGGTGAAGGCCTACATTTTAGCAATTGTAAGAAATTGCATACTTCGCTATATGTCACTATATATTTACGGTGAATGCCCCTTCTAGAAATTCCATATGTTGTGGAATCGAAGTATCATTCACAGAACATGGTGATACGATGTCGTATATCCCGAAAACACCTAAAATGTTCATATGCCATGCTCCTATGTGAATGGGCATTCACTCGCCCGTTTCCCTTTTGAACCGGGCATACCCGAAATCGAAACATGACCTTTATTTTATTTTATTTTATTTTTCTCCATTTGTTTTTAAGATCAAAGCAATCGCCAAGTCACACGGAATAGCCTTGACCAATGAGATGCTGACATGTCGGCCTTTTGAATTTCGTAAGCAACAAAACATGTTGGTTGGCTCAAAAATTAAGGGAATGACAAAAAAAAAAAACTCCCGGGCCGCGTGCGTGTGGATCTACGGACACGATTCCATCATTCTAATGAAACTCGGGTCAATTTTGGGAATTCAACTGTCTGTGTCTGTGCCTACCTAAGCCCACATGCGTGGACTCTCATATTCTCTGTTGTCTATTTTTGTGTTTTTTTCAGCATCATTTCCATGTACCAGAATGCCTTGTTTGTAGTCACTTACAACCAAACATAAAAAGATTGAACCAATACACCCAAGGTTCTCTGTTTGGCTCCATTCAAATTTTGCTAATAAAATAATTTTAAAATAATCTCTCTTTTTTATCAAATTATTATTTTTTTTTTTTTATCAAAATAAATATAATAAATTCACTCAAATAAATTTTCTCTATATTTTTTTATAAATTCATAAACACCAATTTTGAAAATTTAAAAATCTATAAATTAACGAGACTACAATATTAAGTCAAATTAAATGAAGCTTTAGTTTGAGCGATTTAGAATATTATTTAAATTAAAAAAGAAATAATCTTTCATGATGAGATGTATGGTGATGTTTGAGTGTTATAATTTTTAGAAAGTTAAAATTTTGAAATATTGAAGTTGGTAAAAAAAATAAAAAGAAAAATGATTTGAATTAATTTTTTATATTTATTTATAATGAAAAGTGATGACCCGATAAAGAGGAAGTTTATTATTATTATTTTAATAGGGTCAAAATTTTGGATTCCTGCTGACTGACAGTGTTAGGATACAACTATACGGTCTGAGCAAAAACATGCAAAATGTCTTGCGTCCAAATATTTGGCTTAAGAATTTAGGCGCCAGCGAATGGTGTGCGGGCATGAGAATGTTGTTATGATGTCGAAAATTTTCAATTCTTTTCTTTTGCGGAATCACAGATTTGCCCTGCTGTCATCAAGAAAGAAAGAGGGAAAAGCAAGTGGATAAAATAGTAAAAACAACGAATAAATAGATGAAAGCTCTTTTGCTGCTAATAGAAGCTTGATTATTCTTCCTAGAGACGCCGGGAAAGTAAACGAGAAAAAAAAAATAAATAAAAACGACGTTGATTGTGTTCCTTCATTGAAATGACAAGGTCACGAATTCATAGGTTAGGGTCATTTGGGTTCCTAATTAGGTCGCTAATAATGTCGGTTTAGGACCAGTAGAGCGTGGTTTGTGGATACCACGAATGTCCAGCCAGTCCCTCCGTCCAAAGGACCCAGCTGATTCTCAGACAGAACCCAAAAAAAAAAAAAAAAAAAAAGTAGAGAGAGAAAGGCACATGAGCAACAACTCTACAGAGAGAGAGAGAGGGGCTGAGAAGCTCAAACTTGCTTTTCGTATATAAGCGACCTGCACGACTCATTTCTTCGAGGAGAGAGAAAGAAAGAAAACACCAAAAAAGCTTTGAGAAGAGGGGCACCGAAAAATCAAAGAGTCTCTCTAGAACTTTGTATTCTTGTGATTATCGTCTTCTTCAGCTCAAATTACCGTTGAAATTCAAAAGCTGCCAGTCCGATCTGACTCACCGAGTTCGGTTCCGTTCGGTTCGACTCGGTCCTTTCTCGGATGAGTTAGATAGGAAGATCGCCTCGTTACAATCGTCATGGTAAAAAAAGAAATTTTTGATATTTGTATTTTTTCTTCTTCGCTTGGCTGATTGGTTTTATGTCTTTTACTCGATGATTGGTTGAGTTGAATCGGTTGAGGAAATGTTTTGCAATATTAACATGCATTTGAACTTAATTTATTTTTAGTTTCTAGTTATATTGTGGCGTAGGACTTTGGCAATTCTAGTATAAAGCTTAGGAGTTTATTTTTCTCCTTGTGGAATTCCTTTCTTGAGCGAAGCTTGTGGCTCAGGCGCTTTTGCAAAGCCATTCCTGTTTCATCTCCTGCATTGTGAATTGTAGGTTTAATGCATACTTAGTGTGATTTGAGTATATTGCAATTATAACAGACAAAAAGTTGGAAGTAGACGAAAACCTACTCTACTTGTGAGGAATGAAGTATTGCATCCGGAAGGGAATTGAAACGATTAATTAGTATATAATTCAACAATCATCATGGTGCCTTGTGATCAGCCCGAAGTGGAAAGGGATTGACATTTAGTGACTGACCGAGGTTCAGTCTTACCTTAGGCAAGTGAGAAAAGTGGAGTCCTTCCAAATGCCAAAAAAAAGAAGAAAATACTTCTAGTCTTGTAAACAGTGCTTCAGCCGAGCTTTCAAGGGAACACATGGGAAGCATGCTTCTTCTGTTTTCTACTGGTCTGTCTTATTCTGACATACATGGCCGTGTTTGTGATTTTGACTTCAAGTTGTTTGTCCATATATGGCAGTATTTGTGTATTATGGTGAAATTTCCACTTAACAAGTTGTTTTTCCATTCATGGCAGTGTTTGTGTATTGTGGTGAAACTTCCGCTTAACAAATAAGTGTTCCTTGGGGAGTGTGGCTAGTACATTTTCTGAATAATGTGACAAATAGCTTCATGGTCGGTAATATGTCAATGTTAGAAAATGAGGTAGGGGATGCTATAGAGTCTGCCATCATATTCCTACATCAGTGAATTTGGCAATAGCAACTAGTCTTGCTAGCTATTCGTCTGTTTATACATAGACTTTGATGGATGATGTGCTTTAGGGCTGAAGAACTGTGGCAAGTAGGGATATAACAATATCATGCAGTTTCCACCATGTACGCTTCTTGATTATGATTCAAAAATTTCAAAATCAATTTCTGTTTTTACACAAAGAATGTGAAACCTATTTTTTGGTGATACGACATGCATTGGTCACTAATTTGGCACATTACCTCTTTGGCATCTATTGTAGAAGAGAAGACAACTTCTGGCGTTCATGTTGCTTCATCAGACCTTTTTCTTTATGCATATGCATTTTAGACCAGTTGTATTTTTATTTTTTTTTGCTTCCTTTGACTGTTTTTTCTTGTTGGATCGTTGCATCTTCTTTACATGTATGACATGCTGTATTTGCAGGCTAGACCAGATAACATCATTGTTGGATCTCATGTGTGGGTTGAAGATCCAACCCTTGCATGGATTGATGGAGAAGTATCCCGAATCAGTGGTGAAGAAGTTCATGTGAAGACCACGAATGGGAAAACCGTGAGTCAGACTAGCTTATCTGTTGCGTAGAATCTGTTTATATCACAATACAAATAATTTTATCCTAAAAATATATTGCATGACAGACTTCTGTTTCATAACTTTGAATATTGCATTTGCTATTGGCACATTTATTGGTTTTGCAAATGGTACCTGAAAAAACCTGATCCTGTATTGTCCTAAAAATCTCTTATAACTTGATTTGAAGGTTGCTTCCGTGTACCTGGATATTATATAAATGATTTAGATCTTAGGTTTTAAGATTTTCCTGATGGGAAAAAATAATTGCAGGTTGTCACAAATATCTCAAAAGTGTTTCCAAAGGATACTGAGGCTCCTCCTGGAGGTGTAGATGACATGACAAAGCTTTCTTATTTACATGAACCAGGAGTTTTGCATAACTTGGCAACTCGATATGAACTTAATGAGATCTATGTAAGATGTCTAAGATTTTCTGCCCCTTTATTACGCTGATATGGTAAAGTTGTTTTTGATTCAAACAAAAAGAAGGAAGTTGCAGATGGTCTTAATTATACTCTTTTTCAACTAATCCTTCCCAGACATACACTGGAAATATCCTGATTGCTGTAAATCCATTTCAAAGATTACCGCATTTATATGATACTCACATGATGGAACAATATAAAGGAGCTGGATTTGGAGAGCTTAGCCCTCATGTTTTTGCAGTTGCAGATGTTGCATACAGGTACTTAAGACATATATTCTTAGATGTCAGAACTCTTTTTCTTTTCCATGCTTTTGTGGTATTTTAGACTTACATTTACCAGGGAAATGATCAATGAGGGAAAGAGCAACTCAATTCTGGTTAGTGGAGAGAGTGGTGCTGGTAAGACTGAGACAACAAAGATGCTTATGCGATATCTTGCACACCTCGGGGGTCGATCTGGAGTAGAAGGGCGTACAGTTGAACAACAAGTTCTAGAAGTAAGTTCAAGCCACAATTTTTCTTTGGCTTTGAACTCTAGTTCCTAAAAATCATCTGCAAGGTTTGATAAATGCACATAAATTTTGAAGGGTAGAATAGTTGCCTGACTTGGTGTTTCTGGTTGATTGATGTGTACAGTCCAATCCAGTACTTGAAGCATTTGGCAATGCCAAAACTGTTAGGAACAACAACTCAAGGTGAGTATTTGTTCAATGTGAGGCTTAGCGATATAATCACTGTTCTAATAGATGGGCTAGCAGCTGAAGTATAAAAATGCTGGTTCCAAGTTTATGACTTCAACTCCCTGCAAATGATGGCAAAAGTTGGATAACCCACAGGATTTACTAAGTATGTAATCATGTATATTGGACCTCATGAGGTGGATCTAATGCCACAAGATTGATATATCAGGAAATTAGTACTTTGCTCTCCTCTCACTGCCCCCCCTCCCTTCTCCCGCTCTTGGTTCTTCAATGCTATTATTGTGGTCTGTTATCCTATTTGATCTAGGATATTGTCAATGAATGTTACGTAAATAAGTTCAACTTGCGAAGAGCAGCATACCTTACTTTAGTGTTTATCCTGGTATCACAATGCAGTCGTTTTGGTAAATTTGTTGAGATCCAATTCGACAAGAGTGGGAGGATATCTGGAGCTGCTGTAAGAACTTATTTGCTTGAGAGGTCTCGTGTTTGTCAGATTTCAGATCCTGAAAGAAACTACCATTGCTTCTACCTTCTTTGTGCTGCACCACCTGAGGTATTTCTTCTTGAAATGAGTCCATGTTCTTAAATCAAGTGCTGAGCTCATCTAATACCAGCTATGCCAGTATTTTGTAGCTATTGTAACTGTGTCTCTAAATTTTAGGATAGAGAGAAGTATAAGTTGGGAAGCCCTAAATCATTCCATTTCTTGAATCAATCCAACTGTTATGAGCTGGATGGAGTAGATGATGCTGAGGAGTATCTTGCAACCAGAAGGGCTATGGATATAGTTGGAATCAGTGAGGAAGAGCAGGTCAGTCTTCCGATCACTTGTTAGAATAGTTTGTGGTCCTGTTGCATTCAGATGATTTGTAATATAATTTTCTATTCAGGATGCCATTTTTAGGGTTGTAGCTGCAATTCTGCATCTTGGAAATATTGAGTTTGCAAAGGGAGAGGAGATTGACTCTTCTGTCATTAAAGACGAGAAATCTAGATTCCATCTTAATGTGACAGCTGAACTGCTTAAGTATGCCTGTTTAATCTTTTTCTTTCTTTGCAATGCGTTTACATTTCTCATTGTTTATTGGTGTCATGCATCTTTATTGAGTTATGTTGTATGGTAGGTGTGATGCCAAGAGCTTGGAAGATGCGCTGATCCAGCGTGTAATGGTGACACCAGAAGAGATTATTACAAGAACTCTTGATCCTATTGCTGCATTGGGTAGCAGAGATGCATTAGCTAAAACCATCTATTCTCGCTTGTTTGATTGGTAATGGGATTTTCTTGACGTAGCCTCTTTGTGTGTGTGCCTGGGCCCTGCATAACATGATCTAATTCTTGATCAGAATTCATGATATTTGCATCTGAAAAAGACAAACAGGTTAATGTTCTTAAATACTGTTTGCTCAGTATTTAGCTTCTAACAAGTTTTTCATCACTGTCTACAGGATTGTGGAGAAAATTAACAATTCAATTGGGCAAGATCCAAACTCTAAATCGTTGATTGGAGTTCTTGATATTTATGGGTTTGAGAGTTTTAAGCATAACAGGTAAGTCACTAAAGTTAAATTGAGTTTTAAGCGTAGCAGATGAGTCATTAAATTTAAATATCGCTTGCAATGTATTGGGCTTTACATCTGATGAATTTATATATCCATAGTTTTGAGCAGTTCTGTATCAACTTTACAAACGAGAAACTGCAACAACATTTCAATCAGGTTTGGTAACTGTTGACGTGGTTCACAAACTCCTTTTGGATACAATTTGTACCCTCCCTTACTGTGTGCTAATTGTGATGCGTGCAGCATGTCTTCAAAATGGAACAAGAAGAATATACGAAAGAAGAAATCAATTGGAGTTACATTGAGTTTGTTGATAACCAAGATGTTTTGGATCTGATTGAGAAGGTTATTTTAATGCCACCCTGTTAATTTATACTATTTCTACTCATTTGAAGAATATGCAATTTGCTTGCCAGATTTTTATATGTTTGTCATACTCACTTCCAATTGCGGTACATTTCTATATTATCATATGAAATTTTTTATCTCATTCTTCTGAAGCATCATTTTGTCACAACTGCGTTGTGTTACCTTTTGCAGAAACCTGGAGGAATTATTTCACTTCTGGATGAAGCCTGGTGAGCAGCTCATGTCTTATTTTACTTGAGGCATCATTGCTTCCTAGTTCAATGGACCTACATGAGTTTGTGATGAAAGTCTCCAATTTATTATATTTAGGGTGGTATTTGCACCCACTTCTAGGCACTCGCATAATTCAACTCATTTTCTTTTTGGTGCTCAGCATGTTTCCTAAATCCACACATGAAACATTTGCTCAGAAGTTGTACCAGACATTCAAAAACAACAAGCGCTTCATCAAGCCTAAGCTTTCTCGTACTAGTTTTTCTATCTCTCACTATGCAGGGGAGGTGAACATATATTCCCTGTTAGGCATGCTCCATTTATCTGTATTTCACCATAATGTTTGCTGAAACATTGTGATTTTTCCAGGTTAATTATCTGGCTGATCTGTTCCTTGACAAAAACAAAGATTATGTGGTGGCAGAACATCAGGATTTGTTGACGGCGTCAGAGTGCTCTTTTGTGGCTAGTCTATTTCCTCCACTTCCAGAAGACTCATCAAAGTCATCGAAATTTATTTCCATTGGCTCACGCTTTAAGGTATCATTTTTCTACTTTTTCTGAGAACCTGGCTCAGGTGAATGTATTAGTTGCTGGATGATGTATTATGCTGTAGTTCTAATGGCATGAAGTTTGATTTATGATCCACTGAATAATAGGAAGTACCAAATATATGGTCCATGAAGAAAAGAAGAAGAAATTAACCGATAAGCCTGAAATTAAGTGTATATTTTTGACAAGTAACTCAGCTGGCCCAAGAGTAAAGATTGAACTGGGGGGCTGGTGAAGATAAGCCTGCCCCTAAGGTTCTCTGTAGTCAGTAGAATAGTGCCAAAATAACCAGAAATAGGGCAGACCCCATCCGAGTATTGATCCAGGCCTTGAAACTTCCGCCTGAATTGAATAGATCGAATTTAATACTTTCCTGGATGTATCCTGGGGACAGGGGACTATGAGTGTGGATGCTTATCCTCTTCATTACCTGATATGGTCAACAAATTGATGTAGCGTAGTTAGTCTCAGATGCATAACACCAGTCTTTTAGGCATCAGATCCATGGGAAGACGCATCACGAATCATGCAAGTGGTTTTGTGTTTCAAATGTTTGATTCACTGACCTCAAAATCTGTTAATGTTTTTGTTATGGGCTTCATGTTCTTGTTAGCACGTTTGTGAACTAAATGCAACTTGGGTTAAGACTGGGTCCAAATGACCTCCATGAAAATTGGCCCAATAATGCCTGCAAATTATCAAAACTCGACTATCCATCCCTTGGTTCAGAAAGTTATACCATTTCAACCTCGACTAGAGTACTACTCCAGTAACCTTGGTAACATACTGGGTGGAGGAAAATAATGTAAAGTTGATATGCTACCAAAAAGTAATGTAAAACCTGAGAAGGAAATTGAAGGATTTCTCTGTGGTGTTCATTATGCATCAAATTAGAAAAAAATAACCATTATGCATTAATCTGATGATAATATTTGTGGAAATTGGGTTCCAAATATTTTCTGCTCCTGTTTCTTGGTCTTCTGATTGAATAGCTAGTGGGCACTTCGTTCTCGGTACACGCTTAGCCTCTGAGTTGGCCAAGGTGCTATCATGACTCCAAAGCGAGGGGTAGGGAGCAATAATTTGGGTGATGAGTGGAGGTAGAAGGGTGGTGAATATCATTTGCAGTGGAGGTGTTTTGGGAGGCAGGGTGAGCGCACATGCAGGGTGGAGTGTGGCCTTTTTTTTTTTTTTTTTTGCTGGGGGGTGGGGACAGGTGCTGGATGACAGGGTTGAGGTGGCAAATATGGAGGTTTTGGTTTGTCCTTTTATATCAACGAGGTTTAATTTTTTTTTTCTTTTCTCAGCAACTAGGTGTGTAATTTTCAGTTGCATTAATGTCACGTCTTCAACAAACTTCTGAAGCCATAAATTTTTTGCCCCAAAAAAACTTTGTATCAAACTAAATGGAGCCTTGATAAATTTCACTTGTATCAGATATATCCTTATTCTCCCCTTTGAGTTCTTCACTCATACATCGAATGACATTGGAAGCTTGAAGCCAAGCTGTACGAATGATCTTTTTATATCATATCATGTCTTTGTTGTACTTCAGTTCAAATGGCGAGAATGCTGTCTTTTTCATTTCGTCCTTTTCTTTCATTGAAATTGTTGTTTACGACTTTTAATTTCAGTTCGCCATAATCATTAAAGAATGTAAGTCTAACGTTGGTGGATTGCAGTCTTATGTTATCTCAGTAGTGTCCATTTCCCTTTTGGCAAACTTGTAGTTATTGAAACCAGTATGCGAAAAGGCATAAGTCTAATCCTGAATGTAGGTTTTTCCCTTCTAATTGAATTAATAATGTTATAGTACTTTTTTATTCGACAGACATGCCACAATTTGAATTGGAGAACATTATGAGCAACAATACTTCTGAATAGGGATGCACACCTTTTTAAAGCATGTTGGTGTTCTAGGACACTTGTTTTGTGTATATGCTAATAACAAATTTAAACATGTGTTATGTAGTTGTGGACATCCTAAACTTAAACTTTTGGCCATATATTGTCTGTGGCACTGAGCCTTGCTCTCTCAAAACGCAGCTACAACTTCAGTCTTTGATGGAGACCTTGAGTTCAACAGAACCTCATTATATCAGATGTGTGAAGCCAAACAATGTCCTCAAGCCTGCTATTTTTGAGAACCTGAATGTAATCCAACAACTACGCTGTGGTGTGAGTATAATCTAACACTCTGCTCTCTTTTTGTCCATTTATTTTGCGAGCAAAGCTTAACCTTTTTTTTTTTTACCCTCCTGTCCTTTTAGTACATTTCATATGTCTTTGTTATTTGTTATAGGGTGTTCTTGAGGCCATAAGAATCAGCTGTGCTGGGTATCCCACTAGACGAACATTTTATGAGTTTCTTCACCGCTTTGGTGTTCTTGCTCCTGAAGTTTTGGAAGGAAGGTAAGTATAGGTCTTTTGCTTTCTAGATTTTATGGGTGCGTACTTGTTTCCATGATTGTAAGTTAATAAGCAGAATGTAAAATGGTACATCAGTTTTTTTTTTTCATTTTCCTTCCTGGTTTCGTCCTTTCGTTTTGATGTCTTTTTTAAAATCCTTTATTCTTAGTGCACCTGATCTTGTTTCTGAAATAACTCTTGGTACTTCTTCATGGGCAGCTACGATGAGAAAGTTGCGTGCCAAGTGATTATGGACAAAAAGGGATTGAAAGGTTATCAGGTAATTCACATATCTCCTTGTAACTCATCTTAACACTAATGGGGTCAGGTTGCTTAGGAGAAAAGAGGCGTCAGCTAGGAGCAAGGAGGCTGTTCCAAGCCTGTGTCTGACATGTGTATAACTTCTCAGCCCCATCTGAAACTTGAACCAGGGCAAGGTTGGGTTAGATAAGATAAGAGCCTGGGCCACCTGGAGCCAGTCCGTCCAAGCATTTGATTTTAGTCAAACGTTTTTGTCACTAATATCCGATTGCCTGTTCAGGTGCACTGCTAAAACACCTGAAATCAATTATGACTAAAACCAAGTGACTGAGAGATGATACCTTCCAGCAATTGGTCGTCTGCCATTTCCTGATTCTACCTTTGAGGTGTAGACTTAGACTTCCCTCATCTGTAAGAGGTGTTGGGAAAGTTCCCAAAATCGTCGAAGTGCTGCATCTAAATGAGATTAAAATATATCTCGATTGCCTTTGCAGAAAGAAATGTGTGTAAGATTCCAACAGTCTCGCAAATTCTCTGTGCAAGATACGCCTGAAATGTCTATTCCACAGTGGCTAACTTGTGTTGATGAAAACCCAAACCTGTTCTTCCTTGCCTGATGGTGGTAGGGAGGTGTGGACCACCCTCACCTCCTCCGTGGTAGTCAGTCTTGTGTTCCTGCCCCAGTAGGGGTGGGTCACGATGGGCTGCTTGGCTCAGCTTGTCCATTGTCTGGGAATAGCACTGGGATTTCTGTCTTTGCAAAGTGAAGCACATGTCAATGTTGTCTCTAAATGGTTGCTCAATTTTAGAGACACATGACTTGCTTAGTTGTTCAGCAACATATGAGCATTGTATATGAGGTATTTTGTCATTTGTGAGTTGCTGATGTAATACTTTGTCTACATGGGTTCACAGATAGGGAAGACAAAAGTATTCCTAAGGGCTGGTCAGATGGCTGAGTTAGATGCAAGAAGAGCAGAGGTTATTGGAAATGCGGCAAGAATAGTTCAAAGACAAAGTCGAACGTATCTTGCACGCAAAGAGTTCCTTGTGTTACGTAAAGCTGCAATTCAATTGCAGTCATGTTTGCGAGGTACTTTCAAGTTGTTTTTGTATTAATGCTGCTTGTTAAGTGGATTTTCAACATCTGGTCATAGTTTAATTTGAGAGATTTGACGTCACATGCTCTCCTCTTTCTAAAATATTTTGGTATATATAGGTGTTTATACATATAGATGTATGTTTATATATATTGACATTAATTTGGATGTCTTTAGAATGAATACCTTGTTCTTTCTTCGAAGGCCACATCCTCTACAATCAAACTCTTTTTACCGCTTCCCTATGAAAATCTTCTCTAGTATTTTGCCAGGTCTTTTCAGAACTCAATGCACCAATCTTGGAGATTTTTTTTTTTTGAAGTATGATAATTCATTATTAACAATTGATGACATATAAGGGAGCAAGTCGAAATGGATCAATAACTTGGCTTGCCGAGAATGTTAGCTCAAGCTTGAGCCGCATCCAACCATTTTTGTCTGACCAATGGAGATTAAATTACCTTCTTTTCATTTCTGTGTGCACGCATACTTGTGGAAGTTGGTTGTATGTGTGAGTTGAGGAGAGGGATGGTACAATAAGTAAGATGGAATATAACGCTTTTGTTCAGGTGGGCTGGAGGGGAGGAGAGGCGAAGGGATGTGATATTGTCATTTAAGTTAATCTTATATTTTGCCATGGAATTAATTTTCTCCCATTATGCTAGAGATACCCGTGATGGCTTTATTTTCTGAGTAGGAGCATTAATGTATCATTTGTAACAAGGATCTATGTGTGTATACCCCTTGCTGCTCTGTACATATTAGTATGCTATTAAGTGCTTCTTTTAGTCCGTCAAGATCAGTATCCAGATTATAACCAATATTACTGTTCTTGAGTATGGTTAGGTATATTGGCTCGAAAACTCTATGAGAACGTACGTCGACAAGCAGCAGCTTTGATGATACAGAAGAATTTCCGACGATACATGGTCCGGCAATCCTACTTAAATCTATGGTTGTCTGCAACCGCATTGCAGACAGGATTAAGGGCAATGACTGCTCGCAATGAATTCAGATTCAGAAAACAATCTAAGGCAGCAATTACTGTCCAGGTCCTATGTCACTCGCCTTCTAGATACATTTGTTTGGGTTCAGGAAAGAACATCTTGCAAGCATTTTATGGATGCTGCAAAAATCAGCATCTATATGGTTTTTAACACTGGTTAAAACTTCCTAAAGATGTTATCATTGACTGATTGACCTTTGTTGGTGGGTTGCAGACTCGTTTGCGTTGCCACATAGCATTTTCTTATTATAAGCGTCTTCAGAAGGCTGCACTAGTTACTCAGTGTGGTTGGAGGCAAAGGATTGCCCGGAGGGAGCTCAGGAAGCTCAAAATGGTATGATATTCCAGAATCTGGCTCTTTTTCTGCTGCAAGATGTAATGCATCATGCATTGTGTTTGAGGAATAAATTAGGTGGTAACTATTGGTCTCAATCCATTCAGGCTGCAAAAGAAACTGGGGCTCTTAAGGAAGCAAAAGACAAACTTGAAAAGCGCGTGGAAGAGCTTACATGGCGGTTGCAGTTGGAGAAGAGATTAAGGGTAACTTTCTTTTGTTTCATACTTTACTTCAACTTCCTCCCCCTTTTTGCTAGAGAGAGAAGCTCTCGGCTTCTCACTCTAGCCGCCTCATTTCCCCTCGCTTGACCCCCCTCCCCCTAACCAGATCTGACCTGCGGGGGGGCTCTTGCTCCTCCCATTGTTTTCTCTCCCCATGGCCAAGCTTTCTATGGCCGGTTACCGTGCATTTTCTTCTATTTCCGGCCTCTTTGTGGGTCTTGCTCCGATAAGGAGTGAGGCTAGACCCCGGCGTTTTTGGCCACCAATGAAGGACACGCGCGCCACAGCTGTACAGATCAGGCGTCAAGCTCACCTTCCCGCCTGGTCTGACTGTCACATGCACCTCACGCGCTCGGTTTTAAGCCCCTTCCGCCATTGTTTTCAACCTTTTACTAGGAGTCCTTTGATGCTTCTCCCTCCTGGATTGTTTTGGACATTTTTCTCCAATGGCCATTCTGTATCCCACCATGGCTGCCACTGTTTTGTGCTGTTCGGAACTACCATTATATACTTTCCCCCCCTTTTGCAGTTGGATATGCATGATTTTTGAGACAGAAGCCGCTACAGCCTTGTGCGATGGTCGTGTTGTGTCCTGGCCCTTGTGGCTGTCTTGTGTTGTGTCCCGACCATTGTGGTCAATTTGTGTTTGTATCTCGGCCTTTGTGGCTGGTTGTGTTCGTGTCTTGGCCTTTATGGCCGCTTTGTATTTGTATCTTGGCCCTTGTGGCCAATTATGTTTGTGATGTACTGAGGCTTGTTCTGGGGCCTCTGTGCCCCCTCACCGAGGGTTTTATACCCTTTGCTAAGATTTTAGGGGGCCTCCGGGTCCATTTAGGTTTTTCGCTGGCTGTTTGAGACTTTGAGACTTTTTCTAGATTTTACTGGCGGTAATTTTCTCGGATATTAATATATGTATTAAGGATTGCCTAGAACAAAAAGAAATACTTTACTTAACTTCAAGAATGGGAAAATCTGGATTGATGAAACTATGTCCACCATGATTGACATGCATTATGATTTGAATTGAATTACAGACGGACTTGGAAGAGGAAAAAGCCCAGGAAATTACAAAGTTACAAGAATCTTTGCATGCAATGCAATTGCAAGTCGAAGAAGCAAATGCCAGGGTTATCCAAGAGAGAGAAGCTGCTCGGAAAGCTATTGAAGAAGCACCTCCAGTTGTGAAGGAGACTCCTGTTATAATCCAAGATACGGAAAAGATTGATTCTTTGACTGCTGAGGTGGAGAGTTTAAAGGTACATAGTCCTACCTTGGATGATAACAGTTAATATTGTACAAATGGCTTTGTCTGTTGAGCTCTTTGAGCGTGTGATACAAATATTATAAGAGAAAAACCTGCACATAAGTTTTCCTAGAATTGAACATCTAATCTATAATGAATATTGATTGGAAATGTCTCTTTAATGAAGAAGTGACCACAAAGTTCAATTGCTGGAGCTAATGCATGTTGTTTCAAAAGATTTGATTTTCTGTGAGTAAAATGACATAATGTGAAAAAGTCTTTACATGCTTAAAATTTCAGCTTGGCACATGCATGTTGATTGTTTCTGATCTTTGGATGACTTTTTGCTGTTCAGACCATATGCTGAAGATTTTAGGAGAATAGAAACAAAGAGAAGGAATTGAGTAGAATTGGATTGCTAGGGAAGAATTCAGCCCCAGGTCATTTTTTTCTTTCTTATTGATAGGTTGTAGCCTTAAACATGGAAAAATCTTTCAGTTAAGACAATCAACATAAATAAGAACCCAAAGTCAAATCCCCAAAATTTCTCTCCGCACAATGTGTCAACTATGCTTTTGTTCTTATGGAGTTGAAGTGATAATTACAACAAGGCCTGCAACAAACTTGCTGTTTATTATCTTTGTCATTTCGTTCAAGAAGTAAAGGTTAAGGTTGAGTGGGGTTTAGTGTAGTCTTTGACTGAACTTGTAGAAGCAGAAATAGATTATTGTTATTGACCATCTCGTCAGAACGTATCATCCTCTCCTTAAATAAGTGACATTATTAGTTATGAATTTCTTGGATATAGAACTTGTGGGGTTCAATGACTTAATTAATTTCTCACTGTGCAGGCTTTGCTTCTATCAGAAAGGCAGGCAGCAGAGGAAGCTAGGAAATCTTTTACAGATGCTGAGGCTAGAAATGCAGAGCTGGCTAAAAAACTTGAAGATGCAGAGCAAAAAGGAGATCATCTTCAGGAATCCGTGCAGAGGTTTTTAAATATTAGGATCAAACTGTTTAGTTGTCAAGTATTGTTTTCATGTTGAACGCGGAAAATGAGATCCAGGCCTAATTGACTCGAGCTTTACTCCTTTTCTCTTCCTAGTCGAGTGCATCTGGCACCATGTAAAACTACGAGTAACAACACCACATGAATGGGGAAAAAATAAGAGAGAGGAGAGAGAGGTTAACTCTATTTCATGATTGTGCAATACTATTAGTCAAACCACATGAAAGGGGAGAAATGAAAGGGAGAGAGAGAGAGAGAAGAGAGAGAGAGAGAGAGAGAAAGGGGGGGGGGGGTAGCTTCACCCTTGTGGTCACTGCACTGAAATGTTTTCACGATGATGGCAGTCTCCTCATTACTTATTGTCCTTTTTCTTGGTTTTAAATTTTGTCACTTTGCCTTATTTTCTTTGGATCCTACCCCGGTCTGCCTATCTTAAGTTGTCATTAATGTTAAACATTATATTGGCTCACCTCCAGTCGAGATATGTGCACTTCAATATATGTGCTTGTGCATGAATGCAAAAGTGAAGCAGTTGTAATCCCTCTCTCTCTTGCCTGCATAAACATTTTACTTTTGGCTAAAATCTTAAGGTGCTTCTGTAGTTGATATATTTGCTATGATTCAGGTTAGAAGAGAAACTGTCCAATTCAGAGTCGGAGAATCAAGTACTTCGACAGCAGGCACTGACCCTATCCCCAACTGCCAGAACTTTATCTGCAAGACAAAAAACTATGATTATTCAGGTATCAGTGCAATTGTCATGATTTATTATAGTCTTCTCATGTTATGAAATACAAAAAATTCATAGAAACATGTGGTGTTGTTTCTTGAATTTTACAGAGAACACCAGAGAATGGGAATGTTTTAAATGGAGAAGCCAAAGCTGCATCAGTAAGAGGACATTGTGCTTTGATAATTAAGATATGGTTCTTGTGGATGAAAAATAGTTTATTCTTATGGTCTGTTATTTTTGCAGGATATGACTCTTGCTATATCAAATGCACGTGAGCCTGAAGTGGAGGAAAAACCACAGAAATCTCTGAATGAGAAGCAGCAGGTAAGTAATTGACATGCACGGAAAGAATCTCCTGTATGGAACGGATAATTGGACATGTTGTTTCATTCTCTCTTTTTAATTCATCTCATGCTCTCTGCTATCTGCTATCTGTTATAGGAAAACCAGGACATTCTGGTCAAGTGTATATCTCAAGATTTGGGATTTTCTGGGGGCAAGCCAATTGCCGCAAGTATCATATACAAATGCCTCCTTCACTGGAGGTCATTTGAAGTTGAAAGAACTACTGTTTTTGACCGTATCATTCAAACAGTAGCTTCAGCCTTAGAGGTAAGTTCCATATGCTGAATCAAATTCAAGTTGCAATTCTTCTAGTCTTTTGCACTTCAAGCCCAATTTTTCGGAAATTCTATATCATTTTACTAATGCTGGTGAGTTGTGCTTACTGAAGGTCCCAGATAACAATGATGTATTAGCTTATTGGCTCTCAAATACATCGACTTTATTGTTCCTGCTACAACACACCCTCAAAGCAAGCGGAGCAGCTAGCCTGACTCCACAACGGCGGAGAACTGCAACAGCTTCTCTTTTTGGAAGGGTGTCTCAAGTATGGAGCAATCGTTTAACCTCATACTCGTTTCTTCCAGGATTTTATTTGTAGTTGATGTTTCTTATTCTTCGTCGTGTCTATTCTAGGGCTTACGATCATCTCCTCAAAGTGCTGGGCTCTCATCATTTCTGAATGGTAGAGGGCTTGGAAGACTTGATGACTTGCGGCAGGTTGAGGCCAAGTATCCAGCGTTATTGTTTAAGCAGCAGCTTACTGCCTTCCTTGAGAAGATATATGGAATGATAAGAGACAATCTAAAGAAAGAGATCTCTCCCTTACTTGGACTATGTATCCAGGTAACCCTTTGAGTTATAGTATTGTTTATGCTTCACTGGAAAGTGCTTTTGCTGGGTAGTGAAATAGGAGGTAATCCAAGATGGTAAAAGACTGATTGAAGCAGTCTAATGTTGTTATGGTGATCTCACAATTGTGTCATGTCAGTATTATGCATTAATTAATTATATCTCCATGTCTGTTGTTTCAAATTTCATCATTCATTAGAACCCTCTCGGGACAAAAGCCCTCCTGTGGGCACAACAAAGATGCCTCGGGACAAAACCTTTTTTTAATTTAAATTCTAACCCCTCTTCTTAATAAGCCATGCTTGGATGAAAAGACAATGCAGGGCATCCTCGTTGCATCAGACTGTTGGTTGAAAACAAAAGAAGAAATATTTAGCTATGCCATAAAGTGACATACAGCACTAATGTGCATATACCCGTACAAACAGCATTTTATAGGTGAATTGGAATAGGTTTGTTACCATCGTGTGTTTCGATATGTGGTGATCTCACTACTTATGACGGATCAAGTCACCTGCTAGAATCCTTAATAAAAAAAAGAAAAGTAACCTGCTAAAATCTCTTTCTTTCCATTTCTTTGTTCAATATTGTGCCAGGCCCTAGGACATCCAGGGCAAGTTTAGTGAAAGGGCGCTCCCAAGCTAATGCAGTTGCTGCAGCAAGCTTTAATTGCTCATTGGCAGAGCATTGTTAAAAGCTTAAACAATTTCCTGAAGACAATGAAAGCGAACTATGTGAGTTCTATTTTCAAAAAAAAGTGTCTGCAATGGTTGTTCCTTTTGGAACAGTATCATTCTCTAATGCGATATTGCTTGACAGGTGCCCCCATTCTTAGTTCGTAAAGTTTTCACCCAGATATTCTCATTCATCAATGTTCAGCTATTCAACAGGTAGATGCATCCCATCTGTCGTTAAGTTTCACTTGTCATTTATCACAGTCCCAAGTTACTAATCAATTCCAAAAAAATTGTAAATTTTTATTGGGGATGCAGTCTTCTTTTACGGCGCGAGTGCTGTTCATTCAGTAATGGGGAATATGTAAAAGCAGGGTTGGCTGAATTGGAACATTGGTGCGACGAGGCTACTGAGGAAGTGAGTTCTATGTAAAATATTCTGATCTTTATTCCCTCCACTCTTTCATGTCTTACCTGGAATTCTCGTGTATAGTATGCAGGTTCAGCTTGGGATGAACTAAAGCATATTAGGCAGGCTGTTGGATTCCTGGTGAGATTCTTTCCTTTAAGCCTTTAATACCCAACGATACAGCTGTATCATCGTCTCACATTGACTGACCACCTCTTTGTTTTCCATTTCTTAACAATGCAGGTCATACATCAAAAGCCTAAGAAGACTTTGAATGAGATAACGAAGGAACTTTGTCCTGTCAGTTCCTTGTGTCTATTAAATGTTCAATACTCCACTTGATTTGCATTCATTTCTTTTGGTTATCTTCACAATATAATGGATTGCTGCTTGCCTTTTCTACCAGGTGCTCAGCATTCAGCAGTTATACAGGATCAGTACAATGTATTGGGATGACAAATATGGCACCCACAGCGTGTCTTCTGATGTAAGTCGAGTCTGATTAGCACTCAATGGTATATTGTATTTTTTAACCAACCAACTCTGGTTCTCCAGATTTGTGCCAGATAAAGATTTTTCTCATTCGGTACAGGTTATTGCGAGCATGAGAGTTATGATGACCGAGGACTCTACCAATGCTGTTAGTAGTTCGTTTCTGTTAGATGATGACTCGAGGTACTGTTTTCACATTACCCTCTGTTTCAGTCGATTTTCCGGTTTGGTACATATAAGCCATCTATAATCTCTTTATTTACATTTTATCCGCATCAACGCAGCATCCCATTCTCAGTGGATGATATCTCCAAGTCTATGCAAAAAATAGATGTAGCCGACATTGATCCTCCCCCCTTAATTCGTGAAAACTCGGGGTTTGGGTTCTTGCTTCCACGTGCAGAATGATGGTCGTAATCATGGTCCTGGATGCTCAAGACTTGTTCTCATGGGCCTGTGGGATCTGCACATCGATTGATGCGCTAAAACCTGTGCATAGAATCTCTTCTTTTTTTTTTCATGTGTATAATACATACTCCATCAACCCAGGCGGGTTTCTTGGTTTGACGTCTGGGCCAATTCATTTTCCCCCTCGAGTTATATCAACAAGAGGGGTATTTGTTAAGAAGCCGTATCGCTTTTAATGTGATACGTGCAAGTAGATGGGCAGTTGTGTCCAGCAATTACTGTCATATCGGCAGTGGTCTTTTTTCTTTTTGGATTTCTTTGTTCACTTGTTGGGTTTCCAGGTCTTGTTAGTGCTTCCTCCCCCCTCCCTCCAACTCAGAATTAGCTACTGCAAATACATGTTTATAGGCGGCATTTTTTTGTTGTATGTGAAAGCAATTTGTATTTAATATGATGTAGCATTTTATTTTTCAGATTTCAAAAAGAGTCTTGTAAGATGTATCTCGTCAACTAAGGTGAAATCTTTTGATCAGAGAGCGAAAAAAAGAAAAAGAAAAGGTGACGTTCTCTGTGGGCTACAAGCTTTGTCAGTAGCATTGTACCTCAACTGCTTTGTTTTTTTGTTAAATAAGCAGTACCTGGCTTCAACTGCGGAGACTCAAGAAAATGCTCAACTTTTTTTTTTTTTTGTTTTCCCGAGCCAATACAAAGATCTGAAAGTACAGACTAAGCTGGCTTATAAAGGGTGTTACAAATCGTTACAAAAGGGGGGGAATATGATCAGTAGTCAGATTTACGAATCTGTGAGACAATGCTGCCCATTTAGCAAGCTTGTGGGCTAGGTGATTCAGCTCCAGTTGGGGTGATCTGCAAATAGTGCATGACAGCTTTGACAGTCAGCAATAAGGTATTCTTTCATGTCCCAAGACTAGCACGCACGAAGCTGTTTGCCCTTTTTGAACTGCCATTAGCCATCCCTCGAGTGCCGTGTCCCGATGTTGTGGAGCCAAGGGGATGACTTTTTTTGTTTTTTGTTTTTTCTCCTTTTTAGTGGGTGACACTTTCAACTGCTCGCAGCCAACCTCGTCTGAAAAAAAGGATCTTCAAGCCACCATGTTTGGACATTCCACCATGTCAAAGCGAAACTCCAATGAGAATGCTTCTAGTAGTTTCGCACGTGCCAATGGGACACCGATAGGTTGCTCAAGTTCTTAACAGGTTGCGATGTTGGTCCCTCGTATGTTCAAGGTTTAACCATCAACCATGCCTGGGGGCATAGCCCTTGAGCGCCGCGCCCCCCCCCCTTTCACTCTTCTTTCTGAACTTTACGAAAAATCTAATTTGGATCCAAACAACACGGGTGAATAAGTGTTATGCTCCATTTAAAAATTACCATTACAGTTTCAAAACACGTTCTAAAAACTATTCAATCTACATCAAAACAATAACAAATTCAATTAACAAAATAAGCAGATAAAATTAAATCAAATATCAATCACATAAGGAGAAGAGATTTTGTTTACGAAGTAAAAAACTTTTAAAACACCTTCAAAAGAAAAATCATTTTGGGCTATTTGCGGCACCTGAAATCCATAAAGAAGAAAAAGAAAAACCTTACAAATGCTAATTCAAACATTGGAAAATTCTTTTAGTAACGCTCCGACAATCCTGATGTAATAATTTATGTAATTGTATTCGGGCCCGCTTCGTACGGTAACCACCTTAGACCTCTGAGGCTCTTCGTATAGACTCTTAAAGAACAAACTTGTTCTTCAACACCGAAATTACAACTGTCAAACTCTTTTAGCACTTTGAAAGCTTCACAACAGAAGAATGATTTCAATGGTGATTGAGTGAGAGAAAAACTAATAAATTTAGCTCATGGTTCACATAGGAGTTTTTCTTTCTCCAATGATGGGCTCAAAGAAACTCAAGAAAGGCCTCTTTAAGGTTAAGAGACAGTCACACAAGTATTTTAAAGTTTGCCTTAAATTGCAAGAGAAATAAGATTCTGAAAAGTAGGGTTTTTTTAAAAATGTCAGTTTTTGCTCGAGCAGCAGTTAGGCGAACTTTTTTGTGAAGGATTCATTCGAGCTAGATGGCAAGCGGCAACTGAGCAAGAACAATCCGTAGTTATCCACACCTTCGCTTTAGGAGGTTAGCAAAATCAAGCCAAACTCTTGGTGACAATTTGGCTCAAGCTAAACGCAAGCCAAACTCTCCGTAACCACTTGACTTGAGTACAAGGCAAGCACTAGACCAGCAACAATTCTTTGATCATCATCTTCAGCTCAGAACTTAATCATAACAAGATTATGATTCAATTAGACTTACTTTTGACGCGAAATTTTGCCAACCCTTAACACTAACTCTTTAGGTAAATCTTAAATGGCACGAGGAAACAAGAATACTATAGCAATATCATTGTCCAACAAGTTAACATTGGCTCACACACCTAGCGGGACACTCTTGTCCCACACGCCCACCATGTGCCACACTTATCCTGCGTACCTTGTTCACGTACATGTCAACGTGTCTCTACGGCACCCTCTGATGGAGATCTTCAAGGAGCCATATGGGGCAGCACAAAAAGGGATCATCGAGTCAAGGCAGGATAAGCCAAAAAGAAGGCCATAGAGGCCTTAGAAGGTGATTATAAGGTCCAAGCTCATCCATCATGGGGTCGAAGAGCTAAAGCGAGGAGCAGTCAATTGCCTTGTGCAGGTCCACTAGATTGGAGCACATGGCACATATGTTTTGCCCACTATGGGCACACGCGCGTGCAGGACAGCCGGACATGCGAACACTTACTAGGGGTGAACACGGTCGGTGCGGTTCGGTTGGAATTAATTTTCCATATTCGAACCGACCATGGTCGGTTCTCACATAGTGACAACCGAGGCCGGCCGAATAAAATGTGATGGCCGAACACACCGAATGAAAATTTCATTCGGTCGGTTCGGCCGGTTCATTCGGTTGGGCCCCTGGGCTTTTAAGCCCAGGCCCAACTTAGTTTACTAAGATAAATCCTAAAATAATCCTACTTATCAGTTAACAATGTACCAAATGTGATTGATAATTTGATAGAAGACTTAACTTAGCCCATTCTAAAATAAAATAAACTATACTAAGATAACTTAATACAGTCCAAAATAAAATAAACTATACTAAGATAACTTAATACAATCCAAAATAAAATAAACTATACTAAGATAACTTAATAGTTAATACATTCCAAAATAAAATAAATTCATCAAGTCTCCAAATAGCTCCTCATTTGCAGTCTCCCAAAGCTCCTCATTTGCAAGCATTCACCAAGTCCAAACTTTCAATGTTCCAAATATATGCAAGAAACATGGCAAAAATTATTAATTCTATTCCAAGCATCTATCACAGTAATTCAGAGATTTATAAATGAAATCAAAACAATATTTATATTATTACCTAAGGACATCATGCATTTCCATTTCCACTTTCACCTTCTGAAAACCAAAAATAACATATCGTGTAAATACTATGCATCACAAATAGATTTTCAGTAAAGAGAAATCTAAAATAACTACTAAATTAGTAAATTACCTTCTTCAACCTCAAAGTTTTCAATGCTGTCCAATGTTTGTTGAATGTCAAAACTAGGTTCTTCCCTTAACCAATTTTGCGTGCAGATTAATGCCTCAACAGTTTTTGGACTCAAAGAACTCCGAAAGGGATCAAGCACACGTCCACCGGTGCTAAATGCCGATTCAGAAGAAACGGTAGAAATAGGCATACCATCACGTCACGTGCAATATGGCCAAGGATAGGATATTTAAAGGCATTCATCTTCCACCAATTTAAGATATCAAAATCAACAGTTCGTGCCTCACGACCATCTGATAAGTATTGTTCAATTTCAGATTTGTTACCCACATCTGTTTTTGATTCAAATTCATCCATAATGCCCCAAAAAGATTCAGAGTCGTCTACATCATTCCCATCACCCCCATGTGGAGTAAAAGAGTCCTTGCATGGTTGAACCTCGCTTGAAGACCCAAACCGAGCAGAATACTCCATATACAATCGATGTAAGACACGTCTTACACTTTCTAACATCAATTCAGCCTCATGTTCATATATTTGTTTGAACCACAATTCCAAAGCAAACATTTTACACCGTGGATCAATCACAACAGCAATGAATAAAAACAAATTAAACTTCTCAGACCTTCCCCAATATTTTTCATACTTCCGTTTCATACCAATTGCCATGGCACTTAAAAGAACATCACTACTATCACACATCCTTGAAATTTGTTTTTGAATCATACAAAGCTCTTGAAAATATGCATTAGAAGTTACATGCAAAGATCCAGAAAATCTCAATGTAGCTTCATAAAAAAGTTTCAAAAACTTTGTAATTACTCGAATTCTATCCCAATCACCACATCCAGGAGGCCCTAAAATCCTTCTCCCCTCACTAGCTTCACCAAAGTGACGAAGAAAGTGCTCATCATCATCCTCCAAGCGTTCGAATGCCTTTTGATATTTTTGAGCTGAGTCCAACATAAGGTAAGTTGAGTTCCATCTGGTAGAAACATCAAGACACAATCCCCTTTTACTCTCAATCTTTTCCTTTTGTGCACAAACGTTGAATATTTTCAATCTAGAAGGAGAGGACCTCACATATCTCACTGCATTACGAACCTTGACAATTGATTCATCACTTTCTTTTAACCCCTCATTGACAACAAGGTTTAAGATGTGGGCACAACATCTCATATGAAGATAATCACCATCCATGACATTGCCCTTCATATGCCTCTTTAGGTAATCAATAGCAACATCATTTGAGGAGGCATTATCAACTGTGATGGTGAAAACTCTATCTATTCCCCAATCATGCAAACAAGTCTCTATATGCTTCCCAATTGTATCCCCCGATGATTAGGAATTAAACAAAAGTTTATGATTCTTTTGTGCAACCTCCATTCAGAATCAATGAAATGTGCAGTCAAACACATGTAATTTAAATTTTGCACTGAGCTCCAAGTGTCAGTTGTGAGACAAACTCTACTAGCAGAAGACTTAAAAAAAGATTTCAACTTTCCCTTTTCCACATCATATAGCTTCATACAATCCCTAGCCACAGTAACACGAGAAGGCACATTAAACTTAGGTTCCATTTTCGAACAAACTTTTCTAAACTTGATCGACTCCACAAATCTAAAAGGCAATTCATCACAAATAACCATTTCAGCAATTGCCATCCGAATACCTTCAGGATCATACTTGTGAAACCCCATTTTATTAATTGCACCACCATCAGACCCTTCCCCTTTCTTGTCAAAACACAAAGTAGTCTGATTCTTATCCACTGGTCTCCTATAGGGATACTTCTTGCAACTCTCTAAATGTTGTATCATTGATGATGTCCCATTTTTCTTAGAGTGACAATAGTACTCCTTCAAACAATAGTTACATGTGGCTTTTGGGTCACTAGAATCACAAGCAGCCATTTTGGTAAAATGGTCCCACACTTGGGACGGGTCTCTACTAGCCTTCCTTTTAGAAAAAGGTCGAATAGTAGGCTGGGACTGGGTTTGAGTTGGAGTATTGTTAACATTTGATGGGTTTTCATTCATAGGAGATGGTGCCTCATCCTCTTTTATCGGGGGGTAGGATTACCCCCTTTAGATGTAGGACCGTCCATCTAGAATTTAGTAACTGAAATGTAGAAAATAAGACTGTCACTATCACATTCTTCACACATGACAATGACACAACCTAAAATACTAAATTACTAACATAATATGTAAACTAACATGCTAAAAAGATATGTTAACTAATTATTCACATCCTTCATATACTAACATAGCTCAATTCATAATTTCATACCAATGAACCAATTCACAATTTCACATATTCAATTAAATACAAATAAATTAATGTTCACAGATTCAATGTCCATAAATTCAATTCAATGTCCAGAAATTAATGTTCACAGATTCAATTAAATACAAAGAGAGTATCGGCTTTTGTACAATGCCTCTATGCAATTTACAATGTCAACAACCCAACAGAAACAAGAGGAGATTCTTACTTTCACCTAGGCGCTAGAATGAAAATGATTATTAGTGAAATGGAATATGTATGCCGACAAGGAAGAAAACTAAAACATTGTTAATACAATTACACCAACACTCATCAAACACTCTTAGAATTATGTTCAAAGGGCATACACAGAAAGAATTAATTGAATTATGCATTTGGAGCAAAAGGGTTGTCATCCACAATGGCTCTGTGACGTCTATAAAGCAATGGCGTGGCTTAATAAATGATGCCAAACAACACGAAACAAATAGTCCCAGTGACAGAGAGTGAGAGCATACCTCAAAATAAAACTAACTCCAATTTCTGCCAAATACAAAGAAACGAAAAGAATAAGGTTAGTTCGATTTATACAAAAGAAGAAAGAAATAGAAAAAGATAAAGGAAAAAAAAAAACAAAAACAAAAAAACCTCAGGAACCTACATCACAAAGCATACGTTTAGAAACGACTGAGAGGAGGAGAGGCGGTGGAATGGTGCAGCAGGGGAAGGATGAGAGCTCAGAGCTGGAGGCCGGAGGGGGCTGCTTCAGAAACGATTGAGACTAGGGTTCGGCGGGGAAAGACGGTGGAATGGTGTGGCAGGGGAAGGATGAGAGCTGGAGGGGGAACGGCGCAAAGGTTGAGCCTAGAGGTGGGGGGCGATTTTTGGACTTAGGGTTAGGGCTACACAATCGAATCACGAATGGGTAAAAAAACATAAAGATAAGTGGGTCGGTCGGTTCGGTTTTCGGTTTTCGGTTAACCAACCCATATCACCGAAAACCGAACCGATTCCTTCGGTTTTAAAAAACCTGGGCCGAGGACCGACTTGGGCCATCGCCCAACCGCCCGCGCCAATGGGCTTCGGTCGGTTTAGGTCGGCCGGTTCGGCCCTCGGCCCAATCCTGTTCAGGCCTAACACTTACCCTACGCAGCCCACGCGCGTTGCCTGCATGGCGCATAATGCGGCAAGCCACTTACCCACCAAGACATGCCACCGGGGCGACATAACATCACCACACAAGCAAAAGGGAGACATCACTGGAGTTTATGAAGGCTCTCATGGAGACATAATCCTTAATTGAAGGGATTTTTCCTTACGCTCAAGAAATTGATTCTAGAAGACCAATCAAGCCAAATTTGAATTAGGTTTTGTTTCTTTATATTTGCCAGTCTTGGCCGACCAC
Source organism: Morella rubra (assembly GCA_003952965.2). Lineage (NCBI taxonomy): Eukaryota > Viridiplantae > Streptophyta > Magnoliopsida > Fagales > Myricaceae > Morella > Morella rubra. Next base: position 7,444,932 of record CM025854.1, read on the forward strand.
TATATAAGACCCTACGCATTTCATTTGTAAGCATCTTTTGAATTTTTGCTTCAATCTATCTTGTGATTTTGAGTAGTAGCTGATCTCATATCACCTCTTTGTTTTCGAGTGTTAGTATGAAGCATTTTACCCTTGTTTTCGTTCTTTTTGTGCCTCAGTACTTTGCTTCCATCACACGCCTACGTGCACATCATGGTATGCTCGTGACACACCCAAGGCTAACCCTAAAGGATTTGGCTGAAGGCAAAAAGAGCTTGACCCACTTGATTTGCCAAGGTAATGAAGTTTGCTTGGCAGGAACGACAATTTCTTGGGTCATAACCTATGTCACTTCCTAAAGACTCGGTGTACGGCGGGGGAATCCTAAAACAGTTACAGTGAGTTAGGAAGGAAAAGCACCGTTTTCTACACCCATCGTAAATCCCGGTACATATGGCAGAAACAACAAACAAGAGACATCCTCAAAGCAACACTGATGCACCATCAAAATATACAAGAAACATCCACCATTGGACTCCAATCTGTAAAGGTGATAGAACAAGTGAAAAATATACACACATCCTCGAGGTCCCAACTCAACAGACCAACCATTGTCATTGATCCGATAATAAGTTAGTATGACGCTTAAAACTATTTAAAAACAAGTTCTACAAAATATTATTAGTTTGCGTTATGACTTTTAAGAAAATCACAGAGCTGTCAGGACTGGACTGCTTCGGTAGAGTTATTGGTCTTCCTAGCATTTTCCATCATATTTGAGGATTCATACTGCAGATTTTGTACTGGTTGCACCTCCGATTTGTTCTTCTCCTTGAGAATCACCTGCCTAGGCATTACATCTAGCAGAAAAGCTCCACCATTCCATATAGTTGCAGAGACCTTGAGTATTTGGAAAATGACATGCAACTTATATGATAAGAAGATGGGGACTGCGAGTGCCATTGTTGTTACTGTAAATATGCCTTGAAGCACAATGTACATGAACAAGCGATTCTGATCACCGAGCAAACCACTTAAGCGCCACCAAATATTATTTGCTCTCTGTGCCTTTTTTGAGAGTTCCCTACCAACCAAGCAGTCAGGAAAAAAAAAAAAGTTAGAAAGTTGGTTTTTTTTGTTTGTGGGGGGGGGGGGGGGTGGGGACAGGGGGGCAAGTATTGTCCAACAAAAAAAGAAAGCAACAAGCTAATCTTCGAGGACCATTTCTAACTATATAACAAAGGATAAAAGTGCAGTAGAATACTTATGAGAGAGAGAGAATTGACTACCTGTAAGAAGTCATGACTTCAGGATCTCTTAATAGCCTTTGTCGACGCAACACATAGACAATGAGAAAATAGAGAGCCTGCCATAGGGAATAAGCAACTAATGGAACCACAAACAGCCATTTCCAAAGGTAGTATTTGTCCTCCACATATGGCCAAGAAGCTCTGTGAGAAGTTCCTTCTGGGTGCATCGCTGTGAAGGTTGCTGCATCCCACCACCGAATGGTGAAGAAAACAATACCTGAAGAAAGTCAGATATTGGGTTAGGTGTATGAGAACTTACTAATAATACAGCACAAGGGATGTATACTACAACATAAAGCCAGCCTATCCTTGGAGGAAGCCAAGTAATCGCCAGATGCTAGAGTTTCCTGCATTATGTAAATTGAATCCTTCCAAGGATAGGAGTTCCACGCATTGGCGGATGTAGGGGGCCGAACCGGGGCCCTGGCCGCAGTTGGCCAATGTAAAATGTTTGCATTACGTAGTTGACTGGGCTCTTTTGTAGTTCATTTCCTTGTTTTCAGAGACCGTACTCTGCAGAATGAACAAGAGATGTTCTTATAAGACCTTACTTAAGGTTTTTTGCATGGATTTACCATGGAAAAAAACCGGGTAAAATATAGGAGGAGTTCACTCTTTTGGACATTAATGGCAAAAATTGTGGGTAATATTTGAATGGAAATCCTGGGGTACGTTTTCAATCTGGATTTGGACCCCGCAATACATAGATTTGCACAATGACTGTGAGTCAAGTTAATCTGATCACATAAGCCAAGTATGAGATTGGCCAGTCCCAATTGAGGTCCAATAAGGTCCTTAGATGATCTAATTAAAGTTGGACAGTAATTATACTGCATTACAGGCGTTTCCACCCTTGAAAGTTACACCATTAAACTATTCGTGTTCCACTTGTATTTTTCTTGTTCAAATATTCAACTACTAACTCTTCTAGAATGCTGACTTTAATGAGCAAGAATATTTAGTCAAGTGTTGAACCCCCAACAAATCCTGACAACTCACCTGCATATCCAAGATTGGAGTCTTAAGAGAGGGAATCACTTGGCCAATGTAAAGACTAATGTAAAACGTTTGCATTACGTAGTTGACCATCTCTTATATCAGTTCTTCAATATTTTTAATGTTTTTAGTCCTTAATTTTTTTATATTTTAACTCTAAGACACTTTTTTGCATTACGTAGGAAAAAAAAAAAAATTCGTCATTTTGCCTTAGGAGTTGGCCCCCCTTTAAATTCAATCCTGGTTCCGCCACTGGTTCCACGCTTTTTTTTTGAAGTGAAAACAAAAAAGGTCTTTTATATCCCACGAAGTAGTTTTCTGGCTGACATTATGGCGCTGAAGCTTTTCAAGGTTGGACGATGAGTGATTCATGATGCTGGAGTTGGTTGGGCGTGGATTTTTTAAGCATATGATGTTTCACTCTCATTTTTAAGATGTATTATCCACAACTACTGTGACCGTTACCTGCAAAAGCCATAGTTACTAATTTGACAAAACAGATAGAATGATGTTGCAAAATGAAAAACAGTAATAACATGCAGCACGCAGCTAGTATTCACTTACTTTTTGACACCTCCAAAGTACTATGCAAATAACCAGAGATCTTAATAGCAGGGTCTCAATTACCAAATCTATTTGAAGTAACTAACTCAAATCTAGAGTCTGCTAAAGCCAGTCAATATGGAAGAAAATCTAACCTATCCTGAAACTTTTGTATGCGTAAAAGTTGAATTTGTATCAGATTCAGTGTCATTTACGGGTAAGCTGTGAATGTAACAGCTGTAATCAGAAATATCAGAGAATTGTAGAAGCTCACAAGGTTCTGGTTAACAAATATAAGATAGGGTATCATGTTTTTCAAGCCCAATTGTATAAAACTGGATGGCAAATCAGTCTTTCAAAGTTAATCTACTCATAGATTATTGGTACATTATAAGCAGACATGCGGAATTTTTTTATGAATAGTCTAATTCATAAAAAACTTCATTTGAAGTTAAAGAAGGCTACCTACAAAGAAGGGACCAACTCACCTGGTAAAAGATGTATAAGGACACTAACAATCTTGTCAAGTGAACTGAAAACCAAGCTACAGCGCCAAACAATCAACGCCCACGCTAATGGTCCCTGCAATACCATCAAAATTAGCCGGAAGTCAAAGTAAATCATCTTCCAATAAAAAGGTATAGAAGATTTAGGACTAATTGCTCACCTCAGCAAATGAGAAACAAACCAAAAAAAGCTTTCCATTCTTCGGGTACAAAAGAAGGTGGATCAAGAAGATTGTATTTGCATAGTAGCAAAAATCCTGAGACAAAAGAATAATTATGTCACTCCCTCATCCTTCATCTTACATTACTCTGATAATGAAGCATGTATATGCAATAGTCTAAAAGCTTGACAGGTTAATGCATATATAGATCAACTCCAGTAAATAACAACTTCAGTGAGAGAAGCTAAAATCAAAAAGTGGCTGACTAATGTTAAAAAGCTTCCTCAAGCTTCTAGTGGGACCCATAAATGAATTGCCAATACATGGATAATTTGAATTCTGCTACACCCAAATCAGTCCACGCTTCCTCACAATTTTGGAGTTTTTTTTTTCAGTCCTCTTTCAGAATCGTAGCCACACTTCCCCCACCAATTGCTATTCCTTTTCCAATCCCTGTCTGTCTTCTTATACGGTGTTCATTTCCAGTATGAAGTTAAGAAACAAATACGAAGGGGAAGAAAACAAATGAAAGACAATACAAGTTTGGTTCCTCTCCAAGACTGTTGTTAATCTAATGCCAAGAAATCTTTTCCCAGTACCTCCACCCAAATATGTCCAGGTGTTGTCATCAGCCTAGCAGGAACCTTAAATTTGAACCCTGTGACAATCACTGGCACAATGTGTTAACTTCACCCAAATATATCACTTAAATGATCCTAGTCCTGCGCCAATTGGTTCCAATACTGAACCCAAAAACTTGCATAAATATCTAAGAGAAATGATGCATCTGTTTAGTAGCGCAAACTCAAAACCCAATTGCCTTAACAACCAATTAAGCTGTAAACTCAACAGATAAATGGACACATCCGCTTAAAAAATAAAACAAGTTCTTAAGGCATGGGAAAGCTTACCAAAAGATAGTAATGCCATTTCTTGGACCGATAGTATATCCACCGAAGAGGTACAAAGATGACATAGAACAAGCAATATACATAAGGAATATCTTGGGGCCCTGAGGGAGAAAATTGACGAATTCAAACCAAATATCGAAATGAAGTTCTCTAAAGCAATTGCGGTATTGTATCCTATTAATCAAAACAATTCTACTCACTCGCTCCCAATAGAAAGCAAATCCCTCCAAAGCCGAGAACCCCCAAAAGATGAGTCACCTAGAAATCAGTCGCAAATCGTAGTCAAATCAAATAACTGTATATAATATACGTACAACAGTATAATGTATTATATTACCATTGCATCAACCCCCGAAAATAATTCAGCTTACTTAGGAACAGAAATACCACCTTGGTAATGAACCTTTCGTGTTCCTCTGCTTGTTTGGCGATCTTAACGGCCTGTTTGGACAGAATCTCCTTCGTCTGAACCGCTTGTTTCGACAGCATCTCCCTGGTTTGAGCCACGGTCTACAGAAACCAGACATACCCAACTCATGAAAACCAATGGGAGACAGAGACACAAATACGATTCAGACCCAGCAAAAATATACAGATTAGCCATTACTTTAGACCGATCCTTTACCGTCAGCTTCCCCTTCTGAAACGACTCGCCATTCATGTCCTCCGTAGGCTCTTCGCCGCTCGACATTCTTGCTATAAAACAACTGTCTCACAGAGAGGGAAGAAGTGTATACGAAGGTGGTCCTCGGTGTATGTATGAAGAAGGAAATCTAATGGGAAGGAGAGAAGGCTCAGTGTTCTTCTTCTTCCGCGGAAAGAGACCCTGTTAACTACATACCTTTCTAATTGTGATTAGGGGTTACCATTAGGCACTTGTTTTAGTTTAATGTGGGGAATGAGTTAAAGTTTCCCAGAAATTTAGGACCGATTCTTCACTGTGTATTGTTCCTTCCCTCAACGTGGCTTGAAAAGAATAGGAGGATTGCCACGACAAACTGATTCTTGATAAAAATAAAAAATAAAAAAAAATAAATGTAAAATCATTTTTTTTTTTTTTAAATACAATCAGTTTTGTTCCTTAAATTTTACATCATTTTGATACTAGGTCCTTCATTTTTAAAACTAAATATTTTAGTACCTAATTTTGAGCTCTCTTAAGAAAAGTCAAACTTTATCTAGTGAAACAATAAAAGGCGTAGGTCTGTTGACCCTGGTTTCGTCATGTGATGCAGGGCGTTTGCTGAGAAAAAAAAGAAAAAGAAAAAACGAAACAATAAAAGGCCTAGTTCAACAAAAATCTAAGTTAGCCCCACATGTGAAACTTCCATTTGTTTAATAATTCATACCGACCAAATTTGATGTCACACCATCCATTATCTGCACGTGTCTCACAAAATATTATCGTTCCAACTTGTCCGATTGAAGTTCATTCTCCTTCCCTCAAGTTATCCACCATTTTACTTATTATACAAATAGGAGCATCACGTGGGCAACTAATTTAATGGTATTTATTACAATAATTTTAACTCTTTAAAATTTTATTATCATTACATAAAATTTCTTTTTCTTTAATTTTTTTTACCAATTCTAGTAAAATTGTTTATTTTTTTATAAACTTTATCGTCAACTCTTGTACTCAAAATTTTAATAAAATTTTATTTTCAAAATACCATATAAATTTTTACTAAAATAGACATTCTCCATTAGTGATATGGACGAATATAAGGACTCCTTTTAAAAAGAGCCCAAAATTTTAGTTTTAAAACTCAATGACTTGTGAAAATTGTGTAAAACTGAAGTACCGAAAACAATGTTTCCATTTAAAAAAAATCTATAAATACATTGTATGGTCTTAATATACGCCTAAACTCTTATTAATTAGAGTTCTTATTCACTCCACATATGAAGTAAATCATTTCAAGGTCTAAATCTTGACCAATAATTCGAAGAGCATACTTACCAGGTTGGTTAGAAGGTAGGACTGAGATTTAGAAGGTAGGACTGAGATTTAATTTTTTATAAATTGATGGCTCTACTGATAATTTCAGTTTGGGTAATACTTATTTTTTTTTTCAAATTATAAATAAAATGTGAGGATTTTATCTTGAAATTTCAAGCTACATTAATCTCTATTCACCAAAATTTGGAAAGATTTTTATAGCATTTATATTGTAGGGCCTAGTGGGCTCGCATCCATGAGCCCTCCTGCACAAATCAAAGAACACCAAATAGATCGAATCTCAACCGTTCAATTAATTTATCACTCGAGAGCTCGGTTCTATTGGCTAAAGTATGCATTGTTTAAAAACCTCTGGTAGATGAGGGTTTAGGGGTCGCAATCAGACACCCTCGTCGTTTATTTTTTATGGGCAAGATGCCCGTTTCATTAAAACGACATTTTACAGGACATCATGGGTTCTAGATTCTCCGCGCGGATGATATTCCCCGGATCAAGAAGAACGATGTGCATTTAAAAAATAAATTAATTAATTAAATAAGGGATCGATGGACCTTACGATGACTCATTCAAAGCTCACATTTTCTAATCACCCGTGGAAATTTCCACACAAAACCCCATTTCACGTGGGAATTAGAATTTGGGCGTACACATTACACAACAAATATAGGCTAAAATACCGGAAGATTTCGGAAGGAATAAAGGTATTAGAGAAAAAAAAAATCATCTAAGTAGTTGGGTTCGTGTATTAATTTTTATTTTCTGAGGTGATTTTCACATGATAATGATTGATTAGGAATTAAGACTTGTCAAGCCTACATTTAGCATAGCTCATCAAACAATTAACTTAAGTTTTGTCCTTGCTAACTACTATATTATTATATTTTAACTGTGAAAATGACGCATGTCCTAATTTTTTTAATTGATTTTAATAGTTAAGACAAAAAAAAAAATTGATACAAATTATAAATCTTAGTAGTTTAAGAAGCAATGTGTAGAGTTTGATGGTTTAAGCTGTAAATTTTAAAATTGGGATAGTTTGAGAGTGTAAGTTCTTTAAATTTTTCTAGATTAAAGAAAATATTCAAATAGACAGGAAAACATAAGCTTCAATAGTGGCAAACAAACTAAAGCTCAAAGCACAAGGACAAATAACAAATACTTAAACCGATCTCATAACTTAAAAAATAATTAAGTCAAGAACTTCTATAACATAAGATAGAGTTTAAACTCATATTTATATTGGATATCATTCGTCCAAGAGTGAAATCTTATCTTCTAATTATTGAACTATCGCTGGTAGTAACTTTTTAAAGAGTATATTTTCTCTATTCTAAACTCTCCTTCGTTCTGTAGCCATTCAAGGGTTCTTTTTTTTCCTTCTCAGAAAAATGAATTTCACCTAATCCGTGAATCCTTACTAACCTTAATGAGATGTTGCTTTGAAGTTATAAGAGTGGACTCAGTATAAACAGTAAAGCCCTCCCTTCCCTTTTCTGCCGGTTCTGGACTAGAGAAATTGTATTGAAGAGGAATTAAATGGTCCGTTCCCAGCCAGCTATGTGTTTTGGGTCTCATAAATTGGGCTAAAAAGTTCAAAGGCAAAAATAGAATTAGTCAGAAGAAGTCATCCCAATAAAAACCAAGTCCACCTAGCGGAGGGCCCGGGGTGATATGTGTGGCCGGGGGTAGAGGAGGGGATTCTAGTTGCCATGCAAGTCATACGTGCTTAACTAATATTAGTTAAATATTGTTGTTAAAGAAGTAGGCAAAAAGAAAAGAAACTCCCAGAATTAGTCTCATCTAGGACGTGAAAAATAGTTCAGAACAAAAATGGGAACCGCTATATACATAACTTTGTTTGATGAGCATTATGCCTATTATTAGTTGGTTGATAAAAAGGTTGACAAATAAACTTATACTTTTTAATATTCAAAGGTGTTTTTTTGTTCTCTCCATACACAATTACTTTTTATTGTTTTTTTTTTCTAACTTTAAATAAATAAGCGAAAAAAAAAAACTCAAAATTTTCAAACAAAGTCCAACATCTCTAAAAAAAAAAAAAACTCTATAAAATCATTTTTCTCTTTAACTTTTCACAAATTCTAATATTTTTTCATTAAAAAAATTTATCAAATCATCTCTCTTTACAAATTTTCACAAACTCTAATAAAAATCAATCTACAATCAAATATCTTAAAAAACTTTCATCAATTTTTCATAAATCTAAAAATTTTCTCCTATAAACTTCACTTCTATGTTTGGTTACTCAAAAATTTATATTAATTTTTTTTTTATTGGGGGTAGTGTAGATTTTTTTAGGGTTAAGTACCTATTTAGTCCCTATATTTTGACCACTTTTAACAAATAATCTTTCTAGTAAAGGTCCTTGAGTTTATAATTTTTGTCAAAGAAGTTATTCTCTTAAAATTTCATTTTTAATTCATATATCAGTTCCAATCATAAGTTGACACGTGTCACCCAAAAATGAAATAATATGACTTATAATTGTTTTTTAAAATTTTCCTTTTTTTTTTTTGCTTTTTAAACTAATTTAAATAATTTTCATTTGTTTTATTTTTAAACAAACAAAAAATTATAAGTCATATGATTTTAGTTTTGGTGATACATGTCAACTTATAATTGGAACTGGCGTGTGAATGATTAATTTTATAGATAAAAGTTTAACGAAATGACTTGTTTGATAAAAATTGCAAACTCAAAGAAGTTTATGATCAATTTGAAAATCCAATGACTATTTATTAAAAAGGATTAAAACTTAGGGACCAAATATGTATATAATAATTTTTTTTTTTAATTATGAAAAGGGTGTTGGAGTTTGTGAAAATATGTGGAGAGAGATTATTTGATGGAATTTTTTTTTTATAAAAATGAGTTGGAGTTTGTGAAAAACTATCTGTCAAATATATATATTTTTTTATGCTTAATAAACATAGGTATTATGAATATTTTCAAATTGCTTGGGACAAAAATAGGAACATAATAGAATGTAAATCTGTTTTGTCTAACCTAATGCGGCACAAAGATCGGATGGCAGGTACCATATCATGGTGGAAACGTCTAATCAGATAAATAATAAGTAACATATTTTATTAGTGATTGAAAGTATTATTAGTGTTTAAATCATGGATGACAAAAGAGCATAATGTTCTAATTTTCAGAAGCTCTTTCAATGAATAACCTAAATAAAAGATATTTTTTGGTTTTTTTGAGTTGGACGACAGAATCATTAGAAAACAACCTAAACTTTGGCACCATCTAAGATCTAACAGCTTGGCACGTAATTTGAAATTTGAGAGTGGGGCCAGTGAACCTTGTGTAGCAGCAATAATTGAACCCCAAAGAGGGAACATCAAAGAGGATAGAAGCGTCTGTTAATAATATTTTTAGCCACCTGTAAGTAAGTATTTAATAAAGAATATGATAAAACTATAAAACGTGAATAATAGTTATATTATAAAATAATACCCTTTCTGAACTGAACTCCCACAATTTGGCAAAATGAAAATTTGGAGGGCTCCGACCATAAAACTTGTTCAAACATCAACTTTGTATTGGGTACTATAAAAGAACGAATTAAAAATTATCATGAGTTTGGAAATTATTTTGTTTAAATTAAAACTTATTGTCTAAATCATATACAACTGACACCTAAAAATAAAGAAACATTTATGTAAATAATTGAGTAACACAAGATGATTAAGGTGGGTCCATTATTCATCATCATAGAGGTAGTTGGTCAAATTAGACCATCCATTTCTTTCATGCTTCTCAAAAGGAGAGGCTCTGTTCATTAGTTTGAGGTGCTAGAGTGTGTACAATTAACTACCCTCTCTGCCTTCAAAGTAGGACTTTTGTCCGGTTAGACCATTTGCCATGTCGTTTAAAGTAGGGGTGCCCAGGGGCGGAACTACTCAGGGACAATGGGAGGCAGCCGCCCCCCATCGCCCTGAGAAATCCTTCCATCCTTTTTTTTTTTTTTTTTATGTCTTTAGCCCAGTCCGTCCATTTCTATGTTAAACGACTACTTCTCCCTCCTATTTCTTCTTTGTCGACCCCCTGCCCCCCTCAATTTCTTCTTCGACAACTTCTAGCCTTCCATCGTTTGCCTCTCTCTCCCTTCCCTCCCTCTCCAAACTCTCTATGCATAGGCAGCCATGATGTTTTTCAATTGATTTTCCAGTGGTGGCGCCGAAGCTCTGAAGGGGTTGTTCTCTGTAACAAGGGATTCATGCGAGAGGACAGATGAGAGGATCTAAGGAAGATGAGTTACTGGGCGGTGGGCTCCACGAAGTTATTGTGTTTTTTAAGGCTTTCTTTTGTTTGTGAATACAAGAAACGGAAATTAACAATGGAAAAAAAACGCTTGTTCACAGCAAATATGAAAAAACGCCCTCTTTTATGCTAGAAACGGGGTTTTTAATCAATTGACTCTAACTGTATTTTTTTCACATATTTTTTAGTCTCTTAATAAATATCAATTAACGATTTGAAGTGTAACAAATTGTTCTGTTGTCTTAATGATACAACATTTGAAATATGAGAATACTATTTTGGCTTCTAACCACGCCAGAAGTTTATGTTTTAATTTTTTTAAGTCTTCAAATATGGAGCTAAGTACACAGTCCAAATTTACATGTTGTAGTGAATTTATTCTGGACAGACCGTTATAGTTAAATTATTAGATAAAACTAGTGTTGGGGCGTTATAGTAGAGGGACATGTGGAGGACAGATGCAATTAACTTTTGTTTCTTATTAGTTTTGGTTTGAAATTTGTAGTTTTCTTTTTTCTTACTAGTTTTGGATTTCATTAGTTTAGATTTTATTATCTGCGATCAATAGACCAAAAGAAAAAAGAAAAAAAATAATATTGAGCCAAGTGGGTAAAATGCTAAAAAAATGACCCAATATAAATACAAGTTAACCTGAAACCACCACCGCTAAAGGTCAGTTTTTTCCCTTAACGGTGTAGGTGTAGGTGGTCAATATTTAAAAACCAACCTATCCGGTGTAGGTGCCGGTTTAAGCAAACTATAAAATTAGATTGATGAATTTTGTTTGTTTTGTTTTATTTAGATAATAAATAAGTAAATAGTACAGTACGTGTATTTCAATATTTTTAGTTCTTAAGTTTTGATATTTTAACTCTAAGGTATTTTTTTACATTACTTAGTAAAAAAAAAATTTTTTTTTATCATTTTTCCTTAAGAGTTCGACCCCCTTTGATTGGATTTCTGGTTCCGCCACTGGGGGTGCCCCTTTTTGTATTCTCTCCCCCACCCCACCACTTGATCAATAAAATTTCTTAATTCCCCTAAAAAAAAAAAATAACTGGCCAACGTTTCATGCAAGCAAAGTATTTGCAGAGACCAAACCGGACAGCTAAGCGCCTTGTATGTTCTGTAAGAAACAGCTAACAATCTTATTGAACAAAAGACAAAAAACTTATTTGGGCTATTCACAACTTGTGACACATGTTGCCTGATTTCATTATTCGTTCCATACAGTGTTTGCATAATTTTTTTTCATACCTTAAATTTATTTGGTGGTGGAATGATTTTGGAGGAAAATCTCGGGTGCCTTTTTTTGTATTAGGCTAGGACGAACTTGACTAATTTGGATGCACTGGACCTTCATGTCACATGAGAATCCAGAAAACTAGCTGATGCCCGTTGCCCCCACGACTCCCTCTTAAGTGAACTCTGATATTATCTCCGTAAGGAATTGAACATGAGGTCGTGCATCTTATTCTCACAATCCCAAATTTGCAATAACCACTAAAGAAATCTGATGGGTGGTTGAAATGATTTTCACTCTCAATAAAAGAACACGTGAGCAGAGCAAGAACTTATACCATACATTAATTTTTATGAGATACACGTAGGTAGTCATTTAGTTTGTTCCTTCTTCTATTTTTTAAGTGGTACACATAAGAGAGAGTTTTAGTTTTTTGTCTCACAATTTTCTGCTGAGGCTAAATATCGTGCCATGTCCAACACGTGAGCTTACTTGGCTTCGATGCATTCTTCATTCTCTTTAGGTTTCATATTCTCAAATCTATACCCTCAATTATGACAATCAAGCAGCTTTGCATATAGTTGCTAATTCAATTTTTCACGAGCACACCAAACACATCGAGCTTGATTGTCACCTTATGGCTTATTTGCACTCTTCATGATAGAACAGACTCGCAACTTGCTGATATTTTTACAAAAGCTCTACCCTCTCATCTTTTTCTATCACATTTGTCCAAGATGGGAATAGAGGATATCTATTCTCCATCTTGTGGGTGATCTTATAGAATGCATCTGAAGAAGGAGCTACAACATGTAGAGCAACTGAAGAGCATGCAGCACCTGAAGAAGGAGCTGCAACATGAAAAAATAAAAAAGGTCAAGGAAAGGAGCTGATTTGTACAAGAAATTTAGGATTTTTGCTGTGTCAATCTAAAATAAAGTAAGGTGTTTCCAATTGGGATAGTTGAGTGCATATGGAAAGCGTTTCTGGAAATAGTTTTTTGTTTTCCTGTCAGTTGGCCTCTTGTCAGCGCCTTTCTCCTAAAGGCTGTCAGAGCACGTTATAATGGTACTCATGACGTTTGCGTTTATAACAAGCAGGCGTGAACTATGGGCTGACATTGTAAATGGGCCTAAACCAGCTGCAAATGAACCAAAGTGAAACAAACATGAAAAGTGCCTGAATTCCTCTGTTATCGGCCTCTGCAAACGTTATGGTCTGGTAGTGTATCACCAACGTAGCATGACATAGAGCGAAAATAGAAGACGCTGAGGATAGAGTTCATGTAGTTTTGGATTATGCTTCTGTCAACTTTGTAAGCATATGAAATGTGATGTCCATTGTGTTCGTAAGGCAAAATATAAACCCATTTCCTAGCACACTAAATCAGTAATTGTGATATACCAAAAAATACATAAACTGTAAACTTACATTTGTTACGATACTGAAACTATAAAGCAATGTTTTTCCAATGCTTTAGAGTGCAAAAGAAGACCACCACTTATCCTGCCGGCTAAATTATAAACATTTACCATTATAAACTTTGTGACAAAAAAGCAACACAATTGGGCCAATTTGAAACCTCATAGCTTTAAGTAATCCACAATATAAGAATCAACATGCTTTAATTTCTGAAAAATGAAAGAGAAGCAATGTACAAATAGCTATCATTGGTGTGCACTTGTTAAGTGTGGGGCGGCCCATATTGCCGTGGCGATCTACTGCCTAAGTGAAGTCATAGCCCTGGCTGCTTGGTCTGATAAAATATAGGCATTGGCTGGAAGCGTGGCTCAATACAACGGAGTTCCGAAAGGTCCCAACAAATGGGTAGGACTAATGTTTCCGTCTTGCTCTACTTTGAAAACGTCCTCACTCGATTCGTCTAACTCACTATCTGAATCGTCAAAACTAGATGAACTAAATTCTTCTGAGGGTCTCAACACATCATTTGCCGACTGAAAAAATTTCTTATTACACAACAAATATTTATCACAAGCCGTTGTCGAACATGCTTGTACGGTGGCATAAGCTTCAACACCTAAAAACGCTTCTTTAGAACCTCAAATGTTTGCTCAACTGTGTTTTGTAGAGATGAGTGTTGCTAGTTAAATAGCTCGTTGTACCTGGTTGGGGGCTCGTAGTCGTCCCAGTCATGAGGTGGTATCTTTGCCCCTGGAACGAACGCATGAATCCCTTCACCATTGGATATCCAGAATCCACGAGGTAATAATAACCTGCCATAGATCCCAAATTTACAGTATATCACAAATAAAATCCTCTATATTTGAATCCATACATTATCCTAAAATCAATACGTGAAATAATTTAAAAGAAATATGTGAGCTAACTTATTCACTATCTCCCTTATTGTCTATCTCCTCTCTCTCTCTTTCTTCCTGTGGTATATTTCGGTAAAACAATTTCCAAATATAATCAAATACGTATCCATTATTTTGTACAGGGGTCTTGAAGACGAATTTCTTAAATTGAAATGATACAAATCCAACATTTATTAAATTTGGATATCGCAAATGAGGGGCCTCCCAATGTAGAAGTGGATTTTAAACTACCCAACAAGCTGTATGTGTCATAAAAGATGGACTTGAAAATATTTTCCTAAAGTTATGTTTGTCAAATACTCCTATTTCCAAGTCTGACTCGCTTTGGCTAAACTTCTACTTGTCAAATAACCTCATTTCCAATTCAGATATTAATAATGATACATGACACCCATAAATGTATATGATGAATTGTTTGACATAAAATAGATTACCGGAAGGTGCCCGCGGGAATTCTATCTCTTCTCTTGTCAACGCATCCATAAACACCCTTGCGTCGTTTGTAGAGCTTTCCCAACCTGTGTACACAAAAGTGAACATTATGTCGAAGTTAACCAAGCACATCATGTTTTGGGTTATTTCTCCCTTTCTAGATCGATACGCCCTCTGTCAGCCTATAGGGACACATGCCTTCACAAGGATTCCATCGATTGCGCCGATGCAGTGCTGTTCACAGTCCCTAAAAATAAAGTGTTAGTCAACACTTTTTATACATATACACATTCTGACTTTAACACTGCAAAAGTAATAAAATTACTTTCAATATTTTATTTTAGCAAGACATAGCTCCGTACCTAAAATCAAGGAAAGTATTGTCTTGACATCTTGAAGTGAGGATGCACACCATTTGTGTGTGTGGGGCATATAATATGCTGACCCAATTTGCACATGGTCCTAATTGTAAGCTTGAAATGATGCGCGACTGTCTCTATAGAATGTCAAAATCTATATGAGACTTATCAGTTGCTTGTCGTATTTCCTATAATTAGCAAAGTCATGCCATCGCCTCCTTTATAAGCACACCCTGTGACTCGTCTAACTGCCTCACTGAGCGCAATGACTCATATAATCGAATAAAAATGGGTGGTTACAATCAAAAATTTTCGAGACATGTTTGAGGGGAGACGTTCAAACACTACATGATGTAATCGCTGCCACATAATGGTGAGGTGTGTTGCGACCGAGGCCTACGATGTCGAGTAACGTAGTACATGAGCTGTAACATGTCCATTAATAGTGCATCGTCGGATGAGTTAGCTCATATTGCTCTATTGATATTATCCATTCTGCATGACATGGAAAATAATATGATTAATTAACTTACTCATACTGAAATTCAAATGTAGCAAAACCAACCTATTATGTGTATATCTGATTCTTGATCACATTTGTGTGTTAAATTGCATTACATTTGCTAAATCCTAATTACTGAGCATTAAATTTATCATTAGCTAAATCCACATATATTGAACATTAAATATATCTTACGCTGAGTAGTGAAACATATTGCTAATGGAGACACTATCAAAAATTATCTTTCATGGTGCATTAAAAAATTGTCACATTCTATTTCGGCACTAAAAGCCAACGATTGTCTACGCTTTACAACGCTATATTTATAGGAAAATATTTCTAATCCTACAACCCCACAATGCCTGGTAAGATTGTGATTCACAAATTCTGGAATCTCAACAAGACCACTCTCAATATTATGGCATATATGGAGTATTTTAGCTGTTGGTTGACCAAAAAGTGAGATAGCATAGCAACGCCAAAACCAACTACCCGCTTACCTGCCACTTGGATTGGTTGGAATGTTCAAAGCCTTATCTTCACTAGTGCAAGACTCTGGCCCTAACCAATAAGACACCGTTGGAGAGAAAAAATAGCACGAAGATTAACAATATGTGACGCAACGACAAAGAACTGGAGTGTAGGTAAGTATTGACCAAAATATGTTAATGCCCAGCTAATAAAGCCATTAAGTGTACAGACTTGAGCGCACCAGCAACCATTCAATTCCAACCCCCTCCAATCGAAGCCGGTTTGCCCATTTATGGCAGACTGTACTAACAATATGCACCTATTTACGTCAGATAAATTGATTGAACACAATGTCTGACATAGTACCCCTCTCGAATTTGTCATACAAACTGTGCCATAGTACTATCTGCGAAGGAAATAGTAGTCCTAAGGTTTTACGTAATTTCAATCATGTACATTACGTAATTTATGTGTCTATTCAGATTTTATAATTATTTTTGTACATAATTTGTAATTTATATTAATTTATCTTTAACTTTCTTCAGTTGAGCTAAACGGCATTATATGATCCTGGCCGGATTACACTGAACTGCCTGTCGATGTCTTTGAGTTGGAACATCCCAAAGGAAGCTATTAGTTTATGAGAAAACTAATTCAGTTTAAACCAATTGCTTATTGTTAGACGCCGGTTTACTTAATTTAACATTGCACATTTTATGAGGCTGGCGCGTGCAACATGATTCAAGAAAAAATCTCTCCCTATGGGTTAAGAGTTTACCATGAGGGAAGTCTCCCAAAGTGGTTAGTCCTTTTTCTAATTGAGAAAAGTACACCTCTTATTATTTTTGTGTAAAAAAAGAAAGAAATGAGATTCATTTGCAAAAAAATATCAATAGTATTATTAATTAATCATCTCTAGAAAAATAATATGTAAAAGAGCACTCTTCTGACTCCATGTTTTACTAGATAGTTAATGTGCCTTGCTTAACTTGTTTGGATAATCATTTTATAGATAATCAAGAGAAATGTATAAGAGGTATAGAAAATCTTTAAAAAATATTAAAAAATTAAGAAAAGACATCTTTTATTTCTGGAAGACAATCATGGTAAAAAATTTGGTCCAAGAGGTTTTTTTTCTTCTTATGTATTATTGAGGAGCTATTACATTATAAATATAAATAGTTATATATCATGTGCTTTTTTTTTTTCTAGAGTAAAAAGGAAAGTAGACAGAATCATAGTAAGAGGAAATACTCAGAAAACAAAAAATTACTTGGACTAAAATAAAGAGATGATTGTCGCATGTTTTGTGTTGCAACACATATTTATTGAGTAATGATCCTATATTAGTTTGGAAGATTGTCAACCTGAAGCATCAAACCAAATTCTGAAGTGGTAAGGCTTACACCATATAGTTCCACCAAAGTAAGCAATGGTTCAAATAATCCAAACTTGTATGAGTCCAACGAGGCATTCATTTAATAGATACTGCTTCCACACATACATCCTCATTGGTGTTCTAATTCAAAGACCAGCAAAAGCAAAACACACACAGTTAAAGAAACAGCTAGTTAACTCCCTATACAATACACCCAATTTGTGAATTTATTACTTCGGCCTAAGGCGGGAGAATCCTAAGTCCTCCCGCCACCCTATAGGAATTCACAATGTACCAAACAACAGCTACAAAAATTACCTAAGATGCAACTAGTATATATATCATTAATCTTAACTTTGACTTGTATCTGCACTCCATTCTTTTCATCTTCCGAATTACCGATGGTAGTGGACTATCATCACATTGATTAATTAGGGAGTCAACCTATTGGAAGAAATCACACGTCGGTCTCCTCTACAAGATTACATATATGAAAATATCAATTTCCAGACCACATAAATTATCTCGGGCATCTTCACTGTAAGTTGCAATAGTAGAATACAGTCATGTTGCCTTATAATCATGCAATGGAAAAACCATTACAAATGAGAGATTGTCAAATACATTTTATTCTGATGTTAGTTTGGTTTTTTAAGCATTCTAAAAAAAAACCATAAAGGCCAATCCAGACGTGTCTATTTATAACCGACTTAGACATCACCATATTTGATGTCAACTTACCATAAAACCCTACCCTTTCATGCCGGGATAAACGACTTATGGCATAGATGTCTAAATGCAAACAACAATACTAAAATTGCTGAAATGCCTTTTTCCCTGTTCCTTCCATAAAAAATGCATCATCCCCTTATGTGCATCATCCAGTTTAAACCAAATTATGTGCGTCATCCCCTTCAAAAATGCATGATTTGCACAACCATTGTGTGTAAAAAATGACTTAGACATCCCCTTCAAAAAATGACTTGTCATAATATAAAAGTTATATATTAGGATAATGAGACCCTGTTGGTGCTGTTTATACTCAAAAATCTAGCACATGATGGCAAATCTCGCACTGAAACATTTGGCAGCTCATTATGTTAATCTAATTTGACACTGGAGACCTAACATCCAACCCATTATCAGGGTTCCTCCGAAATACGAGCAACCAAAAAAGTGTTTTCCCTGGTTCCCTTCGTCAGAGACATCCAGATGGTTGCCTATGCACTGCAATGGCATTTCGGAGATTCAGATATACGACCTCCCCCAGATGACTCCCCTCCTCTTTGAGAATCCCGAACGGAGCTCGAAGACTCTAAAAGCTGAAAGCTTATGATACCGATTAACGTCCTTTGATCTGCTCATGAAAATCTTTTGCCCAAACTTGAAAATGCTCTTCTCTATGATTTAAATTCCCAGCATTAAACAACTGTGTGTGCGATGAGGAAGAAAAATGGTGTAGTGTGATGTTAGTTCGGGTTGTGTTTAGCTTCCTAAGTAAGCTTTGACTACCCTGTAAACTTACCATGACGCCCCTTGACTGGTGTGCATTTACTAGGTTGTGCATGTCTCACAAGAGTCCAATGTACTGTGCGAAGAGTTGTCTTTAGCTTCTCTTTAGCTTCCTTCTGGGTCCCTGTATGGCAATATCTTGGATATTGGCGAATTGTATTTATTGGGGCTATTTATTTTATAGCTTTAGCTTTTTTTATGCCTCCGTGTGCGGGACATTTTTGACCTGGTTAAAATCATGTGCATTAAATATCAAAATCCTACTAAGTAATATAAGCGACATAAATATAAAATGTTCATGGGTCATGTAGAACAGCTCAAATATGTCTCAGTTCATATTAGTTAGAACACAACTTTGATAATCTAATTCACAACTCCGTACATGAATTATATCTCATATATATAAGAAGCAAATTATAATGTTTGGTCATGGATCAGAAACTTATCAGATATTGAGTCTTGAAAATACGTTACTTGATTTGAGTAAAAAGTTTATAATGACGAGGCTAGTGCTGGAGTTGAAAGCATTTTCAAATAAGTAAATCTTATATAAAGTGAGGATGTTAGATAGGTTCTATTTGGCAAATCCCAGGAATTTAAAATCCTTTTTTAGGCATTTTAAGTTTAATTTTTGCCATAACTTCTTTTTGAATTTTTTTAAAATCTCTTTTTACAAATTTGATTTTGATATTGTAACTCCAATGCAATATTTGCCTTACCATGGCCAATTTAGTCGATCAAAATTCGTCGTTGATGATATTGATGATCACAATTAGATTACGTCTCTCGAATTTTCCTTTGTCATAGGAATTTTACACATTTTAACGAAATGCCTTATCCATTTGGATAGAGTAAAAATTGACAGTTTCTAATATATATTTGATCCATGATGAACGCATGAGGGGTTGGGGTGGCCCCCTGGTGAAATGTTTTAGACGTGCTTTGGGGTGGCCAATCGCGTGAAATGATTTTCCAACGTGCTTTGGGTGGCCCCCTGGTGCTTTGAGGGGACCTCTTATTTCAATTTTTTGTTTAAATATTTTTTATTTATTTTTTGAGTCATTATAATTACTTGTAGATCTAGTTATTGTCTTATTCCACGTGTAAGCTTTTCATTTATATTGTTTCACGTAGTTATCTGTTTTAAAATATACGGACAAGAAATGATAAGTTGGATTTAACTTAGGCGTCAGCTTAGGACCAAAAAAAATTTACCATTTGAAATTTTAAAATACTTCAGGACTATTGGAATAATTAAACTTATATTTTATTATATTGTATATATAGATTCTGAATATATGAATTAGTAATACTTAAGTACCATCCGGATTTAATACTTGAGATTTTATTTTTTCAATATCAAAAGAACTCTGAATTTTTTTAATCATTACATAGTAGAAAAATAAGTATTTAAATGCTCTAGAAAATCTAAGTATTTAAATAATAATAGAAAAATAAAATTTTTGAAGCAATAATCCCTAAAATCTAGAAACTATATTATTGACAGCGTTCCATGGAGCGGTCTGCGGAACTCTCTGAGCTTTACAGCTTATATATATAACAAACCAATAAGTACGAAAATACTTCCTTTTGCTCTTTAACCAAAAAAGGACCATAAAAGCATGGCATCACCGAAGTGCTTTGGGGTGGCCCCTTGGTGAAGTGTTTCAGAAGTGCTTTAGGGTGGCCAAATGATTTTCCAATGTGCTTTGGGTGGCCCCCTGGTGAAGTGTTAATCACAAGGTCATGTCTGCAAACGACAAAAGCATGGGGAGGACGTGTGATATCCAACATTTTTTTATGCTGAATGACGTGTAATATTAATCAGTCCCTTATAAATTCGTCAATATGTTTATAACTGCCCTCTCAAATGTCATGAACGCGTATCATCTCTGTTTTATTATATTCCTCAAGAGTATCGTCTCTGTTAGTGCACTGGAGTTCAACCCGTAAGTATCAAGAGGACGAGGTGCCAGAATGGACCCTATGCACAACCACAATCGCCACCCTAAGTGAAACCCTCCTACCGTTGAAGCAGTGCTAGAGGAGGCTAGTTCTGATCCACCGGTGGACAACACAACTAAAAGGACGTTACGTATCTTAAGGGTTCGACTCCAACGTATTGCTGTGGAATTAATCAGCAGTGCAACACTCAGTTGACAATTGTGGATGTCTATGACCAGTATCATCGTCGGGAACGCGATTATCATTCCTTCACACAACTCATAAGAACTGACGGCTTCTTTTGTGACAGAGAGTCCAATGTAGTCCTTGCAACCCCAACAAGGTGGGATAACTATCGGCAAGTACGCACCCATCCGATTAATATGCCTTGTCCATAGTGCTCTATAGTAATCCATACATAATGCCTGACACAATCAGATCAACAAGTTAAAATTGAACCACTTTGTTGTTGGATTTTTTGTTATAGGCCCATCCAAACGCTACCAGATTTCGAGCGAGGGGGTGTGCGCACTATAGTTTGATACACACTATGTTTTCAACCCATGTCGCGGATGCAGATGAGGAATAACGCTGAGCACGCAGTCTGTGACTTATAATGACTAGTTATTTCGTGTTGAATTGTCACCTTAGTAATTGTCTGGTTCGTATGTTGAATAATTGTGATCGAAGTGTTTTAGCATATTAGTTAGTTTTCCTAACTATGTACTTTGATTTTGGAATATAAGGCAAGCGTCATAACAATTATGCAATGGTTCGAAGTCAAGTATTCACGTCTTTGACTCTCTCCATATAAGCTCATATATACTGAAATTATTTTGGGTCACCGGATTTATATCTCATGGGTAATAACACACTTGTTATGCATAACTTGCTGGAGCCATAGCAAAGTATGTTTTCAATAAATTTTCACATTCGATGAGCTTTTTTTAAAACAAATTGAACTCAAACCATTTTAATACTTACGTGATTGGCCACAGAGATACTAAAGAGATAGAGAAATCAATCCCTAGATAGTAGATTAATTTTAAATGGGTCAAGGTGATTATATTAGATATACAACATATAATCGATCCCGTCAAGATGGTAAACATATATATTAAATGGGTTAACACTGCGAGAGCATTAATTCTCGTCAATGAGCCCAACATGTTACTTTGACAACTCTTTTTACGTGTATGTTACTTTAACAGCTATTGTAACGGCCACTACATCAGTCGCAGAAAACGCAATAAGTAAAGGGTGGTGCTATTTCAAATATTCAATCAGACATTTTTGTGTTACTGTCATCCTCTGAATAACTACACCTGACTGTGCATGATTTAATGCCTTATGTGTATGATAGTCCTTGTGGAAAAAAAGCCCTTAACTTCACACTTCAGAGTCCCTGATAAACGACACAAAGTGATTTCATTTCACATTGACACGGTCTGATAAAGAAAAGTTGTGCTCACCTCCACACTGTAAAGAAACCTTAGTTTGGTTACCGGGAAATAGAGTCCAATAATTACGGGTAATTGATAACAAACCACTGTCTTTTTTAATGATATTTATTCCGTCAGAAAATTGGCAGTTGAATTTCAAAAGGAATTTGGCTGCACAAAAACATACTTGGAAAAAATTTGAAACCAACATATTTATCAAAATGGGATTACACAAGATTTGAGCCCAACATATTTGATATACGAAACTAGCAGCCATTATCTAAACCACCCTAACTCTGACCTATAAAATAGATTAGTACATATATGCGCAAATTTGTTAGCTTGTTTGACATGCGGTATCTCCAACTGGAACCTTGCAAAATATATTCAATTTTCATTAATAAAAAATATTTGGTATAAACTAGATTCACTCTAGTATCCTCCATCAACACTTATTCGAACATCAAAGTGACTAATATAATTGATTCCACCTCAAGTCAATGGAAAATTGATGCCCTTACTGCTCTTTTTGATTCCGCAACAATTAAAGCAATCCGAAAGCTTCAACTAGCAGCTGATGTGCATAATGACAAGATCATTTGAGTCCCTGTTAGTAAAGGAAAATTTACTATCAAAAGTGCATACCATCTCACCTTACTTGATATTCACTGTCCATTCATGGAGAATAAAGATTAGATTAGCTTATGGTGCCTCAAAATCCATGCAAGATATAAACTTCTACTTTGGAAATGAGCATGAAATGCTCTTCCAACAGGTACACGATTGCCTTACACAATCCATGAGTTATTGAAGGCCATCTTCCATCTCGAAGAAAGATTATCTACGTTTCATACAAAAACACATGCGTGTTAGATTTTTGCAGTAGTGGCGTTTGATCAAATTTGGCTCTGGAGAAAAAAAAATGGATGTCTTTGGAGGAATAAAGTTCGTATTAATCCAACATTGAGATCTCTCTCAAGGGCTAGTTCTCGTATATCACAGGAATATTTTAGTGTTCGGGATAAAACACTCTCTTGCACGTAAAAACAGAGTACCACTATCATTGAGAATGCTCAACTTTAGAGTAGAATATGATGCAGCAGTGTGAGATCACATTTTCTTTAGGTTTATGTTATTTACTTAGAACAATGGGAAGATTATTGCAGCTCAAACTCAGCATCTTCCATTGTATTTCTAATTCCCTGTCTGCTGAAGCTCATGCTGCCTTACTTGCTGCCCAACTCATAACTTCCTTCCCACGTATTGCTGGTGTGCTGCTATCAGGTGATTCTAGTATTGTTATTGCCGTCCCTTGATAGGAAGATCTTGACGTTGAGTGGATCATTCTTAATATTATTTACACTTCTATCTTTTTGTTATCCTCGGTAAATATCTGGTAAGCTAGTAAAATATCACAAGAATCTACCTCGCGGAGGTTCGAGTTGCATAGAGGTTCACCACTTTTTATGTATTTGTGTTTATCAAAGCCTGGTAAGATTCTCAATTATTTGTTGTCTCTACTCCAGCTGACCACCTAGATAAATTCAAATATCTTTTCGAGTACTTTAAACTTCAAAGTACTCCATGGGGCTGTTGCAGGTTTTGTCAACAAGCAATGCAGTTCATTTCGTGTAGAACAAAAAATGATGAAATTATGTTTCACATCACCTCAAAAAGCACGTCATACAGCCTTCCCAAAGTGCAGTGATCACAACTTCACAGTGTTTACTGCTTACCTTGCTTTGTTTCATATTTGGGTCAGCTAAGCAAAATAAGTTAACGGAGAGAGTCCCTGTGAAAGGCAACATCAGAAATGTCAGTACTGAGTAGTCACGCGAAACAATGCCACCGACTAAAAGTGCGTATGTGTATGCCATTAACGGTGAAATAAAGTTTCAACTCACGTAGGAGAATCACAGCAAACGTCAAAGTCAAATCCATAGACGTATCACTTATAGACTGAAAAGGAGAATCATAGCAAACGACAAAGCCAAATCCACAGACATATCACTTACAGACTGCAAAAGGAAATTTGACTATGTGAAGTTTGAACCACCCTCCATTGTTGTGTTCCCCATGTCAATGATGTATGACAAAACACTAGTAAAATATGAGCCAATGGATTCAATTCCTTGTGAAACTTAATATTAAATCATCATCTTATGTGTGGTTATTAAAAAATGTATCAATTAAATTATATTTTAATTATGGATTTAAGAATAATTTGATGACTATTTATTGTCTGCAAGTTAATCTATGCGCAATTTCAATTAGTTATTTAGCCAATAGCCCTCGAAGATATTTTTTTCTAATTGGTTCCAACAATTCCAATTCCTATATATGCTTCACTATTCATGTGTCAGGGTTCCAAAAAATGATTCGACTGACGGTCCAATCTGAATCCTCCACTAAAATGCGCATGGGGTGCAACAGTGAGAATTGATACCTATGATGGAAAGGTGATAGCACCAGGAAAACTCCTATATAGTTGTAGTGCATTCATTTTGATAACAAATCCCCTTAATTTATCAAAGTTCTCCAAACTTCCTCGACCAAGAGTGTATGAAGGACTATGTATCCTGGTTCACCATGTCAAAGTCTTTCCAAACGTCACATTTTGGGTCTCCAGTCAAATCTGAGTTGGCAACATCTCTACCACCGAAGATAATTGTAATACCTGATAGCCCAACTATTTCAATATTATCAGTTGGATCAAGGAATAATATTGACCCGGTAAACCCATCCTCAATCCCATTTATGCGTACACGACAACTTGTCCTACAGGATGAACCTATGAACGGATGTTTGAAAATAGGTTCGTCTGGAACTATACAACAGCCTCAACGCACAATTAGATAGAGCCGGAATACTCCTAATGTCAACAAGAAACAACCCAGTACTACCCCAATTGTTGACTTGAGTGACGGCTAGAAGGAAAATCGCATTTGTGAAATGTCTCTATTATGTTCGACTTACAAAAAGGGTGAAATACTGCGGTGTTGCGCCGTCAAAGTCATTGAAGTTTTTATTAGAGCGGGGAAGCTGCCTTTTTGTAACGTGTTTTTGTGTGCAAGAATCATGTATGAAGTGGTTATCTTTTGTAGTGAATGATGCAATTATTTCATGTATGGTTAAGCTCAGTTTATACCTCATGTGTGAATTTCACTTCCTAAGGCTATGTTCACTAACCAAAATTTTTACCCTCTAAAATTTTATCATCATTACAAAAATTTATCTCTCCTCACTTTTTCACCAACTCCCATAAATTTTTTTACTTTTTCACTACCTCTCATAAACTTTTTCACCAACTCCCATACTCAAAATTTGAACCACTCTAAAATTTTGTCACTCAAACACAACCTAAGTGCACCGTTATGGTCTACTCATGAACTAAACGGGTATAATGAGACATTTTTTATTGTCTCATGAAGTTTAAAAACGACATATATACCAACTTCTTTTTAAAAGTTGGGAAGGATTTTTCTTCTTGCCACATTAAGAACTAAGAAGATTTATATACGAAAGTCAAACACTTCCAAAATGCGAGGTTTGGGAGAGAACCTATTGGACAGGACCACGTGGACAAACATCTGCGAGATAAGCCTCAAATAATCCAAAATTATCAATTTCCATGTAAGGTGTTATGTTCACTCAGATTTCTAATTCCATTAATGCTATAGGATAATGAATTTAACAGTTCATCCATAGATGCGATAAGATTTAGAATTTGACAGGATTTCATTGGACGCATAAAAACTCCTATAGAATATGTTAATGGAAGAAAGAAATACTTAATATGCAGAACCTATAAGAGACGTAAGAGAGTAGTTCCTAATTTGACTATACGGTGCAAAATAAAATGTAAAGCATCCTCCAAGCACGGGGTAACAAAGTAGTTCCTATATAGTTTAATAAAAGTATGAGAGCATTGGGAGAAAGTATAAGAAGCTCTTTGTCCTTGAGGCATAAGATATAAAATTATTGTAATACACAAATATTCAAACGCATAACATTAATGTGACATGTAAAACACATGAGCTGGATCGTAGGGCCAAGATCTACAGTGTGGCCAATCCAGGGTTATATTTGGAAAGCCATTTAGTAAAGAAGCTGGTGAGGCTGACGTGGCAAAAGCGTTAAGGTTGTGCGTTTTGAACTTTCGGCCTGCAACTGAAGACGAGCGCCCCTGCCGTCAACATCCTCCCCTACCTTCAACTAGAGATTATCAATGTTGTGAAAGAAATTGGGCACAATTAAATCACCATTAATGCCAATCCACCCCTCGTCTAAAACCCACCCATTCAGCCTATTTGTCCCATTCTTACATTGTCTCTACCAAAGTTCTAACGATAACCACCCTCAGAGAGTGTCGAAGCTCCATCGACATTGTTGGCATATATTTTCACCATGGCTCCAGCAATTAGATCTATGTCCTTTGCCCGTTGCGCTATTAGGAAGGCTATAAAGGATGAAAAGGTTGTACCAGTGGCACGGGAAGGGAAGGTAACAATTTTTCCTCAATTGACATAACCCTAATTGCAAAATTATTAGCAATATAGGTTTAGCAACTTTGTTTTCTGTTTGCAAAAACATATAGCAGCACCTCGTCGGCCACCAGAACAAGTATCATCCCCAAGGCCGAAGGTACACTGAGTCCTAACAACCTTCGTATTTTTCATACATAATTTAGTTGTTGCATGAAAATTAATCATGGCTTGGGCTGCGATATTTCCTAAGCTAATCCAAATTTTTGTTTATTTGTTTATTGCTCAACATCCAACAGAGGTATTGTGTTTAGGGGATTAAATCTGCCTCATGCAAGCATAAGGTTAGTCTTGGGTTGACAGATAGTGCGACTTGTCAGATATATTGGGTCACATGGGATTCCCCTATTCTCTCCCCCGATCGAGATATCCTCTCTTTCGCCCAAGAAAGATTGATTAACTTATCAAAAATTTGAAGCATGAGGTGTAATTCTATTTATTTTGTTTTTTTTTTTGGGTATCTAGATTAATATTATCAATTAGAATATTAGTGTTTGTGACTGCATTTAAACACATGATCTGTTTTCAATATTTAAATTCCTTATGTTAATGGTTCATGTTTAGGTGTTTAGTAAGACATTAACTTTGAAAAAAAATTCTGATAGACGAAGTGGTAAATGTTTGGTCCAGCATAGCATTTGGTGTGTCTTTTTGTGATAATTGTGCTCATTTTGATCTGAAATAAAAACCGGAGCAATGGTATGGAACGTAATGCATGCCCCCTAGTAGATGAAGAAAATAAAACCATGTAGTGTGTTGGAGTAATCTGTGTTGAAGAAAAATGGTAAATGAATAACCGCGAACATAATATGTGTTGGACTAATCTATTATTCATTTTCCTGCCATAGATGGACAGTGACGAAGACTTGTCTAGCCTCAAGGTTGCATGGCCTCTGTGCCACACAAGGATTCTTATCAACTTGTTGGTTGACCAAGTGACCAGAGGGAAAATGAATAATGGACAGATCGGGCGTCACAGTTGGAAGAAGATTACAACGGATCTTGTTGTGTAGGCGAACCACGCATACTCATTGAAAAAAGTGAAGGGTAAATTCAATCGCCTTTGCACTGAAAATTTTCCACACTCCTCAAAGAACCGACGGGGTTTGGTTGGGATCCGGAAACAAACACAGAGACCACGAGTGAGAAGGTGTGGCAAAATCACCTCAACGTAAGTAGGGTCAATCGACCGGAACTAACTATCACCATTTCGTTAAATGTTGATTTAGCCTTTCAAATACAACTTAATTATGCAATTGGCTTGCATGAGGCGTAAACATAATAAAATTGCAGCAGAGAGAGAGAGATGAGAGCATGATGGGGGGGATGATTGAACCATGATTCATAGTCTTGGTTCTAGGTTAGATAGACCTATTTGTTGAGGAAGGGAGAGAGCCGGGGGGGGGGG
Source organism: Morella rubra (assembly GCA_003952965.2). NCBI lineage: Eukaryota > Viridiplantae > Streptophyta > Magnoliopsida > Fagales > Myricaceae > Morella > Morella rubra. The sequence continues at coordinate 7,473,168 of CM025854.1, forward strand.
GGGGGGAGGATGATCGAACTTTGGCATGAGTCATAGTCTTGGTTCTGTGGTTAGTCATTCACAATTTTCTAATAGACCTATTTGTTGAGGAAGAGAGAGAGAGGGGGCGAGGGATGATCAAACTTTGGCATGAGTCATAGTCTTGGTTCTGTGGTTATTGATTCACAATTTTCTAATATATCTGTTTGTTGACAAATGCGACTTACAATAGTCACATGCTTCAATTTAGTGTTCATATTTGCTTCCTCAAATATAGCCCTGTTGTTGGCACATAACATTCATGACTAAACTGCGTTGTTTTCTTCTAGAAACATTCGAAAGCAAAGGTATTTCTAAACAAAGGTCTTGCGAACTACAACTTGCTGGGACTAGTTTTCAATAAGTCCACGACGACTAGTTGACTAGCTCATGGGTCTTCGCAAGTGCCAGCTGACACAGATGGAGAGGATGCTGAGGAGGAGCAGTTGGAAGGTGGAATCCACGTTGACACAATAGCTGGGGTGGGGACAAGCGAAGACATGGAGTGCTGCTAGACAAATGAGGGTGCCTGTGGAAGTGGCTTGGGCAATCGTAGTGGTGCTACAGGGCAACGAAGCGAGAAGAGAAGTAGGGGTCGGAAAAAGAAGGCGAACCGGGCGTCGGTTATGAACGAGACATTTTTGGCCATGATAGAGGTATGCAAAGTTAGGGCCAAGCATACTTTGGCTAAGATGGATGCTTCACAAACCAGCTGGGAGGGAAGTAGCAGGCCTCCATGAAACTCCAATGCACACTATCCTTCAGTTCGGGAGTGCATTGAAATCTACAAACGATATGGCACTCCCGAAACCCACGAGCAGAAATTTTTGAAAGTAGCGCAATGGTTCGAGCATGAGTGGTGGCGCAAGGCATTCTTGGCATTGCTAGATGAATCTCGCAGAATATGGTTGGAACGACTTTAGAGTTACAATTGCAAAATCGCCATTGTCGTCGTGTTATGATAGTGAATATGTTTAATATTGTGATATTTCAATGAGGCTATGTTCACTTGTCTGTAGCATTAGTGAGCTGTATGTGTTGCTTTAATGTTGGAAGAACTTAGGACCTAGCAAGTTTAATGTTGTTTAAATTTCCTTACGAACGCTATGTCTACTTGTCTGTAGTAGTAGTTCGCTGTATGTGTTGCTCAAATGTTAGTCAGAACTTAATAGTATGGATGCAAACTGTCACGCCCCAGACCCAGTAGGGTCCCATAGTGGACTTTTCTCTTGACAACAGTAAAAAGATATAATAAAAATAATTCTTTCGTTTATTCAGAAACCAAACACTTGTAAAGTTTTCACTTTTAAACCATCATTAAAATTAAAACCTCTCAATAAAACATAAATCTAAAAACAAAACTCCTTCCTCATCTATCCCAGCCCGCATGCCATCTAAGCTTGATCCTCAGCATGCTCTTCCTTATACTCTGAAGATAGAAATATATTAACGGAGTGAGTTCGACAACTCAGTAAGCGGAGAATAAAAAGAATATTAATAATAAAATTTCCAAATGATTCTTTTTCAGTAGTTCGGAACTTTTCCCTTAGGCAATATCAGTAAGCCATGTTTACCCTATGGCAGGGTTGTGCAATCATTCCGAAGAATAGATGCACCAGTAATCAGTAATCAGTGAGTTGGTACTAACAGAGACAGGAATAACAGTAATCAGTAATACACATTGCCACCGAGATTTCAGAACATAAACAGTAATAAAAAAAAAAAATTATTTCAGTATAAACAGTAATTGGATAACAGTGAAACCAAGAATTCAAAACAGACTTCGGTATAATTTTTCCCAAAACCGTCATTTCATATTATCGAGCAAAAATTTATCGTTACCCCGCTTACCTGACTCGCTTGAATAATCGATATCCCCGCTATTAGCACAACCGACACCGAAAAAAAACTTCAAGAATTCGCAACAATGAGAGAGACAGAGAAAGAGAGATATAGAGATCTCAAAAAAATGACTGAGGTCGAAATTGAGAGGTGTGCTTGACCTTTGAACGAGCTCCCCCTTTTATAGTTGAGGAGAACCCAAGATTTGGCCGAAAAATTCATTACAAAATCTTGAAACTGATGTCCTTTCGAAATCCCCCATAAAACATGATAAATCATATTATTTATGAAGAATCTTCGAGATATTTGCAAAGGAGTTGAATAGGCTTCAAAATCTAGGCCAAAAAAGGTGTAACGGGTGAGAAAATGAGAGAGAGAGAGAGAGAGAGAGAGAGAGAACTGGTCGGCGAAAAGCCATGTAACTGCTGCAAAACTCGAGAATTAGGGCTGAGGAAGAAGAAGAGTCGAAACGCAACGTTTTACGAAAAATCAAACCGGGCGAAAAGAAATTTAAGTATTAACTACTCCCACCATTTTAACCACGCGAGCGCATGGCTCCAGTGGCTTGCTCGCCCTTTACCTCTCACGGCACCGAGGTTCGAATCCTCATGCTGCCCCTTTTTTTTTAAACTGGGTTATCACACAAACTGCCATTGTTCAGTATTTGGGTATTGGTTAAAACTTAAATCCTATGGTCATGAGCTTCAAAAGCTAATTTGAGTGGTTGTATGTGTTATATGAAACGCACAGCTGAAGTACAGGAAGTTTTTTTGAGCTGAGAAACACAAGGTATACCCTCGAATTTAATTTGGTTCCTCAAATTTGGTATACCCTGAAGTACAGGAAGTTATTTCGATTAAGGCTCTTATCCCCTTACCCTGTACAGAATCGTTAAAACCAATATACATAGAATTCATCATCTTCCTAATCTGTTTTACTCCTACATCTTTGCATTTTCTCTTTAATCCAAAGACTTCTTACACAATCTTCCAAATTAATTTCATCCTCTCTCAAATCTCCTGAATATTTCCCAAATTTTCGATTCTTAAGGCTCTTATTTTTCCTTAAATTCTCTTTACACTGTCTTTCACCTCCAAATTTCAACTCCTAAAAAAATTAATCAACTGCTTCCCAAATACAAATGAGACCCAATACCAATGAGCAGACGGGATTCCAGAACGCTATATTTGTTAAAAGGTCTTGAAAATATTTTTTTATTAAAAAATATTCAATTTAATTATTGGCCTAAATTTCTTTGAAAAAATAACAAAATAATAATAATTTTTTTTTACTAAAACTATAAAATTTTCTTTAACAAAATTCTTCTTTGCAAACATATTTTTTGACTCTTACATCTTCCAAGAATAAATTTTAAAAACTTTCTCTTTCCAAACAAATCTAACACAAACACCTAAAAAAAAATGTATCTCAAAAAGTTAATTAATCATCAAAAAAAATATTTTAAAAAAGACAGACAAACATAACCCAATCACTTGTTAGTTTTCAAAAAGTAATTTATTAAATAGCTAATATTTTAGAATTGAGAAAAGTTTATGAAAAATTTTTACTAGAAGTATCCCATATGGAAAATCTCATAAAGTAGGAAAACATTTATGAGTAGAGAACTTTCATATGCATTTGTTATAGTAATGCGTGCTATGGCCCACATTTGAATTGTGAACCACGTGAGCGTAATAACAAAATAGATTAGCAAATTTCCATTTGGATTGTTAAACGACCATATTGTTCTAATTTTCAGAAGCTGCTTCACCTTGGCGGGTTTACGGGTGGAAATATCCGGAAGCCGGAATTGCTGGAACAAATCATTTTAGGCATTTTAGGGTCATATTTGGCTAAGTTGGGTTTATGAGTTCTATTTAAGCCTTTTCATTTTGAGTGTGTTATACCTATCACAAATTAATCATTCGATTATTAATACAACAGTATTTTATGTTTTTATGTGAAATAACTAGACTAAACTCTAATACTAAGCAGTAAGAAAACACAGAAATAATTATATCATATAAATCACATGAGCCAAGTAAATAAAATATTAAATAATAAACAAAAGGGAAAAAGTTATTTTGCGCCTCCAAACTACCAAAGTAATATTAAATAAGGGTCACAACAACTATCTTTGACACATTGAGCCTTAGAACTATTAAATTTCATCAATTTGAATCCTTAAAACAAGATTTAACCATCAAAATTATGCCACATGAGTTATAAATGAATCATGTAGCATAGTTTTGACCGTTAGATTTTATTGCAAGACGCAAATTGATTGATTTTAAAAATTTAAAGGCTCAATGTATCAAAAGTGATAGTTAAAATTTAAGATCACTATTTAAAATTGCTTTCATAATTTAAGGACCTAAAACAAATTTTCTCTAATAAAATACCGAACCGAAATTCCGGAATCAAGAACTGACCGAAATTTTTGCACGCCCTTAGGCGGGTCATTTGAAATTTGAGAGTGGGCCACTGTTGAGCCTCTGTTCAGACTGTTCTGCAGCAGCAAATTAGCAATAATTCACACCCCAGACAGAGAGCATCAAAGAGCGTGGAAGCATTCTTTTAATGGTATTATTAGTCCCCGTGTGTGAATGTTTAATAAAGAATACGATAAAACTATAAAACATGGAGAACAGTTATAGTATAAAATAATACACAACTTTCTGAGCAGAAAAATATGGGAAACATTTTGAATACCTCCGACAGTTTGGAAACACGAAAATTTGGAGGGCTCCGACCATAAAACTTTGTTCAAACATCAACTTTGTACTGGACACTATAAAGCGCGTGCATGTGCATATATATTTATATATATATATATATATTTAAGAATACAAATCAGAGTTGATTAGTAATTTTCTCGTGATTTTGTTGAGTATTTTGTAAGGATTTGATTTCTTGTTTAAGAATATAGATTTCGTGTTGAAGATCTTGGACATTTTGGAAGCAAGGGTATCTTTTGCATATAATGTCCAGTGTCAAGTCAGAAATTACCACTTGGATGGAACTTTATTCCTAAAAATCACAGCAAGGGTATCGTTATGAAGATGTTGAAAAGAACGCAACTATAGAATGTATATAAAAGACAGAAAGTTATAGAACCGTCCATGTAGGCAATAACAGTAAAGTAACAATAATCAAAACAGGTACTATAGAAATTATAACTTTATTTGAACAGAGTAAAGTTTGCAGAAAGTAAAGTAAAGTCAGAAAAGTTACAACAGAAAGAGAACTAAGAAGATAAGGAAATTATAGACTGAACAGGTTGATATGAAGTAAGGATGGTTGAAGGTTGATATAAGGGTTGCAAGGTAGAGAGGTTGGGTAGAGAGATTGTAGAGAGATGAGGGATATGAGAGATGAGGGAAATCTGAACTCTGATTTCGAGGAAATTTATGAAATCGTTTCTTTTGTTTAGACGGGGGAATGAGAAAAGGATAATCATACTGTTCATAAAAAGATCCCAACTCACGTCGGTTATTTTTCTTATCAAGATCTGAAGTTTTTTCCCTTCAACAATCTCATGCTATACACGTATTACAAACTGATTTTGTTTTAAACAAAAATATATTTCAAAAATATTTTCAATCTGATGATAATTCGGTCAAACGTATTTGGTTTTTGAAAAAATACTCATCTGACGAACAAGCTCTTATACGTACTAATTATTATAATCATATGATTCATATTCAACAACATATTCCTTTTTTCTCTTGGTTTGAAATGAATCTTCCTTCTTTAAATGTTTTAACCAAAGATCTTCCTTGGATTACTCATGATCATAAAAAAGTGTTTGAATTTTATCCTCCTATGGAAACTATCAGTTTTAGTAATAATTCTCGTAATTATTTAGCCACTCCTTTCAAAACTAATAGCCTTTCTAATAGTGATAAAAATCTTGATAATATTATTCAATAAAATAATTATACAAACACATTTTTACAACAAGTTGGAACACATCTTAATAAACTAGAACAAATAATCAAACCTCCTTCTATTGTCAGTTCTTCTACTACTACTACTCCCCTTTTCATTCCTCATGAACTTTCAAAGATGGCTCCCTTTTTTAAGAATCCTTTTGCTGGTACTGACACTATTTTACATAAAATAGAGGATATGCTTTCAAAAATTTCTCTTAATTCGTCTAAGAATATTCATGTTCTAAATACCACCGCTTCTTCTTCCACTAAAACTAATACTGATACCGTTAGTATGTCAGATTTAGAACACCAATTTCAAGATCTAAGTCTTAATAAAATCGCTAAATCTTCCACTAGAATCCCTTCTAAATATACTCAAGGTACTTCACGAAATTATTATCCTCGTCCTACACCTCCTGATCTTCAATTTAAAGAACGACATCTTACGTTTACAGCTGCTTTTGCATCTGACCTCCTTTACGAATGGAATATAGATGGTATTTCGGAATATGAAATCTCAATATTTTACATGAAATGACCATGTATTCTAATGTCTTAAAAAGCTCTGACCACTTTGATAATCAAATCGTTAATTGTTTAATTACCGGTTTTACTGGCCAATTAAAAAATTGGTGGGATCATTATTTATCCCAAACTTAAAAAAAAAATAAGATTCCTACTGCCGTTAAATTAGAAGCTAGTGGCGATACACTTATGCATAATGGTCAACCCATCCTTGATGCGGTTAATGCTCTTCTTTACACTATAACCAAAAATTTTATTGGCGATCCTTCTTCTTATAAAGATAGAACGTCTGATTTTATTGTTAATTTAAAATGTCCTACTCTTTCTGATTTTCGTTGGTATAAAGATGTTTTCCTTTCCAAAGTTCTATATCGTGATGATTGTCACCAATCATATTGGAAAGAAAAATTTATTGCCGGTCTTCCTTATTATTTTGCCCAAAAAGTTCAGCTCATTCTTGCTAATCCTGATGGCCTTATTTCTTATGATACGCTTACTTATGGTGATATTATTAATATTATAAACAAAACTGGCCTTTGGATATGTAATGATCTTCGTTTAAAAAAGACTTTAGAATTTGATAAGAAAATAACCGACGTGAGTTGGGATCTTTTTGTGAACAATATGGTTTATCCTTCTCTCATTCCCCCTTCTAAACAAAAGAAACGCTTTCATAAATTTTCTCGAAATCTTCTCACAAATATTATAAGAAGAAGAAACATACTTCTTATAAACCTGAGAAACCCTCGTCTTCTTTTAGACCATCTTCGTCTAAGAAAAAACCATTTAAACCTTCTTCCAAAACCAAAGCTGTTTGTTGGAAATGTGATAAACCTGGACATTTTGCTTCCAAATGTTTTACTAAAAAACAAATTCAACAATTAGATATTTCTCCTGATATCAAAGATAAACTCTTTTCTATATTGCTTAATTATACTCCTCCCCCTGATGAAAAGAACTCTTTTCTCTTAATCAAATTGATAATATGTCTTCTTTTACTGCTTCTCCTTCTTTTGAATCCGATATGGTCAAACTTTGTAATTGTAAAGATGATAATTGTTCTTGCAAACAAATTTTTGTTTTAACTAAAACTGAAAATTTACTTTTTGATGCTATCACACAGATACCTAATCCTGAGACACAACAAACTTATCTTTTAAAAATGAAAGAAATGTTTGCTGAAACATCTTCTTCTCTCCCGTCCCACGACTCTTTTGATATTCATTATAATTACAAGGATATTCTTACTCGTTTTTCATCCACTGATATCCCTTCTTCTTCAGCTCCTCTACCCTTTTTACCTGAAGAACCTTTTATTCAATTAATTGATAAAATTATCTTTCAAAAATGGTACGCTGAAGTTACCATTTGTATTAAGGATTTTACTTTTTCTACAATCGCTTTAATTGACTCTGGTGCAGATCTTAATTGTATCCAGGAAGGTCTTATTGATTCTAAGTATTTTGAAAAAACCACTGAACGCCTTTCTCGAGCTGATGGTGGTATAATGATTCATTAATTATAAAATTCTTAATGTTCATATTTGTAATAATGAGTTTTGTTTCCAAACCACTTTTGTCCTAGTTAAAAATTTATCTTCTAAATTAATTCTTGGTAATCCCTTCCTTGCCTTGCTTTACCCTTTTATTGTCACCGAAGACGACATCACATCCTGTGTTTTAGGACATAATGTCACATTTAAATTTTATTATTCTCATTTTTCCCGTGATATCCAATTTCTTAAACATTTGTTTGTGAAGAAGGAAATTAATCTTCTTACTCAGACTAAAATTCTTAGAAAAAAGCACATTTATCTTCTTTACAATATGAAGTCATATACAAACAAATTGATGAACAACTGAAAGATCCTATTCTCCAACAGGATATTAAAACCTTTTCTCAACAAATGGAATCTGAAATTTGTTCTTCTCTTCCTTCTGCTTTTTGGAATTGCAAGAAACATGTGATTACTCTTCCTTATGAAAAAGATTTCTTTGAACAAAATATTCCTACTAAAGCTCGGCCGATTCAAATGAATCAAGAGCTTTTAGCTTTATGTAAAATCGAAATTTCTGATTTATTACAAAAAGGTTTAATTCGAAAATCTAAATCACCTTGGAGCTGTGCCGCTTTCTATGTACAGGGCCAAGCTGAATTAGAACGAGGCGTTCCTCGTCTTGTTATCAATTATAAACCTTTAAATAAAGTTTTACTATGATTCGATATCCAATTCCCAACAAAAAAGACATGTTAAACAGGTTACATGATTCTACTATTTTTTTTCCAAATTTGATATGAAATCTGGTTTTATCAAATTCAGGTTGCTGAAGCTGATCGTTATAAAACTGCTTTTATAGTTCCTTTTGGACATTTTGAATGGAATGTTATGCCCTTTGGCTTAAAGAATGCACCCTCTAAATTTGAAAATATAATGAATGATATTTTCAATCCTTATTCTTCCTTTTCTATTGTTTATATTGATGATGTTTTGATCTTTTCCAAATCCATTAAACAACATTGGTTCCATTTATGCAAATTTGTGAATATCATTAAAGCTAATGGTCTTGTTGTTTCTGCTCCAAAAATCAAACTCTTCCAAGCTAAAATACGATTATTAGGTCACAATATTTATCAAGGTACTATTACTCCTATTTCTCGTGCAATTGAATTTGCTGATAAATTTCCTAATCAAATCACTGATAAGACTCAACTTCAACGGTTTTTAGGAAGTTTGAATTATATTGGTGAATTCTATAGAAACCTTCGTACTTTGTGCAAACCACTCTTTGCTCATCTCCGTAAGAAGCCTCTCTATGAACTTCTGTGCATACTGATATTGTCAAACAAATCAAACTACATGTTAAGCATTTACCATATTTAGGCATTGCATCTCCTTTTGTATTTAAAATTATTGAAACTGATGCATCTAATATTGGATATGGTGGCATACTCAAACAACGCATGCATAACATAGATAATGAGCAGATTGTCCGATTTCACTCCGGTGCTTGGAACCTTACACAACAAAAATATAGTACTGTCAAACAAGAAATTTTATCTATTATTCTTTGTATTTCTAAATTCCAAGATGATTTGTTAAATTAAAAATTTCTAGTACGTATCGATTGCAAATCTGCTAAAGATATTCTTTTAAAAGATGTGAAAAATCTTGCCTCCAAACATCTCTTTGCTTGCTGGTAAGGCATTTTATCTGTTTTCGATTTTGATATTGAATATATTAAAGGTGAATCCAACTCAATCCTGATTTTCTTACTCGTGAAAATTTACAGGGCAAATGAGTTCTTCTAAATCTTCTGCTTCTTCTTCAAAACCTCTAAATACACCTCGTAAATTAGCCACTATAGATTTTCTTTCCGATAACCTATTTCCTCCTTTTCAACCTCAAGGCCCATCTCCATCACATATGCCCTGGCCATCTCTTCATCTTGGCTCTGTCCCCCTTCACAATACTTTTACCCTTCTTGGCACTAAACCTACTATCGCACCTTGAGTTTCTCCACCTCTTCCCCCTATGGATAAGACTTTTAGTCAAAAGGCCCAAGACAACGATATAGACCCCAAAGATAAAGCCCAATCTCTTCCTTGCAATCCTAATGATATTATGGTATCTAAATCATACATACGACATATAACTTTGTTGAAGATCCATATCATACCTTTGCTGACCCTTACCAAACAGCAAGTTAGATATTACCACCTAAATGGAACTTTGTTCCTAAAAATCCCATGTTTACCTAGGCTTTTTACCAATATATTTTGCATGATACGAAGTTCATCAAATTCGAACAAACTCCCTGTAAGTATGATCCTTCTCGTATTGGATTTTCCAAATTCACCATAAGATGAGTTATTTCATCCAAAGAATGGGAACAGCTATGGACTCTCCGAGCCCTGTTTGTACCTTACGAAACTTTGAAAAATATATCTTATTATGATTATATTGATGCGTGAACTTTTTCCTTACTTTTTGAAAATACAAACCATCGTCATACTTGGTTTATTCAGCTCAAAGGATTTTCTTGTTCTGATCTCATTCCTCATTGATCCCTTTTCCTTGCTCCCCTTAAGCATGCTTTTGATCAATGGGCTTTATGTCCTTATAATACCCTTTCTATCCACAAATATCCTGCCATGAAAAATCCCTCTATCAAAAATATGCCTCATCTTCTTCGTTTCTATATCCAGTTCAATTTGTTACCTTGGATATTCAGTTGGAAATTTGTCTTTACTTACCAAGATAAAGCCAAAGTATTATCCCAAAAATTTTTTGTTAAATGGTGGACTGTTTTTACTTATGATATTATCTTGTCCGCCATTGCTAAAGCAAAACATACCCAATAGACACATCCCCAATTTCTTGCCCAACGCAATCAAATACAGGCCAAACTTGAGGCCGCTAAATCTCGTGAAGATTATAAAAAAGAATTGCTTGACGTCTCTCACAACTCTCTGAGGATGATGATACCCAACAACAAAAACCAGATACTCCTGACAGATCAAGCACAGATAAATTTTATATTCCTACCTTCGAAGATGCTCAAGATCCTTATGCTGCATATGACCTTTCTCCTGATGATTTCACTACCATTAGTCAACATGTTGCTGAAGACTGAAGATCTGACACGACTCAAGATATGATGCTGAAGATATGACGCTGCTGAAGATATAAAGATATGACTTGCCCATAATATCCTTTGCCGACATACAGTAAAAGACCATTATCCTTTCCCAACATACAGTAAAAGACCATTTTACCCTTTGACAAAATACCCTTCCTTTTACTACAGTATAAGGATAACTTCGACTTTTTCTTACCCTTTATGTTTCTATAAAACCCGAGCCCTTCCATTAGAAGGACTCAGAGTTTAGATTTCCCTCATCTCTCATATCCATCTTCTCTTTTCAATCTCTCTACCTTGCAACCCTCATATCAACCTTCAACCTTCCTTACTACATATCAACCTGTTCAATCTGTAATTTCCTTATCTTCTTAGTTCTCTTTCTGTTGTAAATTTTCTGCCTTTACTTTACTTTCCGCAAACTTTACTCTGTTCAAATAAAGTTATGATTTCCATAGTACCTGTTTTGATTATTGTTACTTTACTGTTACCGCCTACATGGACGGTTCTACCTGCTTTCTGTCTTTTATATACATTCTATAGTTGCGTTCTTTTCAACATCTTCATAACGATACCCTCTGGGACCATTTTGGTATATATATATATATATTTCGTTTTTAAGTGTAAAGGTTCTGCCTATAGCTGCGTACATCCTTGATTTTCAAATACTCGAACAAATTAAAAATTACGAGTTCAGAAATTATTTTGTTTTACATCATCAGGTAGTTGGTCAAATTAGAGCATCCATTTCTTTCATGCGTCTCAAAAGGAGAGTCTCTGACGGTGCAACTCCACTTGTGGCCTTCTTCTCGTCTAGCCAAATCTTTTCATGGCTAGAGTGTGTACATCTGCCCTCTCTCCTTTTCATGCACGGTGCCCCTTGTTGTACTCTTCCCCACTTTATTCATAACACTTCTTAATTACACTAAAAAAAAGTAGCTGGCCAAACCACGTTTCACGCAAGTAAAGTATTAGCGGAGACCAAACCTGACAGCTAAGCCTTGTATGTTACGTAAGAAACAGCTAACAATCTTGTTGAACAAAAGACAGAAAACTTACTTTGGCTATTGACAACTGATGCCACATATTTGAACATTTCATTAATATTCCTTCCATGAAGTGTTTGCATAATTTTTTCCATACTCAAAAATTTATTTGGTGGTAGAATGATTTCTTTTTGGGTAACGAGAGAAATCTTGAGTGTTTATGTGTATTGAATCAAGTGGATTTGACCTAACTTGGATGCATTGTAAGACCTTAACACTATAGGCAAACTCAAGAGAACTAGTGCATGCCCATTGCCGACTCCAACTTAAGTAGACTCTGATATTGAATCCGTGAAGAATTGAACATGAGATCGCGCATTTTATCCTCACAATTCCAAATTCGCAATAATCACTAAAGCAATTTGATGATGGGTGATTGAAATGATTTTCACTCAGCAAGAACTTATACCTTATGTTAGTTTTCATGGGAGACACTTTGGTAGTCATTTAGTTTGTCCCCTCTTCTATTTTTTAAGAAGAAAAAATATAGAAGAGTTGTACACATAAAAGAGAGTTTTAGATTTGTTGAGCAACATCCAACACTATTTTTAACTAAAAAAAAGTATGCTCTAATTGGATTTAGAAAGACAGTTTGCTATGTTGTTATTTTCTTTTGTCTTCAAAGTTGACAATTTTTCTTCTTTTATGTCTCCATATTTGCATGATCTCTTGATCCGCTATTGAAATAGAGGTCCTAACAAATTCCATCCAATTACGTTCTTGCAGAAAAATGAAGAAGAAAATGCCTGCTGCCACTTACTGATTTTTTTTTATTAGAAAAATAAACATAAAATTGAGAATGGAACTGAAGAAAGTGATTAAAAGGGGCAATGGGTATAAATGCTTTGTTTAGGATAAGCTTCGAAAAAATGAAGAAGAAAATGCCTGCCACTTACTGATTATTTTTTCATTAGAAAAATAAACAGAAACTTGAGAATGGAACTGAAAAAAGTGCTTTAAAAGGGGCAATGGGTATATATGCTTTGTTTAGGGAAAGCTTCGAGATTTTCGTAAAGCAAAATTAAGGGGGTGTTCATTTTGTAAAAAATTATAGAATTTTGATAGAATTGTGAATATTTACGTAGATTTAGAGTTTATAGGTTTTTGTATTTAGTGAAAAGTTTTAAAGATATTTAATTTTTGTTAGAGTTTGTAAAAAAGTATAAAGAGAGATGATTTGATGTAATTGTTTAATAAAAAAATATTAGAGTTAAGTGAAAGAATATAAAGAGAGAAGATTTGTTATAATTTTTTTTTTTTTTTGAAAATGTATTGGAGTTTTTGTGAAAAGTTGTTGAAGATTGTATAAAATGTATTGGTGTTTGCGTATAAATTTTTAAAATTTTAGATGTTGATTTTGTTAATACATTTGTATTCTAGACTAATTGTGAAAACGAAGGTGCCCTACAAGAGCGTGTTTGTAAATGTTTTGCAACAAAGAGAACAAAAACAAGGTCAATCATTAATACCACAAAAAGCAGGCACTAAAACTTAAAATAATGATGTTACACAATAAATTAAACTAAAATATATTTTTCATTTATTAATTATAGAACATCATATCGTAAATTATTAATTTTGACATATTACACTGTTATTATTAAATACTTTACATTATAAAATATCTATTTTGATACGTTGTATTTTTCCAAATAAATTCTCTGTTCACTGTATTTGAAATTGGTAGCGGCAATTCCCAGACAGGAAAATAGAGGGATTTTGCGGGGCGACAATCGCGCCTCAGACAGCGTAAAGTTTGCCCATTTCTGTAAGATTAAAGATTTTGCTTTCCTTTTCCTTTGTTAGACGTAGAGTCGAGTTTTTCTTTTTTAACTATATTCCATGTATTTCTGAAAGTCCGATGTTTGAATTTCTCAGATGTAGGGGTCTATGATTTTGATCGGATAATCTTAGGGTTTCGAAAACTCTGCTTCACCGGAGATTTCTGTTCCCAGCTAGCTCCGTCCGGTAATTGATTTTAAAATTTATCAGCTTAAAGAATGTTTTCAATTTTAAATGCGATAGTACTGTTGCATATACATGTAAAATGTTACAGTAATTTGGATTTGAATCCAGCAGATACTTACCCACTACGTTTGACTGGTTTTGAAGCTTTTCATTTTTTTGATGAATTTTGAAATACAGGTTTTGGTTATTCTGATTTTCTTTTTCGAATTTGGGTGTTCTTGTCTAATTTTTTTCCCCGGAAAAGACGATGTTGTCGAAAGTAGAAGCTGGAAAGAAGATTCGTGAGGATTCAGGTAATAGGAAGTTGTTGAATGAGATTGAAGCTATAAGCAAAGCCCTATACCTGGACAAAACCCCAACTACGAGTTTGATTTCTAGGGCCAATAATCGGTCCAAATCAGCTGGAAAAACCCACGCACCGGATCCCAGGTCGAAGCTTAAACCTACTGAGGAGGACCCATCACGCAAGGACAAGAAGTCCATTTGGAATTGGAGGCCATTGAAGGCGCTTTCCCATATACGATACCGAAGGTTTAACTGTTGTTTTTCTCTCCTAGTTCATTCAATTGAAGGGTTGCCCTCGAATTTCAATGATGTTAGTCTTTGCGTGCATTGGAAGAGGCGGGATGGGGTCCTGGTCACTCGTCCAGCAAAGGTTCTTCAAGGCGTGGCGGAGTTTGAAGAGAAATTGACTCACACATGCTCAGTTTATGGTAGTAGGAATGGACCACACCATTCGGCAAAGTATGAGGCAAAACACTTTTTGCTCTGTGCATCTTTATATGGTGTCCCAGATCTTGATTTGGGAAAGCATCGTGTTGATCTCACGAGGTTGCTGCCTCTGACTCTGGAGGAATTAGAGGAGGAGAAGAGCTCAGGGACGTGGACAACAAGTTTTAAATTATCAGGAAAGGCTAAAGGTGCTATCATGAATGTTAGTTTTGGATATTTAGTGATCAGTGATAATCCAAGCGTGCCTGGAAGCCAAGAGGTGTTCAATTCAAGGCAGAATGGTCGGAGTCTGGTTAAAGCACAGATAAAACTTGGTCAAGGTGATGGCTGGAGCAGAATACGGCGTTCTGAAAGTCTTCCTGGGATAAACCATCCTGCTAATGCTGCATCACGGTCTGTGGAGAGCATAAAAGATCTTCACGAGGTTTTACCAATATCTGGCTCGGAACTTGCAAGTTCGGTAGATGTTCTATTTCAGAAATTAGATGAAGAAAACTTGGATTTTCCAGTTGATAAGCCTGAACTTGGTGCCTTTACCGAACAGCTTGCGCCCATCAAGCCTAGTTCCAATCCTTTGTCCAACTCTGGAAAAGAAAATGTTCCAAATGACGGTGAAGATACTGAATTTTCTGTAATTGATCAGGGGATTGAATGGACATCAAAGGAGTCTGTACAATCAAAGGAAGAAACTAAGAAGGCTGCTGATGTTGCTTTGGAAGAAAGTTCTGAGATTCAGGTTGGCATGGGTGTACAGGTGGCTTTTGAGGAGAGCGCTGAACTTGCTCCAGTTGACGAGGAAACTGGTACATGTGACAATGAGCTTTTGTTACCTGGCTGCACTTCAACAGAGGATGACATATGCACCAAAGAAGCACTTATGGAAGAGTTAGAGTCAGCTTTAAATAATTTGTCAGAATTGGAGTCGGCAGTGTTAGAATCTCCAGAAGAACATGAGGACTTTATGGATTTTAAATCGGGTTATAAAATCAATCGAAGGAAGCCTCTTAGCTTGGAGGATGATACTGAATCCATTGCGAGTGAGTTCTTAAACATGCTGGGGATAGAAGATAGTCCGTTTGGCTTGAGTTCTGAGAGTGAGCCTGAATCCCCGAGAGAGCGTCTCTTAAGACAATTTGAGGAGGATGCCCTTGCTGGGGGCTGTTCTTTATTTGATTTTACTGCAGTCAGTGGAGACCAAGCAGAATGTGGCTATAATGCTCCAACTAGCTCTGTATTGGGGAATTTGTCTGAGGATTTTGAACTTTCATCATTGATTCTAGATGCTGAGGAGGAGCATCAGATGACAACCGAGGAAGAAAGGAGCAAAACAAGGGTCAAAATGATGGAAGACTTGGAAACAGAAGCCTTAATGCGTGAGTGGGGCTTGAATGAAAATGCCTTTCAACATTCTCCACCAAAAAGCTCTACTGGGTTTGGGAGCCCAATTGATTCACCTCCGGCAGGGCTAGTCGAATTGCCTCCTCTTGGAGAAGGGTTAGGTCCATTTCTTCAAACGACAAATGGAGGATTTGTCCGGTCTATGAATCCCTCCCTTTTTGGAAATGCTAAAAGTGGTGGGAGCTTGATCATGCAGGTTTCTAGTCCAGTTGTTGTACCTGCAGAAATGGGTTCTGAGATAATGGACATATTGCAGGGGTTGGCATCAGTGGGAATTGAAAAGCTTTCTATGCAGGCGAATAAGTTGATGCCTTTAGAAGATATAACCGGAAAGACAATGCAGCAGGTAGCATGGGAAGCAGCGCCCACTTTGGAAGGACCTGAGAGGTTTGTGGTACCAGTATAGAGTCAGATACTTGGTATTCTCTCTACTTGATGTCTCTTTGTAAAATGTTATCTTGACTGTACACTGTCTCTTTGCGGTGCAGGCAATGTTTGTTGCAGCATGATTCAGTGGTTGGACAAGACACAACTCATGGCCCTAAGAAAGTTAAGGGGAGGTCAGCTCGACCCAGTTCTAATCACTTTAGTTCTGGCACAGTAGGCAATGAAATGGGCTCAGAATATGTCTCTCTTGAAGATCTTGCTCCTTTAGCTATGGATAAGATTGAAGCACTTTCAATGGAAGGGTTGAGAATACAATCTGGGATGTCAGATGAAGATGCACCTGCCAACATCAGTGCACAGTCTATCGGGGAAATTTCGGCTCTTCAGGGCAAGGGGATTAGTATCAGTGGGTCCCTGGGTTTGGAAGGAGCTGCTGGGTTACAATTGTTGGACGTAAAAGACGGTGGCGATGACGTGGATGGATTAATGGGCTTCTCATTGAGTCTTGATGAATGGATGAGGCTGGATTCTGGTGATATTGAGGATGAAGATTGCATCAGCGAACGTACTTCTAAAATCCTTGCAGCCCATCATGCTAACTCTTTAGACTCCATTCGTGGAGGTTCAAAGGGAGAGAAAAGACGGGGCAGAGGCTCTAGCAGAAAGTGTGGTTTACTGGGGAACAACTTCACAGTGGCACTAATGGTGCAACTTCGTGATCCCATACGAAATTATGAGCCTGTTGGTGCACCGATGCTTGCCCTTATTCAAGTCGAGAGAGTATTTGTCCCACCAAAGCCAAAAATATACAGCACAGTTTCAGAGGTTAGGAACAACCACAAGGATGATGATGAGTCTGAGCCAGAAGTGAAGGAGACGAAGGAGGAAATAAAAGAAGAGAAAACTTTTGAAGAGGAAGGCATTCCTCAGTTCAGAATCACTGAAGTCCATGTTGCAGGTCTGAAGACTGAGCCTGGAAAGAAGAAGCTTTGGGGTACCTCAACCCAGCAGCAATCTGGTTCTCGTTGGTTGCTTGCTAATGGAATGGGAAAGAGCAATAAGCATCCACTTATGAAGTCAAAGGCTGTTTCTAAGTCTGCTGCCCCATTGACAACTAAGGTGCAACCTGGTGATACCTTGTGGAGCATCTCATCTCGTGTTCATGGTACTGGATCTAAATGGAAGGAATTGGCAGCATTAAATCCTCATATACGGAACCCAAATATAATTATAAAAAACGAAACTATCAGGCTACGGTGAGTGGGGCATGTAATTTGGATCCTGCTAGTGAGGATTTCAGCCTTGAGTGGAAAATGGTCGATGGTACTATAATTTGGTTACTCAAGAGGAAACAGGACGGTCCTTGATATTAGACAAGGTTGGTGAGTTGTGCTTGTGGGCTCTTCTCTTGTATCGTACTTCAAATATGGTCAAGCAATACTTATACGTGAAACGCAGATAAAGGATGACTGGTTTTGCTGTATCTCCATTTTTCTTATGTAAATCCATTAGTTTTGTAATTATGCATGCATGGATGCATTGTAATTTAGCACCTTTGAGGGAATAGTATTCTCTCTCTCCCATTAGCAAGTGTTTGTAGAAGAAGAGTGTTCCAATTGCTTTCCTAAGCTGTTCTTTTCTTCGCAAGCACTTGATGTTTCAGTGTGTTGAAAAGTGGAGAATATGTGTTTTTATAAATATATTGACTCCATAGTCTGCAACGTACGCTTTACTAACCTTTCATTAAACCATGCTACGAATTATTATTTATTCCGCTTTGATAGAGATGTTTCCATCGGGCGCTTTTGACCCAACGGGGTTGGGGTTCCATTAAAACGGAAGGGTCTATGCACTGACAAAACATGATGAACTAACCGACTTGACAAAGAAGAAACGAATAAAACGACTGGTTATAGGCAATGGTTGGTTCTAACTTCTAATGTTGACCTCCATTAAGTTATAATCTATGACTTGTGGATTCAAATCAAAACCAGAAGACTTAGTCGCGTAAGAATGTTCTGAAACAGCTGTGTGTAGGAAGTTCAACAAGAATTTGGCCTCAAACCAGGTGCGAACGCTAAGGATTATGTATGAAAATGCAGACACCTTTTATCCCACTTCTAGAAGCTAGAAAGCCTGGAACATGTAATTTGACTTAGAATGTTATGATTGACTATTATTATAGAGGATGGAACGTTTGGAAGTTAAGGGGAAAGTCAGTTTGGCACTTCCATCAAATCCCCAGAGAAGATAGGCCATCTCAACTTCTCAAATTTTCATGTCCCATGTAAAATAAGAAATTCCTAACATGGTGCCTTGAAATCAGATCCTACAAAATAAGAAATGAAGCATATGGCAATTGATACAAGTATTCTTTGTATGCAATTCCTACAATAATCAAAATCACAGAAGCACCAGCATATCCATTTTAATAAGCTCGGTATCTAACTTATAAGTTGGCAGCTCTCTTGGTGTGTGAATTATTATAGATAAAACAGCCAAAACAAAGGGTAAACTGCACAAAAGGGTGCTATTCAAATTTTTTACCATTTTACAATTTACAGGCATTTCAGTTTAAGGATGCCTTCTGCAAAGGGATATTCAATGCAACAACAATTGAGAAATAGATTACATTTATGGCCTACAAAACCGTGTCATCTGGAACAATCTGGATGACATAGGGATTTCCTTCATGTATGCGTCACGCTGCTGAAACTGAAGCCATGGGAGCCTGCAATCTCATATTTGAATAGTAGAAGGTTTGATCTGCACAAACTTGATGTAAAAGACTTAACATGCGGATATAAGGTTCACAAAGAGATCATCAGGCGGAGTGTTTAACCCACACCTATCAACCAGCATTGAAATGGACTTCCTTTAAGTATCTATTCAGTATCTATCGGTAAAGGACAAGGCTTGATCTACAGCACAACTTGTTAAAAGACTGCATCCACTCCACACAGGTAACATGTCACAACCAGACATATAGATATCTATGCGATGATACATATCCACACCAATGATCAACAATCTGAGATATCAACAAACTGCAGCAGGAAGAACATGACTGGCTGCTGCTTACACCCTCAAAATTAAGATATTTTAATTTAGGCTTTGCTTCACACCTTTTCATGCTCATCTTCAATTGTGGCTTTAGGTACAACCTCTTTTTCCTTGAGATAACCATACTTTCTGAGGATCCATAAATTCATACGAATGACATTACCTATGAAGACAACACCCATTAGAGCTAACCATGACAACACTGATATCTCGGTTACATCATGCAGCATACGTCGTGCTCCAGCAATGCTTGGAGACATGTACCGCAAAGAGATGAAGTAAGTCACCACTTGTGCAGTGATGGCAATCCACAATACAACCATTTGAATCCACATCCATCTGCGGCGTTTTATAGGCAAGCCACTGACAAGCAGAAGAATGATGCTTAGAGACGCGAGAAAAGCAATTGTGTTGAAAATCATGAACTGACCATACTGAAGTGGATCAGTATATGCCAGTACTGCAGTTCCAGCAATATGAGGCCACTCCAAAGGTTTCCCATTGTCATCCACTGTCTGGTCATCTTGCCAAACACCGCCGGGTGGGGTTATTCCAGCTTGAAAGGCCACAGTTGCAATCAGGGATGCCACCACCATCAATGCACTTCGCTTCCTCCCAAGCCAGTCGGTATGTTTATGTGTGACTACCGGCTTCTGTGAATCATTCTCTTTTGAGATAAGGGGCTTGGTAAGAGATGTTGTCATCCGAGGAACTGTTGTCGGAGTCCAGTCATGCGTAATTAAATGCATATCTTTTGCACTTAAAGCTCCAGCACCTCGAATCAAATCCTCAATTTCCATATCCCTCAAATCTCTGGGACTATGTCTGAGAATGTCTAACACTGTAGAGCCATTTGAATTCAATGCATTCACATCCACACCAGTATAAGCAATCAAAAATTTTATGATCTGCAATTTTCATAGATACGATATTAGTAAAATGAAACGCATTGAACATAACCATATAAGTCATTGGTTCCACGAGAAAATCTAAAACATACTCAACTCTTCAGCCAAAAAAGGGCAGGACTGCCAATTTACCCAATGAGTTAAAAAAGTACAAAGGCTAGTAAGATTTATAACATATAGTCACTCAATTACAATTTGAAAAAGCCAGAAATAGAAAATTTCAATTAGGTGAGATTTGTAATCCCGGTGATATGAGCTCTGGTTAAGGATGCTAAGTTCAACATGGAAAAGGTAAAAAATTGCAAATCCGTTTACAAACAGATCAAGTACCGATGGGAATCGAAACTTTCACATTCCCGTACTGCCTTGTTCCTTAGCTCATACCTACTTTCAAAACCTCTAAACAATTCCCTTCATCATTACAATAAACATTAACTACCTTACTGTCAGGATTCGATGACACATTATAGACACACTTACTCGCTTTAACAAACATTCGAAATTCTCATTCCAGCCAAAGATTAAGCTCCGAAGTTGTAGTTTTTGTTTATACAATCAAATGATCATCTTTCTATATCTAATACCAACAATAATGAGAATAGAAGTGTACCTCAATGTGCCTTTTGCCCACAGCAATATGCAAAATGGTATTCCCATCACAATCCTTCCAATTCACCAACTCATCCTCTTTACCAATTGCTTGAACCAACACCTTCAATCCTTCCAAACTACTATGATTCCCGGCGCACAAGTGCAGCACCGTTTCACCCCGGTCCGTAAGCACCCGAGTCGACTCAACTTTGACTCGGACCAGCTCACTCACCACGTTAACTCTGCCCTTTAGCGCCGCCACGTGTAGGGGAGTCCAACCGTCCTGGTTCCTCGCCATGCAAACCTCGGGATCCAGCAGCAAGAGTTCTCTGACTATCTCTAGGTGCCCTTTCGCTGATGCCAGCTGAAGCGGCGACGACCCGCGCGAGTCCAACTCGGAGGCCAACTCGGGCTTCCGACTCAGTAACTCCTTGACGAAACCCAAGTGGCCCAGCATGGAAGAAATGTGAAGGGGAGTCTCTGATACGCAAGAAACTATGGTTCTGTCAAGAAGGAGAGGGTCTTCCAAAAGTAATTCTTTAAGGGCCGAGACGTCGCCTTGCATTGCTGCCTCCGAAAGCCTTTTCTCCATCTCTCTCTATTTCTTTAGCTTCCTCTGTCCTGGAAAATCTCTTCTCTCCGGAAGGATTGTTTGCTGTGTCCTACGCCGCGACTCCTCGTTTTATCGGGTTCCTTGGGAGTTTGAGATATGTATTCATTTGAACATTCTATTAACTATTTGCTATATTTCCTAACGAATGGTGGAAACGCCAATAAAACAAGATAGCATGCTAGCAGCCGAGGGAGACTTTGACTGCCAGAACCGATGCTTGTTGTCAAGGACTCAAAGCTAGTGTTTTTCACGGGGCCCTGCGATCGTGATGACCAAAAACAAAAGTGGGACAGTTGACATGACGTGGTGAGGTTCGGTTGATCCGGTAATGGATTTGGTACTGCATTTTTTTTTTTTTTTTGGGGGGGATATTTTTGGGTTTGCCAATAGAAGGAAGAGGCCACGGAATGTGCCTTATAGATATGTCACGGGGGAGACAGACTTTTAACTCTGACCATGTTCACCTTCTCTCTATTTTCCCCCCCGGGCAGACGCATCTGATCTATCCATTCAGAACTGAAGTCATACAGAAAACGCATTTTTTCTCCACCTCTCCTCCCCTCCCTCTCCAAAATCCCTGCGCACAGTGACACCCAGCTGCCCAGCCACCTCCAGGCTCTCCCACGCCGGCCGCGCCTCCCTTCGCCGACCACCACACTACCACAGCCACTTTCCTCTTCTCCCTTCCTTCACGCGTCAATCTCTTCTCATCTCCTCTGCACATCTCTCTCTCAAGTCTCACTGATTCATTTAGGTATGTTGTTAAAAAATCAATGGGTTTGTTGATTTTAATTTGTTCTATTGGAAGCATTGGGGACATATATTATTGCTTAACTTTTCCCTTTTTGTTTGCGATTTTTGAGGGTTTGGAATTTGATTTTGGAATTCCAGTAGAGTAGAGTAGAGAGAAAAGGGAAGAAAATGGGGCTGGAATTTCTGCTACTCTGCTGCCGCTTGTAATTCTTTTCCCCCTTTTGACATTGCTGTTTTTTGAATTAATATGTACGTTTAACCGGTTTGTGATGAATGACATCATTTCTTGGAGGATTTAATTGTACGTTTCATTCAGGACCCTTTGAACTTTTAAAACTGATAGTTTAATTGTTGTTGGAGCTTATTGTCTTCTCTCTGTTAGCTGATTGTATGACTGCGTGGATCATGTCTTCAATTGGCTTGAGGGAGTCATAAGAATATAGCTATTCCATAAGGATTACTTCAGGCAGTGGGTGGACACATTACAATTTGGTGTGGATTTATTCCTCAGTGTCATAAATGTGTTAGCTAGATGGGAAAAAAATAAAACGAAAAGGAAAAGGGTCTGTCATAGGATGAATATACGGTAAACTTAGATGTTCTGGCAATGCGTTTGTACATTGCTCACTTGCTGCAAAGATAAACATTCCGCACCGAATTTTTAATGCATTTGAACATTGCATCGATTTTTTTTGCTGTTTGTAATTTTTTAATGCATTTGTACATTTATAAATAGCGGTAACTGGGAACTGCCACGGCCAAGGGCCGGTTATTACCCTTAACGGTGATGGTGGCAGTGGCTAAAATTTGAAAACTGGCCTATCTAGTGGCGTGCGGTTATTGCCATAACCGGCACCGCCACCGAATTTGAACAATCCTAGGCTATTGGTGTTTTGTTTGTAAAATTTTGAGGAGGTTAAAATTTTAGGGTATTGGATTTGGTGAAAAAGTGAAGAGAGAGATGATTTGAATATTTATTATAGTGAAAAATAATGATTTGATGGGGAGAGAGAGAGATTATATTGTAATTTTTTGTTGTGTTAAAATTTTAAGAAGTGCAAAATTTTGGTGTGCAAACGGACCCTATGTTCAGTAACCAAAATTTTTACTCTCTAAAATTTTATCATCATTACAAAAATTTCTCTCTCCTCACTTTTTCACAAACTCGTATTAATTTTTTCACTTTTTCACTGCCTCTCATAAACCTTTTTCACTCTTTCTCTTCACTTTTTCACTAACTCTCATACTCAAAATTTAACCACTCAAAATTTTGTCACTCAAACACAACCCTAGTCCATGGTCATTTGTGAGGAGAGTAGATACTTTTGTTTAAAATTTTCTTCCTCTCTTTTTTTCGTCTTCTTGTTTTTTTTTCATTTTTATTTTGCAGATAGAGCCTATCTTGAGTGGAAATCTGCCTCCTGGGTTTGATTCACGTACATGCCGCAGTGTGTGAGTGTTGTATAGACATTTTCCTTTCGTTTTTATTTTTTTTATTTTTTTGTCTCTCTTATTTTTAATAGGATGCATTTTGAATTGGGTTTACCTCCTGGCGTTGTGGCCAAAGTTTCTCTCTGGGTCTTTTAATGTTTTGTTTTACTTTCGCGTCAGTAATGACGTGTAGACATCGACAATTGAGGCGATTTACCTTATTCGATGGTTCTTTTTTCTGTAGTTCGATGAGTACCTCACATGTGTGATACATTTTCAGAGTAGGTGAAGTATTTCTTGCATGTTTGGGTTTGATAAGCTTATGTTTTCGTTTTTTGAGCAAATGCAGATACATAGGTAACATTCATCCACAGGTTACTGAACCCCTCCTCCAAGAAGTTTTTGCAACAGCTGGTCCCCTTGAAGGATGCAAGCTCATCAGGAAAGAGAAGGTGAGATAATATTATGCCCTTTTTTGGGTTTCGTGGCTAATGACAGACAACACAATCTTTTGGGTAGGAATAATTCTGGGAGACCATTTTCTTTCTGAATTCAATTAGTTTCTTAAGTTTGGCATTGTTCTTTGCCTACCTTTTTTTTTAATCATTTTCACCTTCGAAGACATATGTTGGTTTCTTTGCTACATGCTCAGCCACCCTAAGCTTACCTTTCTTACTTCTGCAGTCATCCTATGGTTTTGTGGACTACTTTGATCGTAGATCAGCTGTGGTTGCTATTGTGACAACCTATCTTCCTCTGCTCTCACCATTTCCAAACGTGAAAGTTCAACTAAGATATTTATTAGTAATTTAGAACCAAATCCACCTTAGTCAAAAAACCAACCGAACCCCACGACTCCACATGACAAAATTCAAGCGCACCCACCATTCACATCGCCTGTGTCATTTCTTGTGACCGGCGTGGCTTCACTTCCGCTTGCAATTTGTTCTTCTTATCGTTGTTTTAGCATCCGAGTGATGGTGGATACCTTACCGCTAGGGCGGTTCAACCACCAGAGATTGGAATGGAGGAGGTGGGTACCGGCATTCTTGTCCTCCCACAAGACCCTCTTCACAATGCTCTGGATTGCGGCCTTTGTGTCTGTTTTTGTGTGGCAGAGGAACATCGTGGATGGGTTCTCTTTTTTCCGGCGGGTCCCCATGCGTCCCATATCGAGTCTGAGGCCAGTGGTGTTTTTTTTGACGGATTTCGGAGGGGTCGGAGATGGGGTCACCGTAAATACCGAGGCCTTTGAGAAGGCAATCTCGGCAATCTCCAAGTTGGGAAAGAGAGGTGGTGGCCAGCTCAACGTGCCTCCTGGCCGGTGGCTTACGGCGCCTTTTAATCTCACTAGTCATATGACTTTCTTCCTTGCTGAGGATGCTGAAATACTAGGAGTTCAAGTAAGTTTTTTTTCCCTCTCTCTTTTATGGTAACTATTGTATTGGATATGGTTTAAGTTGGAGTTGGTTCATTATGATTTATGGCTCGTAGTGATTTCCAGTTCGCTAAGATCTGCTTCTTGTGGCTGAATTCTGAATTTCTGGCTTAGGAAGAACTATGTAATTCAAAGAATGGATTTATATCATTCGAGTCTTCACTATTTGTAATGTGCGAAGTAGCCGAAATGCCTGGTTAGGACTTGTAGATTTGGAGTAATGAGTAAAGTTGGTTCTTTGACAAACTCAGATGGATATTAAGTTGATGAGCTTATGCTTATCGATTTGGATTTTGCAGGGATTGTAATTTAAAATACAAAATGAAATAAAAGAAGAATCCAATTAGTTTCAGGGCTTCGATAAAGACTGTGTCTGTCTTCTTCTGTTATGTAATTCTGACGTGGGTTATACTGGGATTCAATTCTCTAAAGGAGTGTGGGACGGTTTGATGGTCAATCTTCTAAACTAATTTGGTGTTATAATGCTTGTAATCATTCTCAAGTCAAAACAAAAAGTCAAAAAAAAAACAAAACAAAATAAACTTCTTATTCATTAGATAGGCATTGGGTTAGGAGGTTTTGTTTGTGGTTGTGTCGCAGAGGGTGTGAGAAAATGTATGCTTGCTTGTGAAGCAACAACGAGAAGTCCAAGAATCAATGTACGTAAATTAGAACATAACCATTTAAAATGTGGTTCGGGGCTGTAGTCAGGAACTGATTCCTGGAGGTCGGTGAGGAAACATAACTTTTGATTTGGTTTGAAGATATGGAAAACCAACTCACCTACTAGAAGGTGCTTAAGTAGACTCCGAAATTGATAATGGCATTTAAAGACCACAATCTGATGAATACTGATGACTGTTGTGTATCCCAGTGTGTGGAATACCTAGGACTAAAGCAAAGATGATAGAAAAATAATAGGAGATCTTAGTGCCTGGAGATAGATATTGTTGATGTTGCTCATCCAACTTTCTTCTGTATTATGGTTTTTCTTATGTACATCTCAGTTTTCAGTTGCTTATGGGGAGGAACACTTGTGCATGTAAAATATATGTGTTGCACAACTCCAAGGGGTTCGCCTAGTGGTCTAGGCTTGAGACTTGGGGGTTTGATTCCTCTAAGGTCTCAAGTTCGAAACTTCTCAGGTGGTACCACTAGGGTTGTGGCCTGGTAATTACTCAGTTTGTGTGGGATAAAAGGATTGCACAAATCCGGGATATTAGTCTGGACAAAACTATGGATACTTGCATCATCTGAATATACGTGTTGCACACAGTTTCAGTGGAAGTTGTAATTTTTTTCTTTGTTCTAATAAAATATTCATTTCTTATGAAAAAAGGGTTCCAAGTCTAGTGTTTGTGTGATAAAATTTTGGGGTATAGGAGTTGGTGAAAAAGTGAAGAGAAATGATTTGAATAAATATTTATATTTATTATAGTGGAAAGGGATGATTTGATGGGAGAGAGATTATTTTGTAATTATGTTAGTTGGTAAAATTTTGGAGTGTGCCAAAATTTTTGCATGCAAACGCTAGATGGCTGACACACCCTTCTCAAGAGCTGTGACATCCTCATTTAAAGTACCACCACAATTGATGATTTCTTTGATGTAGTTACACTCGTTGATAGTTTAATATGATGTAGTTCATAATCATTGGCTTCTATAATCCTTTGTCTTGGGATAATTGGTCTCACTAGTAATTTAAATGTGTAAACATATCTGCTTTTATGTTATTTGGTTGCAGATTTTGCAAGGTTCTCCAATACATCAATTTATCTGAAATTTCATTTTACATGATCTTGATAGAGTATCTTGCGTGATTTCTTGAACAAGGTTAAGCATAATGGCTGAGTTGGACAGACCTTCATTTCTATTGCTTGAATTGCCATCCTAGCCGTTAAAAATTATCAAAGTTTGTTGTTTTAGTTGTTGACCGGTGAACTCTCTTTCCCTCTCTGCAATAAAGTTATTGGTTATTTTACTGTCCCCTTTTATATGATGTACAATAGGAGGAAAAGTATTGGCCGCTGATGCCTCCTTTGACTTCATATGGGTATGGGAGAGAGCATTCTGGACCTCGGTATGGGAGTTTGATTCATGGTCAAAATCTCAAAGATGTCATTATTACTGGTCAGTTTCTTTAGGATGCGTTTGCAAACTCTAACTGAGTGAAATATTTAAGGAATGTTGTGAAAATTGATAAAATTAGAGTTTATTGAATTTTGTGAGAAAGTAGTGAATAAAGTAGAATTTTATAGGAGTTGGTGTAAAAGTGAGGAGAGAGAAGTAGAATTTTGGTGGCGTTTGTTTGTCCAATATTTCGAGGTATCAAAATTTCGAGCAAGCCAAACACACTCCAAAATTTCTAACATCTACACAAACACACTCTAAAATTTTCTCAAACCCCAATAAACTTCAATAACCAAAAGATTTCCAAAATTTTGGGAATATTCCCCGAAATTTCGGCAAACAAACGCCACATTTATGGGAGTTGGTGAATAGGTGAAGAGAGATGGTTTGAGTGAATTTTTTATATTTATTGTAGTGAAAATGGATGATTTGATAGGGGAGAGAGAGATTATTTTGAAGTTATAATATTTGATGAAATTTTGAGTTAGTTGTGTTTGCAAACTAAAATTTTGGAATAGTGTAAAATTTTATGGTAGTTGGTATTTTGCAAATGCGTCCTAAGTACTTATTCAATGCAAATGCTTTCTAAGTATTTAGTGATTTAACACCAAAGTACCCATTTGCTTCTTTTTTTCTTTTTGTTTTGGCTACTAATGACTCTTCATCTGGTTCCTCCACCCATAATAGATGTATGTATCAAAAGAATGTTATTTTGAGTTCGTGTTAATCAACATTAAGTCTAGACCAGTTGATTATTGTGTAAAACATGATATATTGGCTATGAGACTTGAAATTGCATTTTTCAAACAAGGATGCCAAGGATAATATCTTGGTTGGCCGCATATAAGTTTCATAAGTTGATTGGTTTCAAAGGATGACTTGTTGGTATGCAATTATGGCCAAAAAGCCATTTACTTTTTCATTTTGCAAATTTTTACCCATTGATCTAATTAATTTTATCGTTCACCAACAGGGCATAACGGTACCATAAATGGACAGGGTCAAACATGGTGGAAGAAGTATCGCCAGAAGCTCCTTAACCATACTAGGGGTCCACTAGTTCAGATAATGTGGTCTAGTGACATTCTGATCACTAATATAACTTTGCGTGACTCTCCCTTTTGGACACTCCATCCATATGACTGCAAGAATGTAACCGTCAGAAATGTTACGATCTTGGCTCCCATATTTGAGGCTCCCAATACTGATGGAATAGATCCAGGCAAGTGTTTTCTTGCAAGTTATTATTACATAGCCACAGGCGGCACACACGTACATTAATGTATGACGTATTGATACTTGCTGGACTGCCATTACGTTTTTTCTTCTTTTTTTGTATCCAGTCAGCATCTCCACGAACCATTGGTTCTTTGGATTGACTCATCACTTGTGGTTAAGGGTCCCGAATCCATAAAATCAGTTAACATTAGTCATTTGTCAGCTTAAGCAATCTTAAGAAGACACAAGGAGAAATTTTGGTTATAGTAAGACTAGATGTCGGCAAATGCCCTTGTATGGATTTTCTAATTTTTCCAACCAGAAATTGATGTGTAGAGAGATATTGTTCTAGATTGATGCGGTTTGCTTAAGTTATGTGTTTGCTTTCATATTGATGTTGCATGGGTGGTTGAAATTTAGGAACTATGTGAGCTGAAAATGTTTTAATTCAGAATGTACAATCACCTGCATTTATCTGAACAAGATGCACTTGTATTACTTACTGTTTTGATGTTTGTGCTCAATGTGGTGTTTACATTCTCCCCCTCTTTCCCCATCCCACATGCCTATTATATCATATGAAACGTTTATATAGATAAATTATGCAGGTTGAAAGGTCATAAACTTGTGACATAAGATCACTTGAGGTGTACCCCCAATATCAGCTGAAGTACATCCCATTTTTTCACTCTAATGATTTTAGTTTGTTGAACGTATGGCACTTTTTTTCCTCCTGTTGTTATACGGCGGTAACCAACACATTTTTCTTCTTTTTTTTTTTCTGGTTGTATGTGTGGCATAAATAGATTCATGTGAAGATGTGGTGATCGAGGACTGTTACATAAGTGTTGGAGATGATGGAATTGCAATAAAGAGTGGTTGGGATCAGTATGGAATTGCCTACGGACGGCCTTCAATGAATATACTCATCCGAAACCTTGTTGTTCGCTCTATGGTCAGGTGAAACTCCCACACATCATGCTTCCAACTTAAGATGTGATTATTGCAGGCTTGTCATTCTATACTTCATTTCAATCCAAATATGACTAGATATTTTTGCATACTCAAGACATCGGTAGATGGAATTTCTGGATGAATATGTCTGTTGATGTTTGCCCTTGGACTGCAGTTGCGAATTTGATTGTATTTGACAATTGAGTTTGGTCTGTCGTCTGTATGGTCTCATACTTTGGAGGCATAAAAGTTTTGCAATGCTTTTACTTCCAGATATCTATGGAAAAACATTAGTGTTTGTAACTTTCGAGTTATATCTTTCATTTTACGTATTTTGGTTTTGAAGTATGGCTAATGTATAGCTAATAGCTGGCAATAATCGATTGGCTTTGGTTGTGTATCAGTAACTCATTTTTATTGGAGCACAATTGTTTTAAATTCAACGTTGTACATTTAAGTTTGTAGAATTGCAGCGAGACACTTGGGTATGAGACCTATCAATATCGAAGTATTTTCTCCCCCTTTTCCCCCCCTCCTTTTTTCTTATAAAAAGACAAATTAGATAGTAGTTAATTCTTATATAATTCTGGAAGGGATGCAAGAATTGATAACCGTTTTATTCTTTGTACAGTTTTTAATGAGGGTTTCATAGATGAAGTGTGTTTGGTTCCTTCTAAAATTGCTCCTATTTTATAAAATAAACAAATTTGAGTTTGTATTACAACAACCTGCTGGGATTGTGTCTAAAAACATTTGATTTTTTTGGGTAAGCAAACATTTGATTTTTTGTTAGAAGGATAAGTGAATTTGTTGCAATAAATTTGTAAGGCTTCCAAGCTTCATTCATGGTATACTGCCCCATTAATCAGTGTATGACTACTGTGATATGCTTGAGCAAAGAATCTCAAGGTATTTTTCCTGTGGGGCTCTTGGGCCCCGCATTGGGTATTATACTGCTGTAAATGAGGGCAGCCTTTGTCTGGGCTGGAGGAATATTTGAGCGTTGTGGCTTTCGGACACAGGGCGCTATACTGTTGTAAACGAATGACTCCATCTGCTATACAGTGGGAGCTAGTTCCTATATTTTGAGAATTCCCCATCGTTGTTGAAAATGTGACACGTTTGATTGCATATCTCTTATTGAACTTCAATAGACTGCACCGTTACTTTTGCTTTCATTGTAGGTGGAATCTTTGTTTTTATTGTAGTTGGTTGGTTGCAACATGTATCCAGTAGTGTCCTAAATTCCTGCAAGGCAACATTACTTAAATTACTTGTCTCTGAGGATTTTCTGCAAGTGGTAGTGTTACCTAAAAAGATAATAACTGAGATCTACCTTGGCTGAAATGCAACAGCGCTGGCATTTCAATAGGCAGTGAAATGTCTGGTGGTGTATCAAATGTTACTGTGGAAAACCTCATTGTCTGGAACTCAAGGCGTGCTGTGCGTATCAAGACTGCCCCTGGTAGAGGTGGATATGTGCGACACATAACCTACAGAAATCTTACATTTGACAATGTCCGAGTTGGAATTATCATCAAGACAGACTACAATGAGCACCCTGATGAGGGGTATGATCGGAAGGCTCTCCCAGTGCTCGAGGACATAAGTTTCACTGGCGTGCACGGCCAGGGAGTTCGTGTTCCGGTCCGCATTCATGGAAGTGAAGAAATTCCGGTGAGAAACGTGACTTTTCGGGATATGTCGATAGGGCTAACTTACAAGAAGAAGCATATCTTCCAGTGTGCCTTTGTTGAAGGTCGAGTGATAGGGACCATCTTCCCTGCTCCTTGTGAGAATCTTGATCGGTATGATGACCAGGAACGGCTTGTTAAACGATCAGCTTCCCAGAATATAACAGACATAAATAATGATTTTTGAGGTGGCAGGTCCTCTTATCGCCATGATTCATCCCCTGCAACGTACGTCTGCATTCAATGGTTTGGGTGGATAAGTTTGAGTTGTGGGGGCAGAGCATGCTATCTTATGTTTTTTTATGCATTCTCTCTTCCTTTTTCTTTTCTTTTTTTTCCCCTCCTTTTCTTCTCTCCATTTTTACTTGAGAAAGGAGGTTAGCTAAAGAGGAGAAGAATGGGGACAGATAGAACCAAGGAGGGAGTTCCCCCCCCCTCTTAAAGCTTGAATTTGATGGGGTTGTATATACCGAAAATTTCCATATGCTTGTACATTTATGGGTTTACTGATATGTCAATTTACCAATTTCAATTTGCGACCTTCTGAACTTGCTTTATCATTGAAGCATTACCTTTAGGGTCTCCACTCCATACAAATGGAGGGTACATTCTCTCTTTGTACTTTAAAATGATTCGTACTCTGTATACAGGGCACTTGTCTTTGACGAAAATACAATCCTTTTCTCATTCTGTTTTCGTACAACGCCTAATTTAGGCATTTTCAATGCTGAATGATAGTTAGGCTTGAAGTGGAGATCAAGCTAAGATTCCCCAGATCTCTGAGGGTCTTTTGACTCGATGTTAGGAGAAACCAATCAAAATATTTAGGAAAAAGTGAGAAAACAAATGGGTGATGGTGGTGTTTCCCCAACCCAAAACAGAAAAGAAATAGGCGGAGATAGGAGAGAGAGTGGATATTGGCTTAGTGGAAGACATGGGGGAATATTTAGTCTTTATGATTGGAGATGTTGGAAGCCCATTGTGGCAAGCGAATATGTGCGGCTATTTGAGTCCTTTTTGGGACAATTGTTGACCATATGAATTCAATAAAGCTACACAGAGAGATCAGTCGATTGATCTCTGTGTGTGTCTCAAAACCAGTTCTCTTTCGAATGTCCCAACACACAGGTTGCTGCAATATTTAAACACTTAATTAACGAGGGAGTCCAAAACTCTCAGCACGCAAACAAAGCAGGGTCCGAAATATGCATCCAGACACACTTTTGGCATAACAACTCCATATCAGTCATTAGCATTACCACGTCCTTCATCCTCCCCAGAAACTACTTTCCAGAATAAACTTGATTCCTTTTTCTGCTCCATTCGATATAGCCCGAAACAAAGTCAAGGGGCTCAGAACTTGTGGAATGTTAACCAGACTATGCTATGTTTCCATGTGCCCTTCAAATGGAGGAGCTGCAGTATGACAAATTCTTATCTAATTTGCATTTGGGGCATGTTCGACCAACAATTCCATTTGTACCATGAACTTACTGAGTATTTAACTTGTATGGTGGAAAATTGAATGGAAACAGAGTCCTAGTTTGGGGGTGCTGGTTCAAAGCCGTGAAACGACTGTGCATGTGATTCGTAGCAAGAGACACCCATTCTAGCTGGTCATATCTTTGACCAACTTTTGCACTTGATAAAAATTCACAATTCCCAGAACTTTCCTGAACATTTTCTGAGAGCTTATTACCTCACTGACGTTGCTTTGAACCAACCTACTATACCCAAATAACGGGTCAAAGGTGGGAATTCCTAGTCTAAAAAACTTCTGTAGTCTCTGAAACGTGGCTCTTTTCATCAAATGTGGTTTGAATGGCAACCTGGGTTACCTTAGATTCTGGTGTCGACGGAGCCCCATGCAAATAAATTATCTGCATTGCCAGCCATACAAGTGTCGGACTCGGACATTGTATCTATAAACTTCTCAACCAAACTTCTTTGTATTAAAATATTCTAACACACAACCTAAACTTCCAAGTTGGTGTCCTTCAAACAAAAACATCATGGTCTACTCAAGTTTAAATACTCTGTCATCTACTAGTTGTTTAGTACTTAAGCACTCAGTCAATGCGTATTCAAACTGAACAGCCAAATTCTTTTAAGTAAAAAGAGTGTGAGACACGTTTAATTGACAACATTTTATGGTGCCTAGAAGAAAAGTACAAGAAAGTGAAAACTTTAGAAGAGGGACAGTTTATATGTACAAGATTCTCTTTATTTGCATCTTTTCTTGTAGCATCTGCAATTTTTGTATTGCATTATTCTGCAGATCGCAGCACGCAAACCCTTAACCTATTGCAGAATTAAAGTATAGAAACTCTGATTACCAATGATAATGCTCAAACAAAAGAGGAGGGGTGGGGAGCAAAGGGGAAGTTTGGCTGTCTATGGCTCTTTTTGCGTGGAATAATTGACCTGGGAGATTTTTATACCTTGGTGTAGTTCCTGCATCGGATAAAGAATAAGTAATTAGGTGGGTGGTGGAGTGGAGTAATAATAATCATGCTAATCCCCCACTTGCCCCTCAACTTTTCTCCCAACAAATTGCAAGAAGAGTTAGGTGGGTAATTACATCATGCCTAATTTATTCAAGCATATGGAAGGAAAAACCTCATTGCCCTTTTGAAACAGGGCATTTGAAGAGGTCAGATTCCTCTTATTTCTATTAGAAAATTTTGGTCGCAGTATGCGCATGTGAAACATTACTTGTATTGATGAATTGGCAAAAGCAAAGTCAAATGAAGAATTGAATGGCCCATTTATGGTAGCTGATAGGGGTGGAGAAACTAGGTGATTGGCATTGAAATTTCGCTCTAGAAAAAGGCACAAAATCCCAGAGCATTTAGGATGGTCCATCTGCCCCAGCTTCTGATTATGCAGGATCATATTTTTAGTCAAAGAAATCTTGACCAAGTACATGGATATCTCTATTTTGGACTTGTCCTGTACAACCTTAAATTCTACCGATGGACAATCATCCTGATCCATACACCATCGGATTTCGTGGGGAACATCTCTTGAGGGAGTCCACTTCTCTCTTCAATTAAAATGCAACTCTGCTACTATTGCCTACCAATATTGAATTTTAACCAATTTGACCACCTAAGTCCCCTCTCAAACTCGGTTATTTTCTACACGGAAAAAAGGAAATTTGTGGGTGCAGAACTGTCCAATTTTGTGTTAAGGACTGTAATAGAAAATAGTTCCAAATAATTTACCAAAAAAATTACTAAGACATAATTATAAAAGTTAAGCAGAAATGCGTCTAACCCTCATCTTAAGACTAATGGGTGATTAGAAGAGGGGAGCTCACGCTACGCCTCTGGAGGCGACCACTCCTTAGCATTACAAGAATCATGGTCAGCAGTCAACTGGTAGGTTGGGGGGGTGGTGTAATTTCCCGCAAAATGCAAGGCTGTTTCCCAAAGAAGGATCCGAATGAACACGAAGATCACGTGGTGGATTTTGAAGTGGGTCAATCATCACCCGTGACACCTCCCTCAGAGTCCACGGCCCCAAAGAGTCTGCAGACGCTTTGATTGGTTGAATGTTTGATATTTCAAAAAATTAAAGCAGCACAGTAACGTGTCACATGTCACGATCACGGGGAAACTTGTTCCATCTTTTCCAACCAATCCAATTTCGCCACGTGCGATTACTCATCGTGCGGTGCTCCTTTTAAGGCCACCACCTTACTTGCAACTCTTTCCGTGTGGAACGGAAGTTCTATCGGCTCCCATTCATTATTCACTTGTATACCCCTTTTTCTCTCTCTCCCTTTTTTTTTTTTAATAACTTTTTTTTCTAAGTGTTTTGTTTTTCTTTTTTAATCACAAGGTTATTTTGCAAATTGCGTAGGAGGAACAAAATCAGCTAAACTAAAAAGTTATTTCCACTTTCATTGAGAGATTGAATATTCATATAAGGGGGTACCAAAAAAGCAATAATTTCTGTATACTTTTTTTATAAGTAGTAAAGGTAAATCTTATATACACAACTTATTATTATATTTAAGAATTTAAGATTTTAGTTTAAATATATTTTTCATCAATAAACTTTTGGACTTAAAAGACATTTTGCACCTCTCACTGTCAATTTGGTTATATAACATTTCTCAACTGCTAAATGTATTCACTTTGTATCTTACACAGTTAATTTAGACGTAAATTGATAATTTAAATCAATAAAATGATAATTTTACTATCATATTTTGTGAGAGTCAATTGTCATTTTAATGGTCAAAAATCTCAATTTCTATCCAAATTAACAATGAAGGGTAAAGAGTACACACGTGGAAGTTGAAAAAAAATATATAATTAAATGATAATTTAAGGTGCAAGTGTCATAATCCCAATATTTGATGGACACAATATATTTTTTTTCTAATATTTTTATACATACTAAGGTGATGTTCTGCGACTAAAAAAATTCACTTTTTGGTTACATTTTTCAAGTACAAAAAAAAAAAATTACAACCAAACATCTAAAATCTCGAAAAATTCAATACAAATTCAAACAGCTTTTCACACAAACTCTAATATTTTTTGTAAAAAAAAATTATATCAAATATTCTCTCCATATTTTTTCTCCAAATTCTAATATTTTTTTATTAAAAAATTTATCAAATCATCTATCTCTATACTTTTTATAAACTCTAATAAAAATCAATCTACAATCAAATATTTTTAAAAAATTTCACTAACTTTTTACAACCAATCCCAATAAAAACTTCAATCTACCTAAATATTCAAACCACTATCAAATCTTCTACAAATTTGAAGGATTTTTTACGACAGAACATCACCTAAACACAAAATAACATCTAGCGTATGATAATTTTGTAAGTAAACTATGACTATGTATTTTAAGAATTATCCTTAGTTTTATCATAAAGAAGATCTTGGAAGCAAAACTTGTTTTTTTTTCTGCTAAAAAAGGAAACTACAAATAACACAAAACATTCTTATGTTTATTAGGTCGAGCTTGCAATAGTTAGGGAGTGTTGTAAAAATTGAGGAGATTAAAGTTTTATTAAGTTTTATGGGAAAGTAGTGAAAAAAAGTAGAATTTTTATAAGAGTTGGTGAAAAAGTAAAGAGAGAGAATATTTGATTATGACTGGTGCGTTTGTCATTTTGACCTCATAAAATAATTACAATATAATATTTCTCAGTGGCGGAACTAGGACTTAAGTTGAGAGGGTTGACTTTTTTTTATAAAAACTTATCCATTATCTAAACAAAACAAAACAAAACGAAACGAAAATTCATCAAACCAATTCACTAATCAAAATTAAGAACAATAACCTTCAACAAATCACAATTGACTATGTGTAAATAAACAATCCCAAAATCGAATTTAACATAAATTGAGCAAAAATTTATAGCTTAAGCTCACAAAGTGTCCCGTAAAAATGTTTTCGATATTAGGAAAAAGATTTTCCCTCATTTTTTAACTATTCTACAACAACTTTTTAGCAGTCTAAGAGGAAAATTATTTTATTAGGAATATTGCTTGCAAAGAAAAAAAAAAAAAAAAAAAAGAGAGACAAAAAAACTAAAGGGGGGCAGCCGTCCTGGCTTACCTCCCATGCATCCGCCACTAAATTCTCTCTCATTCCATCAAATCACTACTTTTTATTATAATAAATATAAAAAATTTTATTCAAATAATCTTTCTTAACGTTTTCATCCATTCTAATACCCAAAATTTTACCATTCAAACACATCCGTTCGAATAGGAAGGGAAGTGTAAAAGGAAGATTTCAAAGGGAGAAGAAATCAAAGGGCCGGGTGAGAACATAACTTCTTGTTGCCTAAAGGGCTGTTGAAGAAAGTCTACGGAATGCTCCCCGGTGGTTTCGGCCCCGGAATTCTGGTTATAATAGATGCTGACTAAGTTAAGAACCATTGCTTCTCTTTCATGAATCATGGCTTCCTACTTTTTTATTTATTCATTAAGAAATTCGAAAAACACGGGTGTGGTGCCCACTTTGGTCGTGTTGCCTACCTGCAGGACGGCACGTCAAATATCAAAGAAAACGTCAGAGCCGGTAATGCTGACGCCTTCTACGCCTGGAGGAAGTTCGACCATTTCATCCCACGAGTGTTTGGCAAGTGGGTTTGTGGTGTTACTACCACCATTCAAATATATATCCCTCTACTGGATTTTATCTACCCACCAAGTACTTGCAGAGAAGTTTCTCGTTCTAATTTTAATAATTTTTTACAAATTTTAAATTCTTTTTTTTTTTTGTGTTTTTTTTTTAAAAAAAATTTTGAGTTTGTAAAAAATATTAGAGTCGGTGAAAAATTAGCAGTGATTTAAAAAAAAAAAAAAAATCTTAACATCCAAAAATAGGCTAAAAGAATCACAATTTGTTTTTGGTGTCCATCTAAACAGGCCAAATATCTAACAAATTTTTTTCTCAAAAGACAAAAAAGTTATTATCTACTGCTGGTCTCATCAAATGAAACCTGTGGCCACTAATATTATTTTTCTAAAAAATTACTAAAATATCTATATAAAATTTTTAAAACTCCTGAACATACTGAGGGTGTATAATTTTAAATATTAAAATCATAATTTAGCATAGAAAAAAATTCTAGATTTTATCTATTGACGCACTGGTATTAGTTTAATTTGAAGTTGATTTTTTCATTTAGTTCTGGTGGACTTGAGAGAGAAGTAAAATGATTATATAAAGTAGAGAAAAACACAAAATAAATAAATTTTGTTTTATTTTTTTAACCAAAATAACATTGCAGTCAGTCTTTCAATCTAAAATAAATTTATGCATTTTTTTTTCAAACTTATACACTAAAGTCATCCATATTTTTAAATACTATTTTCTTTCATTATTTTCTACGCCTTTAACCACTAGCTAGAGATTTGGACTTATTACGTACGTGGTACATACGTGTGTATAAAAGTACAGTCCACATGCGATGAAAATCTGAACAACCGAAAGAAAGCGCTCGTGCGGAACAGTAAATAAGGAGCTGGTTACAAGGAGGACCCCACAAACCCGAGGCAATATCGTAAATTCGACGGAGAAACCGTGGGCAGTGTCGAACGAGGAAATGAATGAGAGAGAGTTTTCCTGATGCAAAGAACACGTGTTTGAAATAAGAAGAGGCCGACAGAAGAAAACGACAGAAGATAACAATAAAAAAAAATGTCCTCGTAAAGTCGTAGCGGAAGCCCGAAGGTGCGAGGAAGAAGCTCAAAAAGCACCCATATATTCCTCGTGCTTTTAACAAATTGATAATAAACGAATAATTGTTTATAAATTTAAATATAACTCTAATTCAACAGATACAAGTCTCACGGAGAAGATAGCAGAACGCCAGACGGAGGCATAGATTAAAGTACAGAGTCCTCTCCCGCTCTCTCTCTCGCTCGCTCGCTCGCTCTTTCTCTCTCTCTCTATCTATGAGCTCACAGAAACCGAGGCCTTCGATTTCTCTACGTAATTATTCTCTCAACCTCTAAAGTGCTTCCGCATTCAATTTTCTCGTGTTTTGGTTCGCCGTTGGATTGTTGCGAAAGATGTCGAGCTCCCGGGAGTTTTCGGAATTCGGCGGGCAGAGGCCCGCGAAGGTGCTGGAGAAGCCGAGCTTCTCTCAGACGTGTAGCCTGCTGAGTCAGTACCTGAAGGAGAAGGGTTCCTTTGGCGATCTTAGACTCGGGATGACATGCAGCGTCGAAGGAAACGGTGCGGTTTGTTATTTTCTATATTTTTCTGGGTCGGTTCATTTCGATTTTTGGTATAACGGAGAATTTCCGATTTTCAAGCTTAAGCAAGTCGAGCGGTTGTAGTTAGGCTGAGTTTCCGGATACTCCATGTTTCTCGTGCTTAGGTGATGGTTCTCATTGGCGTGTGTTGAACCATCTAATTCCATTTTCCTTATGTGATATTCTAAGAAACCCTGAAGTCAGAAATTAGATCTGTAAGCTTTTTCTATCTAATATTCAAAAAAGATGATAAATAACGATATTCCATTTAATGGTTCAGAACTGGGGGAACTTCCCCTCGTTTCTCTCATCAGACACCCCCAATTCAAATTTTGCTTTTCTTTCTCGGGAAAATGGAAATGAGGTTGTAGCCAGAATGCTTTTATATTTTCTCTTCAATTTCCGTCTCACTTTTGTTAGTGAAATAATTCTTCATCTTCTGTCGGTAAGAGACTTGGTCTTGGTCCTGGGAAATTTCGATATAGCTAGATAGCCACTGCTTAGTTGTTCATGAAACATAGTAATTTGGTTCTTGTCACAAGTCCCTTTTTATTTATTTCTTTTTGCCCTTCAGGATTAGAAAATGATGTGTAGAATTGTAACAGGTACAGCAGAGATGTACCGTCAGACAGCACCAACGATGAATTTATTTCCAATTAAGGAGAAATTTGGTGAGGTTTCGGCTTTACATGCCGCGGCGGCTGGGAACCTTCAACCTATGGATTTGTTCCCTCAACCAGCTGGGTTTGCTGCCTCCTTATCCAATGAGGAGGTCCCAAAGACTACTGCTGACTCAAAGTGAGCTCAGATACTACCCTTTTATGGCCTTTTAAATAAGTCTCTTGAATACTCGTATTCAGTATTTTGGCAAAATAGGTTAAAGACTCTCTAGATTTTCTAGCATAAGCAAACATGTTCTAGTTGTTTTACCTGTGCCTCATTATTTCGTTAGAAATGTGCACTCGGAGTTTCATGAATTAAATTTGCTAGCTGCTTAATTTGATGAGCACCATAAACAATTTGTTAATTGGAACAAAGAAGCTATGATATGGTGTACTAGAAGAGAAACTTTTGTTGTACTTATCTAATTGTAACATATGTTTATTGTGCAGCAGAGCGAACTTGTCTGCCTCAGCAGATTCTAAAAGAGCCCAAATGACAATATTCTATGGTGGGCAAGTAATCGTGTTCAATGATTTTCCAGCTGAGAAGGCAAAGGAAGTCATGCTCTTAGCGGGCAAGGGAAGCTCCCAGAGCAACACCAACAACCAGCATGCTTCTACTGCATCTAACTTGCCCAGGAATTCAGTTGATTCCAGCAGTTCAATTGCTAACAGCTCTAGTATCGTTCCTCCTAATTTTGGCAATAAGCCGGTTCACGAGCACGTTCAACCACCCCCTCAACCCCTTGCTTGTGGTAATTATTTCATTTGGTTACTGTATGTCTCTTTGCTGAGTGCAAAAGATGGAGTGTCCAGAGCATCTGGTTCATTTTTTCTTATCCTGTTTCTCCTTTTCAATGGCAGAGTTACCAATTGCAAGGAGAGCTTCACTGCACCGGTTCTTGGAGAAGAGGAAAGATAGGTAGGCATTTTTGAAAAAATAATACAGGAATATCATTTTGGAAAAATTTGACCGTCCCATATGTTTCTGCAAATTTAGCTGCAGATGTATTAAAGAAAACAGTTCTAGTTGTCTAGGGGGATTGGAGTGCTCTATTATTTCCCCTTCCTATTTTTCCTGGTTTCCTTGGTGGAATCAGTCATTCTTGATTATTTCCATCAAGTTTTGATGAATTACATTTCAGTAGGTTTAGGTTATAGCTGAGTCTTCCCTGGGGAGATTAGTACTGTCTATCATTGTATCAATGACAAAACAGAGTTGCGGAATTCTCTTTCAAAATAATATTCATTTGTGGCAGACTGCTGTACCTAAAAGCATACAATCTAGCAGTGACTTTACGTTTGTGGTCCAAATAATTGATCTCTCCTATTTTGCTTTATGACATTTCTTCAGGTTCACAGCCAGAGCACCGTACCAAACAAGCAACCCAACAGCAGCCCCCACCAAGCCAGATGAAAGCAAGTCATGGCTCGGCCTGGCTGCTCAATCACTGAAGTAGTTAATCAATTTCGTTTCTAGGCATTTATAATTCAAGCCTACTGTCCTTTTTCGTTTGGTGGGTTTTATCTCTGCTAATGCTATTTATTTAGGGTTCCGTCCTCATATTTCCCTTTTGGTAGCTTTGGCTTCGGCACTAGGGAGCCACAGCCTTACATCTAACTGTGATGAATCTTTTAGTTGTTGTAATTACATTTAATGCAATCATCTTAAGGACTGATAATTTTGAATGAATGAATGAAACTACCCTTATCTTTCAATTAATATCTTCTTTGTATATTTATTTAGAATGGTTTAAAGCATCTCTTCATTTTAATGGCAGCAGATGGAAGCTCTTATGGTCACGTCTAGAGGGAGTAAAATACTTCTTCTAGTTGGAGAAAATAACTCATAGTTTAACGTCACCACAAATCTTAATAGCTACAATTTTTTTAATGTTTTATGTGTCGAAGTGTCATATGATGTTATTAGGAAAATGTTGAAAACCTGTCCAATAATTGAACCCCAGTGGATGATTGGAAACGACCCCTATTTTTTTTTTCTTTTCTTTTTTCTCTTCGCGTGCATTATTGAAAAGGTTCACTTTTGATCCTGAACCTGAACCTGAACCTGAACCTGTTGAACAATCAACCCGATGTAAACGAAGTGAGCACAAAAAACATACTATTAAAACATCTGTGAGTGGTGGAGTTGCGAGGCACGCGGGTTTGAAACTTGGACGTCGGATTTGGTTTTATTTCAAGACGATATGATATAAAAAGAACACCTTTTTTTGAAAAAAATATAATTATCTAGGACCACATGCAAGGACGAGTCAGTAAGTAGGAAAAATTAGGCGGTATAGCTTTGCGTCCACACCAAAGAAAAATCTCTCCCCATCGCTTTGTAGATATTGTCACGTTGTTCACATCCGACCAAAAACGCGTTTTATATTGAAATAAACGAGAAAGCACGAATCCCGGCCTTATACGATTTTAACGATCTTCTTCGTTAAGATATGGTCGTGATCACATGCTTGTTTCGGTGGTGGTAGGGTCGGTCTTCCTTCCACCTCTTCTTTCCTCTTTTTTTGTTCAAATTTCTTCCTTTCTCGTACGTCGGTGTATTCTCATGCGTTGGATTGCCGA
The DNA here is from genome assembly GCA_003952965.2 of Morella rubra. Classification (NCBI taxonomy): domain Eukaryota; kingdom Viridiplantae; phylum Streptophyta; class Magnoliopsida; order Fagales; family Myricaceae; genus Morella; species Morella rubra. Next base: position 7,515,445 of record CM025854.1, read on the forward strand.
CTTTCCAATCAAACAAACAATTGAATTCCCATGACGACAAGGCACCGATTCTGAGCCCATGGCCATGATGTTTAGGTCTTGTGGTCCAGGGCATAGCTAGTTGGGTTGTTAGCTGCCTAAATGTTGTCGGGGGGGCCTATGATGGCATGACAATCGAGGCACTCGTACTTGGACGGTTGCTTTGAAGCCTTTGAACTCGATCCCTTTACTTGTAGTTGAGCGTCATGAACCTCCTTAAAGGAGGAGCTCATAAGTACTCGTACGGTATGTCTTTACAATTTTGGATAACTAGTGGCCAGTGGGTGGGATAAGAAATCCGCTTTTACGCATGCAATATTGTTGTGATTGTGCAGAAGAGAAGGATCAGCTTTGCTATAATGGGAGTAGATGTTAGAATTCAACGAGGAATGAAAAAGATAAGCCATAATTCTTACATTTCCTAGGAACAGCTTTGCTATAATGGGAGTAGAGGTAGATGTTAGGGAGCAGGTAGGCAACGCAAATATTTGACTCAGCCATGTGAGGAATCACAAAGGGCTACCATCTAATTAGCTAACTCTCACCGGAACCGTGTGGTGTTTGAGTGTTAAAATTTTGAAGTATTAGAGTTAGTGAAAAAGTGAAGAGAAAGATAATTTGAATTAATTTTTTTATATTTATTTGTATTAAAAATAGATTATTCAAAGAAGTAAACTTATTGGGTTAACCCATACACATCGTCTCCAAAATGGGCATAACTCTTGAAGAGATGATGGGGCCTTATAAGTCACTTTCGGATCATCTTCTTTAGCAATGTGGGACAAAATTTTCTTTTTTATTTTTAAGTTAATTAAGGAAAAGAAGAAAGGAATCCACTTCTCTAGACGGTTTTAAAAGTGTATTTATTAAGCTAACTCTCACACACCATCTACAAAATGGTCTAAATGACATAACATAAAACGAATCATTTATAATATAAAAAACAAATAAAATAAACTATTTACATTTAAAATAATAATATTTTAAAAATAATTCTTCAAGGAGATGCACAGATACTTTATCAAATTCTTATATCCAAAATCAGTTAATATATAGCATAAGGATTAGAACTTTCAGTAGAGAACGGGAATTTTCTCATTTTTGAAGCATCGGAACATGAGCTTAGCTCACATAGCGCCTATAGGCTATGTTGTATGGTCCCAATTTTAGCATCAACCTAATGCTAATTGGGCTGTCAATAAATACCCTAACTTCGGCCGAAACAAATTATCCCAAGTGTGGAACAAAAGTCCAGTACGCTACAACTACCACTGCAAGGCGAAAGCCCATTATTTGTTGTCAGAATTGCTGCTGCTTGCTCCTGTGTCCACCTTTTGTTCTGATATTCCCAGTCTCTTTCCTTATCCTTCGTCATCGTCGGCCTGGGCAGCCTCTAAACGGAGAATGCCAGAGCTGCAAGCCAAATATTAAAACTGCATCAATCTCGGGATGGCATAAAAAGGGGTAGACCGTAGAGGAAGAAGCTCTCCTCCTGGGTGAGATTCAAATACTCGAAGAGTTCACCGAATAATGGTTTTTAGAATCCAGGATTCAAGTCACACTGTCCTCAGCATCCTGCTTTAGAATAGGGATCCGGACGATAGTTTCAGCACTCGGGAACTCAGAAATATTATGAATAAACTCCTATTTCCAAATTCCGGTTCCTTAGATTCAGAAAATGAAGATTTAGAGTTTGTTTGTATGCCTGTAGAATAAATTTTATAATTTATTTTTAGGTATTTGGTAAATTATTTTTAAATAACTGTAAAAGCTAAACAAACTAAGCTTAAAATTTTTCTTAAACAAATCCTTTTTTTTTTTTTGGGAAACATCATGGATATGTCCTATATCTATGGGCAAAATATTAATAACTCCTCCTTTAAGTTTAAAAATATTTTATTCCACCCTGTTTAAAACATTTAATCTTGGACTTATGTTTTATTTGGAAGTTAAACTACATGCAAATGACCAAAATGTCCTTTCAACTAAAAAAATAACATATAAATAAACAGTAATGTTTTAAGAAATATTGAAACTCTATTTCATTAATTAATTTATTTTGTGAATTTTTTCTTAATTTTGTCTTGAAGGCGCATTGGGGACAAATCACATCACTTTCAATTTGGACCAAAATTTAATTTTTTGGTTTCTAAAATTAAGTATTACCCTCGTAAAATGGTCACTGCCAAAAAAAATAATTATAACGACAAAATTATCATTTTGCACATAAAAAAAATCAATGCAAAGTGCATGAAATCAATAGTTAGTGAGTGTAATATGACAAAAATAATAGATTGAGGTGCTAAATATCAAGACTAACCTTAAAAATTTATACAAATTTATTGTCAAAAATCACAAAAAATTGTTTTAAGTAATTATTTTTTAAAAGAATAACCAAATATTAAAAAAAAAAATCCTGAAAATGTTTCAAAGAAGAAAATTTTAGGTAAAACAATAATTTTACATGTAAACAATCGGAGTCTTAATTGGTAATCGTTACGGAGCTGAGGATGGTTGGCCGTATCGAGAACACCCTTGAGCCAAAAAAACTGGACCGTTCCATATTCATCATACATGGCATTAACCCCACGGATGGAGGGCTTTTCATCATATGAATCCCCTGCCACAAGAAGGAAGACTCATTGGTTTCTTTTTCTTTTTTTCTACGCCAAAATAAAAAAAACATGCACAACTATGAATGGACAGAGTTACAACTAAGGGGGTTTATAAAGCTGTGTTTAATTTTCTGATACTTAGTCCAGGAGGGCTTCAACCCCTCGGACAATTTGGTCGATGGTAGATCATTCAATATCCAAGCTAGCTTTGTAATTAGTCCACGATTAATATCAAATATTCTTCTCATATCTACTAGGCCTCCAAAATATATATAGGCTTATGGTCTCTATGGCATTTCAAGCCTCAAGGTCCTTCCGCGACAGAAACGTGGGGTGTCTTTGCCTTCTAAATGTTCTTATTGTGAAATTTTGAATCGCTTGACCATGTTATTAGTATTGACACTTTTTCTGATCAGCCTTAGCAGATGGTTGTGCGTTTTGAATTTGGTGTCCAGTGGGAGTTCAGATTAGAGTGTCGGAGTCTAAGATTAGATCTTCATGCCCTACCAACTTTACCGCTTTAATGTTTTTAATGTGTTTTTTTTTTTTTTTTTTAATGTATTAGTAGTTTCTTAAGCATGTTTGTATCCACTAAAAAAATAAGGTGTGATGTTTTGTTCTCTTTATTTATTTTTCTTATTTTGTATCTAATTAATGTTTGTCACTACACTATTTCTCTGTCACAATTGAGGCATATTTAATAAAAAAAAAGTTCAATATAGATGGCTCAAGTAGAGGCAATCCGGAGATGTGTGGAGGAGATTGAATTATTCGAGATGCTAAAGGTATTTTTATATCTGGTTTCTCAAATTTTTATGGCATTCGTTCGAATTTTAAAGGGGAGCTTTTAGAAATGCTTGATGGTATTAAAATGTGTATAAATCTTGGTTATAACCACTTTCACATTGAAAGCAATTCTCTAGTGGTATCTATGGGATTCTTGGGAAGAATTGATGACGTATTTGGATTGTCTTTCTTTTGAGATTTATCATGTCTATGGAAAGGCTAATTTCGTAGCAGATATTTTGGCTAAATCGGGTCCGCAAGGATAGAACAATAATTTTGGGAAGTTAGAGATATGCCGTGCTTGTAGCTTAGATATTTATGCTCTTTCACATTTGCGCAAATAAGTCTCTCTTTTTGGTTGGTGGTTTTTGGTGTTTTTTCATGTAGTGGGCCAAGTATTATTGTTATCACAGTATTCCTTGTCATAAGCACACATATCTAATAAATCACAGACATATCATCTTCCCAAAAAGAAAGAAAAATAAATAAATAAATAAATAAAAAAGAGACAAATTTGGTCCTGCAATACAAACCCAAAACAGCCTTGATGAATCCATGTTCTCTGATTTCATGGCGTGCTAATTTATTTTTGTCTTTTCCAACGTCAACGCAGAGGAGAATATTAGTCGCTCTGTAATAATTGTATTCTAAAAATAGATGAAGAAGAGGGACTAGGCTGCTGGTCAAACATAATACTAAAAGTTTCCCGAACGCCAAATTTCATCTCGTGGAAAACGGGTCGAAGTCCGCTGTGAGGCCCATGTCAAATCTTTAGAGAATTTCAAGAATCTCAGTCGTATACAGCAAGAACAAACTAAACAAAATTCCAAGGGAAAACCATAATCAAAAGAAAATATCAGAAAACTTAGTAGCTGTGTATTCCAGAAAGACTATATCAGAAGAAAATAGACCGTTCGTGCGCATATATATTAACCATACGAAGAGAGAGAAGAATGAAACAGAGATTACGAGGTTTCCTCGTATCTTCATAGGCCTTATTAAGAAACACGAAAACCAGTAAAAACAAAAAAAAAACAAAACAGAAAAACTAAATTCTTAGGTAAGACATATCAAAAGGGTCCCTCGTTTGTAACAGTTGGAGACCTTACCTTCTCAAACCAACCCCAATACTCAGGATTACAATGCACTGGAGAAGACACTGTTATAGGCGTTGGCGTAAATGGACCTGCAGATCCTTTCCAGTTTGTCAAGCACTTTATCAGAACATCTCCTACTTTTCCTTCATTCATGGCCTCGTAAACCTTCTCTATATCCTCACCTGGACTCACCTTCTTTGCCCCACTAAGAAGCTCCGTCCCTACTTCGGCCCTCACAAACCTATATATAGGATAAGTCCGACATTTCTTTATTCTATTAGCAACAGGAAAATCTCCCTCCTCAAATCTGTCCCGTGCTTTTGCTACCTCTTCTCCAAGACTTGCATCCAGTGCGTCTAGGAATACGGGTATACGCTTGAAAATCGAATAGCCGTTGTCGTTTCCATGGTCTGCTTTAGGATCTTTGAGTGCTCTTTCCACAAGGACTTCTCGCAGTTTAGGCAAGAGGGCATAAGATGGATTAGTGGGGTCGTCCAGATAAGAGAAAACTGGCTGGTGCTCAATGACTTGCAAGAGCTCTTTCTCGCAGAAACGGGATTCAAGCAGTGATCCATCTTCAGCGACATAGAGGGTTTTCCTCACAACTTGGAGGAGAACGTGTTTCACAACTTCCCTCATGTTTTCCTCCAAATGTCTTAGATCAATTGCCTGGCAAAGTGCCACCATGTAAGTAGCAGACATAAGCTTTAGGATCTCAATGGCTTCTGCACTTTTCCTGGCTGAAATCAAACCCAGAGAATTCACATCTTGATTGTGCTGTTCAGCACTCTGTACATGTGTCGTGACAGGGTTTGCCAAATACTGAAGCTCAGAGCAGTATGCAGCCATGGCTATCTCCGCGCCCTTGAAGCCATAATCCAAGCTTGGATTAGGACCGCCACTCAAATTGGAAGGCAAGCCATTGTTGTAGTAGTCACATACGAGTTCAGAGAATTGGGCAAACATGAGCTTCCCAATAGCTGCAACTGCAATACGGAGATTATCCATGGAAACACCAATTGGTGTACCCTGGAAATTACCTCCATGGAGCGCGAGATCTCGAGCTACATCAATCAACGGATTGTCGTTCACGGAATTGATTTCTCTTTCAATTGAATGTGTTGCCATACGAATAACCTCGATCTGGGGGCCCAGCCACTGGGGAGAGGTTCTGAGTGCATACCTGTCCTGTTTTGGCTTTGTAAGAGGGTCTTTTTCATGACGCAGCTTTGCTTCTTTCATGTAGTCACTTTCGTCCAGAATGAACTCCATGATAGCAGCTGATTCAATCTGGCCAGGGTGGTGCTTGAGCTCATGTGTCAGTGGGTCTGCGAACTCAGGCTTGCCAAGCATAACTTCACAGAACAAAGCAGAGAGAACTTCTGCAAGTAGAGCCAAAATGTTGGCATCAAAACAAACTGTTGCAGCCACGGCGGAGCCCACAGCTGTCCCATTTACAAGAGCTAAACCTTCCTTTGCTTGGAGATCGAAAGGAGCAGGAATTCCAGCTCTCGTAAGAGCTTCCTTGGCTGTGATTTCCTCACCATCAAGGGTGACCACTTTGGAATTATGCCGGCCAGTTAGTAATCCAGCAATATAAGATAATGGTACTAGGTCCCCTGAAGCAGTGATAGTCCCCCTAAGAGGCAGCTTAGGGATCAAATTATCATTCATAAGCTTGGTCATAGCTTCAAGAATCTCCCATCGAATTCCGGAATAGCCTTGCAAGAGTGTGTTGGTGCGGACGAGCATAGCAGCCTTTGAATAACTAGATGGAAGATTCTCCCTTCCAATCACTCCAGCATTAAGGAACCGAATAAGTTCTGTCTGGAGGTCCGCGGTTTTGTTGGTGCGCCGGTGCGATGTGGCTCCAAAGCCAGTGGTAACACCATATGTGTCTGTTCCACGGGAGATATTTTCGGAAACCCAGTTGGCGCTTTTGGCCACACGGTCACGAGCCACAGCTTCATCAAGGCAAACTGTTACTTCACTGCGGCGCGCAATGGCAGTGACCTGACCAACAGAGAGAGTAGTTCCCTGGATGCTAACGTTTTGTACCTCTGCAAACTGGGACACCATGTAGCAGACTTCATCAAAATGGGTGCATTGGAGGGCATCTGCAGCTTTCTTCCAGTGTAGTGGGGTGGACATATGAGCATTTTCGGAGGCACAAATGAGGTTTCCGATGCCCTTTTGGAGAGGGAGAGCTGGAGGACGGGATTGCTTGATAGGGCGGGCAAATCCGTCGGTTGCCATTGCTGCAACTGAGGCAGAGATTTCAAAGGGTACTGAAGGAGAACTGGGAGAAGTAAGTTATATGCAGTGTAAGCTGTTTCTGAGTTAGGGAGGATCTAGGCTCATCTATTTATAGTAGCGATAAGGCCGAAGTGATGATCGAGGAAATGGGAGAAAAAGAAATACATAGAGAGAGTGAAAACTGAGGGAGTGCTAAAGGGCCTGTTTCAATGGTCTAGTCTTTGCTGAAAATTATGGTGGGTTGTTGGAGATAGAACTTGCATGGAACTTGGGTGGAAATGCTGGGTAGTGGGTACCATTTGCAACTTGTTCCTAGTATCTAAAGGAAAGACCATTGACCTAGAGGAGATGCCATGCATTTACATACCCCTGACACCCTCGGGAATCTTATCCTTCAATTATCTCAAACATCATCCAATCAGTTAACCATCTTAACCAATCTCCATGTCTTTTAGCAGCAAAGCCTTTTCATGGTGTGTGGGACATGGCATGTCCTTGCTTAAGATAAATCATCTTTGCCCAGCTTTCACATGGACAAAATGGACCCAAAATTATATATAGCATCTCAAGTCCCAACTGCATGCGTCTAACAATTTCCAATCTTTTGGTTGTTGAGGAGGAGAAAAGACAAGAAAAAATCTCTCCTCGGGAACTTCTCATGCACTTTCCTAGTCTTTATGTTGTTAATTTTAAACTTAGATCACTTCCATCGTGTAAAACCTACAAGCCAACCACTAATCCAAGTGGGTTTGATATTTCACACCTTACAAATTAACCAAACAAACAGCTGTAGAAGAGGGTAAGAGAAAACTTAGAATACGAATTTATTTTAAATCACTGAATACACAAAATTTGAGAACAAGAAAATGCTCCACCACTAAGAAATTTAACACCAACAGTAGTTTGTCATAAATAATATTAATGCTACGGTTACTAAAAGTCTTTAAACAGGAAATAGAGCGAACCCTAGAATCCTGAAGCTAATATGAAATTCTAGATCATTCAGACCAAACCTAATTTTATCTTTGGCTAATAAATTTTTTAAAAATTCTTCACAGTTTTAAAATTTTAATTGCCAAACATAACAACAAAGGGCATGTTTGGCAAAGTGATAAACATTTTGAGAATTTTTTTAAAATTTTGGATGTGGTGTGAAAATTTAAGGAGATTTGAGTTTTATGGGAGTTTGTAAAAATGCAGTAAAAATTAATAGTATGTTTGGATAGATGAAATTTTTTGGAGTCTTATCATGCTCGAGAAAAGTAAAAAGAGATAATTCAATTGAATTTTTTTTTTTTTATGTTTATGTTGATGGAGAAAGATAATTTGATGGGGAGAGATCGTGAATAGAGATGATTTTAGAATTTATTATTATTATTTTAGAATTTTTTAAAAATTAAAAAATGGGGGTAGCATTTTCAAAATAGAAGTAAAAATTAGGGATAAAAATGTCTAACTTGTGAAAATTTTTGCTATCATTGTTGGACAAAATCTAAAGATAAAATAATGATAACAACTGAAAATCCTAAAACAAAATAAGCCAAAAAGGGAGAAAAAAAAACCTTAAACTAAAAAACTATCTCTTTCTAATTGAAGGAATACTTGTCTACACCATGTTAACTTCATCATATTCGGCACATATGGCCATATCGTACTTAACAAGGCACATAGTTCAGTTTACTGTGACCATGGTCATAGTAGACTTTTAATAAAATTCGGATGTGTCATTGTTCTTCTTAAAAAAAGGCAAAAACGAAAAATAAGCCTAGACTTTTTTAATTAGTAGGTGATTTTGCTCTCCAAATTGTTATAATGGATTTGACTCTAATTGACAAGTGGTATGTTAGTGATTTGAAAATTAAAGACACGTGGTAATTGACAATTGATTAACATATGTTCCGTGAATTGATAAAATGACTATTTTAAGACAATAAAAAATCTATAATGATCAATCTAAGACGAAACTTACCTTAAGAACCAGTTTTAGATTAGACAACACCCCATGGACTTGTGTACTAATTAAGACGAAAAAACAAAAAACCCAAATCTCATTTTCAAAACCCCCTAAGTTTTCCCGCGCAAAATTTAGAAGCGAAGAAATCGGCCGAACCAGCGTGGCCATTATCCCGGATAAGTATGCCAGACATACAAAAAAACATTGTTCCATTCGTAGGTTAATAATCTATCTCTTTCAGTCTTCTGTTTCTTTTTTGACAAATATGATAAGAGACAAAATTCCGTCCTGCCGAATCCCAAGGAAAGATGCTTACGCGCCCAGCAAACGAATGCTTAAATGATCCTAGACGAGACGGGAAGACGTGGCAACCACCGCTTAAAACAGCTGCCATCGGGTTCCACGGATTCATATAAAGCAAAGAATTGTAGCTTCAAACCCAGATGAGTGGTAAATCACAAAGTCTTCTACACCTTGAGAGGGAAAACGATTTCTTACAGTGGAAAATACTACACATATCCCAGTTTTCGAATTAATAGAAAACCTTCTCAGAACCTGAAAACTACCAAATATTTTAACATGTCCAAAAATACCAAAGATTCCCACGACCAAAGTACAGAAAACATATGCTAAGCTAAAATGGAAACAGAAAACCTGACTAACTAAATTGTTAGCTAACTCCAACAAGACAGAATTACAAAGGGGTAAGAATTAATCCATCTCCTGAAATATCAAGGACGAGCTCTCTTGTTGCTGCACGAGGGACACTTGTACTGCTTGATGTGCTCAGCCCTCGCAGGGGTGATCTTCACACACTTGCCATGGAACCACTTCTCACATATGTCACAACATATCCAGAACTCATCTGCAGCATAGTTCTCCCCACACGCCCCGCACAAGGTCTCCCCATGCTCTTCCTCTTCTTCCTCATCCACTATGTCATCCTCATCTTTTGCCGGCATGCCCTTGGTAAACTTGCCTGATTCCGATCCTCGCTGTTTTTGTCACCAATTACAGAAATTTACTTCTCAAATAAACAGTATTCAATGCCAACAGATACCACTGACCCGAGAGGCAATGACATGAGAGAGCTTATTGCAAGTAACAACATTTATTGTAAATATTATATTCAATATTTGTAACACCCCAATCCGAATAGCAGGGGTCTTATGTATTTTACAGCAATTTGTTATTTTAAAATTTTTAATTTTCGTAATCCCTATTTTTAGAGCTTAAAAGATATGTTAAATGAGTATTTTTAAGTTTAAAAAATAAGGTTAGAGGCCTAATCCTAATTTGAAGTTTAAAAGTTAAAAGATAAAGATCTAATCCTACGTTTGAATTTAAAAGGCATGTGATAGAGCTGTAATCCTATGCTTGAATTTAAAAGTTGAAGAGATAGAGATCTACTTGAAGAGTAGAAGATCTATTTTACTTGTGGATTTTACACAACAAACTATGCAAGATCAAACCGGTCTACAAACATGTAATATACACCAAATTTAACAGAAGACTTCTAATATCACCCATGAATATGGTCATTACTTGCATCAAATGCAAAACGAAGCAACCTCACCTTGAACTTACAATTTATCACAGCCAAAGAACACATAAAATAAACAACTGACCCAGGTTTATGAATTTCCACATAAAAAATATACAAACAGAGATCAGACCGAGCGTCTCCACCAAGCACTGTTTCCTTTAAGCGTCTCCACTAAGCACTGTTTCCTTAAAATCCCTGAATGGCTTTGCTCAATTCTTCAGTTTCCTTTTAGTAATAAGCCCTTTTCGCACAGAGGAAATATGCTCTTTCATAATGTAGTAACACGTACCATTTGTAAAGCACCTTTTACAACACAATAATCACTAGCATATGAATTCCAAAATGTTCATTTCTAAGAACAAAGACTCATTGTAAAAGCGAAACAGACTTAGTAACACTCCAGGCAAAATGAATGCTAGAGAAAGAGCTCTTTATCCTTGATGCATATAACAAACTTCTTTGTCAGACACAGCAAAGTATAAAATCATAGTAGTGGCCTATAAAACTGCTAAACAAGTATATCTTCCTTTTACCCCTTTCAAGCTTGGCTTGGATTTGTTGCTGCTATGATTTGAAACTGATGTCTTCTCCTTTGACTGTTTCTTTGTCATTCCAGTCACCACCTCAAATATCGTAGGCAGATCATTTATCATAGTAAAGAGGCGTTTCCTGTGACAGAAAATGCATTGTATGGGTAAGCAATAGGAATCAATGCATCAAACATCACCCAAATTAAAACTTATTTCATTTGCTCTCTGCAACAGTTTAGATACGAATAACACTCGTGAAAAATGAACAATCATGTCCATGTCCATTGTTATCAAGCACCACAGGATTTGGGTTCTGAATAACTGTGTACGAATGCCTAATCCAAAAGAAAAATGCATAACTAGACGAGAAATTGAAACTATCAGAAAACATTTTTGGAACTGAAGCAATTCCCATTGTCATGGGGGATGGTGAAGCAGTTAATTTACAGTAAATTGTTCTCTCCACTAGTCTTTACTCTGTAATTTATAGTCAAGAAAATAACGGTGACATGGAAGACAATATAAAAGGCACAGTTCAAGGATCAGACAAACTTCAAAAAGAATTGCACTGAATAACTTAACAGCAATATATATCAACTTCCCTTAACTCCAGAACTTTCAAGCATTTTTTAAAAGGTCATAGATAAGTGAGAGTTAAAACAGAAGACATACCTGTCAGCTTTGTCAAAGCCATATCTGGCACCAAAATAGAATGCCACTGCAAGTAACCATGCATCACCGTGAACAGCAACCAGAGATAGCCAATCCTTCTCTTGCATGCCGTCTCTGGCAAAGTTGATCCCTAATGCAGGTTCTGGGAGCTCTGGAGGCACTTCTTCAGCAGGTAAGTTAACTTCCCACTGCTCATTAGGAAATCCATAAAGGCAAAGATTCTCCTTTTCTGACAGGTTACCAGTCAGTCAAATCAACAGTCATCAACAGTCATCAGTCACTGTTGGACACAGCAAGAAAAATAAGAGCTCATCTTTGCTAGCAGGTTTCTACATATCATTCACAATATAACCTCACGAGGATCTACATACACTCAAGTGAAACTATGTTTGCAAAACATAGGGCAGCCATAAGAAATGTTAAGTGTGAGCATCTTTACAGTATGACCAGGATATCCAATATCAGAGATTACTAGGATACAGTGGCCATCGTGCTCACTCAATGTCCCACAATTGTTGGGTAACAGACAGCAATGTACCTACTTATCACAATGGTTTGCTGCCATAATAACCCAGGGAATCCAAATAATAACTATTGATTCGGGCTGTTCCAGAACCAAAAGCCACTGCACACAGAGAATGTCATTCCTGTGAACGTCGCAACCTTGAAGTTACAAGTTACTGGCAGCAATGCGCCGGTAACCTCTGTATTTGTCAGCTCTTCCAATTAAGTCGTATTTATTATCTCTTTATTTCTTAAGGGCTTGCAGCTCTTACACCAAAACAATACCCAAATATACAAACATCCATATAAGTAATAAAGGAGCGAGATGGGATACAACACAGAACAAGTTCTAGAAGGTTCAGGAAGCTCGGAATTTCAAAATGCGATTTAAATCTTCCTAAACTTATATCAAAGAATAAGTATTGATATCAACAATCATCACCAAAATTAACCCAATACCCATGTAAAACTGTCAAGTGTGTTTTATAGCTCATATAAGAAATTCATGAACAAGCCGTCAATATCCAAATACATATGGAAAATAGCATTATAGTTAAGAATTTAACAAGACATGCAAAAACAAAAACTCCATTCCTGAACAATAAACACTCGCCGAAACCTTCTATTTTTACGAATTATAATGCAGAACACTAACGTTGTTCATAAACACTTGCAAGAAGGAAGACTAAAAAATAGCAAATTTAAATCTGAAGCTATAAATTTCAGTTTTGTAATAATTATCAATTTGGTAGAGGAAACGAATTGCCAACATATCGTAAGCTTAGACACATTGTAATCCCAAACCCAAGAGAGCGCGCACACAAACAGAGATGAAAGGAAGAGCAAAGATAGAAACCCTAACCAGGATCGCACTGCTGATAAAATTCTTCGACGTCTGCAAAAAAACACAGAAAAAAAAACCTTACAAAATCAGAGCCATTCCACACTAGAATATGTGAGGAAATTCGTGCAAACCTCTAAAACTCGTAAGGATATGTACAATAAAAAAAAATAGAGTTTTAAGTAAAAGTGCGAGACCAGTGGCGAGGGCTTTGATCATGCCCGCTCTACGGCCCTTGAAGTCCCTGAAAACCTCTTCTACTGTGCGAGGGTTGTACTGTCCTCCTCCATCCATGTCCCTACAGTTCCAGAGCTCGCTTCCGGGAGGGATTGGGGGGAAAAAGATACAGAGATTTGAAGGAGCAGAAGAGGGGGGACAAAACGGGAAATTACGATGTTGTCGAGGGGCATTTACGGATAAAAGGAAACATGTACCAGAAGCCAGGAGAGAGGAGGGATTGGGAATTTGGGACGTTCTTCAAGGAGGGAAAATATAAGCGTGAAAAAAAATATACAATAGAAGACAGAGAAAGTTGTATACATCGTCAATTAAAAATTAAAATAATATCAAAAATTAAGGTGGAAGAATCCTGTGTGTCTCAGAGTATATCTTGTTCGATGGTGTGGCGCGTTCTCCGTTTCTTGGGCTCGCATTCTGCGGATTTAAATCGATTTTCAAACTGGGTTTTAGATTTGGGAGAGGGGTCCGCAGTAGGGGGGTGAATGGACAGTGAACTGGGCGATGCTAAAGTGCTCTGCGGGTGTTGTCCTAATCGGTGGTCCACAGCCACAGGGTCGTACTAGTGTCTCCATTTGAGTTCCATGGAAGCCAGGGTAATGGATCTAGCGGCTGCGCCCCCACCAGCCGCTCCGTTTCTCCCCGGACTGCCTCCCTTCGTCGACCCCTTTCCGGAGGTTGGAGGAGCTCCTGTCCTCCTATCCTTCCTTGTACAGGGTTGCAAGTTTACTAAAAGGATTGAATTTTTTGTTTTAGATTGGGATTCTAATCCAAATTTTGAAAAATCAATTCCAAAACTAACTTTGAGTCCTACTCCAACTAGTTTTTTTTTTTTGTTTTAATCTTTTGATGACTTTTGGCTTCGTTGGTGGTTCATGTGGTTTGATTTTGCGACAAATTAATCCTGAAGTTTGAAATCCAACAAATTAGTAGTTAGGGTCACATTTTCATTGCATTTCAATTCTTCTGTCAATCTTTAAGGCATTATTAAGTCACTAACAAACTCTAAAAAATTTGTTGAAATTTTTTTTTTTTATTGAGATTAAAGTTTTGTTGGATTTTGAAGAAAAATAGTAAAAAAAATATAATTTTATAAGGGTTAGTGAAAAAGTTTAGAGAGAGATTATTTTAAAGCTATTCTATTTGATCAAAATCTTGAGTTAATTATGAAAATAGCTATTTGCAATCATGGTGATTATATTGAAATTTATGAAAAAGTTGTTTGAATTTGTATACAGGTATTGAAGTTTGAAAAAATGCGTTAAGATATTTTTATGAAAAGTTATTGGAATGTGAGAAAAAGTAGTTGTGAAAAAATTTTCAAATTTTCTTTTGTACATTCTAATATCTGGACAATAATTTTCAAAAATCTAAAAAAAAATTTATGAATTTTTTTTTTTTGAAAATTACTTAAAAATCTTAAAGCCATTCTGATACAATTGCTTCCACTATTTTGAAGAATTTTATTTTTATTTTTACAATTTTTTTTTCCAGATTTTAGTGAATTAATTTTTTATTTTATTAAATATTTCTATTTTTTTAAAAATTTTTATTTTATATATTTTATTTATAATTTTTTAACTTTTATATATTTTTATAAAATGTATGATAGAAGGATTGAAATATCATGAATATGTGATCAGACCCCTCCCACAATTCCTTGACTATTTTATCAATTCGATATTTAGGTTCATGTCTATTACACTTGAGCTAGCTTGGGTGGTGATCCCTTGAGTTAGATTCGATCTTTTGTTGTGAGTGGTTGTTCCTCGCATAGATTGACTTAGACTAGTTGAGTTGATTTCCTCAACTAGAGGTCATTCGCATGAGTGCTTGGTGAGAGTGAGAGTAGTCATCCTTTGAACTTTGAACTTTTTGAACGTTCAAGTCACCTTTTATCATATTCTCATTCATTTTATTTATTCTCTATATTCTTTTTATTTTTTTTTTCTTTTTGTTTTGATAATCTTGCTTTTTAGCATTGAGTACCTCGTAGGGGTGTGCATAGCGGTGGCGGTGCGGTTATGCCGAAAGTTGTAGAATACGTGCCACCGCTAAACGGTGATGAATATGTTACCACCGGTACCGGTACCGGTGGTAACATATAACCGGCCCAGCGGTAGCGGTATCACCGGTGGCGGTGGCGGTGAACCGCTACCACCGCTGGGCTTTTTGGGCCCCCTTTTTTGGGCTTTTAGGACCATTTTTTTGGGCTTTTTTTGGATGGACCCTATTTTTTAGGGCTTTTTTTGAGCCATTTGGACCCCCTTTTTTTGGGCATTTTAGACCCCTTTTTCAAAGAAAGGGTTATGTTTATTTTATCATAGCTTTGCCGACCCATTCTTGGCTTTGGGTAATTTCCATCTTTAAGTAACACTTGTACTTGCCTTTTAAACTTAATGGCAACAATGGCTGATGTGATAGCATGGTTCATATTCACAAAGGATGACTACCATATGCAAAGTGAATGTTTTTTCCTCACTCTGTTAGTTCTAAAATAAATAATGAAATAATAAAAAAAAAAGAATATAGTGAAAATTGTATCTAAACATGTAGGCCATATTATTGATCCCCATGACAATAATTAAATTTAATCATGGAGATTCTTATCATATGGCCTTTTCTATATGCCCTATTTTTTTTGAGAATGACCAAATCCAATATTTGATCATTCTCAATTAAAACACTAAAACGTAATTTTAATTTTCACTAACAAGTTACAATTAACAAAGTGTCAAATACAAGTTAGAAAACTTACAAGTTAACTAAACTACAACAATACATAATACAAAACAACACTATAAAATTACTAAAATACAACACTATACATATATGACACATCAAATAAACATTGTTCAAATAAAATAGCATAAAAAGGACTAAAAGGTGGGCAAGTGCAACATGCGTCCTAGTCCATCTCGATCTCCGTCGTCAAAGTCGATATCTCTACATAATTAAGAAATAAAAGCATAAAATTATAATGATTACATTATATTGAGTATCAAATTTCAAAATTTAACCAAAGAATAATTTTACCTGAATCGAGCCGGTAAGTCTCTTCATCTTCAGTTATGTTATCAGATACATCAAGTTCAGCCTCAACCACTCCCACAATAGGGTCACCTCTCAACCAATTCTGAACACATATTAGTCCTTCAGCAGTCTTTGGAGCCAACGAACTCCTGAAAGGATCCAAGATCCGTCCTCCAGTACTAAACACCGACTCAGAGGGCACAGTGGTGATGGGGATTGCCAATACATCACGGGCTATCTGAGAAAGAACTGGAAACCTTGTAGAGTTCACCTTCCACCAATTCAGAATATCAAATTCTGGACTCTTCTCGATAACTCCCTCAGATAAATACCTTTCAATCTCAGATTTGGACTCCAACGCCCGCTGTGAAATTCTCCATTCAGTAAAGTAATCACCGTCATCATCAACATCAACCATAGATGTAGTACTATCGACAACAGCACAAGGAGGAGGAGTGGTAGTACTAATACCACTACCACTACCACTACTAGTACTAGTAGATGAGGCACTACTATACTCGGAAAACATCCTCTCAAATACACCTTTTATTTTGCTTGTCATCTCCTTCCCCCTTGCCTCCCCTAATTGGTTCTTGAACCAATACTCCAATGCCCCCAATTTGTATCGAGGATCAATCAATGCTGCAATGAATAAAAATCCATTAATCTGCTCTAAATCACCCCAATACTTATCATATTTCGACTGCATTTTCGATGCCATATCCACAAGATCCCTTTGCCCACTAGATCTATACCTTGTGATATGTCTAGTAATCTTAGTCAATTCTTCAAAGAATGCATTAGATGTGGCCAAGTTTGATCCCGATACCCGCAAAGTGACCTCATAGAATAACTTCAAAAATTTTATGACACCACGAATGGCCTCCCAATCCTCAAATGTAGGTGGACCCAAACCTTGCCTCCCATGCCCATCCTCTTGCAAATAAATAACAAAATGGCCATCTAAAATCATCATATGATCAAATGCTTTCTGGTATTTCTCAGCCACATTCAACATAAAATACGTGGAGTTCCAACGGGTTGTAACATCAAGACTCAAGAATTGGCCATATGCAATGTTTTTTTTCTGCAACAGCTTTCTTGAAAGTTTCTAACCTTTGAGGTGAAGACTTTACATACTTGATCATATTGCGGACTTTAGCTATCGAATTATGCACGTCTTTCAACCCGTCAGAGACAATCAAATTAAGAACATGTGCACAACACCTACAATGTAAATACTCATGTCCACACACAACCTTCAAAGTTGAACCACCAATACTTTCAAACAATTGTCTTCTTTTGAATTGGTGAATTGCCGCATCGTTAGAAGATGCATTATCAACCGTAATCGTTAGCACCCTATCAATATGCCAATCAAGCAGACAATCTTCTAATTCCTTTAAAATACTTGATGCTTTATGGTCTTGGATCCTCTTAAATGACAAGATCCTCTTATGCAACGTCCAATTACAATCAATAAAGTGTCCAGTCACACACATATAGTTATAATTTTGGATTGATGTCCAAGTATCTGTGGTGAGGCACACTCTATACTTATTCACCCGAAACCCCTCCTTCAACTTGATCTTTTCCCTTAAATACAATGACATGCAATCTCTCATCAACGTATACCTCGAAGGCATCTTAAACCTAGGTTCTAAGTAATGCATCAATGCCCTAAACCCAACCTTTTGAACCGTGAGAAATGGCAATTCATCTATAATTACCATTCTTGCTATCAACTCCCTAATAGCCTTCTCATCAAACTTACGAGTGACCCCCATCACCCCAACATCACCACTACTCGCCCTCGATGCATCATGATTCAACAACATCTGACCAACATCCACATGACCAGCTAAAGTCCTCTTGTAATAAACACAAGACTCTAAATGTTGCTTCAACCCCGATGTCCCATTCTTCTTGTGATGGGCAGGAAAATCTTTCTTACAATAGTGACAAGTGGCTCTAACATTCATAGCATCATTTTCATCAACAACCTTAGTGTAGTGCTGCCAAACCGGAGACTCACGTGAGTTCTTCCTCTTTTTAAGTGGAGGAAGTGGTGGTAACCCACGTGGATCAACCCCAGTTGTTTCCATACTCTCTGTAGGAGTGGCTGGACAAGATTGAGAAGGTGTAGTAGCCACACTACTACCTATCAAGTTAGAAGTGTGACTACTTTCACTTCCCAATTGAGTCTCACTATTAGGAGTATGTGATTGTGTCAAATCCATCTGAAAATAAAGAAAACAAAAAACAATTCAAGTGTAAAATAATTTGAGAAGCTACATTGATCAAATTTTGATTAAAAAAAAAATAAAAATGTTGGCCAATTCAAAATAGCTTTAGATGTGATCATATTAAATTACAACCACTTCCACAATTGAAGTTAGCAAAAATTGGCCTTTTCGATGTATGATTTAGAGTTTAAAGGGATTGAAAATCTTTACAAATACGGTTTTTAAAAACAAAACAAAACATAACATCAAATTCAATTCAAAGTAAACAATTTGTCAAACCAAATAACCAATCCAACAATCCAATCAAATGTATCCAACTATCCAAACCAATTCGATCTCATCCTCCAACAGATTCACAAACCACAAGCATCCAAACCAATTTAAATCTCATCCTCCAACAGATTCACAAACCACAAGTATGCAAGCCCATCCTCCAACAGACAACAGTTTCACAAACCCTAAAGCAATTTAAGTAATTGAATTTTATATAGGGATGAAATAGAAAGACATACCTGAGACAAGGCCACTGCCAAATTAAGCACAATCACAATCACTGAGCACCTAAAAAAAGAGGCAGAAATTTGACTTCACAATTAAGCTATAAGCCACTGCCAAATGCCAATCGGTTGATACATAGGGGCTTAAATTTTAAGCTATAACTATTAACAATCCATAATTGATTAATTTCACAATTAACAATTGATTAAACGTTTAAGATTTAGAGGCAGCAATTCGGTATGAAAAAAAAGAGGCAGAGAGGGAACTGTATACATACCGTGAGGGACAGAGGGAGACAGAGCAGCTGAGACGCCTGAGCTGTCCTGTTGCACGGCGGCCGGTGGCGGCTGTAGGAGGCGGAGAGACAGATGAGATTCGAGAGAGAGAGAGAGAGAGAGAGAGAGGGATAGCGAGAGAGAGAGTTTGAGAGGGAGAGAGAGACTTACCCATGTGATCAGGCAGAGGGTGAGATGGTTATACTCTTGGGCTCGGATGTGATCAGGCTCGTCTGTCCAAGAAGGGGAATGCTTTGGTGAAGTTGGAAAACGATTCATGCAACGATGGGAGCGACTCGTGGTTGGTGAATTGAGTGTTTGGGTAGAGGGAAGAAGCAGCAGCTTCTACAAAGATGTACCTTGATGGCGGGGGGCCGAGCTGGAGCGTGAGCGAACTGCGAGGGAGGGGCAGGGGGCTGAGAGTGAGCGAACTGCGAAGGAAATGAGCGGGGGTCGGGGGGCGAGGGAACCCTAAGCCAAAAGTTTTACGCTTAAAACAAAACGACGTTGTATGGTGGCAAATTTTTTTTTTTTTAAAAATACAGTTTTGGCGGTGACTCGCCAGCGGTTGGCGGTGTCACCACACCGCCGATTTCACCGTTTTTTGGTGAAATTATGAACCGGTACCGCCCCCGCTACTAAGCGGGGGCGGTTACTAGTACCGGTACCGGTGGCGGTGCCGGTTAACCGGCCCACCATCGGTACCGGTGAACACCCCTAGTACCTCGTTGGGACAACTATTGAAGTATCTCACTTAGGCGTGTGGGCTAAACGCGAGTGCGCATGAGTAGACATAAGCGGGATAGGCATTGATTAGGAGCCTAGGTCAGAGTTCCTATCACTACCCTCGAGGGAGACGCGCCTTCTATTCCTGAACAGGGATGCAATGTATGTGGAGGGAGGTCTCAAAGCGAAACAGACTTGTAACACTCCAGGCAAAATGAATGCTAGAGGAAGAGCTCTTTATCCTTGATGCATATAACAAACTTCTTTGTCAGACACAGGAAAGTATAAAATCATATAGTGGCCGATAAAACTAATAGGCAAGTATATCTTTCTTTTACACCTTTCGAACTTGACTTGGATTTGTTGCCGCTATGATTTGAAACTGATGTCTTCTTCTTTGACAGTTTCTTTGTCATTCCAGTTACCACCTCAAATATCGTAGGCAGATCATTTATCATAGTAAAGAGGCGTTTCCTGTGACAGAATATGCATTGTATGGGTAACAATAGGAATCAATGGCGTCAAACATCACCCAAATTAAAACTTATTTCATTTGCTCTCTGCAACAGTTTAGATACGAATAACGCCCATGGGAAAAATAAAAAATCATGTCCATGTCCATTGTTATCAAGCACCACAGGATTTGGGTTCTGAATAACTGTGTAGGAATGCCTAATCCAAAAGATAAATACATAACTAGACGAGCAATTGAAACTATCAGAAAACATTTTTGGAACTGATGCAATCCCCATTGTCATGGGGGATGGTGAAGCAGTTTTTTTTTTTAGACAAACAGAACTCCAATCAAAGATCACACTTCACAATATCATCTGGTAGTAGTGAAATATCAACGTTACCAGAAAATCTACCAGTCCTACTCCACTTGGCTATTCTGTGAGCCATTTCATTAGCATTCCTGGGGATCCATTTGAAGACCCATTGACTGTGGTCGTTCAACTTGCTTTTGATAAAGAGGACATCCTCTTCGATCAACCAATCTGGCTGGATAGCATCATCTTGAATTTGATTAATCATCAGTTGAGCATCCCCTTCAAACAAGCAAGCCTGCACCAGATTCTCTTCCTCCATGAGATGAATAGCAAGTTGAGCTGACAACGCCTCTGCTTTAAGCGGGTGGGTGCCCTGTTTCCATCAAACTTGGCACTAAGAACGTTGCTCTGATCATCTTGGCACACGGGAGCAAATACAATAACATCTTTATCCACCGCACCATCAAAACTAATTTTAATATTACTACACGGTGGAGGTTCCCACTGCAACGAGTTCCTCCCATTCCATTCCTGCTCATGCTCATCATATCTGCGTCTAATTATAGCCCCTACTGCCAACTCAACCCTACCATTTTGATGCGTCACCATATTCCTTGTGTACCAGATTGAGTCTGCCACAACCGCCACATACAACATAAACTCATTTCATTCTTCTCGCCTATCATCAGGAAGATTTCTTGGATCTAACATAAAGTTAAAACAAGCTTTGATGCCTCCATCAATAAAAGCATAAGTTTGCTTAGCCCACTGACCAGAATTCCTCAATATTCTACTAATAGTGCATTCCAGAAATAAGTGAATAGTAGTTTAGGACAAAAATTGCATAAAGGGCATAGACTGTTATAGTCTACCTCCTAAGAAGCACGGATCATCCTACCTCGAACTGGGAGAGCATATGCCATGATTTTCCAGAGTAAATATCGAAGTCTCTGCTGAATTTTAAGACTCCACAATTTCTTCCAAATCCTCTCTAATGACCCATCTTGATTGGTTCGTCTCCCTTGTTGGTCACTCCAATAAGCTGATTTCACTGTGAAGCAGTTAATTTACAGTAAATGTGTTCTCTCCACTTGTCTTTACTCTGTAATTTATAGTCAAGAAAATAACGGTGACATAGAAGACAAAATAAAAGGCACAGTTCAAGAATCGAGACAAACTTCAAAAATAATTGCACTGAATAACTTTAACATCTATATTTTACAACATCCCTTTACTCCAGTACTTTCAAGCATTTTTGAAAGGGTCGTAGATAAGTGATAGTTAAAACAGAAGACATACCTGCCAGCTTTACCAAAGCCAAATCTGGCACCAAAATAGAATGCCACTGCAAGTAACCATGCATCACGGTGAACAGCAATCAGAGATAGCCAATCCTTCTCTTGCATGCCGTCTCTGGCAAAGTTGATCCCTAATGCAGGTTCTGGGAGCTCTGGAGGCACTTCTTCAGTGGGTAAGTTAACTTCCCACTGCTCATTGGAAATCCATAAAGGCAAAGATTCTCCTTTTCTGACAAGTTACCAATCAGTCAATTTCCCTGGACAATACTACAAATCATATGAATGGTAAATCACAAGTCTTCTGCACCTTGAGAGCGAAAACGACTTCTTGCAGTGGAAAATACTACATATCCCAGTTTTCAAATTAATAGAAAATCTGTTCAGAACCTGAAAACTACCAAATATTTTAACATGTCCAAAAATACCAAAGATTCCCACGACCAAAGTACAGAAAACATATGCTAAGCTAAAATGGAAACAGAAAACCTGACTAACTAAATTGTCAGCTAACTCCAACAAGACAGAATTACAAAGGGGTAAGAATTAATCCATCTCCTGAAATATCAAGGACGAGCTCTCTTGTTGCTGCACGAGGGGCACTTGTACTGCGTGATGTGCTCAGCCCTCGCAGGGGTGATCTTCACACACTTGCCATGGAACCACTTCTCACATATGTCACAACATATCCAGAACTCATCTGCAGCATAGTTCTCCCCACACGCCCCGCACAAGGTCTCCCCATGCTCTTCATCTTCTTCCTCATCCACTATGTCATCCTCATCTTTTGCCGGCATGCCCTTGGTAAACTTGCCTGATTCCAATCCTCGCTGTTTTTGTAGCCAATTACAGAAATTTACTTCTCAAACAAACAGTATTCAATGCCAACAGATACCACTGACTTGAGGCAAAGACATGAGAGAACTTATTGCAAGTAACAACATTTACTGTAAATATTATTTTCAATATTTGTAACAACCCAACTCGAATAGCAGGAGTATTTATGTCTTTTTACAGCAATTTATTATTTTAAAATTTTTAATTTTCGTGATCCCTATTTTTTAGAGCTTAAAAGTTGCGTTAAATGAGTATTTTTAAGTTTAAAAAATAAGGTTAGAGGCCTAATCCTAATTTTTAATTTTAAAAGTCAAAGATAAAGATCTAATCCTGAGTTTGAATTTAAAAAGGGGCTAAAATAATACGCGTGTCCCTGTGGCTTGTCCCTGTGATTTGATGTTTTCTTAAAAATCCCTAGGGTAAATTTTGTTGTCCGCCATCCTTGTGATTATACCCCATTTTCCAGTTATACCCCTCTGTCCATGAGATGATAGAATTTGATGACGTGGCCAACAATGACCACGTCACAATTAATTAAATGAAAACATGCATTGCATGTGCTGACTGGCCTAAACTCTTTGTCCACCTCTCGCACCATGTCACTCACAGCTACCTTAATTTATTAAAAAGCTCACACATGCCACATCAATTAAAATTTGGAAATAGATTCGCCCACGATTGTGACCTGAGCAAACTCTTTCCCCAAATTTTTTCCCAAATACATCAAGAACCCTAGTTCTTTCAAGATCCCACCGCAATTATTGCAGCACTGCCCATATTGACAGAGCAGACCGACGATTGCAACCCAGATTTTCAAAAGGTTAGTTATTTACCTCATTTCGATTGTTTTTTCTACATTTCAAGTTCAAGGTTTTCAATTTCCTTGGATGCAATTCTATTACCGACACGCTCTACAGGTGCGTAATATGTTTCTAGTACCCTGTTTCCCAATTATATACCTCTGTCCATGAGATGACGAAAGTTGATGACGTGACCAACGGTGACCACGTCACAACCAATTAAATGAAGACATTTAAGCAAGTGTTGCATGTGCTGACTGGACTCAATTCTTTGTCCACCTCTCGCACCACGTCACTCACAACTGCCTTAATTTATTAAAAAGCCCATGCATGCCACATCAATTAAGGTTTGGAAATAGATTCGCCCACGATTGCGACCTAAGCAAACTCTTTCCCCAAATTTTTATCCAAATACATTAAGAACCCTAGTTCTTTCAAGATCCTACTGCAAGTATCACAGCGCTGCCCATATCGGTGGAGCATACCAACGATTGCAACCCAGATTTTCAAAAGTTATTTACTTTGTTTCGATTGTTTTTTCTGCATTTCAAGCTCAAGGTTTTCAATTTCCTTGGATGCGATTCTAGTACTAACACGCTCTACAGGTTTGTAATATGTTTTGCTTCTTCTGCGATGTGTTGAGGGGGTTTATATACACCGTTTGAATCGATAAAGTAAACATTTTTTAATCTGTGGGCCACTTGACGTTTTCAACCCCAAATTTGTCCCCCCCTTTTGTTGAATTGAATAAGTCATTTGCTTCTATCACAATGAAGTGGTCCCTCCTAAACAAATAAATCTCTCTTTGTCTTCTTATGCTCAGCCGAATATTGTCATTTGTTAGGGTAACATTCATAACATGACTTTGACTAAGTCAAGGGGCTTGCCAAGTGGATTTTGATCTATCGAAGGTTTACTTATGTCCTTGTGGTTTGTGTATTATTATTTCATTTGTCCCTAATGTATAAATATGTTGTGGATTGTATTGTATTAGTATTATTATTTCATTTGTCCCTAATGCATAAATATGTTGTGGATTGTATTATACTATATGAATTATACTCTGTGGATTGTATTATTATCTTATTTGTCACTAATGTATAAATATCCTCCTTTGCAAATGGTTAAAATTGTTATGTACCACTAGGGAAAAGTTGATTTTTGTAATGGGGAGTACATTGGAGAGGTGGTTAGTGATATAGGTAATCTTAACTCAAACTACATATCAGTGACCCATATATGGACATATTTGAAGAGGAGACGAAATACAGAGATTCTGTAGAGTTGTGGTGTAAGTTTGAAGGAGATGACAATCAGGGGGGATTACTCCTCTTAAAAGTGATGCTAATATGTTGAGATTCACTGAGAGAATACTTGTGGAGGGTCAGGACAGGTGGACAATTTATGTGGAGGATGCTACTAGTGAACCAATTTTAGTGATAGATGATTTTGTGGATGTCCCTGATGTTGGTGTAGAAGGAGGTGGGAGTGTTAATAATGTTGATAGGGAGAGATCTGAAATTGGTACTAATGATGAGCGAGAGGGTGTTGGTGTAGGTGAGGGTGATAATATTGAGAGAGAAGATGTTGGAGTTGCTTCTAAAGATGATATTGAAATTGGAAATGAAGTTAAGGATGATAATGTTGAGAGAGAAGATGTTGGTGTTGCTTCTGAAGATGATATTAAAATTGGTAATATCGTTGGAAGGAGTAATGGGGAGGATGTTAGTGATTTCTCTGAAACTGATGAAGACATAACTAAGCTCTATCCCGAAGATGATTTTGTTGATCCAAATGTGAGTGCAGTAGGTGCAAGGAAGGCTTCATTGGATTGGTTTGGACAAGGATCACATGCCAACGTTGATGTGGAGGAACCTGAGCAAGTTGGGAGGGGGTCTAACAATGATGTTTTGAAGAGTATTAGTGAAGGTAATGACTCTGACAATGGCGGACATGGGAAGAGGAAGGGTAAGGAGTTTTCGAGAAAATGAGCTGCATGGTACAACAATATTGGAGAAAGGAATGAAGTTTAAGGATCTGGCATTATTTAAAAAGGCACTTGAGCTGCACTCCATCCAAAGTGGGTATGACTACCGGTGTAGAAAAAGTGATAAGCTGAGGGTGACAACTGCTTGTAAGCTTTTATGTGGTTGGTGAATCTACACGTCTTTTACGTATCAAAAATAAGCCTTCTAGATTAAAACATTCAAGTCTACACAACACTGAGGCATGCACCACAAGAACAGCAAATTGGATGCTAAGTTTACTGCTGCTCGGTATGTGGAAAATATTAGGAACGACCCTAGTATGCCACCCTCGGCATTAGGAGGTAATATTCGCAGAGATTTTAAAGTATGAGTCTCAAAAAATCACATGTACCGGGCAAAGAAGATGACACTTGAACTGGTCTATGATAGGCATGCGGACCAGTACTAGTTTGTTTGCGACTATGCTGAGGCTATTTATAAGTGGAATTCGCTTTTTTGGGTGAAGATTGAAACAAATGGACATCTTTTCCAACGCATGTATGTCAGACTTGAGGCTCTTAAATGTGGCTTCTTGGCTGGTTGTTGGCCAGTAGTTTGCCTTGACAACATCTGATGAATCGGTTTAAGCGGAGAGTGTGACAGTTGCTACTTAGGAAATATGTCCTTGCATACAAAAGAAGCTTGAGAGGAACAAACATGATGTTATACATTGTATATGTATGTGGACGGATGAGACCTCTTTCGAGATTGATACCAACCACGGGGATCAAAAGCTAGTAAACATAGGCGAGAGGGAATGTAGCTGTGGTCAATGGCAGCTGAATGACATCCTATGTGCACATACTTATGCTGTAATCTACTCAGATAAATTGATCCCAGAGGATTTGGTTAATGGCTGCTATTGCAAAGCTACCTATGCAACAACTTACTCGCCTGTGATACATGCAATGCGTAGACCGGGAGAGTGTCCACATGATGATGTTCCTCTGATCAGACCTCCAATAGTAAGGTCTATGCCAGGCCATCCGAAAAAAGCAAGGGTCAGAGTGGATGATAAGCCACAATATCCGTATAATGTTACTTGTCGTGGTTTGCCTTCGTTGTGGCGACGTGTGGTGTTATTGGCCATAATGCAAGGACACGCAATATTCCACCAAATCCCAACCACAAAACATACCCAAAAAAGACATCAAAAAAGAAAGTACCAAATCATGTAAGTTTTCATTTCGATATGAAATTTATTTACAAGTACCAAATCAGCTAAGTTTTAATTTCGATATGGACATTATTTACGTGATAATGTTACTGAAGGCACTTTGCTTTTAGGATGAGGCTGAACATCAGACGCAGCCACCACACTGCAACTAGCGAAAAAGAGGAAAGAACAACCACAGGCACCGCAGCCATCACTACCACAAGGATTACCTCAAAAGAGGACTGCAACCGAGGTAATAATTCAAAGCTTCACTAAGAAAGTTTTGCTTTCATATGTTGCTTTCAAAAAACTTCACTAATGGAGGTTTCATCAGCTTGTCAACATTCAGGCTCCCATGAGTATGGCACCTTCTCAAGAGAGGTTGAGGGCTCCTAAGAAATGGGTGTCACTTCCAAATGTTCAGGGTGGGTCGCGGCTAATATAGCTGACAAGAATCTCATTCGAGCTCCGAAGATAGCAAGGCTTGCAGGCATGCCCGACAAGGCCTTGAGCACAAAGAGGCTTGCACATGGCATGCCCATAGGCAGCGTGGCTTGACCTATGCCATCATTCTTAGCCAACCAGGGAGACAAGCATCGGCATGGCCCAGACAAGACCTATGGAGAGTTGATGCCAAATGAGTTAGGAGGGTTAGAGCGGCACAGGGTAGGTGCCACCACAAGACCATCAGTTATGGCAACGCAACCAAAGGTGCATGGGGAGATGATTTGAGATGGATCCCGAAGCCAAGTGGAGTTGATTGGTGGTGCCACCACACGACCACCGGACATGGCGGAGCATGGTAGAGCATGACAGAGCATATAGTAGGTTGCTCTCAAAAGACTTAGGACACCATGGGGATCATTTTGGAGTTACCACCCTACAAGGTGGTGGAGCGGCAGAGCACAACAACGGCAACCACCACAAGCGGCAAGGAGGGGCCATATAGGGTAAATTGCATGTGGGATCCCTATATGGCCGAATCCTCCTATTTTAGGGATGTTATGTTAATTACTTTGGTTTCAAAACATTCCCATGTTGACTTGATTCAATTAAGACAATAATCTTGATCCTATTTTGGAAAGATTATTCTTTGATTAAAGTTAAGTGGCTTTTAGGCATGTGGCTAATTCCCTTGCTCCCTATATGGAAGCTTATAGCCGGCCACATCCCTCTTTTTGTGGGCAATCAATTTTTGATTGATTTGTCCCATTTTGGTGGGCTAGCCTTGAGGAAAAAGGCATGATCTCTACAAGATCTTTCCTTTTAAACCTCAATAAGATCTTGGGGAGATTTGTTGAGTGTGCAACAAGCCTTTCCTCTACAAGGAAAGGCCTTGCCACCCAAGCCTATGGAGGTAGTATAAATATCCCTCCATGGCACAATTTGTTAAGGATCTTTTTATCCATTGAATAAAAAAGTCTCTAAAAGAGCTTTTGGCCTTTATGCCATTATCTTTCGGTGTTCGGGGTTAAGCCTAACACTTGGGCTAGCATGGGTGTTATAGTGTGTGGGGTTAGACCTGCCACTATTCGCACTTGTTAGACCTGAATTATGCTGAGTTAGGCCGGTTAAGTTGGGGGCAATCGGTGACTGAGGTTAGGCCTAGAAGCTTGGGCTAGCAGAGGAGGTTTGATGCTTGGGGTTAGGCCTTACATCTCTCATTCTTTGTTAGAGGCGCATTGTTGGGTTAAGTCGGCATTGTTCCACAATCGGGTTCTGAGTTCGTCTAGTGGCATCAACCCATTCGAGCTTAGGCTTACGTATCCTTATTTTCATCCATTTTACCAACCATCCGTGTTTTTTTAATTTATCCTTTTGATAAAACCAAAATACCAAAAATATCTTTTTTTTTTCTTTTTGATCCGATACCTGGGATACATTTCCCTATTGAGTACTTCACTGGGCCAGCCAAGGGGTATCAACCATAGGCAAGGCTAAACTCGAGTACTCACAAGTCCTTACTTGTGAGGGGGATAAGCATTGGTGAGGGGTCTAAGCCGGGGTCCCTATCAACAGCAGCTTAGGCGTTCGCAACGCAAATTTGTAGTTTGATCTGCCAGTAGTGGCACTTTTGCAATCTGTTGTGTTTTGGGAAGGGCATGAATGCATTTGGTGTAATATGCTAGGTTTGGATAATGTTGAGAATTGGAAATGTTATGTAAACTATAGTTCCATGTTTTGGTAGTCTGGCCTTTGTAATTTGTCATGTTCAATCTATAGACATATTGGTTTTGTGATATGGGGTTCATGTTTTGCTGAGACCTGGGGCATGTTCGTTTGCAAAAGTATTCTAGAATATAACAGGATTCAACAAAATTTACAAAATGAACATCCAAAATCTCAAAAATTTCTACACAAAACCAATACCTTTTATATAATCTGTAACAACTTTTTACACAAATTTCAATACCTTCTAAAAAAAAAATTATAAGAAATTTTTCTCTCCATACTTTTTTATTAAACAATTACATCTAATCAGCTCTCTCTACACCTTTTTACAAACTCCAACAAAAATTAAATATCTTTAAAACTTTTCACCAACTTTTACACAAAAACCTATAAAACTTAATCTACATAAATATTTACAATTCTATCAAAATCTTAAAAGTCTTACAATTTTTTTACAAACCGAACATCCCCTGGATTGGTGCTGGTTATGTAAATAGATCGTGTTAGATGGAATTTATGGTATTTATGGAATTTATGTAAAGAGGTTCTACCTTTTATTTAAATGGAATTTATGTTAGATGGTTTAAGACTAATGTAAATAGGTTTGACCTGTTTTTTGATGGTGTAAACAAGTTGTGTTTTTAGTGGTCACTGGAGTCATGTAAATAGGTTATGTTTTTTAGTGTTGAAAGGAATCATGTAAATTGTTGCGTTTAAACGTGTCAGGTTCGACCTTTTAATGGTGTAAATAGGTTGTGTTTAAACAGGTTCTACCTTTTGAACCATTATGTCCAACTTTTTTGACATGGATTGCAAAATAGAACCGAACCCTCAATACATGGAAAATCCAAATAAACTATAACAGTTGATTAAACACAACCAAAGTTCAATTACAAGATAGAGAGTGCAAAAGAACCGAGCCCTATATACCATATCTACCAAACTACATAACAACCAACTACTAAATTTCAACACCCAAATTACAGAACTACATAGACCCTTTCAACAACCAACTTCATAACAACCAACTACGATAAACTAGTTTCAGAACTAAAGCCGATGATGATGTAACAACAAAAGAACACCCATGAACCCAAAATAACACCCTTAAGGCACTTCTCCATAGCCTTCTGTATCTGGAGCCGCTCCCTCCATAATCTTCAATTGCTCCTCCATAAACTTCAGTTACTCCTCCATAATCTTCAACCTCTGTGGGAGAGAGTCCAGATTCTCTTCTTTGTGTTGGTAAGCAAGGGAATCAATCAATTCAACATAATCACAGGCCGCGTGCCTCTGCAATAACGAAAACTTGATGGATAAAAATTTATTAACAACCTTTTGGTTAGTGAACTTGTTCATTGTTTGCTTATTAATCATTACTATTAGCCTAGAGCTAATGGATTACCGGGTGAAAGAGAGCAATTTTGGTAGACAGAAATTGAAGATGAAATTCAAAATAATTGGCATGAGCTTCTCACCGTGGTGGCAAAGTATAGTAGGCAATCAAAGAATCGTCGTCTTGGATTTAACTTTGTCTTATTGAACCTTATCCAAGCTCTACTTCTGCAAAAGCACAATAGTTTGACGTCTGGAACCTTGGAGCTGCTCCTTTCCTGTCGCCCACATCTACCGTCGCTCATAGATGACAACGATGACCGTCTTTGGGACATCAGACCTTTGGGCACTAGGGTTCTTGATGGATTTGGAGAGAAGTATAGGGAAGGAGCCCTCTCGGGTCGCAATCATGGGGTTCGAATCTATTTCTCTGTTTAATTGATGTGGCATGGGCTTTTTAGTAAATTAATGCAACTGTGAGTGACATGGTGTGAGAGGTGGACAAAGAGCTGAGTCCAGCCAGCACAAGCAACGTGTGTCTTCATTTAAGTGGTTGTGACATGGTCACCGTTGGCCACATCATCAAATTCCGTCATCTTATAGATAGAAGGTTGCCGGAGGGGTATAACTGAAAAATGGGGTATATCACCAGGATGGCGGGACAGCAAAATTTACCCTAGGGATGTTTCTAAGAAAACATCAAGCCACATGGATACGTGTATTATTTTAGCCTTACAATAGATGAGATAGAACTATAATCTTATTTGTGAATTTAAAAGTTGAAGAGAAAGAGGCCTATTTTAGTGGGACTTAAATTCCACTTAATAGAAGTCTTTCTCTTTCTTACTTTTGTAGCACTAATTCTTAAATTCGTAATCTATCTTGGTTGAGTTTTAATGAGGGGCCCATGGACCCTTTATAACCTCAAAACCAAAAATAAAAAGACCTAAGCCAATTAAGTAGATATGATCATGCCTAAGCTACCTTAGAATAAGTATTTAGCAAAATGAATTCTTCTTTTAATTTTGTAATCATTTATATAATAGCATGGCTTTCCTAACTCTACTCAGGATGGAGGTGTTACAATATTCGTCTGTATGTTTTGGGATACTTTTTTTTTTTCTTGATAAGTAAGAAAAGCTTTATTGAAGAAAAAACAAAAAGAGGTAACAGTACAAAGAGCTATACTGAAAACCTACTCCATACAGGCTACAAAGCTAAGAAAGTCAGCAAAATCAGAAAAAGGGGAACCCAAAACAGCATTGGCCCAAAGAAAAAGGAAATTCAACAACAGACCCCTTAGCCCTTCTAAAGACAAGAAAGAATTCTCAAAACATCTCTCATTCCTCTCCCTCCAAATAACCCACCAAATGCACAAAGGAATCATCTTCCACACTCTCGAAGTAAGAGGATTGGTGAACTTCCTCTTCCAACAAAACAGCACCTCAATCACCCGAGAAGGTATAACCCAACTATAATTCGTGATACTAAGCACATGAGACCATAAATCCCTAGCAACATCACAATGAAGAGGAATATGATCCACCGATTCTCCACTGCATCGACAAAGGTAGCACCAATCAAGTAAGCAAAGGCCCCTCCTCCTCAAATTGTCAATGGTCAGAATTCTCTCATGTGCGCCTCCCACACAAAGAAAGAGACTCTCATAGGAACTAAGGACCTCCAAATCTGCCTCCACGGAAAAGACAAAACGGGGGCTACAAGAAAGAAGCCCATACATTGATTTTACCGAAAAAAATGCCATTCTTGGAACCCATCCAGCACATCTGATCATCAGCCTCTCTCCGAACAGGTGTGGAATAAAGAAGAGAATAGATGGTCGAAAAAACTTCAACTTCCCAATCATTCGCAGCCCTTACAAACTGAACATTCCAAGCACCCATACCAGAATTCTCCACCCAATAATCCGCCACCCAAGCATCCTTATTTCTGGCAATAGAAAAGAGGGACGGAAAGACATGCTTCAAGGGTCTCTCCCCACACCATAGGTCACTCCAAAATCGAACTCTATTACCACGACCAACCGCAAACTTGATGAAGTGGCTAAAAGGATCCCATCCTTTGCTGATAAACCGCCATAGACTAACACCATAAATCCGTCTCCTCTGAGGGGTTCTCCAACCACCCGACTCACTTCCAAACTTCTCCACTATAACATTCCACCACAAACTATTACTGTCAAAAGCAAAGCGCCACAACCACTTCCCAAACAAAGCCTTATTGAATGTGATTAAGCGTCTAATACCCAACCCACCTTGCCTAATGGGACAGCAAACTTTCTCCCATTTAAGCAAATGAAACTTATGCTCGATCTCATTGCTGCCCCACAAAAAGTCCTTTTGTAACTTCTCCAACCTACAAGCCACAACCGAAGGGATGGGGAAAAGAGACAAAATCCTCTTCCACCCAGCCAACCTTTTCTCAGTTTTCTCGATGATGCCATTCCAAATATGAATGCTTTTGAAGCAAGCACCCAAAGGGAGACCAAGATAAGTGATAGGTAAAGAAGCAACCCTACAGCCCATAAGATCAGCCAAGTCTTGAGCATTACCCACCGCTCCAATGGGAATAACCTCAAATTTCGAAAGATTAACTTTAAGGCCAGAAATTGCCTCAAAACAAAGCAAAAGACAACGAAGGTTGCGGACTTGGCTCCCCTCAGCCCCACACAAGATAAGAGTGTCATCTGCGAAGAGCAAATGAGAGATACTCATCCTGCCACTGCCAACCGTGAACCCCTCAATGGATCCAACATCAACCAACCTATTCAGCATCCGACTCAAGGCTTCCATAACAATAACAAATAAAAAGGGCGAGAGGAGATCACCTTGGCGAAGACCCCGAGAAGCACCGAAGAAGTCCTTAGGAGACCCATTCACCATAACTAAAAACTTGGCAGAAGAAATACAGAACTCCATCCATCTACACCACTTGACTCCAAAGCCACACTGCCGCAACAAGTAAAGAAGGAAGCTCCAATTGACGTGATCATACGCCTTATGGATATCGAGCTTGCAAAGCATTCCAGGCAAATTAGATTGCAACCTAGAGTCAATGCACTCACTCACAATTAGGACCGAATCCAAAATTTGTCTACCCCTCACAAAGGCGCTCTAAGAAGGCGAGATGATGGAACCCAAAACCAACTTAAGCCTATTCGCCAAAACTTTCGCCAAGATTTTGTAGATCCCTCCCACCAGGCTGGTAGGACGAAAGTCCTTAAGCTCCACAGCCCCCATGCTTCTTTGGAATCAAGACGATGAAAGTGGCATTGAGACTTCTAACAAATTTCCCCACCTAAGCGAACTCATTAATCATGGATAAAACATCACCTTTGACAACATCCCAACAGGATTGGTAGAAAGCCAAGGAAAACCCATCTGGACCGGGAGCTTTGTCCCTATTAAGACTCCTCACAGCTCCCGTAATCTCATCTTCATCAAAGGGGCTTTCAAGCCAATCAGCCTTTTCCTCAAAAATCGAAGCAAACCCCAAATCATCCAACAATGGTCTCCAAGAAAGAGGTTTCTGATACAAAGAACCATAGAAGCTAACAATCTCTTCAGAAATACGCTCGGGATCCTCCGCAAGATCCCCATCAACCACCAACGAAGAGATTGTATTAAACTTTCTATTGGAATTAGCCACCCGATGAAAGAACTTGGTACACCTATCTCTGTCTTTGAGCCAAAGGGCTCTAGATTTCTGTCTCCAACTAGTCTCCTCCATATCAATCAAGAACTCTAACTCCCGCAAGGCTTCCAACTTCCTAGCATGACCATCCTCATCGATCAGCCCACCTTCTTCCAAAACATCTAGGGAAGAGAGCTCACGTAGAAGGGAAGACTTCTTGAAGGCAACATTCCCAAACACCTCGTGATTCCATATTATGAGATCCCTCTTAAGAGCCTTCAATTTAGAATCAAGCATAAAACTAGGTGATCCAGAAAAGACATAAGACCGCCACCACAACCCCACCATATCAACAAACCCGTCCGCCTTGAGCCACATGTTTTCAAACTTAAAAGGCTTATTACCACCCTCCACAATACCACACTCCAAGCTGATCGGAAAGTGATCCGATAATAAACGTGGCAATCTCTTCTGAGAGACATCTGGAAACAAAGAATCCCAACTAGGATTATAAAGAAAGCGATCAATCCTAGACCAAGATTGAACATGCCTCCCGTTGGACCAAGTGAAGTGGCCTCCTAACAAGGGAGTGTCGATCAACTGATTCTCATCAATAAACTCCGAGAATGCTATCATAGCGTTGCTAAACCCATCCAGCCCGAAACGCTCACTCGGAAAGTGAGAAACGTTAAAATTCCCCCCAATACACCAAGGTAGATCCCACCACGCCAACAGCCCAGCCAATTCCTCCCAAAGAAAACATCTCCTATGATCAACATTAGGACCATAAACCCCCGAGAACCCCATCCTCGACAGTCTTCAAGATCACCGAAACAGAAAAACTACCAACACAAGACTCCACCAACTCTAGTACCCTTGTGTCCCAAATAATCAAAATACCCCCCGAAGCTCCCACCGCCTCGAGACAACACCAACCAACATGGGACCCACCCTAAAGACTCCTAATAGCGGCCCTAGAAACAACAGCCAGCTTTGTCTCTTGAAGACAAACCAAATCAGGTCTCCAACTCCTTAATAGATTACCAACTCTACTGCATTTTGCTCGGTCATTGAGCCTCCTCACATTCCAACTTATGATTCGAGGCTTCATAATAACTTCTGCGTATCCCTCCCTTCATTCCTAGTCTTCCTCGAAACATGTCTTTCCCTCATAATTAACTGTAGAATGCAAACCTTTAAGCTCCCGAAGACCTCTACCAACTGATTTACAAGGAGCTATTGAATC
The DNA here is from genome assembly GCA_003952965.2 of Morella rubra. Lineage (NCBI taxonomy): Eukaryota > Viridiplantae > Streptophyta > Magnoliopsida > Fagales > Myricaceae > Morella > Morella rubra. The sequence goes on from CM025854.1 coordinate 7,550,571, forward strand.
ATTTTGAAATCACTCCCTTTCCAAAGAGGCAAACAGCGACATCAGCTTGTCCTCGTGGCCCTCACAAGAAACTCCAACCACTTGTCTAACGAAAAAGACCAAACTCAACACCCAATCAGAATTCTCGATCCCGGAAGAAAGAACCGGATCCGACACCCCATCAGTAACACCCAGCTCCTCCCCCACGATAACTCCTGCAGGACTAGGAGACAAGCTATCTTTCTCAGACACTGAAGGAATCTCTGGGTGCACAACAATAGCCAAGGAGCGACCGTCCTCTTCCTGATCATTCGAAGCTAACGTGCCTGGAAAAAACTCGAAAGGCTCCTCAGAAATAGAGCCATGGGCTCCAACCTCGTCAAACAACCTAAGGAGCTCGTAGGTTGTCGACTCCTCCAAGGGAGTGGTACACGAAACTGCCTCGGCCATCTTTGGGTTCTGGGCAAAAACATGCTTTGGCAGCTGAGAAGAATCTGTTGCATATGGCTGAGACAACGCTGGCAATCCTCTGTTGGGAGTCTTCTCCGGAGCCGGCGAAGCTCTGACTAAACCCACTTCCCTCACAAGAAGATTCGGTTGGGCCTTAACCGTCGCCGACTGTAGAGGAGAAAGAGCTAAGCAAAAGACGAGACCAGCGGAACTTAGGTAGGACCCATCTCCACGGCCGGCAAAACGCCGACGAGACCCACTCCCTTCGCAGATTGAGTCGACGGCGAACCAACTTCCAAATTCTGGAAGTAGCGCCGAGGAATTGCGGAACAGGAGGGGTTCCTGGCCACGTGAGATTCCCCGTCAAGATCGGGTCGGGTGACCCATTCAACCCCAAGCCCTCCTCATCACCCGCCCGTTCCAAAGAAAGAAGCGGTCCAGTCGACCCCAAGCCCGGACCAACCGCCTCCTCAGATGTTGAAAACGGATTTGAAACCAGGCCCATTCTAGCCTCCCCACCTGATCCCGGTCCAAGTTCTCTCCCAACTTCACCACACGAGCCCACAGTCCCTGACAACCCATTCCCACAATCCCTACAGCTTTGACCCAACTCCCTTGGGCCGAAATGGCCTAACTTATCCAATGACTTCAAAAGCCGGTCCATCTCCATTTGAAGAGCAAAGAGCCTCACGTGTAAGTGCTTCACACAGAAAAAATCACCCCTACACTCGCCAGACGAACAAACATTAAAAACCCGTGTCTTGGAACCTGAAAAGGCAGCCGCCAAATCTGCATGCACCATTTCCGTCTCCGCGTGCGGACACGAAACATCGCTCCCTCCAACGACTTTCGACCTACCCTCCTTCGATGACACCAAACCAGTAAACTCCGACGGAGGAGACGACTTAACAGCATCAGCGAAGGTAACACCACCTCTCCTCCCAGCAACTTTCAAAGAAAAATTCGCTTTTCTAGAGTTGCTGAAGAAATTGACCACCGCTTGGAAACATTCAGCCATAGAGATCCAACCTCTACCCGTGAGACCTTCGGGGACCATAATCGACCCTCTTCGTCACCCCCCGCCATACTCAATGATGGCAACATATCGCCTCGCCTTATTACTACAACGTTGAGCCAAGAATGCTCGCAACGCTTCATTAAACTTCAAGACGAACGAACGCGCTGCCTCTGCCACCAACAACTTGCTGGCCATATTAGCCAACCACACAGCACCGAATCTCCCTAGAGAAATCGAGCTATGACTCTTACAGCTCCATTCAGTCAGTTTAACCAGGCCTCCATCACTTACTGATACTTGAAATTCTTTCCCTTCAATTCTAAAACAACGAGAAAAACCCATCGCAACTCAAGAAAAAATGGAATAGCAATCAGAAACTGAAGGAAGAGGCTCGCCGAAATGCTCAGACACACCAGAACACACCACCACAGACGACGGAAAAAACTACCCAAGAGAAAACCCGAGAGAACATGTTTTTTTTTTTCAACTAGACAGAGAGAAAAAAACAAATTAAATCAAGAAGATAAAAACAAATCATTAGAGAGCAAATATTACAACAATGCTACAGAGACATGTTGCTGACCACAAAAATTTGTAAATCAAACGGTCTACAATATGTGTTCACCAAATTAAACAGAAGACTTCTAATATCACCTATGAATATGGTCATTACTTGAATCAAATGCAAAACAAAGCAGCCTCACCTTGAACTTACAATTTATCAAGCAGCCAAAGATTCAATCTTTACCTTGTCCAGTCCCTCACAGAACAAATAAAAGAAACAACTCACCCAGGTTTATGAATTTCCACATAAAAAATATACAAACAGAGATCAGACCAAGCGTCTCCACTAAGCACTGTTTCCTTAAAATCCCTGAATGGCTTTGCTCAATTCTTCAGTTTCCTTTTAGTAATAAGCCCTTTTCGCACAGAGGAAATATGCTCTTTCATAATGTAGTAACACGTACCATTTGTAAAGCACCTTTTACAACACAATAATCACTAGCATATGAATTCCAAAATGTTCATTTCTAAGAACAAAGACTCATTGTAAAAGCGAAACAGACTTAGTAACACTCCAGGCAAAATGAATGCTAGAGAAAGAGCTCTTTATCCTTGATGCATATAACAAACTTCTTTGTCAGACACAGCAAAGTATAAAATCATAGTAGTGGCCTATAAAACTGCTAAACAAGTATATCTTCCTTTTACCCCTTTCAAGCTTGGCTTGGATTTGTTGCTGCTATGATTTGAAACTGATGTCTTCTCCTTTGACTGTTTCTTTGTCATTCCAGTCACCACCTCAAATATCGTAGGCAGATCATTTATCATAGTAAAGAGGCGTTTCCTGTGACAGAAAATGCATTGTATGGGTAAGCAATAGGAATCAATGCATCAAACATCACCCAAATTAAAACTTATTTCATTTGCTCTCTGCAACAGTTTAGATACGAATAACACCCATTTGAAAAATGAACAATCATGTCCATGTCCATTGTTATCAAGCACCACAGGATTTGGGTTCTGAATAACTGTGTAGGAATGCCTAATCCAAAAGAAAATACATAACTAGACGAGAAATTGAAACTATCAGAAAACATTTTTGGAACTGAAGCAATTCCCATTGTCATGGGGGATGGTGAAGCAGTTAATTTACAGTAAATTTGTTCTCTCCACTAGTCTTTACTCTCTAATTTATAGTCAAGAAAATAACGGTGACATAGAAGACAATATAAAAGGCACAGTTCAAGAATCGAGACAAACTTCAAAAAGAATTGCACTGAATAACTTTAACATCTATATATATCAACATCCCTTAACTCCAGAACTTTCAAGCATTTTTGAAATGGTCATAGATAAGTGATAGTTAAAACAGAAGACATACCTGTCAGCTTTGTCAAAGCCATATCTGGCACCAAAATAGAATGCCACTGCAAGTAACCATGCATCACCGTGAACAGCAACCAGAGATAGCCAATCCTTCTCTTGCATGCCATCTCTGGCAAAGTTGATCCCTAATGCAGGTTCTGGGAGCTCTGGAGGCACTTCTTCAGCAGGTAAGTTAACTTCCCACTGCTCATTAGGAAATCCATAAAGGCAAAGATTCTCCTTTTCTGACAGGTTACCAGTCAGTCAAATACAACAGTCATCAGTCACTGTTGGACACAGCAAGAAAAATAAGAGCTCATCTTTGCTAGCAGGTTTCTACATATCATTCACAATATAACCTCACGAGGATCTACCATACACTCAAGTGAAACTATGTTTGCAAAACATAGGGCAGCCATAAGAAATGTTAAGTGTGAGCATCTTTACAGTATGACCAGGATATCCAATATCAGAGATTACTAGGATACAGTGGCCATCGTGCTCACTCAATGTCCCACAATTGTTGGGTAACAGACAGCAATGTACCTACTTATCACAATGGTTTGCTGCCATAATAACCCAGGGAATCCAAATAATAACTATTGATTCGGGCTGTTCCAGAACCAAAAGCCACTGCACACAGAGAATGTCATTCCTGTGAACGTCGCAACCTTGAAGTTACAAGTTACTGGCAGCAATGCGCCGGTAACCTCTGTATTTGTCAGCTCTTCCAATTAAGTCGTATTTATTATCTCTTTATTTCTTAAGGGCTTGCAGCTCTTACACCAAAACAATACCCAAATATACAAACATCCATATAAGTAATAAAGGAGCGAGATGGGATACAACACAGAACAAGTTCTAGAAGGTTCAGGAAGCTCGGAATTTCAAAATGCGATTTAAATCTTCCTAAACTTATATCAAAGAATAAGTATTGATATCAACAATCATCACCAAAATTAACCCAATACCCATGTAAAACTGTCAAGTGTGTTTTATAGCTCATATAAGAAATTCATGAACAAGCCGTCAATATCCAAATACATATGGAAAATAGCATTATAGTTAAGAATTTAACAACACATGCAAAAACAAAAACTCCATTCCTGAACAATAAACACTCGCCGAAACCTTCTATTTTTACGAATTATAATGCAGAACACTAACGTTGTTCATAAACACTTGCAAGAAGGAAGACTAAAAAATAGCAAATTTAAATCTGAAGCTATAAATTTCAGTTTTGTAATAATTATCAATTTGGTAGAGGAAACGAATTGCCAACATATCGTAAGCTTAGACACATTGTAATCCCAAACCCAAGAGAGCGCGCACACAAACAGAGATGAAAGGAAGAGCAAAGATAGAAACCCTAACCAGGATCGCACTGCTGATAAAATTCTTCGACGTCTGCAAAAAAAAAAAAAAAAAAAAAACCTTACAAAATCAGAGCCATTCCACACTAGAATATGTGAGGAAATTCGTGCAAACCTCTAAAACTCGTAAGGATATGTACAATTAAAAAAAAATAGAGTTTTAAGTAAAAGTGCGAGACCAGTGGCGAGGGCTTTGATCATGCCCGCTCTACGGCCCTTGAAGTCCCTGAAAACCTCTTCTACTGTGCGAGGGTTGTACTGTCTTCCTCCATCCATGTCCCTACAGTTCCAGAGCTCGCTTCCGGGGGGAGGGGGGGGGAAAAAGATACAGATTTGAAGGAGCAGAAGAGGGGGGACAAAACGGGAAATTACGATGTTGTCGAGGGGCATTTACGGATAAAAGGAAACATGTACCAGAAGCCAGGAGAGAGGAGGGATTGGGAATTTGGGACGTACTTCAAGGAGGGAAAATAAGCGTGAAAAAAATATACAATAGAAGACAGAGAAAGGTATACACTGCGTCAGTTAAAAATTAAAATATTAGCAAAAATTAAGGTGGAAGAATCCGGTGTGTCTCAGAGTATATCTTGTTCGATGGTGTGGCGCAGTCTCTGTTTATTGGCTAGCATTCTCTGTATATATTTTTTATCTTTATGTAACGAAAATAGATAATTTAATGAGAGGGAGATGATTTAATAGAAAAAAAAATTATTTTAAAGTTGTTTTATTTGATCAAAATTTTAGAATGAAGAGAAATTTTAAGCAAAATAACTAGTTGCAAACATGGTAGATTCTACTGGTATTTAAGAAAGTGTTGAAGTTTGTAAAAAATGAATTGAATTTTTATGAAAAATTGTTGGAATTTTTGAAAAAGTAGTTGCGAAAAAAGTTATTTTTTTTTTTTGTACGTGAAAACATATAGACAATCATTTTAAAAAATATAAAATAAAAATTATGAAAATGAAAACAAAAATTACTTAAAAATCTTTAAGAAATAGTTTTGAGATGATTACTTCTATATGTGTGAGGGCACCAGCCTCAAAACAGTCAGTTGCTTCCATAGTACTGACATAATTGCTTTCATTATTCTTATGATTTTTTTTTGTTTTTTTGTTTTTAAATTTTTATAATTTTTTGAATTAATTTTCTTTTTTATTTTATTAAATATTTCTTAATTTTTTAAATTTTTATAAATTAAAATTTTTTATGTATATTTTTATAGCATGTCTATCTAAATATCACAAATATGTGACTCTCTGAAACAATTTGTTGAATCCCTAAGAAACAATTTGTCGAATATCAAACTCTAAAGACTAATTTGTCACAAAGTGAACAAGAGTGACAATTACCATCCTCGACTAGGAGGCTCTCCCCCTCTGCATCACCCTAAACGGGTTGTGGTGTTGGGGAAAGGCCTCCTCCCTAGTGAGACCTCCATCCACTTCCATTCCATCCATGTTCAGTGATAAGAGGCGTGACTCCCTCAAGGATAGAGAGGTGGGAGAGTGTATGTGTCTCGTACTCGTCGTGGGTTGTTGGGCGATCTACCAACCCCAACTTGCACTCATCTAGTGGCACCACCTCCAGAGACGACAGATCGAGGATCCACATGAGCGGAGGTGGTGCGGACCAATCCCCCATCGCTCCACCGCCTAGGGTTTCTTACTTCTTCTTCTTTTGTTAGATTTGACTATTTATTTTGGATTTCTTATGATCAGTTTGATATATTAATTTTGTGCTTTCAAAAATTTCGTAAAGGGACATTTTGGTTTGTAAACTAGATTGAAGTCCACTTTAAACTAGATGGAAAATTTTCAAAAGAGGTCCCAAAATATATTCCAAGTACTGAAACCGATTCTATAAGACACAATGCAAAACACGGCTTGAATGTTGTGGTTTTTATTTTCTTATGCGCCTTTTTTCCTATATGTTGGTTCGAAAGATTATATTTCACCACCTTAAACTAACAGTTTATTTGCACTTTGTCCCCAAAATTAGCATTATAAATAATTGACGCCCTCAAATTATCACTTTTTTTGCAATTTGGCCCACAAGCAAGGATCTAACTATTAAAACAGATAAAACTATAACACATAGTACAAAATTCTATAGGGCACATTGAAAAGAAGTGGTAGTTCGTAATATAATTTAAAAATGTGACTTTGAAAGAATGAAAACTTACCCTTAATATCCTCAGTATGCAAAAGAGATTAAAAGTTGTTATGATCGAAAAAAGAAAACAAATTGTGAATATTGTTACGTTTTAGAGATCAAGAAGATGAATTTCCGTAGATTAAGTGGATACAAAGATTGGGAAAGAATATAAGTGTATTTATATATATTATTTATGCATATTTCTCATATTATTTATTTTTTCTTCATTATGTTTCTTAATCTCATATATTTTGATTTTGGGCATAAACTGTATTTCTTATATTTTTGGCATCCAAATTTTTTTTAAAGTATCTGCCCACATGCATATAAAAGAAAGTACCAGTCCACATGTATATGCACAAATACCAGAAGAAAATAAATGACAATTTCAAAATTTATCCTTAAGACCTACGGTAAGATTTTTAAAAATATGAGGATTGAACTGTCTTTTCCTTCACTAAAAGTACTTGTCATTACATCGTTTTTACCTATTGATCTGTAGAATTAACGGCTGTAGCTTGAAAATATGGTAAAAATGTATATTTCCTTGATAAAGTAACTGAATTTTTTTTAGTATTAAGTTATTTCTTATTATTTAATTATTTTAATGCAAACCCCTCTTATTTTTTCAATTGTTCTTTTGGTGGCCACCTGTTCACACTTCTTTCATCTTTCTTCTCTCTCCCCCTCTAGTTTCTCTCTCTCTCTGTTACAGTGAAGATTGTTCAAGCAAAGGAAATATAATAAATAGACAACAATTGAATATACCTTTAACCATATTTGTTCAAACTTAGTACAACACTGCTCGCTTATATATTTGTATCGAGGCATCTTCTTACTTATTCCTATTCTAAGGGCTGTATTCCAATTACCAAAATTGATTAAAGGATAACTTTATTGCATGTGATGTGCGAGCCACACTTTAGTGGATATTTAAAGAATATTTTACATTTGCTCACTTGGCTAACATGACACATGAATTGTCTTGTGGATGAGAGATGCTTGAATATAGTCATTAATTTATTTATTCCAACTAATCATTGAAAGCTTCCACTCAAATAAAGAAAGTTATGCAAAAATAATAGCTGTAAGACTCTTATGTAACAAGTCCTTCCCTTCCATGTATCATAATGCCTTTTATATGGGCACAATATGAACTATAAGTTTGATGAATGTCTTATTATAAGCTGTTCGAGTCTAATTTTATGTTTGTCCAAACTTTAAATTCATTATCTTTTATGGGCTCCTTGGAGGGGCATTTCGGTCAGTCTATATTATTTTATGTCTAATTTAACGGTCAAATTGAACAACGGGCGACAATTGATTCTTTTGTAATTTTAGAGGCTTAATCAGACAACTTGAAACTTGAGGGGCACTTTAACTTTACCCATAAATATACAGCGTACTATGATGTTCCCTTAAAAAACAATCCACCCCATAAGAATAGAAAAATTGAATAAAATATATTTCAAATACAAAAGAATTTCAAGCAAATTTATGGCTCATCTCTTGAGATCTATGTAAACTAAAATCATATATGTAAGGTGCAATGTGATAGTAATCATTTATGGTCTCAAGAAGATTGACCAATTATTGATTCAATTTTAACTCAAATAATGTATGTAAGGTACAATGTGATAGTAATCGGTATTTTGAAGGTGAAATGTCTCAAAATTGATAGTTTATGGTATAAACTATAAATAACGTAATAATTTAAAGGTGAATTGTGAATTCAACCCTTGAAAGAATATAAAAATGTAATCTTGACTTGCCGTTTCATCACTGCTTGATCTGATTACAGTCCTACAGTTTCATGTAATTCATCTTTCAACCGTGAATAAGAAGGTTTTTTTTTTTAGGTTGGAACAAAATCACAACGAGAAAGTTTCTTGGAGCCCTTGCCTCGATAGATATTGAAGCAATTCCATCTGAACCAAAACTTGAATGTGGATCATTGCAACAAAAACCAAAGTTTGAGCCTTTGAATGCTCAGGAGATCTACGATGGTAGAGTTCAGTTTTGAAAGGTCAATACAAGACATGATTAATGTACATCTACACTCCAATATAATGAAAGATAAAGATAAATATTGTACTAAATTGAAATATAATACGGAAGTAATGAAAGATAAGATAAATACAGTACCTAATTAAAATTTCATATGGAAATAAGAGAAATAGTAGGGACATAGATATTTGGATAGCATTTATTTGCCCAATATTTTGGGGTCTCGAAATTTCGAGCAAGCTAAACACACTCCAATATTCCCAATATCTACACTATAAATCCTAGGATTAAGGCAACCCAAGAGGAGGGTGAATTGAGTTTCAAAACTTTTTCGAAACTCACCCTTTAGAAAGTGTTTGCTAGCTACAAATCTCACAAAGAGAAATGATTGCAATAAAAGATTAAACACAAGAATATATATTGCAACTTAAATAGAGAAATTAAACTTAGAACAAGAAACTAGTAGCACAATGTAATGAGATAAAGGAAGAGAAGCAAACACAAGATTTTTAAGTGGTTCGGCAAACCTGCCTATATCCACCCCTCAAGCTCCTTTATCGAACCTTGAGGTTTCTCCACTATGCTCCCTTCAACCAAGGGAAAACTTTTCTTACACTTGAGCTTGAGAAACACCTCTTCAAGCCTCAAGAACGAGTTTGAGAACAAACCTCTCCAAACTCCTTCTTTTGATGAACAACCTCACCAAAAGGAAACAAGAGAATCACTCTCTTAAAAGTGTATAAGGATGAACGAAAATGCCCACTAAAACTCCCTTGATGGAGTAGATGTTACAATGAGAAATTTCTATCTCTTAGGCTTTACACAATAACAAGGATATGAAAGTGTTGATTACGTGTGAATGATGTTTGAATAAGGATTGAAAGGTTTTGATCACTCTTAGCCTTAGTAAAATAATTTTGGTCATTCAGCAACTTTTAAAAGGCGTAGGAATGCTTTATATAGGCCTCATAAGAAAAATAGCCGTTGGGAGTCAAGTTGTTAAAAACCTCACGACGAACCGGTCGACCGCTGCAGGTTTACGTTATCCAACGGTCATAATGTCAGAGGTCAAAACGGTTCTTTTCTTTATTTTTCAAACTAATCAGTCGATCGCTATACCAAGCGGTCGAAGACCGGTCGACCTCCTCAACTTAAGCACATGATCCGGTTGTTTTAAAAATACGATTTTGACCAACTTAAAATACCCAATTTTAAAGACTAACTTCCCATAAATATATAAAATATTTGGGAGTTAATTGGGATATTTTAAAGCCATTTAAAACATTTTTAAATCTTCAAAACAAAGGTAAAATAGTTTATGCAAGTTTTGAAGAAATATGCAAGTGTGTGGTTCAAATTCTTATTAAAGATGAAGTCTTAGAGTTACAAAGATTACCCTAGCATCTTGAGTCTTCACTTTAAGAGCACTTCTATTGAAAGGGATGTTGCTTGATCGCTTCGTGCTCATTTTGGATCCGTTTTGCTTCACATCTCAATTACTTCTATTGTTATTATCAAAACATTGATTGTGACTAAAAGTCTACAATCTCCCCCTTTTTGATGATGACAATAAATTAATTGATCTTCCTTTTGTTGATCTTGTCCCTCCTAACTTTTGTGCTTTGATGTGGGGTTTTAGACATTTTAATACCTCAATGATAAAAAGTTAGCATATAATATGAAAGGATTGCGTATGAATAATAAAGAGCTTTCATATCATTGAAGCAGTACATCAAAGTTTCAAAGGGGTGCAGAAATACAAAAAGAGATTATTCTCTCCCGCTTTGTCATCATTAAAAGGAAATATATAAAGAAAGAAAAATACATAAGCAAAGAAAAATACAAAATACAAATGAAATGCATATGCTAAAAAAATTATGGAGGAGGAAAGCGGGTCATAAAAGTCCTCATCTCTGCAAAGAACTGCCTCTGCTCCTCTTGCATAGAAGTGACACTCTCCTGAAGGAACTTCTTCTGTGCCTCATGCATAGTAGTCATCTTCTCCTTAAAAGCAGTGAATCTGAGTATCAAAGGAAGAGGTAGGGTCGGGAACTCTGGTAGGTGAAGGAATAATGGGAGGATCATCAGCCAGATCAGCATCGATATCAAACTCCATGGCCTCAGCATCTACCTCCTCACCCTCAGGCTCATCCTCAGCCTCAGCCACATCAACATCCTCATCCTCATTACTACCCTGACGCTTCGGCACCCAAGTATTTCTGGAAGTCCTTCTATAATCCATCCGGGTTATGACCGCTGTGTCAAATTGTTCACACTTGGTCAAAGTGTCTCGCTCTCAAGAACTGAGTGCAACCCCAAAATATTGAAACATATGGGTAAACAGCAAGCCATATGGTAGATTCTTTTAGACTCACATGTTGCTTCCATATGTTTGAGCATAATATAAGGGAGGTTGAACTTTTTCTCTTTCAGAAGACACTCAATCATGAAGACATCCATAAAAGTCACCTCTTCTCGGTGCCCACCCCGAGGAATAGGTTATGGGTGCAAATCAAATGAAGTAACCTCGAACGAATTGTTAATTGGTTGGCATGGATTTTCCTAGGTGCATCTTCTGCCACACCACTACCTAGGAGGTAAACTAGGACTTCTCCATAATCAAAGCCCTTACACACGGGCCAAGTTTTAAGCTCATAAGCCTGAATCCCGACATGTGGGATACCCAAAATATCACCGAGAATAACTTCATTTAAAATAATATCTCATCCACCAACCATACTCTTCACAATAAATAAATCTCCAGCTTCCCACCCAACAATCATATTAGAAAAGAAAATCCTAACATATTTGGGAAACACTTCGGTACCCATATCCAACAAATTCCTCCAACCCTGCTTCATAAAAGGATGCTCAATCTCAAAATCCGAAAGTGATTCTACATTCACTTTCCTTCCCAATATGACTTTTCTCTTTGAAAAGTCATTGTAAAACTTCTCAGCACATTCAGGATTACGGAAAAAATAATCAGGCTCACCTGAATGATCTGCTGAAGAATGAGAGGATCCAGCTCGCTCATTCCAACCATGGCAGCATGCTTTTTCCTTGGCATGATGATTGAGAGTGAGAAAATGAGAGGAAAATGGCTGAAATGTGGAAATCTAGGGTTAGGTTTCAAAGGGGGCCGAAATCCCTAAAAAGTAAATGCTGGATGGATTTTGATGTAAATCCACACAAAAAAGAGAGGGTTTAGGCCGAATTTGATGGTCTGAAATGATTGAGATGGATTATAGGATAGATTATGGTGTTTTGGGAAGGATTTGAGAGGGTTTGGGTCGAGAGAGGAGAAGCGGTTCACGAGAGGAGAGGGAGCGGTCGACCAAAATGTGAACTGCAGTATATATAGGCTCGACGAGGCGGTCGACTGATTAGTATAGCAGTTCATGACCATCAATCGCTTGGTAGAACAAATTCTACTAACCGGTCGACCGCTTCATGTAGTAGTTCCACACGGTCGACCGCTACAGAGAACAACCTTTGAAAAATGAGGTTTTAATGCCAAAAAATGAAATGGAATGATGCATTTGATGAATGACAAACATGTAACAATATATAAGGACATTCTAAACATGTTTAAAACATCAAAACAATGAAATCCATGAAATCAATAAAATGGCATATCAAAGAGCATTTACATCTAAAAACCCAATATCTCGTCTAAAATCACGAAATCTGTCATTACTAAAGGGTTTTGTGAAAATATCAGCTAGTTGATGCTCAGTACTAATGAAATCAAATGAGATGTCACCTTTTTAAACATGATTTCTTAGAAAATGATGTCTCACTTCAATGTGTTTGGTCCTTGAGTGTTCGATGAGATTCTTGGACAAGTTGATAGTGCATTGATTTGATGGGTAGTAGTTTGTTATTACCGGTTGAGAGTTTGTATGTTCGCTTCGGTTGTTGATAAAGCAACCAAGTTTTGTTTCTTGCTACTCCAAGAAACTAAAGATGATCCTAGGAAATGATAAGTACCACTAGTATTTTTTCTCTCGACTTTGCACCCGGCAAAGTCGGTATCAAAATAGCTTACTAGATTCATGTGAGTGTCTATAGGATACCAAAGTCCTAGGTCAATAGTACCCAAAAGATATCGAAAAATTATTTTTACGGCACAAAGATGAGATTCTTTAGGACATGCTTGGAATCTAGCACATAAACACACACTAAACATAATATTTGGCCTAATAGCCATCAAATAGAGGAGAGCTCCAATCATACCTCTATATTTGGTGATATCCACCTTTTTACCTTTTTCATCCGCATCAAGCTTTAGCGATGTGCTCATTGGTGTTTCCGCCACTTTCAAGTTCTCCATTCCAAAGCGTTTGAGTAGATCTTTTATATACTTGGCTTGGTTTATAAAGATTCATTCTTTTGATTGCTTGATTTGAAGTCTAAGGAAGAAGTTGAGCTCACCCATCATACTCATCTCAAACTCTTTATGCGTAAATTTGGAAAAGGTTGACAAAGAGAGTCATTAGTAGCACCGAATATGATGTCATCCACAAAAATTTGCACAATTATGATATCATTATTTTTAGACTTGGTGAAAAGTGTTGTGTCAACTTTACCCATGGAAAAACCTTTTTCAACAAGGAAAGTTTTAACTCTATCATACCAAGCTCTAGGAGCTTGTTTTAGTCCATACAAAGCCTTTTTTAATTTGAAAACAAAATTTGGATAAGCTTCATTTTGAAAACCTTGTGGTTGTTCTACATAGACTTCTTCCATGATAAATCCATTCAAGAAAGCACTTTTCACATCCATTTGATAAAGTATAAAATTTTTATAACAAGCAAAGGCCAAAAGCATTCTAATGGATTCCAAACGTGCTACGGGTGCATATGTTTCATCATAATCAATCCATTCTTCTTGATTATAGCCTTTAGCAACCAATCTAGCTTTGTTTCTAACAATAGTACCGTGCTCATCAACCTTGATCCTTGGGTCTAGGGACAAGTTCCCAAACTTGATTTCTCTCAAATTGGTTTAACTCTTCTTGCATTGCCAAAATCCAACGTTTTCGGCTTCAAGAAAAGTCTTAGGTTCAATTTGAGACACAAATGCAAGATGATTACAAATATTTCTAAGTGAAGCTCTAGTTCTAGTTCCATGAGAGGGATCACCAATAATTAACTCTTGAGGGTGACTAGTAGCATACCTCCATTCTTTAGGGAGTTCTTGTGAAGTACCTTCTCCTTGCAATGGTTGAATAATTTCTTCACTTGGAGATTGAGCTTCCTTGTTTTGAGTGGGGTTATCCTTGATCTCAAGTTCTTCCATCTCCCCTTCAATATCTTCAATATCTACACTTGTATTTTTCTCAAACGGACCATTCAGTTTCATCAAAAGTGATATGCATCAATTTTTCAAAACAAAGAGTCATTTTGTTATAAACTCTATAAGCTTTACTCGAATTAGAGTATCCAAGGAAAATTCCAACATCAGTTTTAGAATCAAATTTTTCAAGGTTGTCTTTGGTATTTAAAATGAAGCATTTACAACCAAAAACTTTGAAATAATGGATGTTGGATTTTCTATCTTTCCAAAGCTCATAAGGAGTTTTCTTCAAAGTGGGTCTCATATAAACTGTGATACCCCTAATCTTTTAAGCTACTTTTAAGACTCTTGTGTTAAGGTTTTTCTTTCAATATCTTTAGTAATTGTGTTCTTTTCCTTAGTATTTGCTTTATTTGTGCATTGTTTAATATTTATCATTCGATTAATTGCTTATAGGATTTCTTTCCTCTATTTAATTTCTTTGGTTTCCAATTCGTGACTTTAGTATTTTAATTTAGCCTTTTTAATTTAAATTGCATATGTGCTTTCTTTCTTTAATTCTTAACTCCCTGCATTATTTGATTTACTTTCATGTGCTTAAATGATGTGATATCCCTTCCCTAAATTTTTTCGATTTCTCTAATTTCCTTGATTTCTCGTATTTAGCCAATTAATGGTTATGATCGTGATTGTCTCTATTTTATCGGTTTCTATGCGTTTAACAAAATTCTTCCATTCTCTTGTTAATATCTTAGTATTCCTATTGCTTGATTTAAACACGTGATATTTTTCCTAAGTATACTTCATTAGCTCATATTTAACATTTTCTAAATATTAGATTTGATTTCTTGACACATGATTTATTTCGGTTCTAATTGCCATTATGGATTTCGGTATGCTTTCCCTTTTCATTCTCTTGCTTACATCTAAATTTTTACCTAGTATCAATCTTGATTATTCTATCCCTAATCTCGGTTAATCACTTGACTAATTACTATTTCTTTTCTCTAACATATGCATTGATTAACTTTACAACTTAGCTAATCATTTTGCTAACCTAAGTCTACTTTGATGTCATGTGGGTCCACTCTCTCTCTCCTCCCTAGGTCACACGGCACACACAAGAAAATCCTTGTTTTGTCTTGTTTTCTTTGTCCTTTTCCCTTGTCCCATGTTCTTGGCCTTAATGCATGAATAGTAAGATTCAAAAATGGACCAACCGGCCATGCTTGCTTGCAATCACATTTGATTTGATTTTGAAGTGATTTTAGCTTGTGTAAGTATCCTTAATCATCACCTAGGGAAGAGGGAGTGTGCCATTTGGCTCCTCCAGCCCTTGTGCCGCCCAAGCCACCCAATCAAGGGGCTTGCTTGTGGCAGCCACCCCTTGACCAAATGATGGCAAGGTTGGCTATAAAAGCCAACCCTTGCCATACATTTCTCACACCAACAGCCGTCCATTTGAGTCTGAAAGAGAGAGGAATGAGTGCTGAGAGCTTTCGGCCAAGAGGGAAAGGAAGGAGAGAAAGAGGAGAAGAAGAAGAGAGAAGGAAGGTGGAAAAACTTCCATGCCAAGGTAAGTTGGCAAAGGGGTTTTGGCCAAGGCCTTGAACACCCCCTTGCACCACCTCTTTCCTACTTCCTCATCATCATTTCCACTTCTTCTTAGCCCCTAGTTCAGTGTCATTAACCAATAGATCTTGTGTTAATAGGAGAACATCAAGAGCTACCCGAGATCACCAAGGTAAGGGTTTAGGTTCTTGTGTTTTGTTGAGGATGGATAACATGTTCTCTTGTATTGATTGATCATATATATTTGTGTGCATAGAACTGTGATTCAATGATGAACATGTTAGGGTTATGTTGGATTCAAAGTTTTGCAAAAAGAAAAGTTCATAGGTGCTATGAAGTATATACTAGTCTAGACATCTTGCATGTTAAGGCTTAATGAATATTTCTTATAACATGTGTATGAGATTGCTTGCTGAGTTGGTTTGATTTTCAAAAGAGCTCTGGACATGCTTTATGATGCTATGGCAGTGGTGATAAGCCTAAACTTGAAGCCTTATAGACCACGGGTTGGTCAAGAAAAATGGCTTATGGTGTTGCATGTTGCACTACATGATTTTATGATTCAATGTCATGCATATGTGATATGAAATGTGGAGCAATAATGAGAATGATGATGGCCAAGAAGCTTTAAAGTATCCCTGATCAAGAGAAGGCCAAATGAGGCCAAAGAAAGGAGCCATGGGCTCAAGGAAGAGGTTATGAAGTTGAAAGTATGAAAATGATGCATTATACATGTTCCTTGATTATATTGCAAATGATCTTTGTTTTCCTTTAAGTTTCTTGAAGAATCCATTTATATGTGCTCTATGATTTCCTTTATGTTGATAGATTAAAATTATTCTTAGCCTAAAGTTTCAAAAAGCATAGATTAATCAAAAGCATGAACACCTATCTAGGGCATTTAGGCAATCATAGGTGCTGCCTAAATCGACCCTAAGCTACAGGTTGTATTTTTGCATGAAACTTTCCAGATAGTATCCTTATCTAATATTAGGATCCCTGTAAAAATTTCAGCCCAAAATGAGGAAGGAAAAGGTCGAAAATGCCCCTGGAGGTCTCTGAGGGCAGATTTGACATTTTGCCTAATTCGTTAGGGAAAAAGGGTCCAAAATGAGAAAATGATTACATGGTTGGATAGAGCACGAAAAATTGATGGGGGAGCCCAAATTTTAGTTCAAACCAAGTTGAAATAAGGGCTCAAATCACAAAGCCCGTTTAGGAGCCTAAATGGACTTTAGGCCCAATAACCCTAAAATAGCATCAAGCCAATAATACTTTGGGAATAGGCCCAGCAGGGTCTAAGGAGGCCCAATAGGCCTTCAATGGGGTTTAATGTCTTAGATCTTACTAGTTATTATCATGGTTGTTTCAATTGTCAATGATTATTCTTTAAACCTGTTATGTTTCTTTCAAGTTCATTGCAAACTAGTGTACATTGTTTGGGTGGAATGTTACATGTGTACTTTAATGCTTGGACATGAGATTGCATTCATAAGAGGAAAAACAAATGTGAGGAACCCCTAAGCCTGCGAGGTGATTCCCCGAATGGTAGTGACGGTACCGGGCACTTAGGAGACGTGCAACCCCCCACAGCAGGGAGTGGGTGGGCTCCTTTATGAACGCTAAGGCGTAATGTTAAGGGTCCTGGTGCTGGAGGCACGGGACAGTCCCATAGAAGGGGAGGGGACGCACAACCCGACTCTGGGGGTGAACAGAGCAGACATCGGGAACTCCTCAGGAACCAATGATGGTGTGATGCATTGCATATTTTAATTCATCCAAGTTCATTCTTAGTATGCTTGAAGTTAGTTTTACACCATGTTTAAGAGAATTATATGCACAGTATTTGTTTGATCATGTTTCCCCGCCCCCACCTTACTGAGTCAATAGGACTCACCCTTTTTTCTCTTATGTTGTTTTTGCAATGCTTGGCGACTTGGGTATTGAAGAATGAAGCTATTGAGGACGAGTTAACCTACGATTTCTACCTTTATATCCTAGTACTCAAGATCCGAACATGGGTTTCGGATTTCCTTGAAGTATTAGTGGAGCATAAGGCCCACTGGTTCTTTAGGGAGCCCTCACCCCCATCCCCTGTACCCCCACCATCCCCTCTATCCCACTATCCCCGTTACCCGATTTGAGGACTTTGGTTTGCCAGGTGTACCGCCCGAGTGGCTAAGGTTCGATTACGTTCCCTCGGCCCCGCCAACGGGAAATAGTAGTGCCACTCCGGTGTCCGAGATTATTGATCTTACATCGGACTCGGACGAGGGGATTAGTACCCCTCTTAGGCTTGTTAGAGTGTTTTGTTAGTCTTTAGGGTATTCATTTCCTTGTAATCAGTTTTCAAATGGTACGGTGAACTTTAGGAAGTTCCCGAATTTTTATAATGTACCTTTTATGTAGTCCCGGGAGGACGGTTTGAACTTTTCTTGTATTAAAAATGTCCTTGTTAGTTCAGGTTTTCAATCTCCTTCGTATCTCTTTCCTTGTCCTTTATTTCAAAGTTCTTATCTCTACTCAAAAGCCTAATCCAACACTTTCAATCTAATTCGTTAATGAGATTTTTCTAAGTAAGTGCATATTATTATAATGCGATACTTTATATGATTTTTCCATATTTCTTTTAGTCGTTAACCAATTAAGGTTTTCCAAGTGCAAATATAACGATTTATTACTTTGTGAGATTTTACTTCTTTCGTTCAAGTTTCTAAACTGATTTACGACCTTCTTTTACTATAACAGTTTTAAAACAAGTCTTCCGCTAAGTAAATTGAGGGCATTTAAGCGATTCTAAGAGTTTTTATCGTGCGGTAATCCCGAATTTTGTGCATGCGATTACTATAAGCGAGCCGAGGGGGTAAGTACTAGCACGAGGCGTGACATAAACTCTATTCAAAACATAGTAAGAGCTATTGACGGACTCGACTCAAAAATATTTTGGTAACTTATTTTCATTCAAAATAGTTATTGCCATCTCTTGAATAGTTCTATTCTTTCTCTTAACAACCGCATTTTGTTGAGGAGTTCTAGGTGTTGAAAAATTATGCTCATAACCATTCATGCTACAAAAAGATTCAAACTTCTCATTTACAAATTCACCACCATGGTCACTTTTAATGGCCATAATGGTGTATATTTTTACATTTTGCACCCTTTTTGAGAATTTAATGAACTCATGAATGTCTTCATTTTTTGAAGCTAAAAAAAAAATCCAAGTGAACCTAGAGTAGTCATCCACAATTACAAAAGCATAGGACTTTCCACCAAGACTTTGAATTCTTGATGAACCAAATAAATCCAAATAAAGTAATTGTAGAGGTCTACTAGTTGAAATGAAGTTTTTGGATTTAAAAGAGGTTTTCACTTGTTTTCCCATTTGACAAGCTTCACAAACTTGGTCTTTTTCAAAATTCAATTTAGGTAGCCCATTCACAAGATCATGCTTAGAGATTTTCAAAATTTGATGCATACTTGCATGACCCAATCTTCTATGCCATAGCCAACTATCATTTACATTGACCACAAGACAATTATCCACACAAGCATTTTGATCAATGTCAATCTTGTACACATTTGAGTTCCTATGGCCAATAAACAATAATTTTCCATCTATGACATTTTCAATAAGGCATCAAGAAGATTCAAATACAACTCTATAACCTTTATCACAAAGTTGACTAATACTAAGCAAGTTATGCTTCAATTTATCAACCAATAAGACATTTTCAATTAAAGGAAGGAGTTACCACCAATATTACTATACCAATGATTTTCCCTTTGGAGTTGTCGCCAAATGTTACATTTCCACCTTTGATGGTTGATAGGCTTGAGAATCTTGATGGGTCACCGGTCATGTGTCTTGAACAACCACATCCAAGAACCAACTATTGCATTTCTTTTTCTTGAATCCTACAAAACAAATTCAAGATGAAGCTTTTGGTACCCAAACCTTTTTGGGTCCATTTGGGTTAGCAATAGTTCCCTTTGGAACCCATATATTTCTAAGAGCTTTGCACCCAAGTTTTTTTTAGAGGACAATCAAATATTAGATGTTCATTCTTGTTGCAAAAGTTACAAGTATGAAGAGATTCATTTGAGGATTTAGCTTTGACAAAGAAATTTTTGAAATACTTTTCATTTTTATGAGGCTTGTAGCCTAAACCACTTTTGTCAAAAACACATCTTTGATTGTTTAGAATGTTCTCCAAAGCTTTGCTTCCTTGAGTGAATTTTTCAAGAATAGTGTTTTGACGAGTAACCTTTTCTTTGAAAGCTTTGTTCTCAATTTCTAAAGTTGAAACTTTTAGTTTCAATTCCTCATTCTCTAGCTTCAAATTTCCTTGTTCATCATTTAAGGAATCAAGGTCACTTGTAGCTAGTGAATGCTTCTTTTTCAAAACATTGTATTTGAGTTTAAGCTTTTCAAACGTAATGTATAACTCATCAAAAACATTTTCTAATTCATCATATGAAGGTTTTGAATCTTCAAGATCCAAGAGATATACCTCATCATCTTCTAAAGCCATGAAGCACATGTTTGCGATTTCTCCTCATCTTCTTCATTGGAGGAGCTTGAATCGCTATCTTCCCAAGTAGCTTTCATAGCTTTCTTTTTATATTTGAGAAGTGGGCAATCCACCTTAATGTGACCGGGTTTCTTGCACTTGTAGCAAGTGATGTGGTCCTTCTTGTTGTCCATCTTTGGGTATTCCTTCTTTGGCTCTTCTATCTTGAAATCTTTGAAATTCTTCCTTCCTTGCTTTCTCTTGAGGAAGTTTCTAAAATTCCTTGTCATGAGAGCAATATCCTCATCTCCACTATCATTATTATCTTCTTCAATCTCAACTACGGAGGATTTCAAGGCTATGCTTCTCTTTTTTGAACTTTCCTCCTCATGTCCCTTCATGGTGATTTCGTGAGTCATAAAGGATCCAACAAGCTCTTCCAAAGGCAATTTGGCGAGGTCCTTTGCTTCTTGAATAGCGGTGACTTTGGCTTCCCAAGTCTTTGGTAGTGATCTAAGAACTTTTCTCACCAAATCGGAGTTAGTGTACATTTTTCCAAGAGCATTTAAATCATTTACAATATTAGTAAATCTAGTAAGCATGTCACCAATGTTTTCTTCTGGTTTCATCTTAAACAATTCATAGCTATGAACTAGCATGCTTATCTTAGATTCTTTCACTTGGTTTGTACCTTCATGAGTGATTTCTAAAGAATGCCAAATTTCTTTTGCACTAACACAAGTAGATATTCTATTGAATTCACTTCTTTTTAAAGCATAATAAAGAATGTTCATAGCTCTAGTATTTATAGAAATTTTCTTCTTGTCGTCATCGGTATACTCATTCTCAGGCTTAGAGACAATTGTCTCACCTACGGCTTTTATAGGGTAGTGAGGTCCATTTAAAATACAAAGCCATAGATCAAAGTCAATGGATTGAAAATAAATTTTCATCCTGCTTTCCAATAGGAGTAATCACTTCCATTGAAGGAATGAGGTATAGATGTTGAGAGTCCCTCAACATGAGAGTTGTTGCTTGAAGTTGCCATTCTAATTCAAGATTGTTAAATCTTGCTAAAGAGAGCACCAAGCTTTGATACCAATTATAAATCCTAGGATTAAGGCAACCCAAGAGGGGGGTGAATTGAGTTTCAAAACTTTTTCGAAACTCACCCTTTAGAAAGTGTTTGCTAGCTACAAGTCTCACAAAGAGAAACGATTGCAATAAAAGATTAAACACAAGAATATATATTGCAACTCAAATAGAGAAATTAAACTTAGAACAAGAAACTAGTAGCACAATGTAAGAGATAAAGGAAGAGAAGCAAACACAAGATTTTTAGGTGGTTCGGCAAACCCGCCTACATCCACCCCTCAAGCTCCTTTACCGAGCCTTGAGGTTTCTCCACTATGCTCCCTTCAACCAAGGGAAAGCTTTTCTTACACTTGAGCTTGAGAAACACCTCTTCAAGCCTCAAGAATGAGTTTGAGAACAAACCTCTCCAAACTCCTTCTTTTGATAAACAACCCTCACCAAAAGAAACAAGAGACTCACTCTCTTAAAAGTGTATAAGGATGAACGAAAATGCCCACTAAAACTCCCTTGATGGAGTAGATGTTACAATGAGAAATTTCTATCTCTTAGGCTTCACACAATAACAAGGATGTGAAAGTGTTGATTATGTGTGAATGATGTTTGAACAAGGATTGAAAGGTTTTAGATCACTCTTAGCCTTACTAAAATGATTTTGGTCATTCAGCAACTTTAAAAGGCGTAGGAATGGCTTTATATAGGCCTCATAAGAAACTTGCCGTTAATAGCCGTTGGGAGTTGAGCTGTTAAAAAACTCACGACAAATCGATCGACGCTACATGAGCCGGTCGACCGCTGCAGGTTTACGTTACCCAACGGTCATAATGTCAGAGGTTAGAAGGGCTCTTTTCTTTATTTTTCAAACTAACGGTCGACCGCTATACCAAGCGGTTGAAGACCAGTCGACCGCTTCACTAGCCGGTCGACCTCCTCAACTTAAGCACATGATCCGGTTGTTTTAAAAACACGATTTTGACCAACTTAAAATACCCAATTTTAAAGACTAACTTCCCATAAATATATAAAAGGTTTGGGAGTTTAATTGAGATATTTTAAAGCCATTTTAAACATTTTTAAATCTTCAAAACAAGAGGTAAAACAGTTCATGTAAGTTTTGAAGAAATATGCAAGTGTGTGGTTCAAATCCTTGTTAAAGATGAAGTCTTAGAGTTACAAAGATTACCCTAGCATCTTGAGTCTTCACTTTAAGAGCACTTCCATTGAAAGGGATGTTGCTTGATCGCTTCGTGCTCATTTTGGATCCGCTTTGCTTCACATCTCAATTACTTCTATTGTTATCATCAAAACATTGATTGTGACTAAAAGCCAACATACACACACACACACACACTTCAAAAGTTTCACAACCCCAATAAATCTCAATATCCAAAAGATTCTCAAAATTTTAGAAATATTCCCGAAATTTCGGCAAACAAACGCCACTAAATGGTTCGATATATAAAACTTATATGCACAGTTAAAACTCTCTATGACTGTATTTTTATATTATGAAGAAAATTTAAAAACCTTAGTGCATGAAAACGGAACCTTAAAACGATCGAGCCTCGACAAAACCACAGTAGCAAATAGATCAAGTCATGTACAAATGATCAAATTGCGATCCATGGGTTAAAGACAATGATAAGAGCCCAATGAGTAGAGAAACTGCCAAACATTTAGTTGAAAATGATTGCCCATGGTAGGGTCGTTCAGTGCCACCGAAAAAATCCTGTGGCACTAGCACCGGTTTCGTATTTTGCAAAAAACTCAGTGGTATTCCCGGTTCCCAAGTTCCCGAGTACCGGGACACCAATTTTTTTTTTTAACAAAACGATTCGTTTTGTTAAAAATTCCCCTCCCCCTTTTCTATTTTGTTCGGCACTATTAAGGAAAATCAAAAAGATATCAAAGATACCGTGAATCACTCCAAGTCAATCTGTTCAAATTCAAATTTGAACTTGTGCACTGATAAGGAAATTATTCCTTGCCGTTAGTTGCTGTTTTAATTTTTTACGGTAAATGTATTTCCTTTTATTGAACACGTTCTCATATATTAATATACGAAGGCACTCGTACAGTTTTGAGTTGCCACAATTATCAAAAATTATAATTTGTTTTATGATATCAGAGCTTTCTTGACCAACGGCAACTTTCATGGCATCTTCCGATTCCTCTTCACCCTCGACCATTTCCTCAAATGCTAATACTACCAGTTCAGCTCCTATGAGCGTTCAGAATATGGTGACGATCAAACTCACCAAGGATAATTATTTGTTGTGGACGGCTCAGGTTGTATCCTATCTACATGGTCAGCAACTTTATGGCCATGTAGATGGAAGTATCTCTTCTCCTCTAGCATTGATTCAGACGACATCATCAAATACATCTTCTTCTACTCTCATTCCAAATCCAGCCTATCTCCAGTGGTTCCAACGTGATCAAGTCCTTCTTGGCATCCTAATGTCTTCTCTCTCAGAGAGTATTATAAACTCACTTAGTGGGTTTAACAACTTCTTACGAAGTATGGACAGCCCTTGAGCGCATGTTCTCAACACACTGTCGAGCCCGAATTATGCAGATTAGACTGCAACTTTCTACTATCAAGAAAGGCAATCTTTCTATTTTTGACTATTTTCAGAGAGTGAAATCTCTAGCAGACACCTTAGCTGCCGTGGGAGAAGCTCTTAAAGACACATAAATTATGTCTTATCTATTGGCTGGTTTGGACTCCTCTTATGACGCTATTATTACCTCCATATCCACTCAAGTGGATCCCATGTCACTTGAGGAAATTTTTGGGCATCTATTAGCCTATGAGCTCCGACTTGAACAGCAAAACACCTCCGTGGAGGTTTCTATTGGATCTGTCAACATGGCAACCCGAAATGATAACAACAACGGTCGTGGCAAGGGTACTAACTCCCAACCTCGCCACTCCAATGGCAATTATAATCGAGGTCGTGGACATGGCCGTGGCCGTGGGAGGAACTCCAACAACTCTGGCCAGCCTAGGCCCTTTTGTCAAGTATGTGGCAAGACCAGTCACATTGCTCTCGCTTGCTATCACAGGTTTGATCGTTCCTATCAAGCACAAATCCAATCCGGTCAAATGCAAGACTTTCTCGCCACTCCACCATCTCACCCCGATTAAAATTGGTACACAGATTCTGGCTCCACCAATCACCTCACTCATGACTTTGAAAACTTGAATATTCATGCTAAGCCTTATACAGGCACGGATCACATCCAAGTGGGCGACGACACAGGTTTGGCGATTGCTCATGTTGGCAAATCTCAGTTGAAATCCACAACTTCCACTTTTATCTTGAATAATGTTTTACATGTTCCAGAGATTAAAAAGAATTTAGTTTCTATTCAACAATTCACTGGTGATAACAATGTTTTTGTTGAATTTCACTCTGATTACTTTTCTGTGAAGGACGAGCAAACGGGGAAGGAGCTTCAGCGCGGCAGGACTAAAGATAGCCTCTACCAATTTCCATCTCCATTCGAGCACTCTTTCCAAACCTTGGCTTGTCAACGGGCTCCACTGTCAATTTGGCACTCTAGGCTTGGTCATCCTGCCTACCGTACAGTTCGACAAATTATTTCGAAATTTGGTCTTCCCGTTTCAAATAATATTGCTCCTGCTGTCTGTGATGCATGTCAAAAGGGCAAGAGCCATCGTCTTCCCTTCTCTATGTCTAATTCTCAGTCTAGTGGTCCTTTAGACTTAATTTTCTCCGATGTTTGGGATCCCTCTCCTGTAATGTCAACTCTTGAAAATAAATATTATGTCTCATTTATGGATCATTTCAGCAAATATGTGTGGCTATTTCCTATTCCTGCCAAATCTGATGTCCTATCCATTTTTAAATCCTTTCAAGTGTATGTTATGAGATTTTTTAATCGCAAGATTAAATCTGTCCAAACAGATTGGGGGGGTGAATTTCGCAACTTGCATAAATATTTTATTACCATTGTCATTCAACATCGAATTTCATGTCCTCATATTGTTGAAACTGGCCTTGCTCTCCTCTCTCATGCCTCTGTTCCTACATACTATTGGGATCATGCCTTCCAAATAGTCGTTTTTCAAATTAATCGCTTACCCACATCTCCCTTGGGTACCGTCTCTCTCCCTAGGAAAGACTCTACAATCGCTCCCCTGACTTTTCTCAACTCCATTTTTTGGGTGTGCCTGCTGGCCATATTTACGCCCCTTTAATTCACACAAATTTGATTTTCGCTCCACTCAATGTGTCTTCCTAGGATTCAGCCCACATCATCGTGGTTTTAAATGTCTTGGTCCCACAAATGGACGTGTTTTTATTTCATGCCATGTTGAATTCTCAGAAGAAATCTTCCCTTTTAAAAATCTTTCCTCAAATCTCTCTCTCTCACTCTCATCAAATCCCAACTCTCATATTTTGTGCCTCTCTATTCCTAATTTATCTCCTTTCTTATCTCACTCCAATGCTCCATCGGCTCTCCCTAGTCAACTACCCACTCTGGCCTCTCCTATATTTTCGGGATCTCCCTCTCCACAACTCTCTCCTCCCTCATCAACGCTAGCTCCCTCTATGGATCAACCAAATTCTGATTCAAATCTCCTTCCTCCTTTAAATGTTAAGCCCCATAATTCGGCATCTCCACAAATCTCTCCTCCCTCATCACTGCCCACCCATATTTCGAATTTATCCTCTCCTCTTCCAGCTGGCCAACTCATCATTTCCATGTCTGAAAATCCTTGCACCGCGCCTCTTTCCAGTCCTGCTCCAGCTCAGCAACTTCCTCATCAGATGGTGACACGATCTCAACAATCAACATAATATTGTTCAACCAAAGAAGCTTCCAGATGGTATGGGGTGCTATCCTCTTCCTAAGAGCTTTCTCGCCACCAATTCTTCTCTTGTGGAGCCTACTTGTTTTTCAGAGGCGGTCAAGCATGCCGGTTGGAGAGATGCTATGGATTTAGAATTTAATGCTCTCATGAAAAATGGCACATGGACTCTAGTACCTTATGCTTCACATATGAATGTACTGGGGAATAAATGGGTGTATCGGAGAAAGGAAAAATCAGATGGCACTATGGACCACCTTAAGGCTCGGTTAGTTGTCAAAGGCTATCATCAACAGGAAGGCCTTGATTATGAAGACACATTCAATCCAGTTGTTAAACCGACTACTATTCGTCTTGTCCTTAGCTATATTGTATCTAATGGTTGGTCCATCCATCAAATTGATATACAAAATGCTTTCTTGCATGGGTACCTTATGGAGGAGGTCTATATGGCTCAACCTCAAGGATATATTCATCCTCAAATGCCGACACATGTGTGTAAATTACATAAGGCATTATATGGCCTAAAACAAGCCCCACGCACATGGTATTCGCGGCTTAGTGACACGCTCTTTGCTCTTGGCTTTCACAATTCTCAAACCGACATCTCTTTATTCATTTATCATGCTTCACATGTAACTCTGTTTGTTCTTGTGTATGTTGATGATATTATCATCACAGGTTCTACCACTAAGGCTATTGCTTGATTGATTGAATCTCTTGGTTGTGAGTTTGCTGTCAAGAACTTGGGACCTCTACACTATTTTCTTGGCGTGGAAGCCACTATTGTTCCAGAAGGTCTATTTTTATCTCAGCGCCGTTACATTCTCAATCTCCTCACTCGCACGAACATGCTTGAAGCAAAACTTGTGACTTCTCCGATGTCTTCCTCGAGCACTTTGTCCCTTGTTGATGGTGTTGCTTGTTCAAATCCCTCTCTTTATCGCAGTACTGTTGACGCCCTCAAATGCTTGTCTCTCACCCATCCTGACATTTCCTTCTCCGTAAATAAGGTATGTCAATTTATGCATCATCCTAAAGAGACTCATTGGACCGCAGTTAAGCGCATTTTGCATTATCTCAAGCACACTTTGAACTTTGGCCTTCTATTTCGCGTAGTCCCTCCTTTCAGCTCTCTGTCCATTCTGATGCGGATTGGGCTGGTTGTCCTGATGATCGAATCTACCAGTGGTTACTGTGTTTATTTTGGACCTAATCTTATTTCCTAGAGTTCTAAGTGTATTGTTAGAAGTATGCCCTAAAAACCAGTTTTATTTAAAGATGATTATATGATAATTATTTATTTTGTGTTTATCACATATGTTTATTTATTTATGGGTATTGTGTTGTGGCATAAGATGTCACACAGTTTTATTGTTAAGTGACATTGTAGAGAAGTCATGCCAATGATTAATGAATCAAAGGCGGAGAGTATGACTTTTCGGTTCCTTGTTTACTTGACGTTTGTTCTAGACCAAGGTACATGTTTATGTATATAGGTCTACACTAGTTGTGCCTCTATTAAATAGGATGATGGACTCGTCATTGAGGTGGTGACCTTAAGCAAACGAGTGGATGCATTGTAAGAGTACATGCATTGAACGGGATCTAATATGAATATCTTCTAGAAGTGATCAATCGACTTATGGTATCTTAGACTGAAGGTTTATATGGAATTGTTTGTTTATACTTGTGCTCTAACCGAGTCATTTGGTGATGATCTTTATAGGTCAAATATTCCAGACAAAGTTGGGTCTTGTATATAGTAAATAGTTTTGTATAGATGCTTAATAAGGAATCCACCAGTCTCTTAACGAGATAGTATATTCATTAAATCTGTATGGGGTTGAACTCTGGAAAATCACTGGCCAGTGTAATTAATAAATTGTTTTGGAAACAATTTGGGAGTTCAACAAATTACAGATTGGAATTAAGAATTATATGAGTTAGGGATTTAATCGGTGATATTATTCTGATCCTATTGGCTCATGTGGAATATAGAATGGTGGAAGGATAAATAAGTTAATATTGTTGGCAAAAGGGATTTCACAAATCAATCTCAAATTCTCGGGGGTGAATTGTAATATGTTGATGGACTTGATTACAATTAGTAGAAGCCCAAAATTCGGAATAAAAGAATATAAGGGAGTTAATTGAAAAAGAGTTTTTCCATGTGATCCTACGGCCGAGATTTGAGATCCCTAACGATCCCACGCATATCACAGCTAGGGTTTTCATATATAAGATAGCTATGAGATAGTCTACTATAGTAGAATTAAATGGACTAATTGTTAGTCTAAGAGTTGGCCATCAAGACTCAAAGAAAACCCTAAGATAGTTGTGAGCGTGGAGAGGAAGGAGGCAGAACACTTGGCTGCTATTGTGGAATCTCGGATTGTGAGTTCGACAAGAACCTGAAGATTATCGAAGAATTCTCGGGATCTAAAAGAGAATTTGTAAGTTAATTTTCCGCAAACAAACTTTCAGTGGTATCAGAGCCAGGTTAGTTGAACCTCATTCTCTTGAGATCTGTACCATCGCTCTTTGAAATTATTTACAGTAATCGGATTTTGATTTGTTTGAAAACTTTTTCAAAGAAATCGTTTTGTTCTTCAACGTTTTTGGAAATCGTACGAAGAAAGTTTTTGAAATATTGTTTTTCCCAGTTTTACACATATGTTTATTTCCTTCAGGAACCAATGATGGTGTGATGCATTGTATATTTTAATTCATCCAAGTTCATTCTTAGTATGCTTGAAGTTAGTTTTACACCATGTTTAAGAGAATTATATGCACAGTATTTGTTTGATCATGTTTCCCCGCCCCCACCTTACTGAGTCAATAGGACTCACCCTTTTTCTCTTATATTGTTTTTGCAATGCTTGGCGACTTGGGTATTGAAGAATGAAGCTATTTGAGGACGAGTTAACCTACGATTTCTACCTTTATATCCTAGTACTCAAGATCCGAACATGGGTTTCAGATTTCCTTGAAGTATTAGTGGAGCATAAGGCCCACTGGTTCTTTAGGGAGCCCTCACCCCCATCCCCTGTACCCCCACCATCCCCTCTATCCCACTATCCCCATTACCCCGATTTGAGGACTTTGGTTTGCCAGGTGTACCGCCCGAGTGGCTAAGGTTCGATTACGTTCCCTCGGCCCCGCCAACGGGAAATAGTAGTGCCACTCCGGTGTCCGAGATTATTGATCTTACATCGGACTGATTAGTACCCCTCTTAGGCCGTTTCGGGTATGTTTCCTTGTAATCAGTTTTCAAAGTAAAAAATGGTCTACACTTAGTTGTAAAGTTTTTATGTGCGGTAATCCCGAATTTTGTGCATGCGATTACTATAAGCGAGCCGAGGGGGTAAGTACTAGCACGAGGCGTGACATAAACTCTATTCAAAACATAGTAAGAGCTATTGACGGACTCGACTCAAAAATATTTTGGTAACTTATTTTCATTCAAAATAGTTATTGCCATCTCTTGAATAGTTCTATTCTTTCTCTTAACAACCGCATTTTGTTGAGGAGTTCTAGGTGTTGAAAAATTATGCTCATAACCATTCATGCTACAAAAAGATTCAAACTTCTCATTTACAAATTCACCACCATGGTCACTTTAATGGCCATAATGGTGTATATTTTTACATTTTGCACCCTTTTTGAGAATTTAATGAACTCATGAATGTCTTCATTTTTTGAAGCTAAAAAAAAAAATCCAAGTGAACCTAGAGTAGTCATCCACAATTACAAAAGCATAGGACTTTCCACCAAGACTTTGAATTCTTGATGAACCAAATAAATCCAAATAAAGTAATTGTAGAGGTCTACTAGTTGAAATGAAGTTTTTGGATTTAAAAGAGGTTTTCACTTGTTTTCCCATTTGACAAGCTTCACAAACTTGGTCTTTTTCAAAATTCAATTTAGGTAGCCCATTCACAAGATCATGCTTAGAGATTTTCAAAATTTGATGCATACTTGCATGACCCAATCTTCTATGCCATAGCCAACTATCATTTACATTGACCACAAGACAATTATCCACACAAGCATTTTGATCAATGTCAATCTTGTACACATTTGAGTTCCTATGGCCAATAAACAATAATTTTCCATCTATGACATTTTCAATAAGGCATCAAGAAGATTCAAATACAACTCTATAACCTTTATCACAAAGTTGACTAATACTAAGCAAGTTATGCTTCAATTTATCAACCAATAGGACATTTTCAATTAAAGGAAGGAGTTACCACCAATATTACTATACCAATGATTTTCCCTTTGGAGTTGTCGCCAAATGTTACATTTCCACCTTTGATGGTTGATAGGCTTGAGAATCTTAATGGGTCACCGGTCATGTGTCTTGAACAACCACTATCCAAGAACCAACTATTGCATTTCTTTTTCTTGAATCCTACAAAACAAATTCAAGATGAAGCTTTTGGTACCCAAACCTTTTTGGGTCCATTTGGGTTAGCAATAGTTCCCTTTGGAACCCATATATTTCTAAGAGCTTTGCACCCAAGTTTTTTTTAGAGGACAATCAAATATTAGATGTTCATTCTTGTTGCAAAAGTTACAAGTATGAAAAGATTCATTTGAGGATTTAGCTTTGACAAAGAAATTTTTGAAATACTTTTCATTTTTATGAGGCTTGTAGCCTAAACCACTTTTGTCAAAAACACATCTTTGATTGTTTAAAATGTTCTCCAAAGCTTTGCTTCCTTGAGTGAATTTTTCAAGAATAGTGTTTTGACGAGTAACCTTATCTTTGAAAGCTTTGTTCTCAATTTCTAAAGTTGAAACTTTTAGTTTCAATTCCTCATTCTCTAGCTTCAAATTTCCTTGTTCATCATTTAAGGAATCAAGGTCACTTGTAGCTAGTGAATGCTTCTTTTTCAAAACATTGTATTTGAGTTTAAGCTTTTCAAACGTAATGTATAACTCATCAAAAACATTTTCTAATTCATCATATGAAGGTTTTGAATCTTCAAGATCCAAGAGATATACTTCATCATTTTCTAAAGCCATGAAGCACATGTTTGCGATTTCTCCTCATCTTCTTCATTGGAGGAGCTTGAATCGCTATCTTCCCAAGTAGCTTTCATAGCTTTCTTTTTATATTTGAGAAGTGGGCAATCCACCTTAATGTGACCGGGTTTCTTGCACTTGTAGCAAGTGATGTGGTCCTTCTTGTTGTCCATCTTTGGGTATTCCTTCTTTGGCTCTTCTCTCTTGAAATCTTTGAAATTCTTCCTTCCTTGCTTTCTCTTGAGGAAGTTTCTAAAATTCCTTGTCATGAGAGCAATATCCTCATCTCCACTTCATTATTATCTTCTTCAATCTCAACTACGGAGGATTTCAAGGCTATGCTTCTCTTTTTTGAACTTTCCTCCTCATGTCCCTTCATGGTGATTTCGTGAGTCATAAAGGATCCAACAAGCTCTTCCAAAAGCAATTTGGCGAGGTCCTTTGCTTCTTGAATAGCGGTGACTTTGGCTTCCCAAGTCTTTGGTAGTGATCTAAGAACTTTTCTCACCAAATCGGAGTTAGTGTACATTTTTCCAAGAGCATTTAAATCATTTACAATATTAGTAAATCTAGTAAGCATGTCACCAATGTTTTCTTCTGTTTCATCTTAAACAATTCATAGCTATGAACTAGCATGCTTATCTTAGATTCTTTCACTTGGTTTGTACCTTCATGAGTGATTTCTAAAGAATGCCAAATTTCTTTTGCACTAACACAAGTAGATATTCTATTGAATTCACTTCTTTTTAAAGCATAATAAAGAATGTTCATAGCTCTAGTATTTATAGAAATTTTCTTCTTGTCGTCATCGGTATACTCATTCTCAGGCTTAGAGACAATTGTCTCACCTACGGCTTTTATAGGGTAGTGAGGTCCATTTAAAATACAAAGCCATAGATCAAAGTCAATGGATTGAAAATAAATTTTCATCCTGCTTTCCAATAGGAGTAATCACTTCCATTGAAGGAATGAGGTATAGATGTTGAGAGTCCCTCAACATGAGAGTTGTTGCTTGAAGTTGCCATTCTAATTCAAGATTGTTAAATCTTGCTAAAGAGAGCACCAAGCTTTGATACCAATTATAAATCCTAGGATTAAGGCAACCCAAGAGGGGGGTGAATTGAGTTTCAAAACTTTTTCGAAACTCACCCTTTAGAAAGTGTTTGCTAGCTACAAGTCTCACAAAGAGAAACGATTGCAATAAAAGATTAAACACAAGAATATATATTGCAACTCAAATAGAGAAATAAAACTTAGAACAAGAAACTAGTAGCACAATGTAAGGAGATAAAGGAAGAGAAGCAAACACAAGATTTTTAGGTGGTTCGGCAAACCCGCCTACATCCACCCCTCAAGCTCCTTTACCGAGCCTTGAGGTTTCTCCACTATGCTCCCTTCAACCAAGGGAAAGCTTTTCTTACACTTGAGCTTGAGAAACACCTCTTCAAGCCTCAAGAACGAGTTTGAGAACAAACCTCTTCAAACTCCTTCTTTTGATAAACAACCCTCACCAAAAGAAACAAGAGAATCACTCTCTTAAAAGTGTATAAGGATGAACGAAAATGCCCACTAAAACTCCCTTGATGGAGTAGATGTTACAATGAGAAATTTCTATCTCTTAGGCTTCACACAATAACAAGGATGTGAAAGTGTTGATTATGTGTGAATGATGTTTGAACAAGGATTGAAAGGTTTTAGATCACTCTTAGCCTTACTAAAATGATTTTGGTCATTCAGCAACTTTTAAAAGGCGTAGGAATGGCTTTATATAGGCCTCATAAGAAAATAGCCGTTAATAGCCGTTGGGAGTTGAGCTGTTAAAAAACTCACGACAAATCGATCGACCGCTACATGACCGGTCGACCGCTGCAGGTTTACGTTACCCAACGGTCATAATGTCAGAGGTTAGAAGGGCTCTTTTCTTTATTTTTCAAACTAAGACCGCTATACCAAGCGGTCGAAGACCAGTCGACCGCTTCATAGCCGGTCGACCTCCTCAACTTAAGCACATGATCCGGTTGTTTTAAAAACACGATTTTGACCAACTTAAAATACCCAATTTTAAAGACTAACTTCCCATAAATATATAAAAGGTTTGGGAGTTTAATTGAGATATTTTAAAGCCATTTTAAACATTTTTAAATCTTCAAAACAAGAGGTAAAACAGTTCATGCAAGTTTTGAAGAAATATGCAAGTGTGTGGTTCAAATCCTTGTTAAAGATGAAGTCTTAGAGTTACAAAGATTACCCTAGCATCTTGAGTCTTCACTTTAAGAGCACTTCCATTGAAAGGGATGTTGCTTGATCGCTTCGTGCTCATTTTGGATCCGCTTTGCTTCACATCTCAATTACTTCTATTGTTATCATCAAAACATTGATTGTGACTAAAAGCCAACATACACACACACACACACACTTCAAAAGTTTCACAACCCCAATAAATCTCAATATCCAAAAGATTCTCAAAATTTTAGAAATATTCCCGAAATTTCGGCAAACAAACGCCACTAAATGGTTCGATATATAAAACTTATATGCACAGTTAAAACTCTCTATGACTGTATTTTTATATTATGAAGAAAATTTAAAAACCTTAGTGCATGAAAACGGAACCTTAAAACGATCGAGCCTCGACAAAACCACAGTAGCAAATAGATCAAGTCATGTACAAATGATCAAATTGCGATCCATGGGTTAAAGACAATGATAAGAGCCCAATGAGTAGAGAAACTGCCAAACATTTAGTTGAAAATGATTGCCCATGGTAGGGTCGTTCAGTGCCACCGAAAAAATCCTGTGGCACTAGCACCGGTTTCGTATTTTGCAAAAAACTCAGTGGTATTCCCGGTTCCCAAGTTCCCGAGTACCGGGACACCAATTTTTTTTTTTAACAAAACGATTCGTTTTGTTAAAAATTCCCCTCCCCCTTTTCTATTTTGTTCGGCACTATTAAGGAAAATCAAAAAGATATCAAAGATACCGTGAATCACTCCAAGTCAATCTGTTCAAATTCAAATTTGAACTTGTGCACTGATAAGGAAATTATTCCTTGCCGTTAGTTGCTGTTTTAATTTTTTACGGTAAATGTATTTCCTTTTATTGAACACGTTCTCATATATTAATATACGAAGGCACTCGTACAGTTTTGAGTTGCCACAATTATCAAAAATTATAATTTGTTTTATGATATCAGAGCTTTCTTGACCAACGGCAACTTTCATGGCATCTTCCGATTCCTCTTCACCCTCGACCATTTCCTCAAATGCTAATACTACCAGTTCAGCTCCTATGAGCGTTCAGAATATGGTGACGATCAAACTCACCAAGGATAATTATTTGTTGTGGACGGCTCAGGTTGTATCCTATCTACATGGTCAGCAACTTTATGGCCATGTAGATGGAAGTATCTCTTCTCCTCTAGCATTGATTCAGACGACATCATCAAATACATCTTCTTCTACTCTCATTCCAAATCCAGCCTATCTCCAGTGGTTCCAACGTGATCAAGTCCTTCTTGGCATCCTAATGTCTTCTCTCTCAGAGAGTATTATAAACTCACTTAGTGGGTTTAACAACTTCTTACGAAGTATGGACAGCCCTTGAGCGCATGTTCTCAACACACTGTCGAGCCCGAATTATGCAGATTAGACTGCAACTTTCTACTATCAAGAAAGGCAATCTTTCTATTTTTGACTATTTTCAGAGAGTGAAATCTCTAGCAGACACCTTAGCTGCCGTGGGAGAAGCTCTTAAAGACACATAAATTATGTCTTATCTATTGGCTGGTTTGGACTCCTCTTATGACGCTATTATTACCTCCATATCCACTCAAGTGGATCCCATGTCACTTGAGGAAATTTTTGGGCATCTATTAGCCTATGAGCTCCGACTTGAACAGCAAAACACCTCCGTGGAGGTTTCTATTGGATCTGTCAACATGGCAACCCGAAATGATAACAACAACGGTCGTGGCAAGGGTACTAACTCCCAACCTCGCCACTCCAATGGCAATTATAATCGAGGTCGTGGACATGGCCGTGGCCGTGGGAGGAACTCCAACAACTCTGGCCAGCCTAGGCCCTTTTGTCAAGTATGTGGCAAGACCAGTCACATTGCTCTCGCTTGCTATCACAGGTTTGATCGTTCCTATCAAGCACAAATCCAATCCGGTCAAATGCAAGACTTTCTCGCCACTCCACCATCTCACCCCGATTAAAATTGGTACACAGATTCTGGCTCCACCAATCACCTCACTCATGACTTTGAAAACTTGAATATTCATGCTAAGCCTTATACAGGCACGGATCACATCCAAGTGGGCGACGACACAGGTTTGGCGATTGCTCATGTTGGCAAATCTCAGTTGAAATCCACAACTTCCACTTTTATCTTGAATAATGTTTTACATGTTCCAGAGATTAAAAAGAATTTAGTTTCTATTCAACAATTCACTGGTGATAACAATGTTTTTGTTGAATTTCACTCTGATTACTTTTCTGTGAAGGACGAGCAAACGGGGAAGGAGCTTCAGCGCGGCAGGACTAAAGATAGCCTCTACCAATTTCCATCTCCATTCGAGCACTCTTTCCAAACCTTGGCTTGTCAACGGGCTCCACTGTCAATTTGGCACTCTAGGCTTGGTCATCCTGCCTACCTACAGTTCGACAAATTATTTCGAAATTTGGTCTTCCCGTTTCAAATAATATTGCTCCTGCTGTCTGTGATGCATGTCAAAAGGGCAAGAGCCATCGTCTTCCCTTCTCTATGTCTAATTCTCAGTCTAGTGGTCCTTTAGACTTAATTTTCTCCGATGTTTGGGATCCCTCTCCTGTAATGTCAACTCTTGAAAATAAATATTATGTCTCATTTATGGATCATTTCAGCAAATATGTGTGGCTATTTCCTATTCCTGCCAAATCTGATGTCCTATCCATTTTTAAATCCTTTCAAGTGTATGTTATGAGATTTTTTAATCGCAAGATTAAATCTGTCCAAACAGATTGGGGGGGTGAATTTCGCAACTTGCATAAATATTTTATTACCATTGTCATTCAACATCGAATTTCATGTCCTCATATTGTTGAAACTGGCCTTGCTCTCCTCTCTCATGCCTCTGTTCCTACATACTATTGGGATCATGCCTTCCAAATAGTCGTTTTTCAAATTAATCGCTTACCCACATCTCCCTTGGGTACCGTCTCTCTCCCTAGGAAAGACTCTACAATCGCTCCCCTGACTTTTCTCAACTCCATTTTTTGGGTGTGCCTGCTGGCCATATTTACGCCCCTTTAATTCACACAAATTTGATTTTCGCTCCACTCAATGTGTCTTCCTAGGATTCAGCCCACATCATCGTGGTTTTAAATGTCTTGGTCCCACAAATGGACGTGTTTTTATTTCATGCCATGTTGAATTCTCAGAAGAAATCTTCCCTTTTAAAAATCTTTCCTCAAATCTCTCTCTCTCACTCTCATCAAATCCCAACTCTCATATTTTGTGCCTCTCTATTCCTAATTTATCTCCTTTCTTATCTCACTCCAATGCTCCATCGGCTCTCCCTAGTCAACTACCCACTCTGGCCTCTCCTATATTTTCGGGATCTCCCTCTCCACAACTCTCTCCTCCCTCATCAACGCTAGCTCCCTCTATGGATCAACCAAATTCTGATTCAAATCTCCTTCCTCCTTTAAATGTTAAGCCCCATAATTCGGCATCTCCACAAATCTCTCCTCCCTCATCACTGCCCACCCATATTTCGAATTTATCCTCTCCTCTTCCAGCTGGCCAACTCATCATTTCCATGTCTGAAAATCCTTGCACCGCGCCTCTTTCCAGTCCTGCTCCAGCTCAGCAACTTCCTCATCAGATGGTGACACGATCTCAACAATCAACATAATATTGTTCAACCAAAGAAGCTTCCAGATGGTATGGGGTGCTATCCTCTTCCTAAGAGCTTTCTCGCCACCAATTCTTCTCTTGTGGAGCCTACTTGTTTTTCAGAGGCGGTCAAGCATGCCGGTTGGAGAGATGCTATGGATTTAGAATTTAATGCTCTCATGAAAAATGGCACATGGACTCTAGTACCTTATGCTTCACATATGAATGTACTGGGGAATAAATGGGTGTATCGGAGAAAGGAAAAATCAGATGGCACTATGGACCACCTTAAGGCTCGGTTAGTTGTCAAAGGCTATCATCAACAGGAAGGCCTTGATTATGAAGACACATTCAATCCAGTTGTTAAACCGACTACTATTCGTCTTGTCCTTAGCTATATTGTATCTAATGGTTGGTCCATCCATCAAATTGATATACAAAATGCTTTCTTGCATGGGTACCTTATGGAGGAGGTCTATATGGCTCAACCTCAAGGATATATTCATCCTCAAATGCCGACACATGTGTGTAAATTACATAAGGCATTATATGGCCTAAAACAAGCCCCACGCACATGGTATTCGCGGCTTAGTGACACGCTCTTTGCTCTTGGCTTTCACAATTCTCAAACCGACATCTCTTTATTCATTTATCATGCTTCACATGTAACTCTGTTTGTTCTTGTGTATGTTGATGATATTATCATCACAGGTTCTACCACTAAGGCTATTGCTTGATTGATTGAATCTCTTGGTTGTGAGTTTGCTGTCAAGAACTTGGGACCTCTACACTATTTTCTTGGCGTGGAAGCCACTATTGTTCCAGAAGGTCTATTTTTATCTCAGCGCCGTTACATTCTCAATCTCCTCACTCGCACGAACATGCTTGAAGCAAAACTTGTGACTTCTCCGATGTCTTCCTCGAGCACTTTGTCCCTTGTTGATGGTGTTGCTTGTTCAAATCCCTCTCTTTATCGCAGTACTGTTGACGCCCTCAAATGCTTGTCTCTCACCCATCCTGACATTTCCTTCTCCGTAAATAAGGTATGTCAATTTATGCATCATCCTAAAGAGACTCATTGGACCGCAGTTAAGCGCATTTTGCATTATCTCAAGCACACTTTGAACTTTGGCCTTCTATTTCGCGTAGTCCCTCCTTTCAGCTCTCTGTCCATTCTGATGCGGATTGGGCTGGTTGTCCTGATGATCGAATCTACCAGTGGTTACTGTGTTTATTTTGGACCTAATCTTATTTCCTAGAGTTCTAAGTGTATTGTTAGAAGTATGCCCTAAAAACCAGTTTTATTTAAAGATGATTATATGATAATTATTTATTTTTTATCACATATGTTTATTTATTTATGGGTATTGTGTTGTGGCATAAGATGTCACACAGTTTTATTGTTAAGTGACATTGTAGAGAAGTCATGCCAATGATTAATGAATCAAAGGCGGAGAGTATGACTTTTCGGTTCCTTGTTTACTTGATGTTTGTTCTAGACCAAGGTACATGTTTATGTATATAGGTCTACACTCGTTGTGCCTCTATTAAATAGGATGATGGACTCTGTCATTGAGGTGGTGACCTTAAGCAAACGAGTGGATGCATTGTAAGAGTACATGCATTGAACGGGATCAAATATGAATATCTTCTAGAAGTGATCACCGATGGTGAGAATGATATTCGGCACAATCGACTTATGGTATCCTTAGACCTGAAAGGTTTATATGGAATTGTTTGTTGTATACTTGTGCTCTAACCGAGTCATTTGGTGATGATCTTTATAGGTCAAATATTCCAGACAAAGTTGGGTCTTGTATATAGTAAATAGTTTTGTATAGATGCTTAATAAGGAATCCACCAGTCTCTTAACGAGATAGTATATTCATTAAATCTGTATGGGGTTGAACTCTGGAAAATCACTGGCCAGTGTAATTAATAAATTGTTTTGGAAACAATTTGGGAGTTCAACAAAGTTACAGATTGGAATTAAGAATTATATGAGTTAGGGATTTAATCGGTGATATTATTCTGATCCTATTGGCTCATGTGGAATATAGAATGGTGGAAGGATAAATAAGTTAATATTGTTGGCAAAAGGGATTTCACAAATCTCAATCTTTCTCGGGGTGAATTGTAATATGTTGATGGACATGATTACAATTAGTAGAAGCCCAAAATTCGGAATAAAAGAATATAAGGGAGTTAATTGAAAAAGAGTTTTTCCATGTGATCCTACGGCCGAGATTTGAGATCCCTAACGATCCCACGCATATCACAGCTAGGGTTTTCATATATAAGGATAGCTATGAGATAGTCTACTATAGTAGAATTAAATGGACTAATTGTTAGTCTAAGAGTTGGCCATCAAGACTCAAGAAAAAACCCTAAGATAGTTGTGAGCGTGGAGAGGAAGGAGGCAGAACACTTGAGCTGCTATTGTGGAATCTCGGATTGTGAGTTCGACAAGAACCTGAAGATTATCGAAGAATTCTCGGGATCTAAAAGAGAATTTGTAAGTTAATTTTCCGCAAACAAACTTTCAGTGGTATCAGAGCCAGGTTAGTTGAACCTCATTCTCTTGAGATCTGTACCATCGCTCTTTGAAATTATTTACAGTAATCGGATTTTGATTTGTTTGAAAATTTTCAAAGAAATCGTTTTGTTCTTCAACGTTTTTGGAAATCGTACGAAGAAAGTTTTTGAAATATTGTTTTTCCCAGTTCCGATTACTGTGAATGATTATAAAATAAATGAAGGATTTCATTTATTCTTCTTTCACGTATTTGTGAATCTATTTGATTGTTCGATTTTGTTTTGCGAAACAAGATGCATACAGAAGAGAAACAGAATTGTTTTGTTTTACCGCTCTTGAAGCCGCATGAAAGAAAACATAGTTTTTGGTATGAGATACTGTGATAGTTTTGTTAATTGCGTGAAAGAGAATAATCGAATAATTGTAGTTTGAATTCGATCTGTTATTGTTTCTTTTTGTCACAATAGTATTGGTAAAAGCCTATTCGGAATTGCTGTGATTATTGTTCTTGAGAAAAAAAAAAAAAAAAAAGGTTTCTTTTTCTTCTTATGAGTGTGCGGCGGCAAGGGATGGCTGCCGCCGCACAACCGACCGGAGGGGAGCCCAGTGTGACTGGGGCAGCCCTCTAGCTGGAGGAGGTGGAGGTCCGGTGGCCATAAGGCCGTGGACCACCACCACACACCCGTGTGAGACACGGGTGTGGGTGCCATTTGGCTCCAATCGGCGGCCCGCCGTGCGCCGGTAGGCTGCACTGCAGCCACGGCTGGAATGGCCGGCCAATGTCCGGCCTGTGGCTGGCCGGACGTGGCCAGCCAGTGCTGGACGGCGGCCAGCGTTGGTCATCCCCTCCAAGGGGCCAAACGGCGCCCAGGCATAGAGATGCCTGGGTCGCGTTTTGGGCCGGGTGGGTAGGGCAACTTTGCCCTACCCGGCCCAGGGGCCCAATTTTATTAATGTGGGCTGCTGTGTTTTAAATGATTTGGGCCGAATTTGTTTTTACTATTGGGCTGTAAAT
Source organism: Morella rubra (assembly GCA_003952965.2). Classification (NCBI taxonomy): domain Eukaryota; kingdom Viridiplantae; phylum Streptophyta; class Magnoliopsida; order Fagales; family Myricaceae; genus Morella; species Morella rubra. Next base: position 7,591,205 of record CM025854.1, read on the forward strand.
TTTTGTTAAATTGAGCTGGGTTTTTGCAATAAACGTTCCAGGCTTAATTTTAAAAATGTTTGGGCTGAAAGCATATTTTTAATGGAGAAGCCCATAAGTATTTTAAAAAGGAATTGGACCAGCCCGAATTATATTTTAAAGGGAATGGGCCGGCCCAGTTTTCAGCCCAATTCGTATTAAAAATAAAATAAAAAATAAAAATACAGGAGAGAGGGCCCTGCCACACGGGCTGGGCCCTATTGAACCCAACCCATGGATTGGATCCATGGACAACCCAAGTGGGAACCCAACCTATAGAGCCAATGGATTCGGTTCGGGTTTGACCCGGACCATGACCCATCACCAAACGGGTTGGACCCGGATCGGTGGTCAAACGTTGACCATTGACCAACTCGGTTTGACCGTTGACTTTTTTATTTAAAAAAAAAATAATTTAAATGCATGGGATTGTTTAGAGGAAACTAATCTCATGGCCACCCCATTGTTGGTAAATGAGAATTCTATTTTATTGAGGATTGGATGAAACTAAAATAGGGGATTCCAATTTCTTAATTTTATAGTTTGTCTCGTTTATATCTTTGGAAGATAAATGATGATGTATGAGGAGTGGGGATGTTGACTAAAATAGCGGTACTGACCCATTTCAAAATTACATTTTATTTAGACAATGGTTGCCCTTAATCAAATAAACACGTACGCTAAAATAGTGATTATCATGTTTGTTTGGTGGCCAAGAGGAATATCAAGAATTACGAATAATTACATGCTATTAGTATGTGACATGAGATGAATTCGTAATGGATAATTATTATTCGCTTTTACAAGTTGTGCCCATGGTTACTAAAATAGGATCATGTGCATATGAGGTAAGAGTTCTTGATACCCACTAATGACACAGAATATAATTGTTATATTATAGTTTTTTTTCTTGATTGCAGTGTCGTAGTGGGAGGTACCATTAGTTATTCAAAAACCCGATGCTAGTGGAATGTAAATACATGTGATTATTCTTTCTTTGTTTTTTGCGGATTCAATATGTCATATCTTTATCCTTCATATAATATTTTAGGATTGGACCAAATGTTATTGATCGAAATATGATTCCTTCTAAAGATATGCTAATTATAGATGCGAATTTGATGGATTGTCCATTAAATTCTTGGTGCGTCGATTCAGGCGCTGCCTCTCACATTTGCAATACGTTGCAAGGGTTTAAAGAAACCCGGAGGTTGAATAAAAGGGGAAAAATGTGTTAAGAATGGGAACGACTGCAAATGTTGCAGCAACATCCATTGGTATTTTTCACTTGAGTCTATAAAGAAATAAAATTTTGATTTTGGATGACTGTCTTTATGTGCCAGAAGTTCGTAGAAATTTGATCTCAGTTTCAAAACTTTGTTTATCAGGATATTCACTTTTTTTGGTTCTAAACTTGTTATCAAATTTAAAAATCAGTTTGTAGCTTCTGGTACTATGAATGATGGTTTATATATTTTGGATATTATGGTAGACTCTGTGAATAATATTGAGAAAGATGCTGATACCAGTTACAACTCTGAAAAGGAAGAGGGATGTGAATCCCACTTATTTGTGGCATCTGAGACTTGGTCATGCTAATCTGGATAGGATCAACAGATTAGTGAGGGATGGGCCATTAGATCTTTTGAAGGTCGAACCCTACCCTATATGTGAACCTTGGTTGGAAGGTAAAATGACCAAGAACCCTTTTAAGGGAAAAATGATAAGAGCTACTAGTCTATTGGAGTTGGTACACACTGATGTATGTGGTCCATTTAACCACATAGCCAAAGGAGGTTTTTTCTACTTCATTACTTTTTCAATGATTATTCCAGGTATGGTTATCTATACCTGATGAAACAAAAATCTGAAACCTTTGAAAAGTTCAAAGAATTTCAGATGGAAGTAGAAAACCAATTGGAAAGGAGTATCAAGATACTCAAGTCTGACAGAGGAGATGAATACATCTCTGGTAAATTTTAGACATATCTACGAGATAAAGGCATCATATCTCAGATGACTCCCCATGCTACACCACAACACAATGGTGTTGCAAAAAGAAGAAATCGAACCTTATTGGATATGGTTGATCAATGATGAGCATATCTGAATTACCTATATATTTTTAGGGTTACGCCTTGGAGGCAGCTGTTTATATCTTAAACATGATACCCACTAAGTTAGTTCCAAAAACTCCTTATGAATTATGGACTGGTAAAAGACCTAGTCTTAATCATTTGAGAGTATGTGGATGTCCAGCTCACGTTAAAGTGTTTAATGTGGGAAAGTTGGAATCAAGGACTATAAAATGTGGGTTACCCAAAAATGGCCACTGGATATCATTTTATGATCCATGTGATAAAAAGGTAATTATCAGCAAGAACGCAACTTTTCTTGAAGAAGAGTATTGCCTTAGTACAGGTAGAAGCAAGATTGTTCTTGGAGAACAGTTTGCTAAGCCAGTAACTCAGGCAGATGAGATCAATGAAAGGAATATTACTGAACCTACTAATGAGTCTGAAAAGTTCAGAACTCAGGAGCCTTGACGTAGTACAAGGGTAATTAGAACCTCTAGTGAGATTATCATTGCTAAATGAGATTTATCAAATGGAATCGAGGGGTTGGATGATGATCCATACAATTACCAAGAGGCTATATGTGACAAGGATGCAGCACACTGGAAAGTGGCAATGGAGTTTGAGATGGACTCCATGTACTCTAATGATGTCTGGACATTTGTTGATCAACCAAAAGGCATCAAGCCTATAGGTTGTAAATGGGTGTTCAAAAAGAAAGAGGAGGACCCACTGGATAGGTAGAGACCTTCAAAGCCAGAATGGTAGCGAAGGGTTATACTCAAAAACATGGTATTGACTATGAGGAAACTTTTTCACCAGTGGCTATGATGAAGTCCATCAGAATTCTGTTATCTATTGCAACTCATTATGATTATGAGATATGGTAGATGGATGTTAAAACCGCATTTCTGAATGGGTATATCCACGAGGAGATTTATATGGAAACAACCTGAGGGTTTCCAATCTCCAGATAATGAGGCAAAAGTGTGCAAACTGAATAAGTCCATGCATCGCGTTGTTGGAACATGCGTTTTGATGAAAAGATCAAAGAGTTTGGTTTTTCGTAAAACATGGATGAGTCTTGTATATACAAGAAGATTAGTGGGAGTTCAGTGATGTTTTGATTTTGTATGTTGATGATATTCTACTTATAGGGAATGACGTCGGGGCGATGTCATTCGTGAAAACATGGTTGGCGAACCATTTTTCAATAAAAGACCTCGGGAAAGCGTCCTATGTTCTTGGAATCAAATTGTTTAGAGACCGAGAAAAGAGGCTTTTGGGACTTTCACAAGTCCACTACATTGACAACATACTGGCAAGGTTTAGTATGCAGGATGCCAAGAAAGAGTTCTTACCTTTTAGGCATAATATTCATCTCTCCAAAAGGATGTCTCCCGAGACACAAGAAGAGAGAGATAAGATGAGGTCATGTCCTTATGCTTTAGCTGTAGGGAGCCTCATGTATGCAATGCTTTATACAAGGCCAGATATTAGTCATGTTGTTAGTATTGTGAGTAGATATCGATCAAATCCAGGTCCTGAACACTAGACAGCAGTTAAGCATATCCTCAAGTATTTAAAAAGGAACCAAACACTACATGTTGGTGTTTGGAGGTGAGGATTTGCAAATACATAGAAAGAAGGTTTCATCTTATACGTGATATAGTGAACCGGGGTGATGTGGTTATGAACAAGATAGCGTCAGCTGAGAACATTGCAAACCTGTTCACAAAGACATTGACGCAGAAGGTGTTTGAGAAACATTTAGAGTCAATGAGAGTCAAGTATATGTATAACTGGTTTTAAGTGCAAGTGGGAGATTGTTAGAAGTATACCCTAAAAATCAGTTTTATTTAAAGATGATTATATGATAATTATTTATTTTGTTTATCACATATGTTTATTTATTTATGGGTATTGTGTTGTGGCATAAGATGTCACACAGTTTTATTGTTAAGTGACATTGTAGAGAAGTCATGCCAATGATTAATGAATCAAAGGCGGAGAGTATGACTTTTCGGTTCCTTGTTTACTTGACGTTTGTTCTAGACCAAGGTACATGTTTATGTATATAGGTCTACACTCGTTGTGCCTCTATTAAATAGGATGATGGACTCTGTCATTGAGGTGGTGACCTTAAGCAAACGAGTGGATGCATTGTAAGAGTACATGCATTGAACGGGATCTAATATGAATATCTTCTAGAAGTGATCACTGATGGTGAGAATGATATTCGGCACAATCGACTTATGGTATCCTTAGACCTGAGAGGTTTATATGGAATTGTTTGTTGTATACTTGTGCTCTAACCGAGTCATTTGGTGATGATCTTTATAGGTCAAATATTCCAGACAAAGTTGGGTCTTGTATATAGTAAATAGTTTTGTATAGATGCTTAATAAGGAATCCACCAGTCTCTTAACGAGATAGTATATTCATTAAATCTGTATGGGGTTGAACTCTGGAAAATCACTGGCCAGTGTAATTAATAAATTGTTTTGGAAACAATTTGGGAGTTCAACAAATTACAGATTGGAATTAAGAATTATATGAGCTAGGGATTTAATCGGTGATATTATTCTGATCCTATTGGCTCATGTGGAATATAATGGTGGAAGGATAAATAAGTTAATATTGTTAGCAAAAGGGATTTCACAAATCAATCTCAAAATTCTCGGGGGTGAATTGTAATATGTTGATGGACTTGATTACAATTAGTAGAAGCCCAAAATTCGGAATAAAAGAATATAAGGGAGTTAATTGAAAAAGTTTTTCCATGTAATCCTACGGCCGAGATTTGAGATCCCTAACGATCCCACGCATATCACAGCTAGGGTTTTCATATATAAGGATAGCTATGAGATAGTCTACTATAGTAGAATTAAATGGACTAATTGTTAGTCTAAAGAGTTGGCCATCAAGACTCAAAGAAAACCCTAAGATAGTTGTGAGTGTGGAGAGGAAGGAGGCAGAACACTTGAGCTGCTATTGTGGAATCTCAGGATTGTGAGTTCGACAAGAACCTGAAGATTATCGAAGAATTCTCGGGATCTAAAACGAGAATTTGTAAGTTAATTTTCCGCAAACAAACTTTCACTAAGAAGCAACCCACTGTTGCTCGTTCTAGCACTGAAGCGGAATACAGAGTTTTTGCCTACGCCACTGCAGAAGTCTTATGGTTGCAATCCTTGGATTAAGGAACTTGGGATTTTTCTTCATAAAAGTCCTGTTCTTTATTGTGATAATATTGATGCTACATACTTGACCAGCAACCCCGTCTTTCACACCCGTACCAAACATGTGGAGATCAATTATCACTTTGTTCGTGAACAGGTTCATCAACGTGCCCTTGATGTTCGACTTTTGTCCACAAAAGACCAGATTGCTGATCTTCTTACCAAGCCGTTGGTTTCTACTCGTTTTTCCTTCTTGCGATCCAAGCTCAATGTGGTTGCTTCACCCATTGGCTTGACGGGGGATATTAAGGAAAATCAAAAAGATATCAAAGATACCGTGAATCACTCCAAGTCAAGCTGTTCAAATTCAGATTTGAACTTGTGCACTGATAAGGAAATTATTCCTTGCCGTTAGTTGATGTTTTAATTTTTGACTGTAAATGTATTTCCTTTTATTGAACACGTTCTCATATATTAATATACGAAGTCACTTGTACAGTTTTGAGTTGCCACAATTATCAACAATTATAATTTGTTTTAGGCACTTTCACAATATCCCCCCCGCCCCCCGGTCCCCCCTCTCCTCTAAGTTTTGCCCATCCCACCCGTGCCTCTCTCTCTCCCCCTCCCCCCCTCTCCTGCCGACCACCACTCCTGCAGCTGCCGCGCCTCTCGTCGCCGACCACAGGTCCACAGCTTCTTCATTTTCTCTCAAGGCTTGAGAGTCATTTAGGTATGTTGTTAAAAATCAATGGGTTTGTTGATTTTAATTTTTGAACCTCCCTTCCGGGGTGCATTTTGATGTTTTTACAGAGGCAAAATGAGATCTTTTTGTGCAGGAAATCGTTAAGTTTCACCTGATTCCATGCTACTTCAATCACTCAGCTCTTTTTTGTGCATTTTGATGTCTTCACCGATCTTTTTGTTCTTGTTCTTTGCTTCACAATGTTTTCTGTTGTCTTCGTTTTTGTGTCTGGGTGTGTCTCTAGCCTCTAGTCTTCACTTTTGTATTATTGCTTAATTTTTCCCCCTTTGTTTGCGATTTGTAGGGTTTGAAATTCAATTTTGGGGTTCCAGTAGACAAGAGAGAAAAGGGAAGAAAATAGGGCTAATGTCTGTTGGTACGTTTGTATCATTTTTAATTTGTGAATTAATTTGTGAACTGGTGTTGTTTAGACCAAAGGTGACCAGCTTTTGATTCTATGAATTTGTCTTGTTTTCGGCGGAAGTATCTTCTGAAGTCAAAGAAGAGTTTGGTGGGTAGTGTACATGAGGTTGTTTCTGGCTAATTCTTTTGGAGGTTTGATGACATTGTATTTTTCCCGTTTCAGGAGATGTAATTGGTCTGTATCGTTTCTCCTTTACCCTCATGGAGAAGAACCATTGGCTTCATGATCTTCAACTTTTTTTTGTGTGCATGAAATGTAGAGAATGAACAACTTGATAGAAGCTCTAGTTACTGTATTTTTTGTTGATATCTCCTGGTTTGTTGAGGGTTAGAACTTAGAAGCTATTGCAAGGAAAGAGATACTGCATATGCAATGTTTTCAGTTCTATAGAAGCTCTCTATACACTTCATTTTTTCTACTGTACGTGTTCCTCTAGACTCAAAGACGATAGAACGCTAGTACTAAACTGATATTTTTATTTATATTTTCATCTATCATCGGAAAAAATGGTCCAATATGAACGTAGGTTAACTGAAAATCGCCACCGTTAAGGATTGGTTTTTACCCTTTAACGGTGTAGGTGGCAATTATTTGAAAACCGGCCTATTTAGTATAGGTGTCGATTTTGACCAAAATTAACACCTACACCAGAATTGAACAGCCCTAGCCCACGGTAGTCTTTTTTATTAAAATTGTTCACTTTATATCTTTTGCCGGACATATCGCACTTATTTCTTTTCTTTCTCTCTTTATTCTAGTTCTTTTTTTTTTTTTTTCTTTTGTAAGATAAGCAAGGGGCATGACAGATGAAACTTGACAACCTCTCCAGCCGCAACAAAGTTTCTGACGGCATGAAAATGGTCTTGAAACGAAAACCAGTTCTGACTCTTTTTTTTCATATAAAAAAAAAAAAACAATATATATCTCGAAGAGTCATTCAGTGCTCCTGGAAATCTAGGATCCCATCATGCAAAAATTTTCTGGACTCTCTTGAATTTGGATTTGATGTTACAAATCTCAGACACATTGATTTTTTTTTTTTTTTCTGATAAACAATCTCAGACACATTGATGCTTTCTGAATGCTGAATTTATCATGTGGCAGGGAGAAAATACTTTGGAGATATCGCCGAAATATAAGCTAGAAGTCATGAGACTCAACTTCTAGCTACAGATTACAGGCTCAAATACCATGAAAGATAAGATAAACTTGGTACTGAATTAAAACATAATATGAAAGAGAAGAAAAATAGAAATTTAAGTGCTTCGGATTAGAAGATATGGTATAAGTTATCTATAATTATATTTTTTTCTATACCTATATTTTATATTATAAATCTATATATAGTCAAAGATAAAATTTGTTATATATAGAGAAAATATAAAAAACGATAGAAATGATACTTTATGATAGGGTTAAATACACTTTACTCTATAGTGAAATTTAACGTCAAAGTAGAATGTAATCGTTTACATGTATTTCTCATGTGATCTCAATTCTTATAAGATTATCATATTGCTTTTAAATCTTAAATAATTCACGATTAAATGAACTTTAAAACTTAGCGTGACTTGTTTGAGATTCAAGAGCAATACGATAATCTGACAGAGACTGAAATCACATGAGAGGCACGTATAGACAATTATCGTCTAATTTGACGTCAAATGTCACTCCAAGGTGCAAATCGTTGAGAAAGATAATATTAGAGAGAATAAAAATAAAACATGAAGTACAATATGTCAATACCTTAAACATAAAGAGTGCAGAGTATTTTTAATCCTTTTATAATATTATAGATTAAAAATCCATCCCAACACTGATGTTAGTAAGACAGGCATAAGCTGCTTCTTTTTTTGGAAGTGATTGGCAGAAGCTTTATTTATGGAAGAAAGAGTTCGGAACTTTCATTCACATATTTCCGATACATGGAATGGAAGTCTTGTGTGCTAAGAAAAAAAAAAAAGAATGGAAGTCTTGTGCCAATTTTTATTTATCTACATATCTTCTTTTTCAAACCCTTGTTGACAAACAGGGTGGCCTTTGAGATGAGAATTGCCGATTTGACGTTTACGACACAAGTAAACAATGACTTTTGTCCACTCTCAATGGATTTTACTTTTGATTAAAAAATAATAATTTTACTTTTAGAAAGGCAATTAAAAAACAGAAAAGGGTCAAAAAGAAAAGAAAAAAAAGAAGAAGACTATATACATCTTGACTGGGAGACCTAAGACCTAAGACCTGTGGTGAATGGTAAGTTACTGTCTCAGATAACTAGCAGGACCAAAGAAGCGCATATATAAAGCATAGAACTTATATCTACAGATATCAAAGATAGAGCTTCTAAGTTCTATGTGATATTATACCAAGTACAACAAAAGATACAACAGCCAAATGAACTCAGGCTATATTTTCGCACCGTTAGCAACTGATTATTTCAATCAATCAGAATCATTCAATACTGATTAGGCATTTATGTGCATGTCAAAGTTGCACTGTATAGTAAAAGGGGATCACATTTCCTCAATTTCTTCTGAAGTTTGTAAGCCTACACAAAATGTCCACGAGGAAAACCGGGACTGGTGCAGCACCGCTCGGCAGGCAGAACCTCCTGCTCACAGAGAGCTATTGATTGCTGCAACTTGAAAAAAAGGCAGAAATATTTTGAATTCTTGGATGAACCAATCCGTAACTCCTCAAAAGTCAACATACCAACCAATCACCTTGCCTCGAAATCTGGAACAGAACACAATAACCATGAACAAAGGCAGACAAGACCAAGTGTTAAAGCATTGGCCAGAAACAGTACAAAGATTATAGAAGTTGTCGTCGCAAGGCAAACGTTTGAGGGGCTCTATATTACAAGAAAGCACAAACCTAAATGGCTACACTACAACATAGCTACAAAACAGGCAGTTTACTACAGCATAGCTCCAGGGGGAATACCACACAATGCCCTAAACTCTAAGAATACTAGAATTTCCACTCTTAAGGACCAACTATATACAGCAGAAGGCTGCTTCAGCAAGATGAGGATGCCCGAGTTTTGGGACACAAAAAGATAGCAGAGCCTTCCATTAGCCATGAACACATGCTAAATACCATGTCCCAAAGCTCATGCAATTACAGGAAAGGACCACAGAAAAGAACTACGGAAACACATAATAGGTTCGTATGAGGTCAAACCCCTAAGACTTCTTCACCTCTACCTGAACAGCATTTTTTAAGCTATACTAGAAAATACATGCTAAAGCCCAACTCATGCAAAACCCTCACCATTGCTTCGAGAAAAATCTAAATCAGATGCTACAATTAATCAAAACATATGTCATTCCCTGATTTTCCCTCTTTGCTTCTCTATTTTCTTTGTAGGGAAGGCAAGAGGTAGGGTTCATAATGGCAGGATCACAGCAAAAATCTCCTAAAAGGAATTACCACTGTTTTTGAGGGATGATTCGTTTTCATTTTTCTCTGGAACATGCTCTTCAAGGAACTGCTGAACCGTTCTCCAGTAATCATCACCACCAGCCACCCAAGTGTCCATATGCATGCCAGTTGGGAATTCCACAAAGCGGCATCGCCTGTTATGAGCAGCTGCTTTAGCATACAGCAACTGCATGTGGACTGGGGGAACCATCTCATCTTGCAACCCAGAGAGAAAAAGGATTGGCTGCTTAATCTGCAGTTAAGGCAGCAAATTATGGACATGCATAAAATTTGTACATCTCGCACACTTAACTGTTCCATTTATGAATTACAATTTGGCAATTAAGCAAGACAAAATGAGACCTGTGGTTTTATTTTAGGCAGAAGTGAATTTTGCTTTAACACTAATGATGCTAGAATCCAACATGCATGATATTTTAGATGATAGGGATTCCAATAGAATAGAAGTCTTTCCCTTTCGTTTGTAATTGTAAATTGAATATTTTTAAGATGAATAAAGTGAATATTGAATGAATAAAGAGATCAAATAAAAAAAAAAAAAATGAAAATAGAATGGTTTGGAAAAAAGAAAGAAATGGAAGAACAAAAGTCATATGGATTCACAAAAATTATGTGAATAGAAACTAAAAAAAAAAGAAATATCGATGTAGTTCTGATGATTCAATAATATTATTAGGCAAAATTTGCAAAATCTATGCATCTTGAATAAATGTGAACTGTTCTATGAATTTTAAACAGATGCCCGCTGAGCCTAAAATTGCTTTTTTCACTGACAAACTTCACTTTGAATCAAATAGATGCATGCTCTATCTCAATATCCAGATAGTTAGCATCTACAAAACAGAGAAGGACAACTTTGAGGGGATTGTGAGTATATCTCTGCTATAGTATTCTACAAATTAGTGTATGGGCAACACATCATGTAAAGGTTAGCTAACTAGAGCATGAGCTTCCACCACATATAGCCTTACCTGGCCAACGACATCAATTGTACTCCATGGAGATCGTACAAGAAAATTTAGAATTTTGGGACCTCTCGAATTTTTCCCTATAAACCACTTCAGGATGGGCAATAGAACTCCAGCCATATCCAGAATAGATGTAAAGGTGTTCTCCAGTATTAGTGCAGCAACCTGCAACACAGAGACAGACCCGAAAAATAATGTGTCCAAGTATATAATTTGAGGACCTTGAAACTGGGGGCAGTAAGTAGTCCACAGGACAGTAAAAGATGATGTACATTTGACTGCAATAATTCAAAGCAATTTGATGAAGTAATGTGTCATAGGAATGACAGCACATATCATAGAAATGTGTTACTACATAATGACAGCACTAGTGAAAACACAAGATGAAATATAATTATTTTGTGCAGACCATATCTCTTTATCATTCTTTTTTTCCACTGGTGTTGTAAAGATCATCAAGCTCACAATGCCCACAGACATGGTGCTAAGAGATTTCTGAACATTCCCTCAACTGTCTGAACGAGCTGCCCGCATGCAGAGGAGTATAAGATAGATATTAAAGCTACTGTGCAACCAAAAAGGAGAGTAAACTTGAAAAGCCATGACACCAATTCAAATCAATCTTGCCAATCCTGATCTAGAAATAAAAGAGACCCGTAGAACATTCATCTTTCTGGCAGACGTATCTCTATTAGACAAAAAGATAGAATATCTTCTTTACAAAATATTTGGAGCCAGCAATTGTTCTTCATTCCTCTGTAGAAATACCTTGTCAGGGTTGTTTTTAGTAAGCACAGCTCCAACTGCACCCCCAAGTGACCTTCCAAACACAACAATTCTAGATGTGTCAATGTCGGTCCTTTGAGAAAGATGATCCAATGCAGCCTACCCAAAAGAAACAAACAACTGCATCATTGGAGAAGAACAAAACAAATCAAAGCATCACGATTTGGAAGTTAACAAAACTGTCCTAACCGAAAATCACACCTGAGCATCCTTTGTGATTCCGTGCTGGGAAGGATAGCCATCACTAGCTCCATAACTGTTAAAATAAATGGAGCACTAGTGTTAATTCTGTAAAGCATATGAGATGGTAACCATCCCAAACTTAAATACTAATGACAAAACAAAACCACGATGAGGATATCCAAATGAGACAGCAAGTACATACCCTCGGTATGAGAGCATAAAAACGTTGCAATTCAACTTCTGTAATATTTTGAGGACCATTTCGAGACGGTGGGCAATATCTGAGTTCAGCAGTGAAGGCGAACTAAAAGTTCTAAACCCAGCCAAAAACATAATCAAGCCACAACATAATACCAACGTGGCCTTATAGAGAGATACAAAATGAGGATAACAACCCAACTAGAACTGAACCTGATTGAGAGATGCAATACAATTATGCTATATAACAGAAATTTTCCCAAATTATATTAGTCACGACTATAACTATTAGGATACTTCCTGCATTTTCTTGGAAGAATAAAATGGTTGGACCTGCATAACCATAAGCACTGCCCCATAAGCCTTGGAAAGCATAATTAATGCAGAATGCAACTATATGAGAGAAGGGAGAGAGCAAATAATCCAACAAAAAAGCTCTATCAAGTGATGACCGGCCAAAAGTGCACCAACATTTCAGGTCACAATTGTCATATGCTGCAGCACTAATCATAATTTTAAAATCTTTGATTTTCCAATCACAATAAGGATGTTTTCTAAGATACCCCTAGTTTTCTCTCTCTGCTACTTTTATTTTTTGTCCTTTTAATTTAAATTCAAAAGGCCAACTGACGGATGACATAGGAAAATCAATATTTTGCAGAGTATACCAGCTGTTGTGCAATAAACATCTACAATTAGTAACACAATATCAACAAGATAATTTATAAAAACCGCATTCGAACTCTCTCGTTTCTAATCAAAATCACCATGACCACTTTAGAATCTCCGGTGGTTCAATCAATTTCCAAAAAGAACAAAGTAAAACTACTTTCTATGCAGAGTATTTCCATTTATACTCCATTTCTCAGAGCCTTAGGCTAGAGCTAAAATCATTAAACACTCAGCCTATAGCTATAACAGTGAAACAAGAATCCGATTATTCAAATTCCATAAGCCACAATCGTGTGAGAGTTGAGTATGAATTCATTCCCAATTCATCCAAAATTGAACAGTCTCACTTTCACAAACTCCAAATCCAGAATTCAATTCCACATCCACCAAAGCCAAGCAGTCCACTTCCAGCTCCAACACTCGAATTCAACCAAGCAAACACAGACTGAACAGTGAAACCCTAGCTCCTTCGAACAAGGACTAAAATATTCGCAAGAATGAAGTTACGCAACCGGAATTAAAAAAAAATTGAATCGGATTAAGCGAAATGGATCGGACCTCGGCAGTCTGGGAAGAGCTTGATGAACCAGGCGTGGAGGCGGATGCCGTCGGAGGAACGGAGCCAGACGTCCTCGTAGGCGAGGCGGAGGCGGGCCGGGGTGACCGCGTAGGACTTGGTCAGACCAGGGAGGACCGGTACGTAGACCAGCTTTTCCTGAAAGGCCACCAGCAATGCCATCCCGGCCACCGCTATGCCTCCCACTCCGTAAAGCAAAGCGTTCATGTACGACACCATTTCCCCGCGTTTAGTTCTACTCAGGCCCCTTTTCTCTCTCTCTCTGTGAGACCTGAGTCCCGTTGTGTCCAGCAGCGTTACTATTTTGCGCTTTTGTATGCCTAAGTTGATTTTGATTGTTGGTCTTCGGGAATGCCAACGGAACTCGGAGAAAGTAGATTCTATTCATGTTCCTCTGGCTCTAGCCTCTATGATCTTTACTGCATTTCATTTCTTTTCTCTTTTTTTTTTTTTTTTTTTGAAAAATGTGCAACATAAATAAAAGGTAAAATGTCTCCACCAATAAAATGGCCACCACACTCCGTTATAAGCAGGAGCAACATAAAGTTACCGTCCCAGAAACTTTTCATAAAATCTTCGACAATAATTAATTGCTTGAGTTCTTATTTCTGTACGACATATGAGTTGGGCTTAGAATGACTTGAAATTCAGGATTCGAGGGATTGAAGGAGAGAGAAGATGAATGCAAAATGGCCCATGAGAAGTTACTAGGAAGAAAGAGATGCTTGATAGTCTCAATTCGACTTGAGAGGACAAACAGAGAGAGCGAGAGAATTCGAGTCGTGTTCCGTGAGTAAGGTAAAATTTTGTACGCACGAAAAGAACATTCTAAGCAATTTCTAGATTCCATGAAGAAATTTTGCTACTAATAAAATCTCATAACTAGGTTTCAACAAGGAATAATAGTTTTGTAAATAGGGTTTTTGGTATAAAAAAATAAGGATTAGGTAATATTTTTGCCCATCAATTATTGGGACTAGACACTTTATCTCTTGAACTATTAATTTCATTATATTTCACCTTTCAATTACGGAATTTCTTCTTTCTGACCCCAAGAGCACATATGTTGACTTATTGACTTAATATTTTTTTGGTTCATGAAATGATAATTTTAACATCCACATTTTTTTTTTACCGCAATATCTTTCTAGGGGTAAAGTAATCATTTCATTCACCAAAATATTATTTCCATCCAATTTAATGAGAGATGGTGCAAAAGATTTAAAGATTAATAGTTGATGAGTGAAATAGACCGCAATATCTTTCTAGCGGTAAAGTAATCATTTCATTCACCAAAATATTATTTCCATCCAATTTAATGAGGGATAGTGCAAAAGGTTCAAAGATTAATAGTTGATGAGTGAAATATAAGGAAATTGATAGTTCATAAGTAAAGTGAGGTTGACCCTAATATAAGTGAAAAATATATCTAAAACAAAATCAAATGATTTTGAACGTACACAGCGATGTCCACGAGGAACGATACTTGGAAACATTCAAAAGCTAAGTAAATATCTACCTTGAAGAACTGATTCTGGCATGGTTTCTCATCAACTGCAAGTGATATTAGAGAATAATTCACATTTTTTTTTTTTGATAAAAATTTGAGTTTAGAGTATATTTTTAAAAGATAAATTCATAAGATTTTCTTATAAGAAACACTCGTGATCAAATAAAATTTATATTTTATTTCAAATTGTACTAAAATGCGCTCCTCTGATGGTGTTTTGTGAAAGCGAGGATTGGCAAAACATTTGCTGATATTTGGGAGGGCATGACTTTGTATGAAATAAAATTTAAATTCTTTTAATTTTTTATTTAATTAACTAAAATATATCTCTCAAACGTGGTAATTTAAGGTACATATTTTTAATTTAAGATATAATAATTCTATTAGTAAGTCCGACACATGAGGATTTGTGACATGTACAATTGTGTTTGTTTTCCGAAGTCAAAGAGAAGTGTGGCCATCAAAACAACATTAATGAGTAACGTTACTGAGATTTTTATGTGGTAATTTCTCCGATTTAATTAAACATGCTTTTCAGAAGATTAAGAAGTACTTATGCCATTAAGTAATTATTAGGTTATAAAAAACAAGTGTGAGAGTACCAAGTTGTTGAATATGGTGTTTTAATCTGAATTCACTAGAATTTTTGTAATGATTCTTAAGATATGATTAGGAGGTGACAAAGTACAATAAAATGAATTTAGAACAAAACAACGTCAGTTGAGGCATGGAAATCTCGCTCTTTAAGGAGAAGGGACCATGCGGTTGACAAAGCCTAAAAACCAGGGGTCTAAAGATCTTGTTATGACTGGTCGCCTTATTGTACAATAATGCATGTTCAACAAAATAATAGCTCGAACCTTATGCATAAGAGGATGAGCACAAAGTACCACATGAACATCTTGATAAGCAAATTTAATTCGCAATATTTTGTCATTGATGCTCTAGCGAATAAAAAAAATCAATAGGGAAAATACACTTTTCACCCACAAACTACGAGAGTAGTGACACATTGCACCCTAAAACTACATCTTTAAGACATTGCACCCTCAAACTACCAATGTTAGACACTTTGCACCCTAAACTACCACTTTGACACATTACATCCCAACTATAATATTAAAATTTGCACCCTCCATTTGACAATAATACCCTTGAGAAATTAATGAATTGACAACAATATCTTCAATATATGCAAAATGGGTCAAGGGCATTATCGTCATTTTAGTCTGAAAATTTGATAAAGGGTGCAAAGTGTTAAAAATTGTAGTTAGAGGGTGCAATGTGTCAAAATTGGTAGTTTAAGGTAAAAGTGCAAAACCTATGTAAGAAGAATATTTTTTCCATCAATTTATTACAGCTATTAATGATGCAATAAGAAATCGTTAACTATTCAAATTTCCTACCGTTACTAGGTGGAACATTAACTATTCAAATAATGAAACAATTAATCTTCCTAATGTTACATCTCTCCATTAGGTGTAAGGTTTAACTATTAATAAATAAATAAATAAATATTTAAATACAACATTCCCCACTCATTTTAATATTTAAAAATAT
Source organism: Morella rubra (assembly GCA_003952965.2). Classification (NCBI taxonomy): domain Eukaryota; kingdom Viridiplantae; phylum Streptophyta; class Magnoliopsida; order Fagales; family Myricaceae; genus Morella; species Morella rubra. The sequence goes on from CM025854.1 coordinate 7,607,550, forward strand.
TAAGAAAAGAGAGATTAAGGCAAAGAAGGATCATCATGCATCATGGATGTGTGCTTTGCATTGAACCTTCACTTGGTGAAACAACAACCTCTACTCCAGAATCAATCGTAGTCTCAAACTTGAATTATGACTGCTTAAAGGAAATAATGAACCATTGCTCACACAGAATGATCTAGGTGTTGACAAGAATTCTATTAGCTAGCATGTTAGCCCATGTGCTTATCCCAGTTTCATGAGCATTTTTGAGAATAAGCCAATACTCATAGAAAGCAGTCTCACTCCCACGTTCACATAGGTGAAATTCTGTCAAGGGTGCTCCTATGATTCTAACACTCCACTCATAAGAGCTACATATTTTCATTTAGAGTTTTGAAAAACTCAACCTCCCTACATTCCAGGATAAATGCAGTCACAGCACATGGATGAAAAAATTTAAAATATAGTGCATTTCTTGCGACCACCATATGATTCGTTTTTCCCATTTGAACTCAGTTCTCAAGATCTCTAGTCCTCAGGTTCGGTGTCCCCACATGTGGTTCATGATTGTATAGGTTTTAGGCTTCGTTCTTAGGATCTCTAGTTCTTTTGTTGGCTAAATAAAAGTCTTGGAGAGTCTCCTAGTAAGCTCGTAATATAGCATATGTGATATAGGAATACAACTCAATCTAAAAGCTTAAGCATATATGTTTGGGCTCAACTATGTTTATATTAATCACTCGCACTTATGACTTCTTTCCAATGTGAGACAAACATTTTTATCCTCTTACACCTGTGTGTGTGTGTGTGTGTGTTTTCATAGAAGATGATGATACCTCTGAATTTTATTCAAAATCCTCATTTATGGTGGAGGAATACTGTGGTTACATTAAAAAATAGATAATTTCATAGTTTGCCTCTTAACTATAATCAAAAATCAATGTCGACCCCTAACTATCGAAATAGATTTTTACGATATTTAAATTTTCAAAATTATCAAAGTATGCCCTCCGTCCAAATCAATAGTTGAGTCAAATAGGAAATTATGAAAAATTACCAAAATTCTCTCTAAAACAAAAATTACCAAAACTTAGAGGGAGGGTATTTCAGTCATTTCTCACTTTTTTTTCTTTATACTTAACTACTGATTTAGACATACCACATACTTGGATGATTTTAAAAATTTGGAGTGCGTAAAATCTGTTTTGATAATTAAGAGGGGGACATTAATTTTTTTTCACAGTTAAAGAGCCAACTATAAAATTACCCCATAAAAAAGAAAGAGTACTCTAAAAAACCAAACAGAGGGCTGAACACTTGTATATTCAACGCCTTTGTTTCCATGAAATTGCTTTAACACAAGGATGCATGTTATGGTTAGGAAATTAAAAAACCAGGAAGCACTTCTTTTTTTTTTTTCTAAACAACGAAGTATTATTAAAATATAAACCAACACCCTCAAGGGGGATCAAAAGTTACCCTCTGACGAAGCAGAGGTAGAGGTAACGTGCCAAGAGAAATACAACCCGAAAACCTCCTACTAGCAGCCCATTTAGCCAAGCTATCAGCGTTAACATTAGCTTGACGTGTAACTTTCAAAAAGCTCCACGATGGGTAAGAACACGCTATCTCACGAATAGCTTCAAAGATCCCTTCCGAAATGTCATCGAAAAGAATAGTCGAGTCACCGATACCAACAACCGAGGAAAGAATCGCTCTCAAAAATCACACGCTCCAACTCGCTAAACCGGCCTCTTCAGCAGCTATCCGAATGGCCAGGAGTTCAGCCAAAAAAGGGGACAACGGGGGAAAATTTCGTGTGCGCCCATAGAGCTTCACCAAGATGGTTATAGCAAACACACGCGATAGCAACAAATGTAGGCCTCACCGCAGCGTCAGAGTTTACTTTGACAAATCCCTCCACACTCCACAGGAGCCTTCCAAATCTGAAGATCTTGTTGAGCCCGCAATCGCCAAGCTGCCAGATGCTGCTTATAACCCAGTTGAATACGCTGGAAAATAACATTTGGATCGGCTGGAATGTTGTGGTGGACTTTCTGATTTCTAGCGTACCATAAATATCCATTACAAGAACAGCATACACCACAAAGGCATGTTCATCAACCGGATTAATATTAAGGACACTCACAGGATGAAGGAGGATCATAATCCACTCCACCATTGACTGTAGTGTAAACCCAATGCTGTTACAATCCAAAGGCCAAGGGCCCGATCTCCACATACAAATAAAAGGGACATCCAGAAAGAGATGGACCACAGTTTCTTCAGCGGCACCACACACTGACAGGTATTGAATTTGAGGCAGTCCCTGCATGCAATGAGACAACAAATGAGTTTGGAGAGAATTCCAAATCACCCTCCACAAAAAATGTTTTAAGTCTGTCCGGGAGCTTGAGTCGCCAAAAAGACTTCCAATCAGCAGGGGAGAGGATGGGTAAAAGGGGAGAACGGTCTCTTATCACTTCACTATAAGCATTTTTAACAGTGAAAACACTGTCCGGAGAAAGCAACCAGAGAGCAACATCGTCACCCATCCGTCTCGGAGGAGGGAGTTGGAGAATAGCAGTGGCACTAGCCTCTTCAAACAGCTCAAAAATTAAGGAAGTCTTCCAAGAAGCAGAATCCAAACACCACAGATCAGCCACCAACCAAGTCTGCTCCCTGTCAACCTCCAAGAGCGAGGTTTGGGCTTGAAAAATTCCAGAAAACTAACCCACGGGTCCTCCCAGCAGTTTAAAACCGAATGCTCTCCCACCGCAAAACAGAGACCCTTCTCGAGAAGAGGAAGACATTTTTGTATCCCATGCCACCACCACGATATAGAGGAAGAGTGCTTTGGGATGCTAAGCATGTGAGGACTGCCATACTTTGCACGAATGACCTGAACCCAAAATTTATCTTTGTGGTAACAAAGATGCCAGCCCAATTTGGAGAATAAGGCTCGATTATAATCAAAGAGGAGCCTGAAACCCAGGCCACCTAGATCCTTTGGCCAGCAAAGAGTCTCCCACGCACGAGGCACGAAGTTCCTGGATTTTTCTTGGGGAAAGCCGCACCAAAATTTCCTTAAGATTCCATTAAGCTCCTGACAGTACCTCTGCGGAAGAAGGAATGTCGACGTAACATAGGTTGTTATTGTTGAAACGGTTGTTCTACAACGAAAGAGGAGAATGCCATTGACTGTTTTACTGACTCGATCTGATGGCAGGTCTTTGGTGGGGCAATGTTATTGAATGTCTTCTTACATGTGTTTGTATATATACACATTTCATGAAAGAGGACGGTACCTCCGAAATTTATTCAAAATCCTCACTTATAGCGGAGGAATACTGTGGTTACATTATAAAACAATGACTTTAAAAAACTAAATAAAGGGCTCAACACGTGTATATTCAACACCTTTGTTTCCATGAAATCAACACAAGGATGCATGTTATGGTTAGAAAATTAAAAAACCGGGAAGCATTTGTTATTGTTGAAATGGGTGTTCTACATCGCAAGAAGAGATGGTCTTTGCTTGTACTGTTGCCGGTGCAATGATTGGTGGAACTGGTTGGTTACAGGCTGCGGGGCATTTTGACGATCACCATGCAGAGGATGAGAAGCAGGGTCCATGTTTTGATGCACATCAAGGACGTTATCTGCAACCACAACAATGCATATTCTAATTGCTTTGAGCAAGACAAAAGCCAAACCAAACTTCTGTAGCCTTCAGTAGTGTACCCCCAAGTGTTTCGTTTTTGGTATCGAGAAGTGAACCCTTGTGGAGACAGTAGGCAATAGAAAGTTAAAATATGAATATTCTGTAATTCTGATCCTGCAAACATTAGAAAACGAGGCCTTACTTGGATAGATCCGCCTGCAATCTTTGTACCAACAACAGCACAAGTAAAGACCTGTCAATTCCTGCGTTGTAGAGTGATCCTGGCCTGCATGAAGAAACCTTCAATTTTCAAATTTCTATATGCTATATTATGAGTAAATATGATAAGCAGCGAATCAGTCTTCTTGTCCTCATGGCATCCCATTTGCCAGTAAAGAAGAACTAGGAGGAAAGCAAAAGAAGAGCCATTACTGCAATATTGAGAACTAGGGGAAGCAAAGGAGCCATTAAAGCAATCAACAGTTAGGAACCTCGTGGCCTTCCTGCGCTCTTTGGGCGGGCTAGCCTCTGGGTTGCGCTCAATTTTCCCTGGAATTCCGCTCTGAAAAGAAAACTTCATAAAGCACGAACAAAGTGTCCAATTCCTGCGTTGTAGAGTGATCCTGGCCTGCATGAAGAAACCTTCAATTTTCAAATTTCTATATGCTATATTATGAGTAAATATGATAAGCAGCGAATCAGTCTTCTTGTCCTCATGGCATCCCATTTGCCAGTAAAGAAGAACTAGGAGGAAAGCAAAAGAAGAGCCATTACTGCAATATTGAGAAGGTTCATGTATGTATGGGACAAGTTCATCATCTTAACACAGAGAAACTCCCCTAAAGCAATCAAGCGCTGCACGTTACCGGAACCTCGTGGCCTTCCTGCGCTCCCTTTGGGCGGGCTAGCATTCTCTGGGTTGTCACTCTCAATTTCCACCACTGAACAAGAATTCCACCTCTGAAGAAGAAAACTTCATAATTCTCACAGCACTGTGAATTTAACATAAACATAGAGTGAAAGATTCTGTCTTGCTCTGCAAAGAAGAAGAAGAAGAAGAATCTTGCTCTGCAAAATTCTACTCTTTTCTTCCCTTCTAGCATTCGCTTGTTGAACATTAATCCTCCATACAAAGATCTCCCTACGGCATCCACTAAGTTCTTTCTAGTCTTTTATCCTTCTTTGGCATTATCTATCCACATTTCATGAAGATTCCTATTCCTGCGTGGAAAAACTCAGAAAGTAAAGACTAATAACATATTAACGTTACCGGAATTCCCAGAGCCCACGACTCGGCAGCGTCTCAATCGCAGCGAAAAAAAAAGCAGAGCCAGAACATCCCCACCCGCAAGTAAAGCCACCCGACTGAAAAACATGACAAAACCCAATTCTATCGAATAATTTCGCAACAAGAAAACACAAAAAGAATGAAAACGAAACAGAGCTTTGAAATTACGGTACCCCCATTTGTTTAAGCGAGAAGAAGAATAAGCGGGTTTCTCGAACTGGATGACGCCATCCAAAGGGACAAAAAAACTTCTTTAAGGATTCTGTCTCAAGACTGCAAAGACGAAGAAGAAGCGTACCCGAGGTTGATTCTTGCCTGTGCACCATACAAAGAGAGAATGATGTCCCATTTGAATTTTTTTAAGTTTTAAAATTTTTTGGGGGCCTGGGCCTGGCCACTGGCTCTGTCACTGCATCGAGGCCTGCGGGGTGGCGACGTGGCCTCTTGAGCCTCTAACGAAGGCCGAACGACCAACAAGAGCGTTCGTGGCGTCTTGTAAGCCCCTCAAAATCCAATTAAGCTTAGTTTTTTTTAAAATAAAAATAAATAAAATTGTTTGTATTCAATTTTTGTACCCTACCGCTGCCACAATCATTATTCAGAAGATTTTGTCCGATCTTTATTCCAGTGTCATTTGCATGACAATGTCATCAGTGGCGGAATCAGGATTTTAGTTAAGGGTGGGGGGGGGGAAAATTCTTAAGGTAAAATGACATCTCAAAATTTTTTTTTACGTAATGCAAAATTTTCTTAGAGTTAAAATATCAAAAATTAAGGACTAAAAGCATTAAAAATATTGAAATCCAGGTACAATTACTATTTGCTGAGACTGAGAGGTGGCAATTGGATCTACGAGACTGCATCTTCTGAAAATGTTACAAAATGGCTTCGTTCTCAATAGTTTCAAAAATTTCTCTCTCGACGTATACTACCATGCTATCATTCATCCAGTCATCTCTTATCTTATTACACAAGTCAGTCTTGATAATTTTCATCGTAAAGAACACTCTCTCAATAATTGCAGTCACAACGGGTAAAATCTGAGGATTCATTTCTTTTTGTTTGTCACTAGGCAAATCGATTGAATATAGTATGTCCATTCAAATCAACACATTTTTTTTACAAGACACAGTCACATGAAAATATACAAAAAAAACACCAAATAAAGACAAATTCGAGAGGAAGAAGGAGGGATTCTATTACTCACATTTAGATTTAACCCACCCCTCTGTCTCATACAACACAAAACAGCCTTTACAAACCCCCCCCCCCCACTTAAAAAAAATATAGAAATTCATATTCCAGCATTTAGAGTAGTATGGAGTATAGAAAACACTAACAGCCTTTACACGAACAGCCCAACTCCTTTTTCACGCTTCCTGGTTCGTTCTAAATACTCTTCCAATCAAAAAAGGAGCTGGGCTTAAGAAGGGGGCTGGGCTTAAGGGGGGGGCAGGCCTAGCCTACTTGAGGACAAATATATTTAAAAAAAAAACCAAAAAAAAAAATTCCTTTAAACTTTAAGAACAGAGGGGGGGCAGCCGCCCAAGGCGCCCCCCATGTCGTTCCGCCACTGAATGTCATGCAATTATTGTAAATTAATTATCAGCATGATATATATATTATATAATCATTGTTGTATGATAGTTAAAGACGTGCAAAACAACTAAATGACTCATTTATAACGTCATTAATCAAGTTAAACATATATAAATCCATATATATATATATATATAAGAAAAATCTATATGTAAATAGAAAGCTAAATTCAAAGAGATCAGGAAAACCCCCTCAAATGGTATTCTTTTCTTTTTTTGTTCATATTTGTCCTCCCTCCTCTTCTCAAAAGAAGATCTCTGAAAAACTAGGCCCCCCACCTACAGTTCGCTCACCTCAAGTCCATTCCTTCCTCATGCTTGCTAGACCTGCTCGGGATAAAAATTAACATTTTAAGATTCAAGTAATTATCCCTTCCAGTATCAAAACCCAGCAGTAATATTTGACCAAACACACTTAAGAGCACGTTTGGACCCTACAACTGGCATATTAATGAATATGAAGAAGATTTTGCCCAATCTTTCTTCTACTGTCATTTGCATGACCTTGTCATGCCAATAGGATTGGTTGCCCTTTTCATTGCAAATTAATTATCGGCATGATATATATAATCATTTTTGCATGATATTTAAAGACATGCAAATCGAATGACGGACCCATTTATAATGCAACTAATGATCAAGTTATTGCCAGTCTTGATTAGGCCTTTGTGAATCTCAGAGATGGTTTATGAACTAAAAAAAAAAAAAAAACTTGGGATGTTGGTGGAAATTAAAGTTTTGAAAATATTATCTCTTACCATTGGGATCTCATATCTTAGGCAGGTAAAGGTCTTGACGAAAGAGAAGTATTAGACTTGGATTGGGTTTATCAGTAATGACTGGACAAGCGACTTCGCCCATGTTAGTTTACCCAAAAACGGAGGTGTGCCAAAGTGGAAGGATTTGAAAAATTGAAATTAAGCTGCATTAAAGACAACTTTGGTGGATCGGCAGAACTGAGGAACTGTTGCTTATACAAAATGCTCTTTTTGGGCCGCCCTCCCCTCAGCTCTGGCTCTTTAAACACTTTTGCTGCCTGCTGCTCCACCACCCAGTACTCCTTATGCTCTTCGACGCTCTCCATTTCCACCACTGAACAAGAAAATTCACAAAATTCTTACAGCACTGAGAACTAACATAAAGAGAGAGAAACTCTGTCTCTGCAAAGACGAAGAAAAAGAAGAAGATGAAGCTGGAAGTAGAGGAAGAGGAAGAAGTGTTTGAAGTACTAAAATGCTAGAGGCACCAAAAGAAAATTCTACTATTTTCTTCCCATCAATTCAACTAGGTTTCATAAATAACAGACAGAAAGTGACACCGTTACCTAGAAACCAATTCTTTTTTGTTTTCTTGGAAAAGAATTCGACGCAAGTGAGACGGACAAATTAATAGTCAGTTATATTCCAATTTTTTTCAGTTTGCGAAATATTTGTTAAATATTAATTCTTCCTTTTTCTTTTTCTTTTTCTTTTATGCAGGATTTCCGTTTTTGGTAAATAAACATTGTCTTTCTTTATGGAGTTAACCATATATTTCTTTCCAAACCAATAGTCAGTTATATTGGGTAACATTTAGCAAATACATTTTCGAGCAATTTATTACAAATTTAGTTCTTTAATATTTACGTGATTTTATTTCCAAATATAAGAGTTATAATAATTTAATATTGGAAGATACGTACTATTTAATTTTGTTTTGGATTTTGGAAATGTGATTTTTCTGTTTATATATAGTTGTTAAGGCCTTTACTACTTTGATGCAATTAATTACTAGCCACATATTGACTGTTATAAATTATGATATTAATTACACCAAGCAAAGAAATTGCATTTGAATAAACAAGTAAAAGACTTGGGTGTAAGTTCCAGTCATGCTGCCACCAAGCGAGTCTTAAGCTTACTGCAGACGGGTACCATTTAGAATCCGATCATATATGAAGTATCAGTGCACTAATTAAGCCTAAAGTCAATTCTATCTTATCTTCTATGCATGAGAATTGCCTACAAAAAATTTAAAATATGTTTCTTAGATAGGAAAAAAAGGAGATAAGTACATTTTGCACTCTCTAATTATGGAGTTTTGACACCTTATGCTCTCATCTATTATTTTTGTTACATTGCACCCATAAACTATTAATTTCGAATATTTTGCACCCTCCGTTAGAATTTTCCTTCAATTTTGAAGAAAATTAATTTTGTCTCAAAACTTACGATTTTACCCTCACAAAATGGTCTCTTCCGAAAAAAATATCAATACAAAATTGTCATTTTGCACTTTAAAAATTATTTTATGTTCAAATTAACAAAAAAATTGGATTAAATACAATTTGAACCCTCCAACTAGGTGATCTTGACACTTTGATCCCAATATATTATTTTTATCATATTGCACCTACCAATTATTGATTTCAAAAACCATCTGTTAAAATTTTCAGTTAATTTGCATGAAAAATTATTTTTTTGATGTGCAAAATGACAATTTTGTCCCCATAATTTTTTTTTTGGCACATTTTATGACGATAAAATCCTAACTGAGAGTGCAAATTGTTTGAAATCAATAGTAAGTAAATGTAATATGAAAAAAATAATAGATAGGAGTGCAAAATATCAAAACCTCCAAAGTTAGAGAGTGCAAAATGTATTTATTCTCAAAAAAATTTAACAGAAGGTGCAAAGTATCTAAAATTAATAGTTCATAAATACAATGTGACAAAAATAGTAAATGCTAGTGCAAAGTAAATTTATCTCAAAAAAAATATTACTTGTTTAAGACTATAAAAAAAATATGTTTGTCGTAGCGTTAAAGCTCTTTATGTGAGTAAGGTTGGCGAAATCCACCCGAGCTGAGTGCAGTGAGAGTGCTTGCGGATTGTCTCTCGTTATCTAAATGTCAATTGCGGACAAGAGAGGGAAATTAACAAACAGAAATTAACTCAAGAAAATAACTTGCAGCAGGGCATCAAGCCTAGCTAAAATAATTCATTCAATTTATCTCTGTTGCTCCTGAACTCCTGATTTCAATTCTCAGGAAACAAGTTAAATGAATAAATCTGTGACCAAGGAACCAGTCTCTCCCTTCCTTGGCATGTTCAATTGAGTTCTGTCCTCATCCTTTATCTAAATTCTTTCGTTTTGGGAGCACCCAATGTTCAGAGTATATTTGGGAAAAAAAAATTAACAAAGTGCATGTAGAATATGATCTCTTGGTCATTCCGTTTCATCTAAATGTCCAAATAATTCTTTCCAGTGAGACGATGCTTCTTCTGGTGTTCGAAAAGTCGAGATGCGGGGCTTTGCTTTCTCACGAGTTTCTAGAATTTCCTGCATTCAGAGTGTTCAGCCTGTTACTTAGCTTATAACAACAAATAAGGGCAAGAATTGGTTCATGGATTCAAAGTACAAATCATTTTGACAGAATTGCCCGAAGTAATTGTAAAACAAACCCACTGATGCTAAAAAGTATGCGAAAATACAATAGTTGCTGGTTGGTTAAAGAAAACTTCCAACATGGACAAGAATATTCAGGCCCTAGTTGCCTGAGTCCTTGCAGAAGCAAGCTGCTATGAAAATGGGACGCATGGGAATTGGGAATTGGACAGATAGCAGTAATTAGAACGGTACCAGGCGTGTCATCAAGAGCAATTACAATACAAAAAACAGATTAATCTACAACAAAAAGGTACACCGGAGGACCCACTAACAAGCAATTGAAAAGTTTTAAGTCCATCTCTCTTCTCTCTCTCTCTCTCTCTCTCTCTCTCTAGAGTCAGCAGCACCAATCATTGTCAATGGTTACTAGCTCTAATTTGCTAGTTTGGGTAAATATAACTAGGGGTAAATACACTTTAAATCCTCTAATTAAAGAAGTCTAACACTCATTGTGCTACCTATCATTACTGGGATCTGCTTTGGTCTAAAATTTTTGACCCTATAAATGTGTAAAAATTAGAAAATAGTCGTGCGTAATTTTATTTTCCGAGCTCTAATTAGTAGCTGGTGATACAATGTGTAATAAATTGTAATTACAAGACTCTCATAAACTAAGTATATTTAACTCATATAACTATTGAGTACAACTACAGCTAATGTAGACTAATAACATGGAAGTAATTAATGAGTTCTAAGAACAGATTAATCTCTACGTTCTCAGGCTTTGAAATAAATTATGAATGAAAAATATTCAGGGAAATACATAATCATGACTCTCAATGTCAATGAATCAAAGCTTTCTATGTCCCAATTAAAGTTTTTCTTTTTCGGTCCACTACCACGCCCGCAAATCTTTATAACTCCCTCATCCTTCCTAACCACGTAACACCTAATACTTAGACAGTAATGCTTTTTTTTACCTTCTCTCGTCCATGTGCAGCTCCAAGTGGGTGCTCTGTGCTGCCATTTTCTACCACATCTTAGATGAGGGAGCCAAGATTAATATATATACTCCCAGAACAAAGGAAGAAAAAAATAAGTAAAGACTCTGAAAACCAATTAAATATTTTCGAAGAAAATGGAAGAAATCTTCCAGGAAAACATCCTTCGTTATAACAAGTACACCTAATAGCAAGATAACGAACCTAACATATGCAAACATCTGGTTTAGAACACTGCCATTACAATTGTATGTCACCTTAACAAGGACAAAATGATAAATCAAGCATCGAAAAAGAAATCCACAAGTGAAGGAAGCTGGAGAAACAAACCTGCATCTTAGTACTCCGTTTTGTCTTGAGACTTAAACAATCAAGAACAGCATTCCATTTCTCAGAACAGTTGTCAAGAACCCCAAGCAGTGGCAGAACCAGGACTCAACGGGAAAGGGGGCAAACTCCTGAGGCGGAATGACAAAAAAGAAATCAAGTGTTGCACGTTACCATAGAATTTGCACTTTCTAGGCCGCCCACCAATTAGGTCCGGCTCTTTAAAACCTTCTGCTGCCTGCTGCTCCACTACCCACTCATGCTTTTCGTCACTCTCCATTTCCACCAGTAAATAAGAAAGCCCACAGAATTCTCACAACAATGAGAACTAACATAAACAGAGAGAGAAACTCTGTCTGGCTCTGCAAAGATGAAGAAAAAGAAGAAGAAGATGAAGCTGTAAGAAGAAGAAGAAGCGTTTGAAGTAGTAAAATGCTTAAGGCACCAAAAGAAAATTCTATTGTTTTCTTCCCAAGTCAATTCATTTGGGTTTCATAAATAACAGACAGAAAGTGATATCGTTACGTAGAAACCAATTAATTAATTATGATATTAATTACACCATGCAAAGAAATTGCACCTCATGGAATTTATTTGCAAAGAAATTTCATTGCAAATAAATTCCATTCGATTAAACAAGTAAAAGACTTGGGTGTAAGTTTGAGCCATGCTATCACCAAGTGAGTCTTAAACTTACTGCACACGGGTACCAGTTTAAGATCCGATCGTACCTGAAGTAGTGCACTAATTAAGCCTAAAGTCAATTTTCTCTCATCTTATACGCATGAGAATTGCCTACATAAATTTAAAATATGTTTTTTCATAGGGAAAAAAAAAAAGAGAGATAAGTACATTTTTCACCCTTAAATTATGGAGTTTCTACATTTTACACTCCTATCTATTATTTTTTATGTATTGTACCCACGAACTATTGATCCCGAATATTTTGGAGCCTCATAATTTTCCTTCAATTTTGACGAAACTTGATTTTGTCTCAAAAATTAGGATTTTACCATCCTTAACTGGTTACTTCGGAACAGATATCAGCACAAAATTGTCATTTCACATGCTAAAAAATTATTTTATGTTCAAATTAACAAAAAATTGGGTTAAATACAATTTGAACCTTCCAACTATGGGGTCTTGACACTTTGACCCTAATATATTATTTTTGTGACATTGCACTTACCAATTACAGATTTCAGAAACTCTTTCGTTAAAAATTTTCGGTTAATTTGCACAATAAATGATTTTTTACGTGCAAAATGACAATTTTGTCCGCATAATTTTTTCTGGCAATGACCATTTTATGACGGTAAAATCGTAGATAGTGCAAAGTGTTTAAAATAAATAATAGGTGGGTGCAATATGACAAAAATAATATATATGAGTGCAAAATATCAAGACCTCCAAAGTGTATTTATCTCAAAAAAATTTAACGGAGGGTGCAAAACGCCTAAATTAATAGTTTATGGATGCAACGTGATAAAAATAATAAATGGTGGTGCAAAGTAAATTTATCTCAAAAAAATATTGCTTGTTTAAGACAATATAAAAAAATATGTTTGTCGTGAAATTAAGCTCTTTAATATGAGTAAGGTTGGCCAAATCCATCCGAGCTGGGTGCAGAGAGAGTGCTTGGGGATAATCTCTCGTTTTGTAGCTGCAAAATGAATATAAAGACCATTTTAGCTAGATGATCTGCGTTTTTATTATAAAGTCCATATTTACATACAATGCTTTTTTGATTAAGATTCAACGTAAAAGTAACTCCTTGTAATGCTTAAGGTCACAATTTGATATATTTTGACACGAAATTTTTCCAATTACAAAAAGACACTAAACAGTTTACACAGCAAGCAGTTTTCTAAAAGCTTTTACTTTTTAAATGGTACTGCACAAACAAAAGTTTGCTGGATTTCTTGTGAGCTTGCTCATAGATAATTGCTTCTGACATTTCTTCAAGTAGATTGCATCCATAAGTTCAGACTTCCTACAAATTGAGGTGGTCAAGCACAACGACTTGGCACATGACCTACGTATAGAGTTGCTCATGATTAGAAAGTTAACCCAATAATTCGCTTTGGATCTTCATACATTAGCAAATAGTCTATAGGATTTGGCATCAAGGATTATTTGTCTGACTGCTGCAACTGCTGCAATAACCCCCAATGTCGAGAAAACAACAGCGATGGTAATGTTCAGCCAGAAAATGGGGCTCCTCTTTGATGGCTTGAATGTCAAGTTGAAGAACACCACAGGCAAAATGAAGTCAAGCGGCATGAAACCAAAAGCTCCTATCACCGCATTGATGTCCCCAAAGAATGGAAGCATTGCTGCTATGATTGTTGCTATGACGACAGATAGTGACCGGGAGATCAATCTGGGGATCACATTGCGGGCAGAGAACTCCTTGCTTCTTGGGTCCGCCAGTGTACTCTCAAGCACTTCGTTTGTGGGCTGCAAGTACACCTGCACCAAACAATATCGCTTAGGACTGGTATTCAGAATGGAAGAGCGACAGAGACAGAGACAGATATATATGTGTGGATGCTCACCACACCAACAGCGGATAGCTGGAGAATGGTGAAGCCGTTGGTCATAAGAATGAACCATTTGGGCACCAGAGGCTTGCCATTGTCCAAGAAGTTGGTGAGGACGAGGCCCTCAGCTTGGTTACCAAATGCCCAATAGCCAGAGATGGCCACACTGAAGAAAGTCACCGCGACCACTGCATAACATACACATAATCCCTTGAACATCTTCCCCTTCACTGGCGGTGCTACCGTTGCCTGATAACACAAAATCATATCAAACTAATTCGTCAAAAATAGCCCCCCAACCCCACCAAAAAAGGACTATTAGCTGCCCTACTCATAATGCTGCACCATTTCTTTGTCTAGACCACTGAAATAGATCTTGAAATCTAAAGAACACAAAACAGGATTCGAAGCATTCCAAACCTGGATTTCAGGAATTATTCCGTTGCCGTAAGTTGTGGCGATGATCGCGATCGCATTAAACACCCCGAAAACGCGATCTTGGGTATCACCTGTCAGGGAATAATCCTTCTTTGGCCCCTTGGATGAGTGTCCTAATAAAATTTAACTCAAGCTTTTTAGTAATTAAGTTGAAATTAATTTCAGAAACTACTTGTGAATGGTGTTTTGTCAAACTTGTTGTATAGGCTCAAATGCTTAGCATTTTGCTAACAAAATAGCTTGCATCTTTCTTTACCTATGTAAATGGAACCAGCAGTGGCACAGACACTATAGGCAATGCATAGAAACAAGGACACCATGTTGATGTGCCTCAGTGAGTGAAAAGATGGGATTTGAGCTAAAAACAACATAAGGCACCCAAATAGGATCACAAATTCATATAGCTTCATTGTTCCATCTGAGCTTGATAGCAAGTAAATTGTCTGCAAGAAAACAGAGAGCTTTTCATATGTGAGATGTCCACTAACATTAGAGAGCAAAAAACAATGACTAGAATGTTTTGGGCTGGACCGGGATCATACTAACTATGGCCCATACCCGAAATAGAGGCTTAGAAAGAAATTTAACCTTAAGGCACTGACCACCTAGAAGAGTACAGGCAACCACAGCACCATAGCAGACCATGAACTGAATTGGGCCGACATAATAGCGGGCCCATTTGGGTCCTGCAAAAACCAATTAGGTCAAAGAAACCCACATAAGAATGATAGGATAGACAAATAGCCGACCATGCAGTGGCACTCCATGACGAGTCAGATTTGCGCGCGCACACACCGGCGAGAGCTACGTGTCCCACTAGTTACGAATTTAAGGGCACGTGCAAATAGTTACAAGTAAAAAACAAAGAAACTTTTAATGCACATGCAGATGCCTGAGCAGTGCGTGAAAGTTGAATTTGTTTAATAAAGAAGAGTCAAAGAAAAGATCGGAGAGAATGGCATTTTCTTCTTTCTTAATTATTAAAGTAATAGAAAAGTCAGATGTCGGCTGTCGTGGTCTAATGTATCACTTTCTTTGAAAAAGCTCGAAAGCTAACAGTCAAAGATCCTTATATATCAAAATTATCTTCCTAAAGTATTCTTACAAAAAAAGAGAAACAGTAATCACGTGTGATTCTTTTGGTTTCCTTTGAATAATTTTTTTTAATAATGAGTAAAATTCGTCGGCCGAGTTCTGTACACCGAGGTCAATTAGTCCCCAGCGTACCGACTAAATTGCGTGTGCAATAACAAATTTTGAACACTCATACTTATCTCTCACGACTCAAATATCATTTAAGACAAAAACTCATTTATAGGCGAATTCAAACGCACATCAGCTAGTGAATATAATCAGTTCAAACTTAAAAGTGAAAGTCTATCTTTCTAAATATTAAGCTATTGCCTTGGGAATCACATAGGCTCAATATAACTCCAAAACGCAAAGCAAAAAGGTTTCCATGAAGTAAAAAGGCAACCATTTGATAGACAAATGAAATGTTTTTATTCTTTTGAAAAGCTTTTACAAGGAGCCTAAATGAGTCCATAACTTTATTATAATTGTTTATTTTTTAATAACTAAAGTATTTAGAGTTTCGTCACGACTAATCTTTCAGATTTGAACAATCTTCCTTCGTACACAAATCAGATAAGTATCTGATCACATATCAAGTGATCTCAAATAATTAATAATATCTAAAAGTTTGCAAACTCTATATTAAAACTATCTAAGGTGACTTTTCAACAATCCTCTATCCTACACTAATCTTTTAATGCATGAGTCCACAATGAACAGATTTTTAAATTTCAAGTCTAAACCACTGTGCCAACCATTTGTAATTAATTGACCTAATTCCCCAACTAAGAAAAATTGATAAGGCGCCGGCAGGCTGAATCTAAATGAGATTTCCTATTGAATTTCATCGAAATTTATGATGTTTGTTACGTAAGTGATGCCGTGATGGTCGTAGTAAAATTGAAATCATTGTCACGTAAGAGTGACACCACTCGACCCGCCAACTTCTGTAATCCAAAAAAATCAAAGGCGATCCAATATTCTGCCGTTCTACGTGTGCCACATCTAAAGTAGGTTGAACTTGTCCAAGTTGTGTGTGGACGATTAGAGGCATGCCCAGACTGCGACAGAGTCATATTGTACGTCTCCAAAGCGCGTGATATTCACGCACCCTTACTGGGCAGCCTTTCTCCGATGCATGAGTTGCACGCGAGAGGAGAGGGTAGAGAGAGGTTGGGTGTACGCTAAACTGTTCAGCATTTATAGAGGGACTGAGGGACAGACCAAATCTGAGCTTGCATTTAGTTCTGGATAGTACAGGTGAAGGTGAATACGACCCATGGAACAAATACGTAAATATTGATGCTAACATTGGACGTGGATGCTCTTTAATCTCCTGTCCGTGCAATTTGGTGCAAAATAAACACAACAGTGAATTTTACTATTTGAAATTTAGTTGTTATGTGTATTTTATTTTTCAAATTATACCGTGCAAATTAAGAATAGAAAATTATATAAAATCTTAATCTAAAATTAAAAAAATTTCACCGACTGATGCAGCGGATAGCCTAGAGGTAAGAGCTAGGGCCGCCAACCCAGCAAGCTGCGGTGAGCCAGCAAGAACTCTAAGGGGTATTTTTTGCCAAAATTTTTAAAATTTTTATTTTATTGAGATTTATAAAAAATAAAATGTATATATATAAAAGTTAAAAATTATAAAATATATTTTTTTTATTAAAAATTTTCATTACTTTAAAATTTTAAAAAAAAAACACCACCTGACTACTTGAAAAATTATGAAGTTTTGAGTTTAAGCTCTGAGTCAAGCTGTTTATGTGAATGTGAGGTCGAAAATGTGTGCACTCCACCCAAGAGAGCTACTTACGGGGAGTACTGCATGGCTAGCAAGATAGCTTCCCTAATAAATATGTCTATTTTTTTTCTTAATGGTAAGAGCGATGTTTGGGACGGTGTAAGTTAAGCGCACAGTGCTCAGTCCGATTCTTTCTTATCAAATCAATGACTTAAATGGGAACTGGGAAGTCACGAGTGATAAGTTTTTGTACTACCCTCTCTCGGAGATTTAAATGGGTACCAATGTGTGTGCTTAATTCACAGAATTTCTCTTGTTGCTTAAAAAAGTACTGAGAATAATATTTTATATTTATTACTTTTTAAGAATTATTTTCTCAAATACTCAAAAATTGAGTAATAGTATGTTGGAGAAATCAGTTTAAAGTGCTTCAAATAAAATTTTTTGTCTGCTAATTTACTTTGGTTACTGTAGATGCACTGCTACTAGTGATTGATGACGATCTAGAAAAAGCCACTAAATGGGTGGGGGGAAAGCGGTGTCTTACCCAAGATGTCGTGAGCCATGTCTCTGAACCGAAGATGGCGGTGACCCAGTTGAGCATGGTGTTCAAGAACCAGAGATATCAAGTTGTATGAGTAGAAGGTGACTAGGGCACCAATAACCAGGCAGAAAATTCCGCCCGTCCATCCCAGGAAGGCAAAAGCATATGGAAGACTTAAGAGAGGTGGAGCGACTATAGAAGTTGTCAAATGGTAACCACAGTGCAGCCACGATCCTATATAAGTTATGCAAAACAAAACACCAAACACATATGGTCAGTAAACAGAAAGTGAATTGTCTGCAATATATATATATATAGCAGTAGGACCCTATAAGAATTTTGGGTTTTAATTTTAAGTGGTAGGGAAAATTCCCTGAGCAACCCGGATTCAATACAGCTTTAAAGATTTACAGTACAATTTGGTGGCTTTAACTTCCCTGCAAAATGTATTACCAAAGCTTTTATGGATGAGAAGCTTGTGCTCATGCAAGGAAACAAAACTTTGGGATGCATTATCAAGAGCTTTACGCCCCCATTATAATATAAAAAAGGTGGGTTGGTGGTTTGAGCAATCAAGCTTCTCTTTCTTCTGCTTTTCTTTCTTCTTTATGTGGGGCGGGGAGCGGGCTAGTAGCTAGAGATGACAATTTCAGACATGCACAAAAATAGCACACAGAGAGCTTTAAGAAGAGAAGAAGACGATGATAAGTAAGAGGACAAAACGGTCAGAGAAGATGATTAGCATGATGAGATGACGATAGTATATGTAGGAAGAATCGGTTGCGGTCTGTTTGCACTTGAAAGAAAGCAGTACTCCATCAGACTCATCACCTCTGGATTTGAGAACAAAGAGAGCACCGGCATCGAGGTCCTTCTGATGGTCATGTACTTCTGAAGGAATCTTTGCATCTTCTCCTTCATGCACTGCTACTGAGCTTGGTCGCAGGGTGCCCATATCTCTGTGTCTCTCCCAATCACACAGCCAAAGGAAAAGGTAGAGACGGAGAGAAGCAAAACTAACCGCAGAGCGCAGAGTAATTGGGATCAGACACAAAGACCGAAGAAATCAGGGTAGCGGGTAGCCGATCATATAATTAGCAAACCACACGCAACAGAGTCGATGTCCATTTCTTTCACTCTTTTGTGTATGTATTCGCAAGTGGCCGCAGAACTTTCAAAGTATACTATTTTGGAGCTGGAAAAAAGGTCGGGAGCTGGGGTAGGAAGGCCGTAATACCCTCTGTAAAAACAAGCATTTATTGGGTTGGCCCGGCCATTGATTTTACTTATAATAAAAAAAATAAAAAGAAAGAATTACTTATGAGTTATGACACATTTTGGGTCCCACTAACAGGGTTTGTATTGAATGGGTTTCCATTGAACGCTGCTTCAGAGATGGCGTTCGTTTGTCAAAATTTTTAAAATTTTTATTTTATTGAAATTTATTAAAATTTATAAAAATAAAAAATATATATATAAATTTTAAAAATTTTAAAATATATTCATTTTAATTAAAATTTTAATATTCTAAAATATTAGACAAAAGAACACTACTCATGTCCGAGGTTGCCTAAATGGCATATTGGTCATGCATGATAAGGATGAAGGTGGAGGGGTAAGGAGATTGGGTTTTGCTTCTCCATGATTCTAAAAATTGATAAGGACTGTACAAGAATACAAATCTTTTTTTTAGAATAAATGGTCGACCAAACTTAAGACATGATGAGAATGGGTGGATTGTGATGGGGCCGGTAGCATTTTTTAGATCAAATATTTTATAATTTATTATTTAAATTATAAATTATAATTAAAAAAATAGATATAATAAATAAATTTTAAATAATTATTTAATCTTACTTATATAGAGTTTCAAATAATATAAATAATATTATAGAATCTATCTCTTATTTTTATATTTTTTAAATTATACCGTATAACTCGAATAATAAATTACAGAAAATAGAATTTTCTTCGATCAATCATAGAAGAGAGAGAAAGTAGATACGTGACCTCTCTCAACTTCACAGTTCTTCGAATGTGTACATGTCGGTGTCAGTCTCAATCAAATATTTGTATTTATTTAATTAGAACAATCTCCTACCGCCATACTTTCACTGTTATAAACTCATGGGTCAGCGTGGAGGAATTTGAAAATATTGTATTTATTTCCTATCCTTTCTTTTCGGGGGAGAAGGAAATAGAAAGAGAACTAATTTGGGTCCTACATCATGTCGGCTGCGTGTGAAGCCTTGAATAGTTTGAATCTTATAACATTGGAGTGTCGGGATTTTTTTGCTAACCGGATAAAATCAGAAAGGGATTTAGAGACGGCCAGAATCTTAATGCAATTATTTATGATTGTGGGCGTATAAGTTTCACACAGTGTAAATTCCATTGTGTGATGGTCTGAGAATTAGAGAATATGAGATCAACGAAAAAGAACTAATTAATATATTTTACACTCTACAATTATTGGATCTTGACACTTTGTATTTTCATATATTATTTTTGACCCATTTGGTTGTCAAATTGTATCCACTATAATTAGTGATTTCAGATACTTCGCATTCTACGTTAAAATTTTCTTTTAATTTGGATGAAAATTAATTTTGACCTCAAACATTACAATTTTACACTTATAAAATAGTAACTGATAAAAGAATTATGTGGATAAAATTATCATTTCGCACTCTAAAAAATTATTTTACATTCAAATTAACTGAAAATTTTAATAAAAGGTGCAGTGTTTAAAATCAATATAGTTGGTATAAGTCCAATGTGAAAAAAAAGAGAGAGAGAGAGATAAGAGTGTAAAGTCATGTCAAGATCCTATATAGTTGGAAGGATAAATTATATTTATCTCCTATAGAGAATAAAAATAAAATTGTAGAGCACTCTGCTTTTTTTGTTTTGCCCCGCTAAAAACTCCTAATTAGGTGTTATTGTAGAGCACTCTGCTGGAAGGTGTAATTCGGATCACATATGCTATTAATTCTTTAAATTAATTACAAAGTGATATAGAACAATTTGTAAGAATAGAATATTTTATAATTTTTTATTTGAATTATATAGAATAATTCAAAAAAAGATAAAAATAATAATAATTAAATATTATAGAGGACGCATTCTATTAGAAGTTGGATACGAGCAATATTGCACTATGTAGGGCCCATATAGTGTTTCTGTCGCTTTATTGAATCGTAGAGAATCTAATCCAATTTGTAGATTATTATGCGATCTACAATTTCTTAACTCAAATTGCATTGTGCAATTTAAAGAAAGACATGCAAAATACTCTAGGTCTTATACAATTAAAAGTTGTCCGCATTAAATTTTGGATAATATATATCAGTCTTACAATATTTAATGTGCTTTTATAAGGAATTGTGGAGAATCTATTTTGTGAGGACGAGAGTTCAATTAATTAAAAAAAAATCATTTGCCATTTTTTGAATTATGAGAGAAATTATGCTTGTAAAACCCATCGGTAAGTAAGCAAATTATAGGCTAACCAAATACCATCACAGTCACTTAGAATTATCTCACTTCAAGCTAGGTCAAAAAAATCAAAACTAAATGTCTTTCAAACTTCATGTTTCCTGTCCTGAAATATCGAAAAACTGTAATTTGCACCGAGAATGATAAGATCATATGAGCTAGAATACTTGAGAAAAATCTCATGGCTGACCTTGCTCCGCTTGCCCATTATTAATTCAGAATCTTACTCTTGTTAGGCTTGTAGGAAATGAGGCAAGCATTAATATTGGTTGCTGGCCGTACTTGCATGCACTCGTCAGTCGAAGTGCTTCTATCTTCATGACTCGCAAACAAAACACTGCCATCATTAATGCATTTGGTTGAGACTTTCACAAGACTTCAAAGTCTAGACCAACGTAGAACTCGCCTCCACATGAAATTGATTCACAAAAGTATATATATGTACATTTTGGTTGCTCCGTACGGCAAAAGACAAAAGGAGAACCACAAACAGCACCTTGTAGGTCCTTGATAAAGACTGCTCATGAATAATTGTCTGAATTTTTCCTTCCGTAAATGTACGTAATTGTTTTCTTGTCAAAAATATTTTTATTAATTGTAATGTTGTTAAGATATGTAAACAATTTATCTTGACTAAAGGAGAAGACAGCTAATTGTGAAGGTCGTACGAAGAAACGAAGGTTTTGAAGTCAAGTCTGTTGCTTCGCCAATTTTGTTACAACCTTCTCTACACCTATTTAAACAACCTATTAGATTATTCCAGAGGTGTGAATACACAAGATAGAGAGAATAACGTGAGATTTTCCTTTCCGATCAGAGCAAAATATAAATCTTTGGAAGACGTTAAAGAAAAAAACAAAATATTCTTGAAAAGTCCAAATCTTCTTTATGTTTTCTTAAAGAACAAATCACCAAGATCATTGTGTCCTTGTGACAATCTCTCGAGAGTTCTTAAAAAAGTGTGTAGCTGGAGTTCAAGTGAATCCACTATGAAGAGGTTAAGAGGTTATGAACATGGTGCATGTGCATATTAAAGCTATTGATTAGCTGCTGATCTTTTGGAACCCTGTACAGCTATAAATGTGATTTTAGGAATCACAATCACTTGTTTTCAAGAGCTTGATTCTAGCTCACTAGGATTACGCTACAGCTTTTTTATAGCCTAACTATGTGCAGTAATTCTATTTACAGCAATCATCTGTAACTATATTCAGTCTCCTCTGTTAATGAAATAATCATCCAATATTTCATATAATTATCAAATCCTTTATGGTATCAGAGCCTTTCTAGCTAGTCTCTCACAAGTATCCTCCTCTTTTTTTTTTTCCTTCACCATGTCTCCAACAAGCATTTCCAATCCTACCCCGATTGTCACTCCTCAGCCCAGCCCCGTTGTTACACCCCAGAGCACCCCACCCTCCATGATTGCTCTTCCCCTAGTCGTTGTTAACACTGTCAGTTAGTTTCCCTTCAAGTTCGCTGAGCCCAACTATCCTTCTTAATGTGCCCAGTTCATCACCTTACTGATTGGTTATGATCTCTTTGGATATATTGACGGCACTCTTGCCTGCCCAGCCCACTCTGTAACATCCTCCTCGGCCTCTCTTTTCTACCTTCACTGGTATCGGCAAGATAAGTCTCTTCTCCACACTGTATTTGCGTCGGTCTCTGAAAGTGTCATGCCTCTTATTGTCATAGCTGACACTTCCAAAGAAGCTTGGGACAAACTTACACGTTTGCAAATCGCTCCCAAACCCGAGTCATGCAACTCAAGGAAACTCTTACCTTGAGTCAACGTGGTGATTGCTCTATATCTGACTACCTTCAATCCATCAAATCTATGGCAGATGAACTCGCCTTGATTGATTCCACTCTCTCCAATAATGATCTAACTTTAAATATCCTCAGTGGTCTTGGCCCTGACTTTTTCGTGATATCGTGGCTCCTATTCGGGCTCGCAAAACCTCCCTTTCCTTTGAGGAACTTCATGATCTTCTTGGCCTTGAGGCCTATCTCAAATGCTTGGAAACTGCCTCCTCAACCATGGTTGCCACTGCCAACTCCACTTATCTCAAGCCTAACTCCTCCTCTAAAAATAACAACCACAAGAATTTTGGTAAGCGCTCCACTACTTGCAGATCTGACTCTCACCCTACAGTGATCTACCAGTTCTGTGAAAAGCAAGGCCACACCTCGAAACATGGCTACAAAATCAAACCTTATGATGACGTGCTCAATTGTACTACCTCCAATGGCAGTGACAACAAATGGCTCTTTGACTCTGGTGCTTCACACAACATCACCTTTGATCTTTCCAACCTCAACCTTCACTCCGAATATGATGGGCAGGATGAGGTTGTCATCGGTGATGGTACAGGTTTGGCTATAACTCATGTTGGTTCTACCCATCTTCCTTACTCCACTCATACCTTTGTTCTTGATGATGTTCTGTGTGTTCCTTCCATTAAGAAAAATCTCATTTCCATTCATAGCTTTACCTTCTCTAATAATGTTTCTATTGAGTTTAAACCTTGTTCTTTTCTTGTGAAGGATCTGACCATGGGGGCACCACTTCTTTGCTGTAAAAGTGTTGTTGGCATTTATCCTCCGCCAGCTGTGTCGTGTAATAGCTTTGCCAAAGCAACATTGCTCTCTGGGACTCGAGTTTCTCCTGATTGTTGGGACTGTCGCTTAGGCCACCCTGCTGCCAAACTCTTGGCTTCTATCCTTTGGTCTCATTCTCTCCCTGTGTGCTCCATCTATGTCCTTCCTGCCACCTTAATAAAGCCCATCAATTACCCTTCAACTCCACATCTCTTGTTAGCTCTTCTCCTCTAGAGTATCTATATACTGATGTATGGGGTCCAGCCCCAGTTGTTGACACTAATGGGTACAAGTACTATGTTCTCTTTGTGGATCACTTTACAAAATATTGTTGGTTGTTTCCTCTTTTTCGTAAGTATGATGTTGCTACCGTTTTACCCAACTTGTCACCATGTTGGAACGACACTTTGACTTGAAACTGAAAAACATATACACTGGCAATGGAGGTGAATTCCTCGCCTTGTGCCCTTACTTGACAAAACACAGTATTGGCCATTTTATCACAACCCCTCACAGCTTTAATAGCGCACTAGTCCAAGTGTAACACTTAGATGTCTTACGGATTGGAATTTAGGAAATAGGCAAAGGGGATTTGCGCTAAAGACCATCGATCGTAAGATTGCATATTCATAGTGGATTAATTTGCTGATGACCTTACCCATAGTGTTTTTCTCTTTGAAGGGGGTTTTCAAAGAATTTTCACTTCGTAAACAAAAATTTGGTGTTTGTTGTGTGCTTGATTATCTATCTCTATCTCTATCTCTTAGTCTCGTGATTGATTGATGGATTTCATATTTCCTTAATCTTAATCACTTGATTGAAAGGACGTTATATGATTTCTATTAAATGCTGTTTGGATTAAGGAAAGGTTTGATAATCTTGTTGATTTGAAGTGATTGAAATCATATAATATTTGTGATTAGAAGTTGTGTGTTTGACAAAGGAATAAAGATTGTGATTTAAGTTTGTGTATTGAAAAGCATATTTTGATCTTTTAAAACAGATTGTAAAAGTGTTTTTAAATACATATTCACCTCCTTCTAATTGTAGATTGAGTCTAAACTTGATTCATCACTTTCTTAATTTGTATCATTATTTGGAAAGAAAAAAAAAACAGATTACAGTGAATCTCAAAACAAGCATTTGGGCTTCTAATCTATAAGACAAGAAATTAACAACTTGAACTCTCGCAACCTCGGGGACTAGTTAAGCAACCTAACCCACATATGGAAGTCTTAGCACAGCCCGAACGGTTTGGCAGCAACGAAAAAGCGTACTCTGCAAGAAAATATAGAAGCATCGATTCAAGCATGCTCTCTTAGACCCAAACTGTATATATAGACCTTCCACCAGGCACTGTACTTGTACGTGTGGATGCATATCTATGAAGTAGTTGATCAGCAAAACCTTAGCCAATGTTTCTTGGCTTGGAATGCGAGATTATACATTTGCAAATAATTTATAGTTTTTAGCATCAAGGCTTATCTGTCTAACAGCTGCAACTGACGCTATCACGGCCAAGATTGAGAAAACGACTGCAATAATGGTATTCAACCAGAAAACAATGCTTCGCTTTGAAGGCTTAAAGGTAACGTTGAAAAACACCACGGGAAGTACGAAGTCTAGAGGCAAGAAACCGAAAGCTCCAATAACTGCATTGATGTCCCCGAAGAATGGAAGCATAGCGGCCAGAGTTGTTGCGATAGTGACGGACATAGACCGAGAGATCAGTCTCGGGACGACATTGCGGGCAGAGAACTGGGGGCTCTTTGGGTCACCAAATTTTTTCTCTAGCACTTCATTTGTGGGCTGCAAGTAGACCTATTCATACACAGCAAACGATGATAATAAATTGTGGTGCCAATTTGAGAGAGAGAGACAGAATACCAGACACAAACAGAGGATTAGAAAAAAGAAAGAACTAAAGACAGAAACAGAGAGAGGGAGGTTCTTACGACAGTCACAGCTGCTAGTTGGAGAAGAGTAAACAGGTTGGCGAGAAAAACCAACCATTTGGGTACCAGAGGTTTATTATTATCGTCTAAGAAGTTGCTGAGGATGAGACCCTGAGATTGGTTACCAAATGCCCAGTAGCCAGAGACGGCAACATTGAAGAAAGTGACCGTAACAATTGTATAACAGATAAGTAGTCCCTTGAACATCTTGCCCTTAACTGGCGGTGCTATTGTGGCCTACAAGCAAAATTTGTTAACAGTTAAGATTTTTGTGAAGTTTCAGTGATGGAGACTTGGAGTTGCAGATGATATTAACTGCAATAATTTTCCACATTCTCTGTGAAATGAAAGTGCACAAACCTGAATCTCTGGAATCATCCCGTTTCCAAAGGTTGTGGCAATGACGGCAACCGCGTTGAAGATCCCAAAGACGCGATCTTGAGTATTATGTGGCAGTGAATAGTCCTTCTCAGGACCCTTAGATGAATTTCCTGACAGAAAAAATGTCAGGATCTTCATAAGAAGTTCAGAAGCGTCTAAGACGTTTTAGGATACTCACCAAGGTAAATGGAACCGGCTGTCGCACAAGCGCTGTAGGCTAGGCATAGAATCAAGGATATCAGATTGATAAATCTCAAAGAGTGAAAAGAAGGCATTTGGGCTAAGAGCAACATAAAGCATCCAAAGAAGATCACAAATTCATAAAGCTTCATGGATGCATTTGGATTTGATAGCAGGTAGAGAGTCTGCAAAAAGTACGTACATCAAGTGAAATTAATTCATGCAAAGTGCTATTATTATAAATCAAGCAGGGAGAGAAAAAGAAAAAACGAGAGATCTAGCTGCCTTGGAGCGGAATTACGTACCTTCATGCACTGTCCTCCCAGAAGACTACTACCAATAACAGCACCATAGCAGACAAGGAATTGAATTGGACCCACAAAGTACCGACCCCATCCTGGACCTGTTAAATCGAATGTGTTAAAGCCCTCTAATACGTGAATTTAATCAGCCACTGTCTTATGAGGTATACCATATTCAGGCTCGTGAGCTGACATTTGGGCTTTGAATTTCCTTGCTAAATAATGCGAGGCCGGGACGTTCAAAGAACTAATGGGTAGGGGTGAAAGTTGACATGCCATTGAAGCCCAAAAAGTCAAAGAAATATTTTTTAATTACTTATCGTAAAAAGTAAATATGAATTATCAGAATCATTCCTTAGTTAAGTTCATTTTAAGTAGATATATATACATGTATATAAGCTGATGGTCTTAGTTCCTAAATTAGGGTAATTAATTCCCTCAGTCGTTCATAATCTATTTCCAAAAAAAAAAAGTTTGTTTTTCAAAATTTTAAAGGTTCTCTGGGAAATTAAATAACCTAATATTAACTTTATGAGAGTCGGTTGTAATAAATAACAGAAACTCATTTTTCTAATAGATGCCATGCAAATTATGGAAAAGAAAGCAAAAGAAATTGACTATAATTCGTGGGCAGTTGTAGAGTTATTTGTGGGGTGTTTTTAGTTTTCTATATGTAACCATTTGCTTCTTGTACTTTTCCATGATCAAGATAGCCCCCAAACTTCAAATCTTCTCCTCCCGTGAGGTTTGACCCTCCCCCAATTCTGAGGGAGGTGTTCAATTTGCCCACGTAGGACTATATATGCATGAATGCATACTCAACTTCCTTTTCGTTTCTTTCTATTTTTTCTTCTGTTTTTTAATGGCTTTGATGGAAGCATGCTTTGACGAGACCCAAGTTGCCGTAACTTGACGCAACATTCCACCGATGTTTCCTTAATCAAACAGTAGTGATGCGGTGGTTTATGAGGCAACGATGAACTGGCCGCTCAAATTTTAGAGGGACAAGTAACAAGTAACATGCTGTGTTCACACGTCACATGCGTGTAAGAACTTTTGCCCCTTCACATGCACGTTTGGACCATGCTGTGCTAGCTGTAGGTAAACTGTAAAGCACCTCGGTGTCCATAAGACAATTTACATGATATTTCAGTTGGGATCAAGTCGAGAATTTTTTAATCCAAACTGCCTAGTTTGATTATGCAGGTTCAGTATCCAAAGGCCTTTATTTATCAAGATAGTTTTTTTAACAAAATTGATGACTTGACAAGATATCCGTTGACAGGCTTTGATTCGGAACCTATATTTATATTTTCCCATTCATATTGTATAGAAAAAAAAAAAGAGAAAAAAAAAAAAAAAAAACAAGAAAGTTGTACCTAAGATATCGTCAGCCATATCTCTAAAGCGGAGTTGACGATGGCCCAATTCAGCATGGTGTTCAAGCACCAGAGAGATCAAATTGTAGGAGTAGAACGTCACCAGAGCTGCGATTGCCAAAAAGGTAACTCCTGCCGCCCATCCGAGGAATGCAAGAGCGTATGGTAGACTTAGGAGCGCTGGAGCAACTATTGAAGTTGTCAAGTGGTAACCACAGTGCAGCCATGATCCTGTGACCATTAATTTGAACAGTCCAAATTAATTATCATCAATATATTTCTTCTCTCTTCTTGATTTTTGACATTATCATATATAATTAAAGCAAATAAGACGAGGACAGACAGAGAGTGATCTTGCCAAGGAACCCTTTACGATCGTCCCAAAAGATGAAATTATTTTGCTGTATCTCTACCTATACGTACGCAATTGATGTCGTTTTGTTTGGTTCAAACGTGTCTTTTGTTTTCTCCTTCTTGAAGAGGATAATCAAATATTTTTAGAACAGTATGTGGGTGATGAGGAGAAAAAAACGAAGAAAAAGAAACAAAGGACGTCATAGAACCAGTATTCATAATTACCTTTTGACTTAAGAACAAAGAGAGCACCAGCGTCAACGTTCTTTTCTTTCTGAGCTTCTTGAGGGACCTTCGTATCCTCTCCTTCGTGCACTTCTAGTAAGCTCGGTGGCAGTAATGTTCCCATCTCTTTCTCTCTGTCTCTCTCCTTCTCTCTCTCTTCTCTCTCTCTCTCTCTCTCTCTCTCTCTCTCTCTCTTTCTCAAGACTTTTTGTCTGTCTCTCCCTTTCTCTCTCTCTACAGCAGATTCCGAATATAAGAAATGTATCATGAATGAAAGAATATATAGCTCTCTGGTTATGGAGTCAACGGCTTCCTTCGACGACGATGCTCATGATTTCTTTGGTCGATCCTTTTGCATTCAAACATGGCGAGTCATTACCGGTGGCTACCTACCAATTACCATTGGAAAACTATATGAGAAAATTGATTAAATTAGCGAGAAAAGAAAAGAGAAGAGAAGACCACAATACCCCTCTTAAAAAATCCACATTAATTAGACGTCATTAAACTTACTTGAATATTAATTGAGCTGTTATGATTAAATATATATATAATGTTGTAGAATTCACGGTCTCTGTGTATGTTCCTCAGAATTGGAAGATGGGGAGGGCGTAGGGTATAGTCTTTTTACTACATCCTAGAAAATTTTAAATAAATAATTAAAATAAGTACCCATAATAAGTACTACACGCTTAAAATGACTATAATAATAAATGAGGCACCCCAGTCAAGAAGGTATAAATAAGTTAAAGCGACGACGAAAAGATTCTGGATCCGGCTAAAGGTTTAATCAAAACCGCCTAAATAAAATAATTAACAAGGGCGACACCATGTGCAGATTCTGGTCTACTTCCAGGATCTGCGTTTCTAGCTCGCGTTAACAAGAGGTGTCAATTACTTATCTTCTTTAAAGAAATGTTTTTCCCGTATAATGATGTTACCTAGACGTAAAAATATTCAAAATTACAATTGTTTACTCCGCTCTCTACAAAAGAGGGTTAAATATTAGAAATTTACAACAACAACAAAAAAACAAACAAACACACACACACATAAAAAAACAATACTAAAGGAAATTACCCGAGTTAAGCATACTCAAATTCTTTTATTAATTGAGCACAAAGTTTAATGGAACAAGATTTGCGTGCTAGGAGGGCGGCACTGATACATGTAGGGTGCTTTCATCCTCATATCTATTGATTTTGCACGGATGAAAGCTTCTCAGATTTAGTGTTCCGTCGACCACTATATATAAGTGGAGAGATTTCCTTTGTCGGCATCCCTCGAATCACCTTATTGTCATTAATATTAGGCTTAATTAATCTACTGGTTCTTAGAGTTTAATCTTTTCTCAGTTTGGTGTCAAAGATTCAATTCGTTCCACAGTCATCCTTGAGGTCTTACACGATTTTTTTTCAGTCCCTCTGTTAACTCGGGCTCATAAACTTAACCTTAAAAAGTCTACATTTGCAAATAATTTATAGGAGCATCAAGCATGCTCTCTTAGCCAATGTTTCTTGGCTTGGAGTGCGCATGCGAGATTATAGTATTATACATTTGCAAATAATTTATAGTCTTTAGCATCAAGGCTTATCTGTCTAACAGCTGCAACTGACCCTATAACGGTCAAGATTGAGAAAACGACTGCAATAATGGTGTTCAACCAGAAAACAAAGCTTCGCTTTGAAGGCTTAAAGGTAACGTTGAAAAACACCACGGGAAGTACGAAGTCTAGAGGCAAGAAACCGAAAGCTCCAAGAAGTGCATTGATGTCCCCGAAGAATGGAAGCATTGCGGCCATAGTTGTTGCGACAGTGACGGACACAGACCGAGAGATCAGTCTTGGGACGACATTGCGGGCAGAGAATTGGGGGCTCTTTGGGTCACCAAATGTTTTCTCTAGCACTACATTTGTGGGCTGCAAGTAGACCTTTATATACGTACACAGCAAACGACGATGATAAGTTGTGGTGCAATTTTAGAGAGACAGATCTGACACAAACAGAGAGAGGTAGATTCTTACCACAGCCACAGCTGCTAGTTGGAGAAGAGAGAACAGGTTGGCGAGAAAAACCAACCATTTGGGTACCAGAGGCTTATTATTATCGTCTAAGAAGTTGCTGAGGATGAGACCCTGAGCTTGGTTACCAACTGCCCAGTAGCCAGAGACGGCAACACTGAAGAAAGTGACCGTAACTATTGCATAACAGATAAGTAGTCCCTTGAACATCTTGCCCTTAACTGGCGGTGCTAATGTTGCCTACAAGCAAAAAATATGAACAGTCAACAGAACAGTAGGAATTATTGCTCAGCAAGTTAAAGCTTTCTGTGAAGTATCACTGAATATTGGAGACGTTGCAGATGAGATGATATTAACTGAAATAATTTTCGACATTCTCTGTGAAATGAAATTGCACAAACCTGAATCTCTGGAATCATCCCGTTTCCATAGGTTGTGGCAATGATGGCAACCGCGTTGAAGATCCCAAAGACGCGATCTTGAGTATTATGTGACAGTGAATAGTCCTTCTCAGGACCCTTAGATGAATTTCCTGATAGAAAAAATTGTCAGGATCTTCATAGGGCTTCGTTAGAAAATAATTCCAGAAGCGTCTATGACGCTTTAGGATACTCACCAAGGTAAATGGAACCGGCTGTCGTACAAGCGCTGTATGCCAGGCATAGAATCAAGGATATCAGATTGATGAATCTCAAAGAGTGAAAAGAAGGAATTTGGGCTAAGAGCAACATAAAGCATCCAAAGTAGATCACGAATTCATAAAGCTTCATGGATCCATTTGGACTTGATAGCAGGTAAAGAGTCTGCAAAATGTACATCAAATCAAAATTAATTCATTCAAAGTGCTATTATTATAAATGAAGCAGGGAGAGAAAAGGAAAAAACGAGAGACCTGCCCTTGGAGCGGAATTACGTACCTTCATGCACTGTCCTCCCAGAAGAGTACAACCAATAACAGCACCATAGCAGACTAGGAATTGAATTGGACCCACAAAGTACCGACCCCATCCTGGACCTGTTAAATCAAATGAGTTAAAGCCCTCTAATATGTGAATTTAGTCTGATCAGCACTGTCTCGTGAGGTACATATATGGGCCAAATTGAATTTCCTAATTACTTGCTAATTAATGGGAGGCCGGGACGTTCAAAGAACTGATTATGGGTAGGTGTGAAAGTTGAATTGCCATTGAAGACGGAAAAGTCAAAGAAATATTTTTTAATTAATTTTCGTAAAAAGTAAATATGAATGATCAGATCATTCCTTAGTTAAGTTCATTTTAAGTGGATAATAATGGATTTTGATATTTAAGAAAATTGTTGCATGTAGAGAAGCATTAAGGAAAGTTAAAGATCTGGAGGTGAAGAAGGGAGTTGGGAGAAGTTTGAAGAAATGTAATTCATAAGTGTACAATGCTTATATAGATAGATATATATCAGTATAACGAAGAAGAGATCCTGGAAACAAACATTCCTATTGGTCTTAGTTTCTAAATTAGGGTAATTAATTCCCTCAATTGGAAAAGAAATTGACAATTAAGCAATAGAAATTGACAATTCATGGCCATGCGGTTGTAGAGTTATTTGTGGGGTGTTTTTGGTTTTCTATATTTAACCATGTGCTTCTTGTACAAACCATGATCAAGATAGCCCCCGAACTTCAAGTCCTCCCCTCCCATGAATGAGGTTTGACCCTTCCCCAATTTTGAGGGAGGTGTTTAATTAATTTGCCTACGTAAGCGCATGCATGAATGCGTACTCGAATCCCTTTCGGTTTCGATTCCTAAAAAAAAAAAATCCCTCTCGGTTTGTTTCTATTTTTTCTTCTGTTTCTTAATGGCTTTGATGGAAGCATGCTTTGACACGACCCTCTGCAAGATTCGACCAACATTCCACCAATATTTTCTTAATCAAACAGTGATGCGGCGGCTTATGAGGCAACAATGAAATGGCCGCTCAAACTGTGTATATTCTAATTAAGAAAATCCTCGATCTGCAGATTTTTGAAGGACAAGTAAAATGCTGTGTTCACATGTCACAGCTAGCGTAGCAAGTTAGCAACTTAAGCCCGTTCACATCTTTGAACCATGTTGCATGTGCTAGCTGTAGGTAAACTGTAGAGCACCTCAGTGTATCCTTGAGGTCTCATGAGGCCATGTCCAAAAGACAATTGACATGATATTTCAGATGGGATCAAGTCCTCACGGTCGATAATTTTTTAATCCAAATTAACTGCCGAGTTTGATTATGCAGGTTCAGTACGTAAGTACCAAAGGTCTTTATTTATCAAGACAGTTTTTTTGACAAAATTGATGACTTGACACGATATCCGCTGACAGGTTTTAATTCGGAATCTATATTTATATTTTCCCATTCATATTGTACAGAAAAAAAAAAGAGAGAAAACAAGAAAGTTGTACCAAAGATATCGTTCGCCATATCTCTAAAGCGGAGTTGACGATGGCCCAATTGAGCATGGTGTTCAAGCACCAGAGAGATCAAATTGTAGGAGTAGAAAGTCACCAGAGCTGCGATTGCCAAAAAGGTAACTCCTGCTGCCCATCCGAGGAGTGCAAGAGCGTATGGTAGACTTAGGAGCGCTGGAGCAACTATTGAAGTCGTCAAGTGGTAGCCACAGTGCAGCCATGATCCTGTGACCATTAATTTGAACAGTCCAAATTAATTATCATCAATATATTTTTTACATTATTATTATTATTTATATATAATTAAAGCAAATAAGACGAGGACAGACAGTAATATTGCCAAGGAACCCTTCACGATCGTCCCAAAAGATGTAATTTCTTTTATCTCTATACCTATACGTATGCATTTGATGTCGTTTTGTTTGGTTCAAACGTGTCTTTTGAGGAGGATCAATTTTTAGAACAGTATGTGGGTGATGAGGAGAATAAAAGAAGAAAAGAAAAACAAAAAGAAACGAAGGACGTACGTCATAGAAGCCATATTCATAATACCTTTTGACTTAAGAACAAAGAGAGCACCAGCGTCAAGGTTCTTTTGTCTCTGAGCTTCTTGAGGGACCTTTGTATCCTTTCCTTCGAGCACTTCGATTAAGCTCGGTGGCGGTAATGTTTCCATCTCTCTCACAGACTCTCTCAGCTTTCTCTCTGTGTCTCTCCCTTTCTCTCTCTCTGCGGCAGATTCCGAATATAAAAAATGTATCATGTATGAAATTAAGAACATATAGCTCTCTGGCAATGGAGTCAACGGCTTCCTTAGATCGACAACAATCGATGCTCATGATTAATTTCTTTGGATCCTTCTGCATTCAAACATGGGAGTCATTACCGGTTGCTACCTATCATTGGAAAACTATATGAGAAAATTGATTAAATTAACGAGAGAAGAGAAGACCACAATGCCCCTTTTAATTAAACAATCCACATTAATTAAGCTAG
The DNA here is from genome assembly GCA_003952965.2 of Morella rubra. NCBI lineage: Eukaryota > Viridiplantae > Streptophyta > Magnoliopsida > Fagales > Myricaceae > Morella > Morella rubra. Next base: position 7,641,441 of record CM025854.1, read on the forward strand.
TGTAGCAAATCAAGATTTTTTAGAAATTTTGGGAATGGTTGTGAAAATTGAGGTAGATTAGAGTTTTATTGGATTTT